>OX465296.1:41028255-42251881 GCA_949987735.1 Leucophora obtusa
TAAATTAAGGTTTCTAGGTGGGTATTTACAAAAGCGTCTACAACAACAACAAAAACATAAACATTTTCTTGTTTATTTACAAAATTGAGTTTAATCCATAATTAAATAATGAAAAGCCATAAATTATTTAAATATTGTTTTTAGTATTGTATTGAACAGAAGACAACATATTTTAAAGACCTAAATAGTTTTTATGGAATTATCATTTACAAAATGATACAAGCTTTGACACAAAACAACATTCGTTTTAGACATGTGTCTAAAATGTTTATATTTATATTGGCTTTTATTTAATTTTAATATTTAATTATAGCAAACCTACTTATTATCATTATTATTTTTTTTTTAATTGTTGCTCTTTTGCTGCTTTTGGAAAGAGATGAACAAGCATTCTTTTAATTTTGTTATGCTATTAATAATAAATTGCTAACAATTAATTATATAACATTAATATACATAATTAATTTCAAAAGTGTGCTAAGTTTACAGGACCAGTTGTAACAATAAATTATTTTTCACAAAGGTATTCAATTTAAACTTTGTTTTTGTTTCGAACTAATTTAAATGAAATGACCTTTTGAATGAAGTTAGTTGTTTCATTAGAATTAACCTGATTATTAACTAAATAACGATTTCCCAGTTAATTATATATATGATGAAGGTTAACAAAAAAACTTGTATTAAAATTATTATTAAATTGGTTTAAATATAGATGAAAACAAAGGGAGGAGCTTGAATTAAATGCCTTAACGAGAGATATATAATTTTTGACTAAAGATGTTTTCAACAGTGTACTGGAGGCGTATGAATAATGGAGATAAATACAATTACTTTAATAAAGCAATGAAATAAAAGCCAAAGAAAAGAAAATAATGCCCAAAGGAAATTAATGAACAAACTCCCAAAATAAATGATATAACCTCTAAAGAAAAACTTAAATTAAGGCCAAAAATTGCCATTTATTTGATAACGAAAGATCTTCCAAAAAGAAACATGAAATAACACCCAATAAAATTTATCCCAAAAAATTAAATAAAGTCCAAAAAAATTACTTCAGAAATTAATTTTATTTTATACGAACAAGTGCTTAACTAATATTAGTTAAGCACTTGTATAGTTTCATCAACAGTCTGACACCATACTGAACATTGAAACTAGGGAATGCATCCCGGGATTTCCCGTCCCGGGATTCCCGGGAAATTAAGCATTTTTCAGTTCCCGTATTCCCGGGAATTTGGACCGGGAATCCCGGGATTTCAAAACTTGCAATTTAAAAAAACACTATGCGATAGTCAAAATCGGGATGGGATGAAACCAACGGGAAATGTTATATCGGTCAAAAACAAGTTATACGTGTCCCGGCGTTTCGCTGGGTCACCCCTAGGAATCGAGATATATCTTTTTTTTGACATAACTCGAGAACCACTAGTCCGATTTTGCTCAAACAATTTTAAAAAAATTAAAAATTACAATTCCTTTAATCTGTTCATATAACGTTTTTCTATATACTCAACAGTTTTGCCGGTAAAAATAAATGTTTGTTACCGCTACCATAAAAATCAATAACCTTTTGTTAATTACTTTTTTTTTAATATTTTAGGCAAAAAATATTTTCTTCTTCATACATTTATTTTTACCGGTAAAACTGTTGAGTATATAGAAAAACGTTATATGAACAGATTAAGGGAATTGTAATTTTTAATTTTTTAAAATTGTTTGAGCAAAATCGGACTAGTGGTTCTCGAGTTATGTCAAAAAAAAGACCACCAAAGGTCAAATCGATATATCTCGATTCCTAGGGTTGACCCAGCGAAACGCCGGGACACGTATAACTTCTTTTTTACCGATATAACTTTCCGCGGTAGTTTGAACCCTTCCCGATCACTGACCCCTACCATTTGTCTCACAGTGTAATAAAGTCGATTATTTAAAATTTTCTTATGCAAAATTATCCAATCTTTTAAAATAGTAAAAATTTTACATTAGGCTTGTTCACTCACTTACAACAATTTGCTACCTTTACCACAACTGGAAAAATTCACAAAGTAACCAAAATAGCGATTGAGTAAAAGTAGTAAGATTTTCGAGTAATACATACTGATTAATTTGTGTACTTGATCGAACATTTTAAGTTTCTTTTAGTGCCTCTTAAAACCACTCAAACGGCGTTTGTATAAAAAATTTTGAATCGCACTTATTTTGTACGGAATTAAAGAAAATTTGTCCATTAATTTTTAAAAATTTGCAAGTAAGTTAAAATTCGTTCCCATAATTTAAAAATTTTTTTCTAATTTTTTTTTTCTGCGGACAAGTTTTTTAGTTTTTTTTTCTAAACATTATTAAATTTTTAAAAATATATAATTAGACTTATATAATTTATAATATAAAATTAATTTTTTCCCACTGCGAAAATTAAAAGCAAAACCACCTGAGCTTTTACGTGATCATGAAAATTTGAGGTCTATAAAAGATTTTATTTATAAAACTTTTAAAATTATTATAAAATATTTTCTAATTTATTTCCCTTGCCGTATCCCGGGATCCCGGGAATTTATGATAAATTTCCCGCTTTCCCGGGAAATCAAAAAGTGCGGGATTTTGCATTCCCTAATTGAAACTTGTGCATGGAATTAGAAATTGCATCTACTAACTAATTTAAATCGCGGTGATTTTTAATACCAAATTTTCACTGCAGGATTTTTATTTTATTTTCAGTAGACACGTAGTTGCAGATAGAATAAGTTTTTTTTTATATATGCCATGATTAAAAGGATTTTGCATAAAGAATATTCCTGAAATTTCAACCAGGAAGATTTTAATTGGTACATTTGCTGTTGTGCCGATGTGTTGTTTTCAATAGCTGATATTGTTCAACATCGAATATATTATAAGGTGCTTAAGAGAAGTCTGTTTTAGTGCTTTTTTTGAGATATCGAAAGTCACATAATTTAAAAATAAAGAAAACAGTGGTGTAGGCTTTTTATTTTATTTTCATATTTATGGAGCAGTGCAGGCAAAAATTTGGTATAAAAATCGCGCCGAAATCTTTTTCGTCATGGCATATTTTTAAAAAAATTATTCTTTCTGCACCTTAGTGTCTACTGAAGCCAAACTTCTGAAATATTGATTTCCTCAGAAAGGCTTGCTCAACATCGTGTTGAGATTTTAGTTATGACGACTGTGCTCGCCAGGTATTGTAATGAAATCAAATAACCACAAAAAAATAAAATTCTTTCCAAAAAGTAAATAAATGAAGAAACCCCCAAAAGTGTTTAGGAATTATTTCATTCGGGGCTTATTTCATAATGCAAAAAGAGAAAAATTGTTAAGGAAATAACCCCCAAAATAAACGAAACATTCTCCAAACTCAATTTTTGCATTTTTTGAGCTTTTTTCGTTTTACGGTTTGGTGATTATTTCATTGGGGTTCATTTCATAGTGCCGTTTAATATTAATAATAAGCATTTTTGTTTTAATCAGAGTAGGAAAATAAACTGTACACAACATGTAGGGTAGGGTTCGGCTAAGGAACACAAACCGGATCTATCGTTTTAGCGGTTGTGAATTTGTACACAAACCGAATGCGGTACACTACGATTGTCTGATGCACACAAACGCTACGATTATGTACTGTACTTTCAACACATATTTACACCTGTAGCGTACCGAATTCAGGTTGTGTGTATAAACACTAATTAGAGAGAATAGCGTATGTGTTTTCTACGCAACCAATATGCTTGTGTACTGTGTTCGCGATGTGCGGTACGCAACCCTAAAAGTACGGTTCGTTAGAGTTTATTTTCCTACTCTGGTTTATAAATTTATATCTACTTTGCACCACTTAGTTAGAGAAACTTTTAGAATTGTAAACAGGATTGGCAGGCAATGTTTCGGTTAAAAACTATTACAATAAAACATTTTAAATGACAAAACTATTATTTTTATATTTCTCTGGAATCTTCAGTAATTTTACTTAGAATTGCGTTTTTCTTTTTAATAAATATTATTGAACAAAAATCATAAATTATTCAAAACAATTTAAAATTCTTTCAAATGCTTTAACTATTGAAATAATTTATTTTTTTCTTGTCTTAGAAGTATTTTGTTTCAATTTACAAATTGTTATAAATATGGGGCATTCTATTCAAAATTAAGCATGACATACAAAGTTGTATCATGACCTAAAAGGTCGAGTGGTGCATAATGGAGGTATTGATGGATCTACTATAGAGGCGCGAGTTGAGATACTACCAAGAAGCATATATAACTAGGAGATGCAATCGCTATCGGATCGGACAGAAAATTGTCAGAATTGGCAGTGAACATTTTGCCCTTGTCTGATAAGGTCATAATTATCTGTCCGATGTGCGATGTCCGGTCTGATGTGGGATGCCATAGCGATTGTATCTCCTTATATATGCTTTTTGATACCACTTTCATGGGCATGCTCCACTTGACTTTACTTAAAGCTCAATTTTTGACAGCAGAGGGTCTCCCCTTCACAAAGAATGTCCCATATAATATTTTTTTTGTTTGTTTTATTTAAACTAAATTTTATTTATGGCTATTAAACTAAATTGTGCAAAACATAGCAAAAAAAAAAAAAAGAAGCAAGACAAGAACACACAAACAACGCCCATAATTCTATTTGGTAAAAAATGAAAACAAATTTTTTATAAAAATTATAATAAAAAAATGTCTATAAATTATTGTATTTATAATATTGTTTAACAATAGCCACTGCAAAAGCATCCAGCAATTCTTTTTGCCAACCAACAGATTCTCTAACAAACACCAAAGCAATTATTTCAACAACAATAAGAGGACACATGTTTAAAACATAAATTTATGAAAATTTCAATGAAAAAAAAAAACGGAAAATAAATATTACACAGTGAAACAGGACACTAAATGAAAGTGTACCATCAGTTATATTTACAAAACTCCCAAAAGGTTTTCTGACTATTGTAATGGTGACTACGGCGTGAAAACACAAGAGAGATTTGTGGTTTTCTCTCGCAGTTACGTGTTAAAAATTATCAAAATCAGTCCAGCGGCTCAGAAGTCTTGAGTGAAAATGTGAGAACATCTCCAAGTTTTCTGTACAAGGCATTTTGGTAGTGGTGTTAAAAACTTTTAGTACTGATAAAAACTTTTAGATAAAAACTTTTAATGGATGTCGAATATAGAGTAGGGGGGGGGGGGGAGGGTGCTTAAAAATAACTGTAACATATTTTCAAAGTTGAATATTGTTGTTACAAAATGCGACTCTGCTAAAATATTTAAATTGCAAAACTATGAAAAATTTAAGAAGGGTAATATTTATATTTCGGAAACTGGCAACACTAATGTCAATTGCTAAAATCTGGCAACACCATAATAAAATTTGACATTTTTTCACATAAACGTACTCACAAGGTTTTGATGTACAAGTGATATTTGTTTAGTTTACAATGACCCAGCAAAAAAATGAAAGAGATCTTAATGAATCAATTTTTCATTGATTCCAAAGTATCATTAAGTTCTGATTTTCCGCTTCTTTTTCACAACTTTTTTCACAGTTATTTTTCAGAACTTCCAAAAATGTGATTTCGAATGAAATTAAGTCTCTTCAAATCTATCTATCTAACTACAGATATTTCCATATAAATTTAACATTTATAACTATGGTTGAACTTAACTTTAACGATTTTGAGACAAGTTGTCAGGTCCAAGTGATTTGCTTTATTTTTTTACGAATAAAAATTAATTCCTTTTCACCAGTTAAAAAGAACATCAAAAGTATCATAAAAGAAGACTTCCACCCTATGACAAGCCTATGTAAAATTCATTGGTTCCGATCAAAATTTTCACAATATCGAAATCCAAATCACTGCTTATTATACCCTACACCACTATGTGGTCAGGGTATTATAAGTTTGTGCTGATGTTTGTAACACCAAAAAATATTGGTCGTAGACCCACCTTATAGTATACCGATCGGTTCAGAATTTTTTTTTATTTCGATTTAACGATGTCCGTCTGTCCGTCCGTCCGTCCGTCCGTCCGTCCGTCTGTCTGTCTGTCCATGCAATCTTGTACGCACTCTACAGGTCGCACCTATTAAGATATTTCGATGAAATTTGGTACATAGACCTATGTTGGCCCAAGGACGAACAAGTTTGATTTTTTTGAACATCGGTCCATGTTTAGACCTAGTGCCCATATAAGGGTCCTACCAAAATTATATTGTTTATACGCTGCAGGTCGTAAATATTAAGATATTTTGATGAAATTTGGTACACAGACCTATATTGGCCCAATAACGCAGCCTATTGATTTTGGTGAACATCGGTCCATGTTTAGACCTAGTGCCCATATAAGGGTCCTACCAAAATTATACTGTTTATACGCTGCAGGTCGTAAATATTAAGATATTTTGATAAAATTTGGTATACAGACCTACATTGGCCCAGTAACGCAGCCTATTGATTTTGGTGAACATCGGTCCATGTTTAGACCTAGTGCCCATATAAGGGTCCTACTAAAATTATATGGTTTATACGCTGCAGGTCGCAAATATTAAGATATTTTGATAAAATTTGGTACACAGACCTACGTTGGCCCAAGGACAAAGCCTATTGATTTTGGTGAACATCGGTCCATGTTTAGACCTAGTGCCCATATAAGGGTCCTACCAAAATTATATTGTTTATACGCTGCAGGTCGCAAATATTAAGATATTTTGATGAAATTTGGTACACCGACTTATGGCAGCCGAAGGACGAAGCCTATTGATTTTGGTGAACATCGGTCTATGTTTAGACCTAGTGCCCATATAAGGGTCCCCCCAAAATTATATTGTTTATACGATGCACGTCGTAAATATTAAGATATTTTGACGAAATTTGGTACACAGACCTATTTTGGCCCACGGACGAAGCCTATTGATTTTGATGAACATCGGTCCATGTTTAGACCTAGTGCCCATATAAGGGTCCTACCAAAATTATACTGTTTATACGCTGCAGGTCGCAAATATTAAGATATTTTGATGAAATTTGGTACACAGACCTATATTGGCCCAATAACGCAGCCTATTGATTTTGGTGACATTAGTTGGCTTTTACCCAGACTGGTGTAGGGTATTCTATAGTCGGCATGCCCGACTTTAACCTTTTTACTCGTTTTCCTCTTCTTTTGATGATTTTTTTTTTGCTGGGGAGTTAAGAAAATCAATTTGGCCAAAAAATATAAATTTCAGGAGAAGCTTTTCGTTGGATTATTTTTCACAACTTTCGATGTGAATTATCTCAACAAGAATTTGTCGATGAACTCAGTCCTTTGTATAGCGATAAAGCAGCAACAACAACTACAGTATATCGCTGGTATAATGAATTCAATCGTGGTCGTAGTTCGGTCGCCGACGAATTCCGTGAAGGTCGTCCAAAATCGGTTGTTGTGCCATCCGTTGTGAGGCATCCTTGCACATTATTTCCTCTTCAATTCATTCGATTTTGCATGAACACTTAGTTGTAAAAAAAATTTGCTCTCGTTGGATACCCCATAATTTATCAATCGCTCAAAAAAAGGCTGGCGTAGATTGGTGTAGGGGAATGATAAAAAAGTTCGACCGTGGTGCTTTAAAAGCCGTGTATAAATTCGTGGCAGACGACGAATCATGGATATATGCGTATGAGCCGGAAACAAAACAGCAATCGACCGTGTGGGTATTCCAAGACGAGCGAAATCAAACAAAAGTTGTTCGTGGAAGAAGCACATCGAAGCAAATGGTCGCCTGTTTCTTCGGCCGAATGGGTAATGTGGCCACTGTTCCGCTTGAGCAACATGGGACGGTCAATTCTTTTTTTGCCGAAAGTCTTCGGAGAAGTTCGTAAAACCAAACGCCAAAGACGAACCATTCTCCATCACTACAATACGAGCTCTCACACATCTCGTCAAACAGGTGAATTTTTGAGCAGTCAAAACATCGAATTGATGACTCATCATCACCCATATAGTCCTGATTTGGCACCCAATGACTGCTTCTTGTTCCCGAATATCAAAGATAAACTGCGTGGACAACGATTTACGAGCGCCGAAAAAGCAGTTATAGCGTTCAAAAACCATGTTTTGGAGGTGTCCCAAGGAGAATGGAAAAACTGCTTTGAGAAATCGAAATATAAATAGTACCCCTCGTATTAAAGTAGTAAAAAGATTGCAAAAAATTTAATGGGTTATTTGTAAAATTTAAAATTTCTATAGAACTTTAATGCAGAAATAAAATAAATTTCAAATTAAAGAAGTAACAAATTTAAAGCCGGGCATGCCGATAAAAATTCTCACAAGGAAAGTATTCCATCCTAAACATTCCGATTTTGATGAAATTTGAATATGTGATATAGAAAACTAATCTAAGATCTATCTGTCTCAGCTTATCGGCCACCCCGGAATTTTAAGGGTCCAAAAAGGGGTTCAAAAATGGCTTCTTTTTAGGGTTTTTCCTATTTAAGATATTATGACCAAAGGAACCATATGCAAGTGTGGTATTGCTGGAAAGTGATTTTTGAGGTCTTTTCACTAGAAGCTTTTTTCTGGTCTTTTTTTGCTCTTTCGAGTTGGCTGTTTTAAAATATTCCAAAATTTTGGGTGTTTTATACAGAGAAGTATACAGCTTTGGCTACTAAATTCATATATATTATTCCTTGTTAAATTTAAGCGGACACGTGTTTTTGCGTTTCTCAATATTCGCACTACATAAGGTTTGGCAAAATATTTCCCTAAACAACTTTTTTGGTACATTTTTAAAGAATTTAGGACGCTTTCTGTGCTAAAAATAGGAAATAAGTACATAAAACTTCATATTTTGACTGTTATATATACTCTTTTTATTTTAATGATATACCCTTTTTTAATTTCGTAAATGTAAAATGTGTACCACTACGTGGACAGTAGTGTCCCTTAAAAATAGATTTGTCATTACACCCCCAGTTTTATTGGAAATGGTCCCAAATGGAAGAAATCGATTTTGTTTTTTTTTGGAAAACGTTAACCCGTGGCCCATTTTGGAAAAAAAGTGTATTATTATTAAAAATTCCCAAAATTCGAAATTTCAAAAAAAAATATTTTTTATTCCATTTATTCATTTAATATAGTCAAAATGATTCATATATGGAATTTTGACTTCATCGGATATCATTAACCCACTTCAGCCTGGAATCCAAAATGACCCACAAATTTAATAAAAATGCAAAAACGTGTTTTTTTTAATTAATTTTAAAGATTTTTTAAAATGCCTAATTTGGAGATCTCGATTGCTATTTGTACCGCATAATAGTTGATATTAAAAAAAAAAAATAAATTGGAAAAATGAAAATTCGAGTTTGTGTTTGGAGCGACTGCTTTTCAGGACATTTATCAAAAATTGCTCATTTTGTCAAAAATTTCAATGTTTTCTACAATTTTACACGGTTTTCGGAAAAACAGCACTCAAATTTGGTTAGGTTATAATTATTTTTACTTTCTCTAAAAAAAATTTAACCCTTAGTGGCCTGGGGTAAGAAAAGACCAATGGAACTTAATATTAATTATGACTACGAGATTGTCCCAAGAACAAAGCCTATTGATTCTAAATAGGATCGGTCCATATTTGGACCTATCGCCCATATGGGCTATATTTCCGATATTCTCTTATCATTTTATAGAAAATTTTGACACAAGTCCCATTCGAATTTCGGATCCAAACATTGTTTGGCTTTTAAGTACTGGTGTAGGGTATTATATAGTCGGCATGGCATGCCCAACTTTAACTTTTGTACTCATGTAGCATATAATTATGTGAAAAAAATTTAAAAGTCAATTAAAATATTAATTGGTTCAGTTAAATATATGTTTAAAAACGATTTTTTATTTTCAACATATGAGGAGAGCTTTTTCAAAGGGGCTTATTTCCATATTAAACAAAATTTCAAAAATGAGAAGAAACCTTTAACATGAAATTAGGTGGAAATGTGTAGTATTGTACAAAACTGTGATTTTCAATCACGACTTTAAAGGATACAGTTTAGCATGATAACGGCGATGGCATTCTTAGGTTTGTTCAAGGTCGTAAGTAGAAATAAGCCCTTTTGAAAAATTACTCCTCATATATTTATTTAGATATTTAGGGTTAATACTTTTTTCGGTGTACTTTGTTTATTGTGTTTTACACACCAAACTAAAGGTAAATAAACAATCGAAAAAAACTCTCACATCTCTCTCCTGCTTCCCCCTTTCATAATTTTTGCATTTATAATTTCACCTCAAATATAAGTTAAATGCATATTCATCAGCATAACTTTGAAAACTTAAAAGTTAAATTTGTTGCTTTGTGCAAGTACAAAGTAATGTTTGTAAATGTGGAAAAATTTAATAAGCCAGAGTTGCCCTATATAACCGTATATCTAGAAACTACAATGATAAATCAGAAAACATTTATTTAACTGCATTCAATGAAAAGTTTGCGTGAGGGAGGGAAATATGAACTCAAATACTTTGTTTTTGCTGACAGGGAAAGTTTCCTAAGCAAGGATAATTGTCAATAGTGACAATTATAAAACCTAAAGGATAAAATTTTACAATCAAAGTAATACACCAGAAAATTAGTAAAAAGTTAATTGTTAAAAAATAATTCTGCTAATTTCCGACTTTAATAAAATCGCTTGAAAGTTAATACAGCGACCGTAATCTTCTAGAAAAAAAATTAGATTAGTTGAACTAATAAGCTGGTGAAATCATAGTTTTATTTGTAAACTTCAAATATTTTCTACATAAAGACCGCTGGAAATGTATTTAAAAACATTGAATGTTTTTTTACTTCAAGCAACAAAACTAATGTGCTTCCTGAATGTAATGACAATACAGACAAGTTTTGTAAGTTACACCGAAACATTTGTAAAAGTGCAGCACTTTTTTGTACTAATTTTACTGAAAATCTAATATTTCTGAAATATCTAAGTTCACAAAAAAACAAAAAAAAAAAACAAATGTAGTGGTGGTTACACTTAGAGAATTATCTACATGATATTAATGAGCTTTTGCATAAACGCAATGAAGTTTTACTGGATCCCGTCCATTTAAACTTTTTATTGAATTAATGGAATTTTTCATAAAATGTTGTGAAACATTTTCTTTTATATATTAAAAGTTCCCCTCAATGAAAAACTTTAATTAAAACCAGATTCATGAAATATATAAAGCTTTGTCATCAAATTTATGAAATTTTTCTTTTACTTTGTGAAGAAAACTTCATTTGTTTACTGAAAAATTAAATTCAAATTTGTCCAGCAAAATTCTCTCTATGTACAGGTCTAATTTATAAGTTATTAGCCTTCTAAATTTGAATTTTTTTCTGCATTTATCTTTGATTCTCCATTTTAAACTAATAAACCACTCGAATTTGACAAACCGATGAATTTTAATATCTAATATATTTCTGAAAAATATTTTGGTGGAAAAAGTTGTTAAAAATGTGTGTTACATTTTTTAACGGCGCACACTTGTTATGTTAAATTACAATCTGAATGAGAATTTCTTGTTTTCGTCTAGCAGCGTTTTCAATATTTAAAATATCAAAGAAAAACCAAACACAACATCAAAAAATTTACCACAATTTTCTTTTTCGTCTTTTTGTTGATAAAAATTGTAAGCTACCATGGAAAAACGGATTTTTGTCTAATTCATTGCAGCAATTGTTGCACGTTGGGCGCCATTTGGTGGTAAATTTGTTTTCTCTCTTATAACCCACTACTAAGCGCAAACATTGGAAACTCATCTATGGTAACGAGTTATTAGACATCGAAAACCTACAAATTTTTAACGAGTTCGCAACTAGAAAGCCTTCCCTTCCAAAGGCTGATAGAGCTAAATACAAATAATACCATGAGCCGTTCATATGAAAAGTGGGGTGTCATTAGGTAGGTGGGTTAAATATTAACATCAACAACAAGAAAACTAAAGTAAACTTAAATACACATACAAATAAATGTTTCCATGAATGAGTATTTGATTAACCTCACTTTTAAGTATGGAATTTTGTTTTATATTCACGAGTATTTATGTTTATGTTTGTTTGTAAAATAAACAAATGGAATACAAAACAAAAAAAGTATTTATCTAATGTAAACTTAAGTGGTGCTAATTATTGGGTTTTATATATTTTCTGTAAAATCATCTTTCTGTCAATGATGATGATTTAAAGTAGACAGACAACGCAGATAGATAGGCAATTTGCTTGTATATTGTCAATGCACAATATGAGTAGATTAACTTACACGAATATCAACATCAGCATAGAAAATAGCACAAGTCAATAGAGATATAGAAATCATAAATAAATAAATAAATATAAATTAATGACGCATCATTATGGTTTTTCTTATTTATGAAAAATGCACTGAAGCCTGTATTTAGTTAAGAAGAAAAGGAGAAAATTATTCAATATAACTTTTTAATGTGTGATCATACAATTTCAGATCAACTATACAGAGGTTTGAACAGTAGGCTGACTAAAGTTTCTTTATTTTTATATTACAGCTAAATCCTGGTATGTTTTGCGAAAATACCAGCCAAAATAAATTTGGCTCCTTAAAAAAATTTTTCACTTAAGCCCGGTATCCATAAACTCAAACTCCATAAAAAAAATATTTTTCACTTGGGTGGAATTTTTCCGAAATTGCGGTGGAATTTTTCTCACATAATTTAATAGACTGGACCATTTGAAAATGTAGCGAAAAAGTAACATTTGGCTATGTTATGATTGTACCCAGTGTAGAAACGGAAATTACATATCATTATTTTTTGAACCAACAGTATTAACACCGACTTACTTTCCGCATTATTTTGAAACTTATAATAATGAGTCACTAGTTATTTTTCCATTATTCCAAAGACAAAAAATTATGCGTTACCAATAATGACTTACTTTTATCATTATTTAAAATATAAAGTACTGGTCTAGATTTTTTGTAAATTTTTTGGAAATCTATTTTTAGAATTATTTTTATTATTTTTTCAACACTGGTAGCGATATGTGATGATTCGTAACCACATATTTTTTGATTTGTTGTATGTTGGCGCGTAAGAGGGTAGACCTGACAATCTGGAGTTTCTGGTTCAATTCCCAGCATTAGCAAATTTTATTAGAAAAAAGTTTACAAGAAAAAATATATTTTTTTAATAAACCGTTTTTTTTGAAAATCTATTTTTAGACTCATTATTTTTGTCAATACTAAAGAGCATATAGGTTACAACATATTTTTTCACTTTTCGTAAACATAACTCATTATTTTGCGCGACATCGCCATACAAAAGTAATGAGAAATGTTATAAGAAATGTAACTAGTTACCATTACCAGGTATGTAGTTACATAACCACATACCTGGTAATGATTCTCTGCACTGGGTAGATTTCTACAGACTGTAAAAAATTTGTGCATTTGAAAGTTTTTATTATAGTTTGGTACAAACATAGAGAGAATTGCTTTCGCTCTTGTGAGCAAAATACTAGGCTTAATATGGAGTTGTTGGAAAGTTTTGTAAAAAACTTGTTCGCAACAATGAAATAAAAAATAAAATTATTTAAAAAAGTAAGAAATATTCGGCGTTGTCATTTGCTATAAAAATTGTGTTGATGATAAACGCATTTATAGTGTGGACGACAACCAGATAGACAAAATGTAGATGTCGCAGCTTGTCTGGATGTGGTACAGACAACGGAAATGATAATTAAAAGAAACAACTTTAAACGATTTCTAGATATAGATTTTCAGCAAATAAATTAACCAAAGTATAATTTCTCTACTAATATTCAGTAAAAAGTTTTATTGATTTTATCAATAACTTTTTCATTTGCAATCGACTAAGTAATAGCAATAGTTTTTTTTTTGTTAAAAATCAGTTCGCTGGTATTTAGCAAACACCTTTGGCAGAAATTATCAACTTTTTTGAGAGCATGCTCCTGACTAAAAATTTGTTGACACAGCAGCATTTTTACTGACCTTAATGACTTTTTTTGTGAATGTAGGAACAGGTTATGCATATATGAGTTTTATTGGGTTTAAAGAATAAAAAACATTTTGTGTTATACGATTGCTAAGAAAAGAAAAATATTGTCCTTGAGTTTCGTAATGAAGTGGTTTTTGAAGCATTAATAGCCTGGGGAATTTAAAAAAATAAGCTGGGCATTTTCCAACCGATGTTTAATTTTGGTATCTTTTTGGAAACACAAATAAACAAAGATTGCGATTCTGTAATTATTTGATTAAAGAATATAGTCAGTCAATAAAAACAATTAAAAAAAAACTAAAAACAAAATTATTTTTCCGCATTCTAAACACTACTTAAATTGTCAATCTAAGCTGCTTCCAAACATGTTACTTTTAACTGCATTTTTGGAAGCAGCATCTTTTACTGCGGGTATGTGATATGAGTTTTGCTTCCAATGTCCCATTTAGAATCAATAACTTACAACAGAAATACAACAACATCAAAACCTCCGCCGCCTTTTAATGCATTTTTGCAAGGGAGAGGAGAGAGAATCGTTAAAAAAGTCTTCTAGTACTGCAGTGCATCTAAAATCATCCCAGTGCAGAAACGGTAATGACATATCATTATTTTTTGGAGTACCAGTAATGACACCCACTTACCTTTTGCATTATTTTAAAACATATAATAATGAGTTACTGATAGTGACTTATTTTTATCATTATTTCAAATAGAAAATAATTTTTTAATTTTTTTAGAAAATTTTTTGAAATCTATTTTTAGACTCAATATTTTTTAAACACTGGTAAGGATATATGTAACCACATATTTTTTGATTTTTTGTATGTTGGCGAGTAAGCTTACTTGTGTGGAGCAGGTCAATTATGTTTTTATCTATTAAATATTACATGTCGATATAGCTCATTATTTTTCGCGACATCGCCATATAAAGGTAATAAGAAATGTAATAACAAAAGTAAGTAGTTACCATTACCAAGTATGTAGTTACATAACCACAAATCTGGTAATGATTTTCTACACTGGGATGTCTATTTGTTTTGCTTTTTAATTACTTATTGTCTATTTTTGACAGGTGTAATGAAAAATTGGAAACAAATAAAATTATACGAGGGCTGCTCAATAAGTGCGTGACTTTTCGAACTTCCCTCTTAGTTACAGGAAATGCAACTATGCATAAGCCAAGTTTATAGACTACTGTCAAATTTTGAGCAAGTTCCTCGGGGATTTTTGTCAAAATGGAAAGAAGTGAATTTCGAGTGATCATTAGGGTTATGACTCATTTTTAACAAAAATTTTACCTATCACCACGTGATAGCCAATAATAAATTAATAATAAAAATCGTGTTTGCGGATCATTTTGGCAAAAAAACCTTCCGCACCAAATGCAATTTCTAAAAATAATTTTTGCTCGGGGATTTTGTTTAATTTACATAACGAATTATTACAAAAATTATTGTAAACGACAAAAAATGTATCTAAAAGTCCCTCCAAAAAGTTTTCCTAATTTTTACCGTCAATAGATTTTAATAAGCATCGTTTGAGACTCATTTCTTTAAAACTTCGGAGAAATATTTTAATTAAACTAAAACCATATAGACCAAATTTCAACCCTTTTGCTGAGGGAACTTTTTGACAGCACCGAAAAAGTAAGATTGCGTTTCTTAGTAGGCCTTTTTGGCTAGGGCATGTAAAATTTGATATTTGCAAAAAAAAATTAAAAAATCATAACCCTAATGCTCATCAAACATTATATTTTGCTAAAAAAAAAAAACAAAACTTCACTCAAACCAAGGAGAAGCTTGGTAAATACTATAGGGACTCTGCATCATCAACTTCAATTGTAAAAAAGTGGTTTACTGAGTTTCGTTGTGATCGCACAATCATTAGTGACGCTGAACATTCTGGACAGCCAATTGATGTCACTATTGAGTTGGTACATCGGAGAGTGAAAGTGCGTAAGATTTTTGCTCCCATAGGCATTTCATACGGCACTGTGGTTTCGATTTTAAATGATTATTTGGGTTTCAAAAAAGATGTCTGCAAGATGGGTGCCACGTTTGCTCACAATTGACCATAAACGGAATCGTGTGATAACTTCAAAGAAGTGTTTGGCGTTGTTCATCCGCAATGCTGATAAGGGGATTTAGCCCCCGGATATATTGATTTATCTCCCAGTGACTATTTTCTATTTCGAAACCTAAAGGAATTGCGCGGTGAAAGGAGATTCAGCTCCAACGATGAAATTATTGCTTAAACAAATTAAAAAAATTATTGCTTAAACAAAAAAAAAAATTAAAAAATCGAATTTTTTTGGAAGGAATAAAAAATTGGAGAAACGTTAGACTAAGTGTGTATTCAGTTAAAGGAGACTATGTTGAAAAATAAAAACTACAAACTGTGTTTCTTTTAAAAAGTCACGGACTTATTGAGTCAGCCTCATATATGTATATCTCTGATTTTTGCTAAAAGTCATATCCACTAATTTTTATACAATGAAAACACCACCCCAGATGTATAAAATTGCTGAGCGAACATCCTCACATGGTTCGCCGGCATGCAAACTAATCTTTACCCATTTTTTTGAATGCATGTATATCACATACTATAGATGTGATATGCATTGATTACAATTTATAAATTATTTTTATTTTTTTTTGCCGTTTGTTGACTTAACCTAAATAATTTTTGAGCCATATAAAAGCATTAAATAAAACCTATAAACAACTCAGAATCAGAGACGTAGAGCAATATAAAAAAGCAAACAATCAGTTAACACATAACAAGCAAAAACACGTACGAATACAGTTTTAACATCATCAACAAACATACACACACATACAAGAACAAAACATCACTAGGACACAGTGTTGCCACCAGTAAAACCAAGAATTACACAGCTGAAGGTAAAAAATTATCCAAAACCGTTTGAAATTACATAAAAAAATTATAATTTTTTAATATTATTTCAAAATAAAGATGTAACCACAATTGACTTAAGCTGAAATCACAATTGTTAAGTTTGCTCGAAATTTGGCTGAATTTTTACTCAAATGAAAGAGCGCCCGAAATTTTAAAATTTTCGCTAGTTTCGAAGTAATTTTATTCTTTTTTGTGTGTTTAATTTTTTCAATGTAATTTTTTACAATAATTTATTTTGTTTGTTTGAAATGTTTTTAATTTGACTGAGTTGGATACGATGAGTTTCAATTGAAAATTAACCAAATTAATAGAGATGAAAGTTTTCAGAAGTTGACTTAAGCTAAATATGGGTGCTTTAATGTATTTTCCTGTAATCGCTCTTTAACTTAATTCAGATTCGCTAAATATAGGTGGGCCTTTACAGCTTTTTAAGTTTATTCGAAAATTTGCTTTATTTTTTAACAAATTAAAGAGCTCCCATATCTGACTTACTCAAATTTGGAACTTACTAAAATCGATTAATTTGGGTACGATGAGTTTCGATTTAAAATTAACCAAATTAATAGAGATAGAACTTTTCTAAAGTTGACTTAAGCCAGATATGAGTGATTCATTGAATTTTCATTTCTTACCGTCTGGTTGGATTACTATGACATTTCAATATAATTTCTAACGGTCGAGTCCACATATTAGCTGGAAACTGTGGCGTTCGACTCCAAAGTAGGACAACTCTGGCATGTGGAAAATTTAAAATCTTGCCATTTTTATAAGCATAAAATTTTTTTAATTATGAATTAAAGGTTTTTTAATCATATCTAAAATGTTTTTGATTTTATCAATTAATAATAATAATAATAACAAAACAAAAGACCTGTTAAAATTAATTATAATGCATTGAATTATAGCTTAACACCTAAATTCATAAACGCTTTGTAAAATTATAGGAGGTTTATTGAACAAATTTTGTATGAAAATGATGTTTTGTAAACCTGCTATAACTTTACAAAGCATTTATGAATTGAGGGGTAAATGTCTGAGTTGCTGAATTATTCCAATATATTTTCATTCTGACTGATTTTTGTGAAATTTTTCTAAAATTTCTCTAAAAAGTGAAATTACACAAAAACTACACAAAAATGTCATTATTCAAAAATTATCCAACGAATGTGTAAACAGTCCCGTTTTTGAATAATTATTCAAAAAGTGGCAACACTGCTAGGACAGAAAACAGAAAAAACCAGGGTTGGCAGGCAATACCGCTAAAATACCGTTATCGATTCAAAACCCTTTCAACTGACTACCGTTACCCATAAAATACCGTTACCGAAATAACCGAAATACCGATATCCTTAAAATGCCGTTACCTAAATAACTGAAATACCGTTATCCTTAAAATACCGATACCGAAATAAATGAAATATCGATACCCTTAAAATACCGTTACCGAAATAAATGAAATACCGTTACCCCTAAAATACCGTTACCGTTATTTTTAATTTTCTGCTTTTGGTAATTGCACGTAGTTATTGAGTATTTTTCGTACTTTAAGTTGGTAAATTGATTCTGTTTTTCATCTCGTTTGTTTTTTGTAAAAAAAATTGCGGGATGAATCGAAATAACTGACTACCGTTATCCTTAAAGCACCGTTACTGAAATAATCTGAAATAGCGGTACCCTTACCGATAGCCGTATCGTTTCGGTTACCATCCATGAAAAAAACCAATATCCCAAATAAGGTATTTTTTAATAGTTCAAACATAAATCATAAATCATAGGGACGACATTTTTGATTTACAATGGAACTACCCAAAGGAGTGCATGCCGATCTTGATGAAACTTATACACTCAAATTATTTTATCCTTAAAAATAACCAAAAATACATATTAAATTAATTGAAAACACAATTAAAAAAAGGACTACTGATTTTTCATTATATTCAAACCATTTTGCTATTTATTTTCAAACATTGTTTAAACAATCCATAAAAGAAATAAAAATAATTGAAAAGTCTATTAAAACAATCATCAATTTTTAGCTGACAAAACGTAAAAAAAACGATTTTGTGGTTTGCTTTTTCATATTTGAAAGTTTTTGTTCAATTTTCAAAACACTACACAACACACACGTTCATATTTTTATTGGCTATGTTTGTGTGTATGAGTAAAGAATTTCTTGTAATTTGAATTGAAATAATTTTGTATGTATATAAAGAAACTATTTTAACAAAAAAGAAAACCGAAAATATTTGAATTTTTTGTTTTAAAACAGAAAACAACGAAATTATTCAAATTATTTTTTATAAAAATAGAAATCTAAAAATAAAATATTTGACTGAAAATAACACCTCCTACAGATGATATATATTTTTTTCTAGTGTGTATTTTATTGATTGACAAAAAAAGTTAAACAATATGTTTCAATGTACAAATTATTACTTTTTAAATAAACCTCTATCGGTTATAGAAAATATATTGTGAGTGGATATGTTTTAGAGGACAAAATCTAAGATTGACCTGTTTTTTATGTGCCATCTTAAAGGTTTGAGGGCTCAGAAATGCGGTCAAAAATTAACGCATTTTTATATTTTATGATATTTCTTCCAAAGGAACTACCCTACGGGGAAAGGGACCGGTCCCAGATGACACGCAGGATAGGTCCCAAGGAGGCGGAGACTGGTCGTTGATCGGTCTTTTTGTTTGAAAGAGACATATCACTTTAACATGGCGTTGTCATTGGAAATGACCAATTGCCACAGTTTAGACACATTGTGGCAGTAAGTTGGTGTGTCTAAAAATAGCTTTTCAAATAAACTAATAAAAAATTAAGAATTAAAAATAATCTTCTTGGCGTCGAAGTAGGGCTCGATAACACAACCTTCTGCTTGTAAGGCAAACGCTCTACCGTCTGAGCTAATGTTGCTTATGCGTGATGGCTGGCTGATGGTTAAGTTATATGTTTTTTGTTTCTGTTCAAATAAAAAAGAGAAAGAAAAACAAACAGACACACAGCAAATAAAATAAACATGGAAAGGAAAAAAATAGAAAAGCAAACAACATTAACACACATACAAATATGGTGGAAGTGCCTTGAATATGCCCCCGATTGACCGGTCATGGGATAGGTCCCTTAATGGCAGTTGACTTGTTTTTTGCGTTGGCCATAACTAAATTAAAAAATCAAAATTTAAAATTAAAATTTAATTAAAAATTAGAAAATTACCTCAAAACCTCTGATAATATAAATAAAAATTTTAAAAATTCCCCTTAAGTTAAAAAGAAAAGTTAAATGAAATACCAATTGTTAAAACTAAAACAGCTTTAACATTAAAAAAAACGTTGAAAATACAAAACTTAAAATTTCTTAGCAAAACATTATAGAAATTTAAAATAAGAGCTAAAATAAGCAAATCGTGAAAAAATAAAGTTAAAAATAAATAAAAGAGTAAAATAAATAAAAAATATTTTTAAAAATATGCCGCGAATTTTATTTTTTATTTCGGTATCGGTCAAGTTTTTTTAAAAGCAACAGTGAAAATAACGGATCAGAAAATACTTAGAAAATTAATTATTTTTCTTTTGTTCATATTTGTACTAATTTAGTACTATGCCTTCGGTTGACCGGTCACGGGATAGGTCCTTGGAGGGCAATTGACTCCTCATTCCCCGTAGGGTATATACAAATGTGGAAAAGTATTTCAGAGGTGTATTCCCTAGTATTTTTTTTTTGTGTAAAAATTCGAAGAATTGTTGCTGTAGAAAATTTTCTATTTATATTGTAGTTTATGTACGTCTTATATTAATCCTTCACCCAGAAAACAGATTCAGTTGTGATAACCGTATTTGTAGCCAATCGCATGGTTCGGTTGTGGTAGCTGAATTTTTCAGTTGTGGCAACAGACAACCAATTGAGACAGGACTAATTTAACTCTGACAACGGAATTTCAGTTGTATCGACAATAATTCGGTAGCCACAACCGCAAAATTCATTTGATGCAACTGAACCATTCGATTGGTAACAAATGGGGTTGTCAGCACCGAATCTGTTTTCTGGGTGTTGTTAAGTTTAATTGGATTCTTATTTTTACCGTTATTTGATATATGGTTAACTACGGATTTCATCCTTTTTTTCCCAAAAGACCTATTTTGGGATATTAGTGAGCAGTGCTGGTAAATTCGGTTACTTTTCAATCCTCGATACTACTAGATATTTTTAATTTCGATACTCGATAAACTCTAATACTCGATACTTTTAACGGTTTTCAAAATTTGAAATTTTTTATTAAAATTCTTCGAAAATGTTTAAGTTTATTCAATACTAAAATTTATGAACATACTATTAAACTCTTTACTATATTTTTAAACTTTTTTACAAAAAAAAAGACAAATAGTTGGCACTCGATACTCACTATTCACTACTCATATTTTTGCCAGAACTATTAATTGGAGCTGTGTCAACAAACAATAGGCAATATGTATATCAAACTTCATCTTTTTTCCAAACTTCATCTTTTTTCCGATTATATCTGAAATCAAGAGGCTTTGTTCTTGGGCTCATATGAGTCTATGTACCAAATTTCATTGAAATATATTTTAACTGACACTAGATCCAAACTTGATCCATTTCTAACCGAAATCAATATGCTAACCAAAACAACAGCACAAACTCAATATACCTACCTTGTCCACGTAGTGAAGTAGGGTATAATTATATGTCGCTGAAGCGGGGTTTACATTATCTAACTTTTCATCTGATTTCACCTCCAACAAATCAAATTAAAAATCCTATGACATGAGGTGATTGTCAAGAAAATCTTTTATATGTGTTTACATCGTCAAATGCTATCAGATGAAAACAACTGTTACCATAAGATTCTAATAATTTTATGAAATATTTGAAAAACAACCAGATTGTCAAAATTTCAATGAGATTTTCTTTACGTATCAGATAAAATGTGTTTCCATTATAGGATTTCAGCTATCTGACTCACTTTTTTGACAGATCCTATGACTTATAGTATAATGTAAACCCCGCTTAAACTTTCATTGTTAGGTAAAAAAAAGTACCCAAAAAAAAACACCCATTTTTTAATCATACCTAAAACATCACACATTCATCATACATACATATGAACGATAGTTTTGAATAGAAATACTCATCATGAAGCTCGAAAAGAGGAATATATGTTTGTTTTGCTATTGTTCGATATCCCCAATGCGTATGAGCTATTTCCCCTTTGATTTTCAACTTTTATACTCGTCTAGTTTTCCATAAACTTTCATTCACTTGGATTTCAGAGTTTTTTTCTTTGTTTGCGGTATGCTTTTCTTATTGCAAATAACATTGAATATTGTTTGTATTGAACTTTAAATACAAAAAAGATTGTACTATATTTGTAGTATTGTACTATATTTCAATTTTTTATTAAAATTTTTATATAAATTTGCTTTAGTAGAGTGTATGCGTGAATATAATATTTAGTTGTTGTTGTTATGTCTGCAGTAGTACTTGTATGCGGTTTGTTTATTTGAAAAGAAAAAAAACTAAAAGTTATGCACGTAGTATATACTACATACTATTTAACAAATAGAAAAGTATAGTGCAGTTTAAAATTATAAAAAAAAGTTGAAAGATTAAAATATTTAGCCTTTAATCTGAGTACAATAAAGACTCAAAATGCATCAAAACTTTCAAGGAAAATTGTTTACAATCGTTTGCCAATCACATCAATTCCGTAACTGGTTCCACCAGAACCGATTCAGTGAAACTAGTTCAGGTACCAGTGCCACGAATCTTATATGTAAGCTATAACTGACTAAGAAGCAATTCTATAACTAGTTCCAAATCCAATTTCCATTTTTATTCCAATTTGTGTTTATCGCGTCAATATTATAAACATATTGAGCCATGATTGCCAAAAATATCATAAATGACACGATATTCGTTTTTTGAAAAAAGCTTTAGTTCTTGATAAAATGCATCATCATCATCCCAAAATTTTATAACTTTCGGAAGTACCGTTAACAATTTAAGAAAAAGCTAAATTATCTTAAGCACCAATTCTTATGCACAAACTTACATAGTTTGTTTACATTTTTTGTCACCACAAAGTGCCGCCTAATATATTTTTTTAACAATTATTTAAATTTTTTTTTTTATTTTTTAATACAAAAATAGTTTTTTCGGACTTTCTATATTTTCATATATTTAGTTAGAATATTGTTCTACCTCAAATCCAAATTCTAATATGATATTGTCATAATTTATTTTATTTGTTGTTTCAAAAAGGTTGATCATTTTCCTGATGGACAATACAATTGTTTTGTGGGCATCACCCCAAGTCTTCATTTGTTCGCAGTAGGAAAATGATAACTTCAATACATATACCGAGACATTACATAAGGTACAAAAGTTCAACAGGACGAGAATTTTGTACTTATATATATGAACTGTCTGATTTGGTAAAACCATTGTAAAGGAAAAGTATACCCAGGAAAATTTTCTGTTCCAAAGAATCGGTTGTAGAATAGCTTTTTTTCATTTACAACCCCTTCTACTGTCGATTCTTACACCGATTATTATACCCTACACCACTATGTGGTCAGGGTATTATAAGTTTGTGCTGATGTTTGTAACACCACAAAATATTGGTCGTAGACCCACCTTATAGTATACCGATCGGTTCAGAATTTTTTTTTATTTCGATTTAACGATGTCCGTCTGTCCGTCCGTCCGTCTGTCTGTCTGTCTGTCCATGCAATCTTGTGCGCACTCTACAGGTCGCCAATATTAAGATATTTTGATGAAATTTGGTACGCAGACCTATGTTAGCCCAAGGACGAACAAGTTTGATTTTGGTGAACATCGGTCCATGTTTAGACCTAGTGCCCATATAAGGGTCCTACCAAAATTATATTGTTTATACGCTGCAGGTCGTAAATATTAAGATATTTTGACGAAATTTGGTACACAGACCTAAGTTAGCCCACTAACGCAGCCTATTGATTTTGGTGAACATCGGTCCATGTTTAGACCTAGTGCCCATATAAGGGTCCTACCAAAATTATACTTTTTATACGCTGCAGGTCGTAAATATTAAGATATTTTGATGAAATTTGGTACACAGACCTGTATTGGCCCAATAACGCAGCCTATTGATTTTGGTGAACATCGGTCCATGTTTAGACCTACCAAAATTATACTGTTTATACGCTGCAGGTCGCAAATATTAAGATTTTTTGATGAAATTTGGTACACAGACCTATGTTGGCCCAATAACGCAGCCTATTGATTTTGGTGAACATCGGTCCATGTTTAGAACTAGTGCCCATATAAGGGTCCCCCCAAAATTGGCTTGGTTACAAACTGCAGGTCGCAAATATTAAGATATTTTAATGAAATTTGGTGCGCTGACTCACATTATAGAAAATTTTGACACAAGCCCCATTTTAACCCATTCGAATTTCGGATCCAAACAATACACCAGACTGGTGTAGGGTATTGTATAGTCGGCATGCCCGACTTTAACCTTTTTACTCGTTTTTGTTTGAAATTGTCGCAAAAGCAACCACTTCTATACCGCCAAAGTGGAACCGGCTGCCCTAGAATCAGTACTGGAACCAGTTCTAGAACTGATTCTACGTCAATCACACCTTCCATATAGGATCCCAGGAACTGGTTCGGGAACCAGTTCCATGGAATCGGTTGCAGTGGAAGCACTTGTAGAATAGGTGTGTTTGGCTACCGATTGTAAAAAATTTTCCTGGGTACTTTACCTTTACAACTCCTTCTACTGTCAATTCCAACACCGATGATTTTGATTTGAAATTGTCCCAAAAGCTTCTATAAATCCAAAGTGGAACCGGTTGCTCTAGAATCAGTTCTGGAACCAGTTCGAGAACTGATTCCCCGTCAATCATACCTTCCATATAAGATCCGTAGAACTAGTTCCGGAATCAGATGTATGGAATCGGTTGCAGTGGAACCAGTAGCATATTTGGTGTGGTTGGAAACCGATTGTAAAAAATGTTCGTGGACAGCCATAAATCAACTTTTTTGAAAGCAATTACATAAAAGTAACCTTGGGTACTATTTATATGTATTTTCTTTGTAAAAACAACGAAATTTGTCTCAAAAAAAATAAATGTTTTGAATGAGACTTAGCCGTGGTATGCTTTTGTTCAACAATTATTTTATTTATTTATTTTTTCTTTATTAAATAACTTCAAAATTTGAACACGCTCGGGCATGTGTTATGCAGCCTTCGATGCGTCATTAAATTTACTCTCATTTGATACTAAATAGAGTGTAAAAAGTGGGACATTTTTGACCCCATAATTTTAATCCCTAAAAGTGAGACAGGACAGCTAAAAATAAAAAAAATTTAAATTTAAATTTTTATCCTAATCGAACATTTGAAGTTTTAAATGTTCTCCCGTAAAATCTTAAATTGGTCAGTTAAGACATTTTGGCGGTCATTGTTCGAAATTTATGATGCACTACAAGAGCAAATATTTCGAAAAACAAAAATTTGTCTAATAGTGTTATCAAATAAGAAAAG
This sequence comes from Leucophora obtusa, assembly GCA_949987735.1. Taxonomy (NCBI): domain Eukaryota; kingdom Metazoa; phylum Arthropoda; class Insecta; order Diptera; family Anthomyiidae; genus Leucophora; species Leucophora obtusa. The sequence goes on from OX465296.1 coordinate 41,053,755, forward strand.
CTTTCCTCTTATTTGATTTTTTGTAACGAAAAAAGTACAAAAAGAAATACAGAGCACTGTTGGTAAAAGTGGCACAATAGTGCCATTTTTGGCACTTTCGCATGCTTAATCGCACGTTGGCACTTTAGATTACATTTTTGCACTATTTTGTAATTTAAAACTTTTATTTAAGATTTTCAAAATTATTTTAAATATGCAACAAGTTGTTGCTGAATTCTTGGCAAGGCATATTCTGAACCAGGCAATAATGGATGAGTTTGGAATCTAAGAAGTTTTCAATGCGGAAGTTAAAAAAAGAACCAATTCAAAATCTAATATTTTTTAAGGAAAACTTCCTGAATTCATCAAAAAATGTCTATAGGACAAATAACTCAAAATATTATTAATGTTTGAATTGTTAAATTGTGTTTTATTTGTTGAAGAATATTTCAGAATATACAAAAATGTTACACATATTTTTATAATCAGAAAGAAATAAAAAAGAAAGAAAGAAAAAAATTTACAGAATCTGAGCTTTTTTATTGGTATAGTCTGAAGAATGAAAGTAACCATTTTAGTAAGCAAATGGCTTTATAAATAATTTGTATGTTTTTAGGCGCCCAACCCCGGGTCAAAGGGTTAAAATTGTAGGGAAAAAACGTACCAATTGTACAAACGTTTAAAGTACTCCAAAAAAGAAAAAAATTGAAGGTCACGCAATTAAAATATTGAAAATACATGTAAGTGCAAAAAGCGCTTCGGCAAAAGTCACAATAGATCCAAAGAAGCCCAAAAACCCCCTATATAGCTTAGATCAAATGATGTAAAAAATATTTAAATTTGGTTGCAGAAACCCATAAAAAAACCTTCTAAAATTAAAGGATTTGAAAAGTAACATAATCATAAAGATGCATGTCTTCCACATGACGAGATAATTCTTCGAAATACCTTTCATCTGTTTCCCCATTCACCTTTGTTGCTTTGAAAAAAATGAAAACTTCAACAAACTTCTTTACAGCCCTATTTCTGCCTTCTTCGAAGTACCTGTCATCACCCAGCAGAAATTACTGCTTGCTTGGAAGCAGTTTTGTCAGGTAAAGTTGAGCAGTGAAGCGATTGTATTATTGATGATATCATGCCTGATTTTTGTTCGAGATAGCTCGCGTGAAAGCACTTGTTTCGAGATCCGAAAAGGCATAAATTCACCGCTTTTAATTAGTGCTCCTGTTTTTCTTTTAAAATGTCGATAATTCATGCCTTCTCGGAAGTGCATATTATAAAGCTTTTCAACTATTTAAAATGATGCCTTCTCAAAAGCACAATATTCCTGCATATTTTGCCGTGAAGAGAAAACTTCTTATTTTCATTAAAATAACTTTTTTCGCATTTAAAAAAATTTTGATAAAATAACCGATAAAATATTTAAGCAATCAATCAAATCAGTAAACGTTTTTACTGCTTCCACATTTTTGCCCTTTTACCTTTGTTGCTTTGAAATAAATAAATTTTTCAAAAAGATAGTTTACGGCCCTATATCCTCCTCGATTTTTAACCCCTGTATTAAGATTGCACCGGAAAATAGATACGGGCCCGTTAATTTTTTCTACTCAATCACAAATCAAAATTTTAGCAAAACCTGAATTCTCAAAGAGTCCCTTTCTGTAATGTATAGAATTTATTAGGCAAATAACTTTTTTGGAATTCACACTCGTTATATTTTTGTACTGTTTCCAATTATTCGACATAGGCGGTTAACCGGTTAATGCATTATTCGAAAAATCACTAAAACTGATTAACCGGTTATTCGGGTCGGTTATTCGAGAAAATTGGCGATTAATCGATTAATCGTTTAAAACAAAATTAATGTATTTCCTTAACTTTTTATCGACAAAAACACTAACAGCTTCCTGTTTTTTTAAATATCAACATGACACATGAACACGATGTATTTAAAAAAGCACATCTACACTAGAGAGAAAATGCTAGAGATAAAACAAAAATCACCTCTAATTAGCTCTATTTTGAATGAGTTTAGCTATTTTGGAGTGTTTTTGGTCCATCTCTAGCAGTTTTCTCTCGCATGTAAATGTACCTTAAGGTTGAAAAGTTTCGGAATCTGAGAGTATCTAAATTGAAACATTTCTTATACTAATAGAAAATTTTATGTAAAATATAGCTGAAACTATTAAAAATTAGTTAAAAATGGCAAAAGAAAAACTGGATTTTTTTCTAAATATTAGTAAGTAAAACTTTGGATACAAAATTTCTTTGAATGCAAATTTAATCAATACTACAATAAATATAATATTGCATTTAAAACAATTATTATCCAAAGTTCTTCCTCCTCCGCTGAAGAAATAAAAAAAAAATAGTTCCATTTGAGTAAAATATTAGTTATGTGAAAATACCAATTTACTCTACAAAAATGTACAAAAAAATTTTCTGAATAGTAGAGTTAGTAGACTAAAGAATATCATAAACAACTGTGAAAATTCTCATTATTTTTTCCGTTTCTAAGGGCATTGACAATAAACAAAATTATCCAAAGTTTGAGTTAACATTCCCTTGTGTATTTATGTATTTAATAAAATTCTAATTGAATTTCAAATTTTTCCAAATGTATTTCAGAAATTTCTATTTTTATTTTAAAAGCATTTATTCAAACATACATGCCAGAGCTTCGAAGAATTAATTCCCTAATTCCCTTTTTTTGAACTGAATTTATATTTTGGGAATGAATTCCCTGACCAAACTTAAGGAATTGAATGAATTCCTTTTCTTTTCATTCGATTTATCTTAAAGGAATTCATTAATTTTTTTCTAATGCCTTTATAAAATTTAATGAATTCATTCAACAAGGAATTCATTCAATTCTAGTTAATTCAACTTTTGGTCAAGGAATTCATTCAATTCTAGTTAATTCAACTTTTGGTCAAGGAATTCATTCAATTCTAGTTAATTCAACTTTTGGTCAAGGAATTCATTCAAGTTAATTCAAAGACCAAAAGTTGAATTTAAGTTAAATTAAACTAGAATTGAATGAATTCCTTGACCAAAAGTTGAATTAACTAATTAAACGAAAAAAATGTAATTCCTTAGGGAATTAAACGAAATAAATTTAATTCCTTGACTAAAAGTTGAATTAACTAGAATTGAATGAATTCCTTGACCAGAAGTTGAATTAACTAGAAATGAATGAATTCCTTGACCAAAAGTTGAATTAACTAGAATTGAATGAATTCTTTGACCAAAAGTTGAATTAACTAGAATTGAATGAATTCCTTGACCAAAAGTTGAATTAAATAGAATTGAATGAATTCCTTGACCAAAAGTTGAATTAACTAGAATTGAATGAATTCCTCGACCAAAAGTTGAATTAGCTAGAATTGAATGAATTCTTTGACTTAAAATTGAATTAACTCGTGTTGAATGAATTCTTTAGTGAATGAATTCTTTAATTCGAATGCTTAGTGCTTTGGTCAAAGAATTCATTCTATAAATTTGAATTCTTTGCTTATGTTTTATTAATAAATTCGTTCCTTGAATTAAAGAATTGAATTAAAATTTTGGGAATTCATTCCAAAAAGGAATTAATTCTTGAAAGCTCTGATACATGCATTCTCTTTCTCTTAAGTCTTATAATTCCTATAAAATTTTCATTATGAAAGAGAAGACATGTAGGTATATTTGTAAAAATGCTTTTAAAATAAAAAAGTAGAAATTTCTGAATTACATTTGGATAAATTTGAAATGCAATTGGAATTTTATTAAATACATTTGGAAAATTTTGGAATAAAAATAGAGTCTTTTAATTCATACATTTGAAAATTTATGAAATACATTTGTAGAATTGTGAAATACAAATGGAATTATTTTGAATGCAATTTTACAATTCTGATATACAGATTTAAAATTTTTAAGTGCAAGTGAATAATTTTGCAATGTATTTGAACAATTTTAAAATACAAATAGAATTTTCTTAAATATAAATAAAATATATTTGTAATATTTTTAAATATATTTGTATAATTTTCAAAGATATATTTTGAAAATTTTAAAACATATTTGGGCAATTTTGAAATGTTGGACAAATATCAAAGTTTTTTAGACAATTTTAAACAATATTTGGACAATTTTGGAAGATTTTTGGATAATTCTAAAACATTTTTACACAATTTTGAGTGATTTTTGGACAATTTTAAAACATTTTTGGAAGAATTTAAAAAATTTCTGGATAATTTTGAAACATTGTAGACTATTTTGAAACCTTTTTAGACAATTTTAAAATATATTTGGATAATTTTAAAACAATTTTGAAATAAAACTGAAAATGGTGTAGTTGGACATGTTGTAGAATTGATGTGGTTTTGAATCGATTATACACACTTTCTTTGGAGATGTGAGAAAAGGTAGAGTTTCTATAGAATTAAGATGCCAGTTGACAGTTCTGGGACACATATTTGAAAAAAATTCAACATTGCCTTGACCTAGTGTCTTCAAATGCAATGAAATGTGCTAAGAAATTTTAAAATAACACACAAAGCAACAACAAAATTATTTTCGTTGTTTTTGTTTTGTGTGTTATTTTCAAATTTCTTTGCACATTTCATTGCATTTGAAGACACTAGGTGAAGGACATGGAAATATAATTTACATTAGTTTTAATTTTTAAAAGAACAGAAGAAAAAATCGCCTACTGTATTGAATAAAGCCTGTAAAGCACTTCGACGCTGATCCAGCCAGACACTTCGTGTATTTTGGGTAGTTTTAGAAACACCTTTATTTTGATTGAAAAAGTTATCTAAAGGCTTAACGACCTTCTGCACTCAATTTTAAAAGAATTTGATGGTATTTTAGTAATTTTATGTTTATTCTAAGCTTTTCTTGTAATTTTTTAGCCAAAGTTAAGAAAATTATGAAGTTTTGGGAAAAAAAAAATAAGGGAAAAATTCTATATTAAAATTGTAACCGGTTAATCGAGCTGTTTTAACCGATTATTCGGATCGAATAATTATTTGAGTTTTAAATTATTTGTTTCGACATTAACCGAAATAGAGGCGATTAATCGAGGAATCGGTTAATCGATTAACCGAATTGGAAACACTATATTTTTGTGACTAAATTTAATTTTGGCACTTTTTTGACTCCAATTTGGCACGAAATGCAAATTCTCAAATACCATCACTGATACAGAGGCTAAAAATATGGATTTTTGCGTACTTCTATAGGATTCATGCAGAAAGCAGCCCAATCAGTAAAAAATGTATGCGTACTGCTGAAAACAGTACGTATGGCAAGCCTATGTATATCCCATATGGCAACTCTAAGTACTAATTATTGTTTATGTTGCTGTTCTTTATACATTTTGTATTTGTAGTTAGTCAGCCTATAATAAACCTCTAATTAAAAAATGTCAAACAACAAACGAAGCGATGACTCCACCATACAAACAGCATTAACCACCAACTTAAACAACATAGACCAACTCTAACTACACCAACAACATACTTCAATATCATCAAGAAAACAAACAAGTTGTTGTTTTGTTAAAATACGAAGAAAAAAAAATAGTAAGGAGAAAAATATCCAAGTCATTGAAGAAGACCAACAGAAGAGTCATACAACTTTAGTAAAATTTATTAAAAAAAATTTAAGTTTTCCTGTTTATGCTACTACTTCATATTTTTATTTTTATGACAAGCAAAGACCACAATGACTACATAATTAAATTCTTGTAATAAAACTTTGCATTCTTATTCTTCTTCTTCGACTACATATACCTTCTCCAACTTGTCCACTAACAAGGGAATCTGACCAACGCATACACGCCGATGTTGAGGGTATCTCTAAGTGACAAAAATAATTATTAAAATTCAACTTACATTTCAACAGCATTTTTAATTGAATCAATTAAATATTTTGTTGATATGACAAATTTTGAATTCTTTTCTTAATTAAACTTGTTTGTTCTAACATAATTAACGTGTTGTTGAAACTCAACAAGTTCTTTGCTAACTTGCTCATTATCGTCCATTTGAGTCAGTGAACTAGTTCGTTCAAATTGTTTTGAGCTGTAACTAAACTGCGTGTCTTGACTGATTTGTTCATTTGACAACTTTTTTACGCACTACACAGAAAAAATTGCTAACCTTAACTATCTCACTGAAGAAATATTAAAAACAAAATTTGATTTTAAACAAATATTTAATTGAATCAATTAATATTTTAATTCACTTTTACATATTTCAGTAAATGTTATTTTAACACATAATTCCCATATTTTTTTCTTAAACTGTAGGATTAAATAGAAAATGTTTAGTATATTTTTTTTATAGAGATACTGACTATTGTAAAAAACCGCCTTTTCACAAAATTATTAGCATCTTAAAAATAAAGTCGTTGGGAGGAATATCGAGAGATTAATTTTTATAAAACAGTCACATAATAATTTATAATACACTCCGGTAATACAAATTTCGTACCCTGTTCCATTCCTTTTTTTTTTTAATCCATGTTTATAATGCTCCAATTTTACTCGTTCCCAGTTACATTCCATTTCGTTTTACTTTACCTGGTTACAAACCAAAATGAATAAAAATATACTATTTTCAATCGGCATTTCCATTCCTGAATTCAATGAATTTTCTCTGTTGGTACGTTTTTCGATAAGATTATCTGTGAATGGTAATTATTTTTTTAATTGATGCATTAGCAATGGTAATGATATTTAAAACCATTGTCAGTTGATATCAGTGCAATTGTAGTTAAAACACCAATTAATTATTCCATCCAATTCGTTAGTCTGATGTATGGTTTGGAATGTCACAGAAGCATTTCATGATAAATCAAAATCTTCTATTGGGCACTTTTTACAAAAATATGTTATGAGCATTTAATCAATTAGTATTTAACTTACTTTTAACTATTTTTGCAAATGTACAATATATATTTTTTTAAACAAATTTAACACATTTAAACCCAGGAAAATTTTCTGTTCCAAAGAATCGGTTGTAGAATAGCTACTTTTCATTCACAACCCCTTCTACTGTCGATTCTAACACCGATTCTTTTTGTTTGAAATTGTCCCAAAAGCAACCCCTTCTATAGCTCCAAAGTGGAACCGGTTGCTCTAGAATCAGTTCTGGAACTGATTCTTTGTCACCCACACCTTTCATATAGGATCCCAGGAACTGGTTCTGGAACCAGTTCCATGGAATCGGTTGCAGTGGAACCAGTTGTAGAATGGGTGTGGTTGGCTACCGATTGTAAAAAATTTTCCTGGGAAGTTCACAAATAAACAAATGTATGTAGCACCTCTAATACTCATACATATATGCTCAAAAAAGTTTGTTTATAGAATCTTGTGCAAATAACAGTAAAAATAAAGGTTTATTCAGTTTAAAAGACGTCAAAGGTATTTACCTTTAAAATAACCAAAACTTCAGTTATTTTTAACGGCTGAAAAATGCTGCAAAAATCAATATCGTAAAAATAACCAACAATTTTTATTAAAAAGATTTTAAAGCAGCTGGTAAACTTTGTTGAAACCACTGTTTGTTACAGTTATTTTATTATACCCTACACCACTAAGTGGAGAGGTTTGTAACACCAAAAAATATTGGACCTAGATCCACCGTATAGTATACCGTTCGGCTCAGAATCACTTTTTATTTCGATTTAACGATGTCCGTCCGTCTGTCTGTCTGTCTGTGTGTCTGTCCATGCATTCTTGTGCGCACTATACAGGTCGCAAATATTATAATCCGTCCATGTTTAGACCTAGTGCCCATATAAGGGTCTCCCCAAAATTGGCTTGTTTACACGCTGCAGGTCGCAAATACGAAGATATTTCAATGAAATTTGGTACACAGACCTATGTCATGGTTCGCTGACTCACATGGTCCCAAGGACAAAGCCTGTTGATTCTAGATAGGATCGGTCCATATTTGAACCTATCGACCATATGGGCTATATTTTCGATTTTCTCTTCTTTTATCATTTTATAGAAAATTTTGACACAATTCCGTTTTAACCCATTCGAATTTCGCATCCAATCATTAGTTGGCTTTTAACCTGACTGGTGTAGAGTATTTTTTAGTCGGGTGGGCAGAAACTGTGATGCAGGAAGTCACAACTAGGATTTGGCGTTGGAGTCAAAAATGATCAACGAATAAAATACAGCTGTTGTCAAACCATGAATAATGATGTGCGATGTGGTATGAATGAACTTAAAATGGCGACGCAGTACACAAAAATCCTAAGTAAAGGTTTCCGGGGCCTGAAAAAAAAATATTTATATTCCTGGAATCGTGACGGACTATAGCGATAAATGGGTATCACAATCATATTTACATAATATTTAATCAATTCTTAATTCAATTACTTCCAAAGCTGTAAGTGGGTCAAACTAATAATAAGCTGACGATATGCTTAGAAAATTGTATGAAAGAAGAAATAATATTTTCTATAGCCTAAAAACAAATTTCATTTAGATTGGATTACATTAGTTGGGATACTTTCCTGATAAGAATTTAAAGTTTTCTTTTTTGTGAAGTTTTTATATAGGAAGAAATGTGAATTCCGGAAAGTACTGTTTAAAACTTTTTTTTTTTTTAAACAAGAAAATTTTTAATAAATATTTAATTTTTTAACAACAACAATTTCAAGTCTGAACAAATTTTTTGAAAAAGTTTTGTTTAAACTAAAACTATATGGAAATATATATGTATATATTAAACAAATTAAATATTGTTTATATATATTTGTTGATATTTTGTTGTTGGTATTGTTAAGGGTCAATTATATTGTCGTAATTTATATAAACTGATAACCTACATTTAAGTGTGACAAACAAATAAGAAAATATTTTTGAAAATTTCAAACTTTTTATGTCAGAGTACGCGACAAAGGTCTGTAAAGTGACAATATGTTTTTACTTGATATAAAAATCTTTCAATACATTTTACTCATATTTAATTTTAAGTCAATTTTAATGCAAACAATCGCTAATTCTGAAACCATTTTCGAATGACAATCTGGATATTCACTGATTTATTCCCGTAGAAAATTTTAAGGTTTTTTTAAACATAAATTACAAGATTTTATTTTCACAAAACAAATCAGATCCCGAGTAAAAAAGTTTTGATATAATCACATATTATTTTATCTAATTGCATATAGTAACTTATAGTTACATATGGCCACATATGCTTTTAAATTCAAGCATTTATACTTTTATATAGTCATATATTAGATATTTTTTCCTCAAAGGTTTTAATATGGAGACATATGTGATTTTATATTATTACATATATATATACATATATATGTATATTAGGGCGGGTCGATTTAATAATCGCCCATGCCTCAGTGAAAATCGTATTCTAGGGATCAAAATAAGAAACTTTGCCGAAGGAACCATACCTCTAAAACGAATTCTACTACCCCCAACTGTTGACTTTTGTCCCGTAGGGTCAAGTTTTGAAAAATCCCACTTTGACCCATTTAGAGTGCCCCAATCGAGTCCAAATGTATGACCGACCCCCACTAACTTTGGAGGGCCGATTCACCCATGCCAGTGGCACACCCCCTGGAACTCCCCTGGGGGGTTCCCCATACAAACATTTTAAAAAATCACCATTTTTGTAACTTTATTTTATTATTTTTTATTTATTTTATTTATTTTTATTATTTTATTTATTTTTTCTCTTTAGAAATTTATTTAGTCAGAACATATGTAAATGAAAAAATTAATTTAACTTAGTAATAGAAAAGAAAAAATGCCCAGACTTGAAAGCAAAAAAGACTTCAAACAGTAATTTTTTTTATTTTCTTTTCTATTACTAAGTTAAATTAATTTTTTCATTTACATATGTTCTGACTAAATAAATTTCTAAAGAGAAAAAATAAATAAAATAATAAAAATAAATAAAATAAATAAAAAATAATAAAATAAAGTGCCAAAAATGGTGATTTTTTAAAATGTTTGTATGGGGAACCCCCCAGGGGAGTTCCAGGGGGTGTACCACTGGCATGGGTGGATCGGCCCTCCAAAGTTAGTGGGGGTCGGTCATACATTTGGACTCGATTGGGGCACTCTAAATGGGTCAAAGTGGGATTTTTCAAAACTTGACCCTACGGGAAAATAGTCAACAGTTGGGGGTAGTAGAATTCGTTTTAGAGGTATGGTTCCTTCGGCAAATTTTCTTATTTTGATCCCTAGAATACGATTTTCCCTGAGCCATGGGCGATTTTTTTGCCTCCCCACAAATCGACCCAGCCTAATGTATATGCTATATGTAAGTACATAAAGTAACATATAAAAGATATAATTACATATACGTTTATATATAATTTAGTATGATACTATACATAATAATATAAAACTATGTGGATCCATATAAAAAATATTTTATAATTTGTGTTAGTTATGATTATATATTGATGAATATGAACCCATATATAACTTATAACGTTCTTTATAAAATCATCTATAATTATATATCATCCCACATAGGCAATTTTTTCAAAGTGATTTTATATAAAAATATATAAGGCATATAAAACCGCATTATATTATATTATATTTGGTTCCATGTTATCAATGATTTTGAACTAGTTTGAGATTTAGTAATTACTAGGGATTGGCGCGTGACACGAAATGTTCGTGAGTCACGTTATTCACATGTGATCGTGAGTAATAATTACTATACTTAAGTGATTGGTGCGTGAGCGTGAGTAAGAATAATCCGTGCATGATTCGTGTGTGAGTTTATTTTTTGCATCATATGTTTTTAGTAATTTTTACTGTTTTGCGTGAGAATTTTCTGATTGTAAGTTTTTAATATACTCATGTGTGCTGAGTAAGAAACGAAATGCTCGTGCGTGAGTAATTTCTTTTTGTTTAGGAGCATGAATCAAAAATGGCTTACGCACCCATAACATTAACAACACTGAAGCTCTAATACGAAATTCTCTATTCTATAACTTACACTTGACTGATTTTTTATATTATATCTTGGTTGTATATAGGGTTTTTCTTTTCCCGGGACAGCGGGATTTTTTTCTGAATTTCCCGGGATCCCGGGAATTCCCGCTCAATAGAAAATAAATAAATCCGACATATGTTGTACTTGAAAAACTCGATTTCTATTAAAACACCGTCCGACAAAGTTCATCTTTGGTTGTACAAATGACAAAATCTACTTAATATATTCTGAAAGAAGGGCTAAATATAAAACATCCATGACTTCCACTTTTTCTAGAACAGTTCGTTTAACAGTTTAAATCGCGAACTACTATCTAGGAAATATTTTCGTTGTCGTTCTCTGTGCTTTATAAGTTGTCGATCAGAGTTGAATTCCATAGGAAGCAGCAAAAACTAAAACAAAATAACAGCAAAAACAGTAATAACAGGAGATAAAAATAGCATTGTTAGAATTTCGTTGATGTTAGCCTAATTGAGTTATTTTCTTTCAATTGGCTATTACATTTTGTAATTAATTACACTTGCAATTACTCAATTACATGTAATTGTAATTGAAAAAAAACTCAACTACAATTAATTGTAATTGCAATTCAGAAAAGAACAATTACAATTACAAGTAATTGAACTTTTTTTTTTATTTAAAAAAATAATTTTTGTATATTGTTAGATATGGTCCTATATAATATGATAAAAAGTATAAGGTTAATATTTAGATATAATTGTATCAAACTATGTCCACTTTTATAACATTTAATATAATTTTATACAAAAAGATATAATTTGATGTAATTGGATGAGGACAAAATTCGGATACAATTGTATCGAACTGCATAAAATTGTATCAAATTGTACCAAATTGTATACAATTGTATATAATTCGATACAATATGATACAATAAGACGTTCTCATTTTTCGGATATAATTATATCTAATTACATAAAAGATTATTTATAATTAAATATAACTTCATATGGCTCCATATCAATTTTTTTTACTTGGGATAACAGAATAATTTTTCCTAAGAAATCCAGGAAAAACGAGATGCCAACTCAGTACAAAAAATACTACAATCAATGATATACATAGATGTAATTCTTTTTTTATCAGAAGCCCTAATGATTTTAACATTAGGTTGTCATAGTAGAGGAGTATTCCAAATTTAACATTTTCTTCGTAAAATTGAAACTTTGTAAAAAAGTTTCGCAAAAAAAATTATATTTTTTTTTATTTTAAAATATTTTTATATTGCCGCCACCGGATATCGAACTTGCGACTTCAAGATTGCTAGTCTAGCAAAAGCATAAAAAAGATTTCTCATTATTTTTATATATTTTTAAAAATTGAAAAATTTTAAATATGTATATTTCAAGCTCAAATTAAATTATTTTTTATTTCATTTATTCATTTAATATAGCGAAAATGATTCAAATATGGAATTTTGACTTCATCGGATATCATTAACCCACTTTAGCTTGGAATCCAAAATGACCCACAAATTTGATAAGAATACAAAAACGTGTTTTTTTAAAATTAATTTTAAAGATTTTTTAAAATGCCGATGTCGATTGCTGTTTGTACCACATAATAAATAGTTGATATTAAAGAAAAAAAAAAATAAATTGGAAAAACGATAATTCGAGTTTGTGTTTGGGGCGACTGCTTTCTAGAACATTTTACAAAAAATGCTTATTTTGTCAAAAATTTAACAAAATTTGAATATTTTCATAAAATTTTACATAGTTTTCGGAAAAATATCACTTAAATTTAGTTCGAATATAATTATCTTTACATCTGTTTAAAAGATATTTAAACCTTAGCGGCCTGGGGTCAGAAAAGACCCATGAAACTTAATATTTATTATGACTACGAAGATTGTAAAGCCATCAAATTCATAAAAAAATCTCAACTGGGTAAAAATAATTATTTTATGTAACATGATCCATATGGGGTTAATTTTTATACTTTTGGCCAAAAACGACCCACTAGGAAATTTACAGAATAACAGCTTTCATAATTTTCGGAAAATATTACTTCAAATGGATAAAAAAAAAACTTTTTTCCCCTTGATAAAATTTATTTTGTGTTAATTTTATCACATTTCGGCAAAAAATATCCACTTGGAAATTTACTGAATAACGTCTTTCCAAACAGAAAACAATAAATGTATAATTAACAAAGCTTTTGATTATAATCTACTACGATTACAAAACTAAATTTGCTATTAACATACGGACACTTTCGACCACACCTTTTTAAGGCTTTAAAATTAGATTGAGATTATAGAGAATTGCGCTTGTTCGTTAGTTTTGTACCCTCTATTGCATATCACAATTTAATAAAATTATGGTAAATGTTATTCTGTAAATTTCCTAGTGGGTATTTTTTTTTGTGAAAAGTGAGAACATTAACCCTGTATGGATCAAGTTACTCAAAATAATAATTTTTATCAAGTGAAAATTTTTTTCTTCTATTCATTCAAAATGATATTTTTCCGAAAATTATGAACACAAACTAGAATTATCATTTTTCCAATTTATTTTTTTTCTTTACTATCAACTATTATGTGGTACAAATAGTAATCGACATCTCCAAATTGGGCATTTTAAAAAATCTTTTAAATTAATTTTAAAAAAACATTTTTTTGCATTTTTATCAAATTTGTGGATCATTTTGGATTCCAGGCTAAAGTAGGTTAATGATACCCGATGAAGTCATAATGCCATATCTGAATCATTTTGGCTGTATTAAATGAATAAATAAAATAAAAAATATTTTTTTTCCAAATTTCGAATTTTGGGAATTTTTAATAATAATACACTTTTCTCCAAAATGGGTCATTTACGTCCAACTTTCGGCACGGGTTAACGTTTTCCAAAAAAAAATCTATTTCTTCCATTTTGGACCATTTCCAATAAAACTGGGGGTGTATGACCAGAGAAGAAAAAATAGCTGTTTTTGCTTTTTATGCTTTTTATTGTTTGTTTTACTATATTTACTTTTTTTGGATTTTCCGTTTTTTAGCTTTAAAATAGCTTTTTCTTAGGATTTTTGAGCTTATAATTGCTTTTTTTAAGACTTTTTGCCCAAAAATACTTTTTTTGCCCGCAAAAATATATTTTTTCTCTTAACTTTGAATTAAAAAATAAAAAAACTATTGTTTTCCAAGTTTTTTTACTTTTGCTTTTTTTACAATATTTTTTTGTTTTAAACACATCGGATTTTGCTTTTTTCTGTCTTCTCTGGTAATGAGAAATATATTTTTAAGGGACACCCTAATGTACGCATTAAATAACTTTTTTAAGTAAATCCAAAAATATTTTAACTGAAACTCGAAATAAATTTTTTTCTTTTGTGATTAAAAAAGAAGATCTGTTTAAAGCAAAAATAAAATTTATTTTTGAGATTTGTTTCATTAGGGTTTATTTTTTAATATTTATTAATTGTTTTACTTAAAAATTTGTCTATAAAAAAATTTTAAAGCTGATCACTTAAAATTTTCTTGTATTTATTTGTCTTTAACATATTTGTAGGAAGCCTTCTAAATATTTTCTTTCTGTCTCAAGTCAACCACATAGTCAACTTCACATTTTTTAAACACTTGGATATTTTTAACTGACATTTATTTTATTTTCAAAACATATCATACATAAGTATATATATATATATGAGGAAATTCAAATATTTTGAAGATTCGTTGAAAATAACGAGCAAGGAAACTCAACATTTCAAGAAGCTTCTGCGATGTTAAGATGCATGGTTAAATTTTAATAAATATTAAATATTGTTTTAATAAATATACAAAGTATGAAAAATATTATCTGTTTGATTACACTGCATGACACTCAAAAAATTAATGGTGATCTGACCATCAGTCCTATATATTTCGGACATGCTGATTACAATGGCGTACATTATTTTTCGATCAATGGTACAGATTTTTCGCTAAATGTCTTTAAAGCTGGGTCGGCATGCAATACGGCTAAAATACCGTTATCGATTCAAAACCCTTTCAACTGACTACCGTTACCCCTTAAATACCGTTACCGAAATACCCGGAATACCGTTATCCTTAAAAAACCATTACCGAAATAACTGAAATACCGTTATCCTTAAAACACCGATAACGAAATAATTGAAATATCAATACCCTTACAATACCGTAACCGAGACAAGTGAAATATTGTTATCCCGAAAATACCGTTATTTTTAATTTTGTGCTTTTGATAATTTCACGTGGTTATTTAGTATTTTTTGTACATAAAGTTGATAAATTAGTTCTGTTTTTAATTTCGTTTGTTTTTTGTAAAAAAAAATTGCGGGATGCATCGAAATAACAGACTACCATTACCCTTAAAATACCGTTACCGATACAACTGAAATACTGTTAACCTTAAAATACCGTTACCAAAATAACCCTAATATCGTTATATTTAAAATACCGTTACCAAAATAACTCAAATACCGTTATCCTTAAAATACCGATACCGAAATAAATAAAGTAGCGTTGCCCTTAAAATACCGTTACCGAAATAACATAAAATATCGTTATCCTAACGATAACCGCATTCGTTTCGGTTACCATCCATGCTTTAAAGCAGGGATCGGCAAACATATTCAACCTTATTTTGTGCATGTATGAGTGAGTTGCAGCCTCTCTCTCTCTCAATGCACTGACGAAGAACGTTTGTATAATAATTTGAAAATTTTTAATGTTTATAATGCGAATATAAAATAAAAATTTAAAAGCAAACAACAACTACAAAAACAAATATCAAAAAACAACAACACAAAAAAAAATAAAAACAAAAGAACTAAAAAATAAATTAACAAAAAAATGTATCAATAATTATTATGCAGAGTGTAAAAAATCTGGCAAACAAGCGATCTGACAACCTACTTCATTGAATGCTTGTTTGTGACTAAGTTATTTTTTTGTTCTATGTGTGAGCTTATGTAGGTGTGAGAGAGCGCCCATGGGTGTTGCCGACGTCTGCTTTAAAGTTTGGCTGTTGTCCATTCAGTTTTTAATATAAAAAATTTTTCAAGTTCAATTAATATGAATCTTTTTGGGTTAAAATGTAAGCACAGGATCTGTGGCCATATTTACGATATAAATGCGATGTGCTAATCTTGATATTTAAACCAGTACTTTTATGTTTTTATGTTTTTTTTCTATTTCAGCGCCGAATATACAATCGACCTCAATAATGTAATGCCTTAGTAAGGAAGCAATTAAAAGGAAAATATTTCAATAAAAAAAATGTATTCATCTATAGCGGCCTATACGTTAAAATCACGATTTTTCAAAAATTTTGTATGGTAGCATACACTCAAATAAAAAAGTTTGTAAAAAAATTTGTAAACAGTTTCCAATCGCACTATACTATTTTTATACTGATTATTAGTACAATTTTTATTTTTAATAATCATTTTTACTATTCTCTTATTACAAATTACGGATTTTTTTTACTAATTTTCGCTGCTGATTTCAGAAAAACATTTTACTAATTTTTCAAAACCGAGTTCTAAATTTAGCCGAAAAATATACTAATTTAAAAAAATTTTTTTTTGGTTTTTTACAATTCTTGTTTAGTTTATATTTGTTACTATTGATATATTCTTAGTTTAGAAATAACACCCACAAATTTTTATTGCATCTCCAATGCATAAAACGGCAATAACTGGAGAACCGTTTGCTATTTTGACTCCAAATTTCAAGTATGATGAAGTAATTATACGCTTGTTACAATCGAAAGAAAAAAAATTATTTTTAGATTTTACAGTTTTTTTATTTTTTAGTACAATTTTTTGCTAATTTCAGCAGATTGATTTTAAATTACAGTTTACAGCAATTTACTGAAATTTGGTAGCTTCAACTAATTATTTATACTAATTTCATTGTACTAAAATTATGATATTTAGTAAGTTTTTTAACCGATTTTAGCAAATCGATTTTGAATTGCATTTTACATAAATTTTACTAAAATTTAGTAGCGGCTACTAATTTTTTCTACTAATTTTAGTGTACTACAGATCAGCAGACATGTGTTGCTAAAATTAGCAAAAAATACCGCTGGCCTCAAAATAGTTAAATTTCCCGTAATAACAGCAAAAGTTTCAGTAGTTTCAGTAGTGGTTGAGTGTAGCTTTCCAAGATGTTCCCAAAGTCCAACTGTTAATATAATATGGGCTCACCTCTAAAAACTTTTCTTGCTAAATTTGCAAACGTTATCACAATAAATACATTTTTTACTAAGGTAAGTATCGTACTAAAGACACTTTAGTATCTTAATATTGTGATACATCAATACTTATGTGAGAGGTATGAATACCCAGCACCCCGTTTCTGTATTTCTCGCATCGAAAAAGTTTTCGCAAAAAACATGTGAAATGCAACCCTGCTCTGCTTGATATAGGATGAGTCGCAAACAATAAAATATATATGAAACCAAATCAGCTAATAATGCGGTGCATGTAGGGTTTTTCTTTTCCCGGACTTTTTCATTTCCCGGGACAGCAGGAATTTTTTCGGAATTTCCCGGGATCCCGGGAATTCCCGCTCGTTAGAAAAAATATAAATTCGACATATATTGTACTTGAAAAACTACTTTTTGGTTAAACACCGTTCGACAAAGTTCATCTTTTGGTTGTATCCATGCGAAAATGTTCTGAAAGAAGGGCGAAATATCCATGTCATCCACTTTTTCCAGGTCAATTCGTTTAACAATTTAAATCGTGAATTATTATTTATGTAATATATTTATATGGAAGGCCGTCCTAATTAAAAAAAAACTCTTAGTAATATATTAACTAAATATTAATTTCGCGGTTAAAGCTGTTAAACGAATTGATATAGAAAAGTGAAAGACACGGTTATATTATTTTGATCCCTTTTTTCTGGATATATTGGAATTGCTAATGGGTACAAACTTGTGTCGGACCAGTTTTATAGTCAGAACTAAAATCAATTTTTTGCTTAAATATTTCTTATACATTAAATCCAAAAATTTCTATTTCTAGATATTTTGTTTTTTTCTATACAGATTTTCAGAAGTATCCATCTAGAATTAGTTTTATAAAAAAGTTTAAAAGTGAGAATTTTTCACAGAAATTTTTAGGCAAATTCGCCTAAATTGTTTTATAAAAGAAGACACTGAAATATTAAATAGTTTCATAACTTTAATTAGTTTTCTTGAATAGAAATTTTTTATGCCACAACTCCTTAAAACGAAATTATTTAATTTTCATATTCAGTTGCATTTTAAATTAGCATATAAAAAATTCAAAATAATTTGAAAAAGCATCTGATGTATTTATTATTTTAAAAATTAATAATATTTAAAAAATATATTTAAAATAAAGGAATAGCAATTGAACTTTAAATGAAATTATTTGAAGTAAAAGAAACTCAAAATACTTATGTTAATTGAAAATACAAAAAAATTACTATTTTTTAACTTTAATCCCTAGTTTATTGGAGGTATTTGTAACTGAAATAATGATGTTGAAATATTGTATAAGGCTGATTTACACTATAAGATTTTCGGTACGATTTTACTTCAGTACACGTGCAAAACATATAGGCAAGGTTGCAAAATCTTTCCGAGAATATTGTAGTTTAAAACAGCCTATATAAATATTGCTTTATTTGAACAAATATCATCATCTTAAAGAAGAAAAAAATTCCCGAAGGACAAAGTATTTTAGTTTGTAAATTTGGTAATTGCTAATATAATATTTTTCGGTTTAACTGAACCAAATTCAATTGGCATCCAAAAACAATTTGGCTTAATTCAGTTTATTAAATTTTAAACCGTATTTTTTAATTTTAAATATTCTTTATTTAAATTAATTTAAAAAAATCAATGCTTTAAATTTAGATAAAGCTTCTAAAATTGCAATAAAACTAGCTAAAACTACTGTAAAAGACTAAAAAAAAATCCCGGGAAATCCCGCATAAAATTCCCGGGATTGCGGAATTCAAAAAAGGGCGGGATTCCCGGGAATTCCCTAGGACCCTAGGTGCATGTAAGTTATTTCTAATTTAATTAGGTATTTTAAAAAATTACATGTGTACTCAGTTATAAAAGTTACAATATCTGCAAAATTTACGACTAAAACTCCAGTCCATTTTATCATCGCTTAAATCACCCTGTTTAATGCAGGATGACCTTGCATTTCTCGATGACAAAACTTCTCGCATTGGATCAGCAACGGGGTACAGGAAAATTTTTTACAATCGGTAGCCAACCACACCTATTCTACAACTGGTTCCACTGTAACCGATTCCATGGAACTGATTCCGGAACTAGTTCCTGGGATCCTATATAACTGATTCTAGGGCAACCGGTTCCACTTTGAAGCTATAGAAGTGGTTGCTTTTGGGACAATGTCAAACAAAAATAATCGGTGTTAGAATCGACAGTAGAAGGGGTTGTGAATGAAAAGCAGCTATTCTACAATTCTTTGGAACAGAAAATTTTTATGGGTAATTAATAAGGGTAAAAATAATAGGTTACTCCATTGACACCCCCATGTTAAAATAATGTGTTTTGAGACCATAGTGTAAGTAGTTACAATTTTTGGTTTCTTATTCCATTTCCCTTTACCTGGTAATAGGATGTTTTGCTGGGTACCAACGCTAATGGAATAAGCCCTGTTAAACATCGGCTTACAGAAATGCAAAACGTTATTCTTGTCCTAAATAAAAATTATTTTCTTCAAAATATTTAAAAATTCTCATATATTATTAGCACATATACACATAAACAGTTATATATTACGAGTGTATGAATTTCCTTCCTGATATGAGTATTCCTTCATATAACACCTATCCCTCGAAACCAAATCCAACTTCTTAACTGAAGAAGTGGTGTGCTGGAAAAAGTAGCAGCAATGTTAAAACTACGTTTGATAAGGCATAGGTGCATCTCACATTACATTTATTCATCTATACAAACATTTCATATCTCGTACGCGTAGTAAAAGCTAAACATAATATTCACACAACATTCATATAAACCACACCATTGTGACTTTAAGACGAGTTGTTAATTAAATATTTACATAGCTTATTTGCAACAAGATGTAGTAAATGTTAAATAAAAATAAAAAAAATATGAAAAAAAAAACTGAAGAAATGAAAAAGAAATATGCGTATAAAAAGTATAAACAAGCATATTTTCCTGTTACTTCATCTTACTGGTTAAAAGATATAACGTCAACGACTTAACATTAGGGGAATTTAATTAAAGGCAGTAAGAAATGTATGCACAAATTCAATGGAAAATCTAAATAGAGAAGAAATTATTATATATTTAATACTAAGTCGTCAAAAGTTTGCTACTGCCCAAAAAGGTTATGTGTAGATGGTAATGACTTTGGATAAGATTTAAATTAGTCTCTTAAAAATCGCAGCTGAAATTCCTCCAAATTGCATGACTTATTTTTGTAGGTGCTGCACACAAGCAAATAAATAATATAATATTATCCAATTTGTTTTAATTCATTATTATATCAGTTCTTAAATATTTTAATCAAGAATATAGGAAAGTTTACCAAGTTTTTGGGGAAGTGGTTTCCTTTATACGAGTATTCTTATACACTTTTTGTAACTTTTTTTTCATATAGTCTGTAGTGTAAGACTATAGGCTTAAATTTGACAGTTAAATTTGAATTTAAATTTCTTTACACTTTCCTTATATTAATACTCTTCACTGTTTACCAACCCAATCATGTCCCATACGTGTTGATGCTTATGCCGTGTTAAGATGCTGTCATTTGTGGTAAAGATGTTAATTTTGTTTACTATAGAGTAAAATCATAATGTGAAAAGATCTTACGATAAATATTTTATAAGCAAAAAATATAGAAATTAAAATTATAATATTTTTGCAAATGAAATTTAAGACTTTAATAAATGTAAAGAAAATCCTAAAGCAAAAGACTAAATATTTACAAATGTCAATAAGAAAAATATCTTGATACAAAACATGATATTTTATAATTTTAGTTTGAAATTCTGATTAACAGCAATTGACGTGACAATTATTTAAAGGTAATCAATAAATTTAGACTTAAAAATGTCAATACGTTTTGTTGTTAATAGTCTAGAAATTTAAGACTTAAAATGTCAATTAAATTGTTACATTTTGAAGTCTATAAAAATTGTAAGTTAATTTAGGTTTAAAATTTAAAACATTAATTGTAATGTAATTTTTTTAGCGCACTTTGGGGTTTATTACGGTGCTTCTTGGCTAAAATTAAAATTTTCGAAATTGCGAAGATTCTACTACTTTCTACATGGGACCCCATACTATTTTATATTTATTTTTAAATTGTATCTTTTTTGTAGACGATTTACCAAAATTAAGAATTATGTGTTATAAGGAGAATTAAGGAAAAAAAAAATATATTCAAGGAAAGCCTTCTTCAATGGCCGTTATTTTTAATCACTGGATTTATTTTCGGATTTATTTTATTTTGTTAAAAAATCCACATTTTGGTTTTTAATTTTCAAAATTGAATATTTTTATCAAAATCTAAAACTTATTCGATAATATAATGTGAAAGAATATCATTAAATTTTGTAAAAATGTAAATACAGGAATTGAATTAAGCTAAATCCAAAATGGATTTATAAAATAAATAAATCCGTTTTGGATTTAGCTTAATTTAATTATAGAAATTGTATTTTAGCAAAATTTAAATTTTTTGTTTCACATTATATTAGCGAATAAGTGTAAGATTTGAATAAAAATATAGAATTTTTTAAATTTAAAAAGAAAATGTGGATTTTTTAACAAAATAAAATAAATCAAAAAATAAACCCGGTGATTAAAAAAAAGGCCAAATAGATCAATATTTTTTGTTATTTTTTTATTAGGTGTACTCATTACAACTCATAAATTCCTTGTAAACCTTGTATTAAACTCATAAACATACCAGGTTTACAACGCTTACGGGTACATAACGAGTTTATACGAAAACCCCTATTATAAAAAAACTGTTAAAATTATACTGAAAAATGCGGTTTCCACACCCGAGTAAAAAAATTTACCTGGCGGAATACCAGGTATATATAGCACATGTAATTAGATTTCAAAATTGGTTGTATCATATGATATCTTAAATATAACTTAAATTCTGTAAATTTAACAGTTTTATTTTTACTGTTTTTATTTTACTAGTATTAGGCGGATTCGAACCCGGTCTGCAGGAGTATCTGACGGCTTCACACAAGCTGCTATGCATAAGAGCTGACTTTGTCAGACTATATTGTTCTTGTAATTGTGTTACAATATTTATAATTACAATACATCTTGTATTATATATAACAATATCTCATACAAAAATATAAATAAAATAAGAAAAAATTAATAATATTCTAACTAAATATAAAAAAATGAATAAATTTAAAAGAATCAATTTTACCGGCACTTATATTTCTTTCGATCATAGAAAAAATTTGTTTAAAATTAAAAAAAATAAAAAAATTATTTGAAAATATTCTGATTTTTACTATTAATACAGTTTTTGAAAGATATTTAGGCATTATAAATAGATTGTTACAAATTCCCAGGTGCAATAAATGAAATGTTTATGTTCTCTTGCAATTATTGTTTATACCGATAAAAATAAATTTGAAATAACGAATATAAGTGTATTGTGCAAATTTAAATGTAACTGCCAATTATAGAAAACATACGATTTATATTTATTGGTTATACATAAATAGATGTCACTACATTGCTAGATCTGTCAAAACAACAGAGTAGTATTTTGCAAGATGACATTACAAATTGTGGTAAAATTTTTTTATTTATTTTGTTTTTTCTTTGATATTTTCAATGTTAAATAACGCTCCAAGACGAGAACCAGAAATTCTCATTGAGTTTGTGATTTAACCTAATAAATATTTCTAGAAATTCTAAAACGTCGTCCCCTGACAATTTTCTTAGGCAAGAATGAAATCCGGATAGGGACATGCCTGCAACAGATTATTTTTCACAATTTACCAAATAAGTTTTGGGATTTTAGCACATTTAATTCATTTAATGCAATCATTGTTTATACCGATAAAAATAAATTTGAAAATTCGTGATCACTTTTAAATTTTTATAAAAAAATATTCATAAGATTTTGTAATAACAATTAATTAATAATTTTAAAAAATTTGCATCACGTGTAATTATATCGAATAACATATATCTTCTATAATTTCCAGGTCCTGTTGTCCCAGAGTGGGTTAAATTTTAGTTTTTTTAAATACCAATGATTTTTTGCGATCTAAAGCCCCGGAGAAACTATTATATTAAATTCAAGGATGGGAAACACCCAAACCACACCTCCGCGTGGTAGAGAGCGGGCAACGACCGAGGACGGGCGGCTAACGTGGTACAGGGGGACCGAGAGTTAACCGGTATAATTGAACAAATTCACATTATTGTGAGTCAGGGCACATAACTTTTCCAGGAATAGGGAAATCCTTCCGGAAGCGGACGAACCAAACAGTGATGGTCAACGGTGATGTTTTCGCAGCGTCTGGGACTCCATGTTAGGGGCGGCTGCAAGCTAGTGTCTGATTTGGAGCAAACGGCTCACTATATAAATGTGCTTGAAATTCCTTTTTTTTTATTAGGAAATAAACGCACTACCCCAGCGTTAGAGGGGGTTGCTTGCTGGCCTAATTTGCCGAAGCGTAGAAACCAAACTATCAACGAAACAACTTTTGCTAGATGCTTCGATGGAGTATTTAATTTTCGTTAACTAAAATAAAAAAAAAAAAATAAATGAGAATACCAGTGTAGAAAAAATATATCTAATTATGCGAGGTAACTACCCTACGGGAAATGAAGGGTCGATTGATCCAAAGTGACAAATCTGTGACAGGTGCATAGGGGACAGGTTACAAAACTGATGTAAACCCAAATTTCGGTGTATCAAAAAGTGGTAATTGCAGCAAAATATTCAACATCGTAACTATTGAAATGGAGGCCAAACTAGTTCATTTTGGATATATCCTATAACTGGAGAAAAAGTATCATAACATCAAATTGACAAAATTAACTAGTACCTTTGCAGTTGAAGTAGTGATATAACACAGAACAGGTGCAGTATAATTAGATGTGTATGAAAAAATGGCGATCGGTACCGTAATACCCTATCCCATGACCGTTACAAAGTTTACATAATACTTAACTTTGTGGCCACAGAAATGATGACATAATAATAAACTACGAGTAGTTCAAAAATATTGTTCGGATACGAGTATGCATAATAGATTGTCAATGACAAGCAAAGCAATTTATTCACAAACACTGGGGATGTTATATCCAAAAAGTCAGAATTTTTTATTGGATATTTTGATTACCGGTTCTTTTCTCTAATCGTTGGTGAAAATGTTTTGTAATACCGATATTACCATTATGAAATAGAGGAAAGTATTCCAAAAAAAATCACTATGGAAGCTTAAATCACTAAGGGGTCGAAATGACCCATTGGACTAAAATAGGTACATCACATCTGTATTTTAATTAAAGAGAAGATTAAATTTATGATAATAACTGAAAACTAGCTCAAAAAGCCCAAAATGACCCGAAAACCAGTTTAGTGTTGAATTCAGGAATGGACTTTGTAAATTGCGTACATATTTTTTTATATGTAAACTTAACAGGGTTTTACTTAAAATATGTGCCCAGATTCTATAATACGATAGACGATTATCGTACACTTTTCGAAGTTTAATAACTATTATATTACATAAAATTTTTAATTGACTTATTGGCATAGACAAGCAACTTGATGGAACCTCACAAGAACAAGTCTAAAGCGGTCAAACCGCACGATTTCGGTGACTAGTTTAAGTCGCTTCTGTGTGGGATAACCATGCCCTCAAATCGGTCGTGCAGAATGTCCAGGTCGCTTCAGCTATGTGGCACGTAGCGCCGCCTGTTAGAGCCACATGTCGTTCACATCCATTTCATCCAATTTTGGCCAAAGAAATCATCATAATGTGATAATTACCTGTGAAAAGGAAATAACGATAGAAATTTTCTTCCGATTACAAAACATTCATTGTGTAGGTTATGATTGACAAGACTTCAATTAGCCACACTCATCGATGTGTCGACCATGGTTTGTCTCGTTAAGAGATGATGCTACGGGTCGTAGCCTGTGTAGAGCGTTGGTCGTTTGATTCCCGGCCATGGAATACACAAAAAGTTTTTCATATAGAGGCAATTTAACGATAAAAAATATTTTGATCAATTCACACATAAACTTTTTTTTGTAAATGAATTTTAAAAAATTGTATTTCATATTCGTAACGTATATAAAATTGTTCAGAATTTATGCAGAAATCCTGAAAAGAAACTTGAAATTTTTAGGGACCTATAAACGTCATTCCATTTTGCCGAAATTTGGTCCGTATATATATACGACTTGTTGCGTGCACACAAGGGTACATGGACAGTAGAGCGTACCACCTTACAGGCAAAAAAAAAAAAAAGTGCGCCGTACACCCTCCAATATGAAATATATTTGCAAGGTTTCAAAAAAAAAATTTTATTTTTTTTGCCGAACGTAGGGGTCGCCATTTTACATTTTTCGTTATATCTTTTGCATTTACAGTCGGATCTTAAAGTATGATACATCGATGTAGACCAGTATTTTGCTCTAAGGGCATTTTGACCTCAAGTTTCCCGTTATAGTAGTTACCCACCAGATCTCAGTTGCTACCACCCTAATGTTAGAAATTTAAAGCTCGCAAAAAATCATTCAACTTTTGCTAAGGAAGTTTTTCGCTAAACCCAGTAGAAATTTTTTTTATATATTGGTTGCCGAACGTAGGGGTCGCCTTTTTAAATTTTTTTTAATTGGATTTTTACTATGTAGCAAAACGCTGGTCTCCTCGAGGCAAAAAAATCGATATATCACACTTTAAAATCCGATTTTAAATGCCAAAGCTATAACAAAAAATTAAAAAAGGCGACCACTACGTTCGGCAAAAAAAAATAAATTTTTTTTGAAATCGCCTTCCAAAAATACTTCATATTGGAGGGTGTACGGCAAACTTTTTTTTTGAGGTACGGTCTAATGGACAGATAGATAGACCGACGGACGGACATCGCCAAATCGACTCAACGCGATTCTGAGTAAATCGGTACACTAATAGGTTGGTCTAGGTCCAATATTGTTTGGTGTTACAAACAGCAGTATAAACTTATTTTACCCTGTCGAAATAGTGGTGTATGGTGTAGCTAGTATTTCTTAACTTACGTTAAAATTTATATGTATACTTTCATATATGTATTTGTTAGAATATTGCTCTACCTCAAGTCCAAATTCGAATATGACATTTTGAAGCAACAAATAAAATCTAATATTACAATATTATCTTATTCGAATTTCGACTTGATGTAGAACAATATTCTAAGTAAATGTATGAAAATCTATTTAGAAAGTCCGAAAAAACTATTTTTGAATTTTTAATGCAAAAATTAAAATAATTTATATGTATAGTAGGCTGGGTCGATTTGTGGGGAGGCAAAAAAATCGCCCATGGCTCAGGGCAAATCGTATTCTAGGGATCAAAATAAGAAACTTTGCCGAAGGAACCATACCTCTAAAACGAATTCTACTACCCCTAACTGTTGACTTTTGTCCCATAGGGTCAAGTTTTGAAAAATCCCACTTTGACCCATTTAGAGTGCCCCAATCGAGTCCAAATGTATGACCGACCTCCACTAACTTTGGAGGGCCGATCCACCCATGCCAGTGGTACACCCCCTGGAACTCCCCTGGGGGGTTCCCCATACAAACATTTTAAAAAATCACCATTTTTGGCACTTTATTTTATTATTTTTTATTTATTTTATTTATTTTTATTATTTTATTTATTTTTTCTCCTTAGAAATTTATTTAGTCAGAACATATGTAAATGAAAAAATTAATTTAACTTAGTAATAGAAAAGAAAAAATGCCCAGACTTGAAAGCAAAAAAGACTTCAAACAGTAATTTTTTTTATTTTCTTTTCTATTACTAAGTTAAATTAATTTTTTCATTTACATATGTTCTGACTAAATAAATTTCTAAAGAGAAAAAATAAATAAAATAATAAAAATAAATAAAATAAATAAAAAATAATAAAATAAAGTGCCAAAAATGGTGATTTTTTAAAATGTTTGTATGGGGAACCCCCCAGGGGAGTTCCAGGGGGTGTGCCACTGGCATGGGTGGATCGGCCCTCCAAAGTTAGTGGGGGTCGGTCATACATTTGGACTCGATTGGGGCACTCTAAATGGGTCAAAGTGGGATTTTTCAAAACTTGACCCTACGGGACAAAAGTCAACAGTTGGGGGTAGTAGAATTCGTTTTAGAGGTATGGTTCCTTCGGCAAAGTTTCTTATTTTGATCCCTAGAATACGATTTTCACCGAGCCATGGGCGATTATTAAATCGACCCGCCCTAATGTATAGCTTATATTGAATTGTAATCATGAGTTAATAGGGGTTTTCATATAAATGCGTATTCTACTCTTAAACGGTGTAAAGTTGGTATGTTTATGAGTTTAATATAAATCTCCATACATGAAAAATATGTTTATATTTATACAAGATTTACATGGAATTTACGAGTTTATATGAAAACCCCTAATATTTATGTTTTTGGAATTTGGATAAACTGTTTTTTTTTAAATAATTTTTTGTGAGTTTGTGATGTTTTAAAAACAGATTCGGTGACTTGTCGTTTTACGTAAGTTCAGTGACTGGATCCTTCTGGGTTCTTCCAGCACCCATACTTATTATGACACATGGTGAATAATAAGTGACATGTTACACATCAATTAGTTTCAGTTAGTCCTGTGACTTGTTAACTTAAAGCAGTATAGTGATATGTCACGAAACTATTATTTTGTGCTAATTCAGCAACAACACACATATTGACTAATGTGTGACTAGTTTTTTAACAAATATTTTTCTTTAGTTCTGTGATATGTGCGCTTAAACCAGTCACCTGATATTTTATTTCTCACTAGTTTCGGTACATATCACATAATGTCTAACATGAGACTACTTCCGTATTAGATAATTTTAACTTGTTATATTGCATACTCTCTTAAACCAGTAGTGTGATATGTTATAAACGACAAGCTTTGCGACAAGTTACAAGTAGCTCAAAAGGAGGAAATTGCCACCTTCTATGACAAGCCCATGTTAAAGTTGCCGGTTACTTTCATATAAAAAAACCGAATCGAGGACCGGTGACTCCCACAAAGTTCCAGTCACGTGACCAGCTCTGTGACTGATCCATTTCCCGTAGGGTATTTATATTGTGAGATTTCCACTAGAAGGTTTAACAATTTTGATCATTTTTGCTTAGAACTTTTCGTCATTTGAGTATTATTTGTGTTGTTTACAAAAAAGTGAAACTTATGTGTCAGCAAAAAAATTTAATTAACATGTGAACATTTTAGGGCAATGACTTATTACGATATTCGACGTGGATTATCAAGACCAGAGTGCATAGACAAATTAAATTAAACTTTTGATGATGAAGATCCATCCTTTTCAACTGTGAAATGCTGGTATAACGAATTTAATCCCGGAAGTTTTTCGCTTCAGGAAGAATTTTGGGAAGGTTGTCTAGAATCTGTTGTTGTACCAGAAAACATTGATGCTGTGGAAAACCTGATAATGCAAAATCGTCATTTGACATACTTGGAGATTGAGGCTATCTTATGCATAAGTTCCACTAGCATAAATAAAATATTGCATCAGAATTTAGTGGAAAAAGAGACTTGTTCTCGTTGGATTTCTCATAATTTAACAGCAGCTCAAAGAGACGCTCGGGTCGATTGGTATGTGTGTTTATATAATAAGTTTGTATTATACCATATTCTATGGATATTTCAAATATCTTTGTTAGCACATTTTTCGTTCTTATATGATAAAAATTGAGAAATATGTAAGAAATATAATTTTATATAATGTCATCCGAAAAATGAGCCCATATAATTTTATCTGTTTTTTATCAGTTTGTATTTAATTGTATGAGTTTTTATCGTATCTAATAAAATTACTATAAATCTGACAAAACTCTGATATTGCCTTTTACTACCCGTGTTTTCATTCACTAAGCGTCGTAGATGGCACTTAAAGAATATAGGGTTAATATTGGATTTCTATTCTTTATTACATACACGAGTTTCATCCAAATCGGTGAGATAACCCATTTAACTTTTCTGTACTTACCTATATTTTCGGACAAATGAATATTACTCAGTTATATACAATTTTATATGTAATTGCCTGTTGAATCATTGTACCTGTAAATAAAAACAAAATATAATTATTATTCCCCACGCCTGGTATTAAAAATATTACAAATTTTCTAAAGAAATAATTGAATAATTATGAAATATAATTGAAAACCCTCATGAAGGAAATATTACACTATTTTCTTCCCAAAAAATTAAAATTGGGCCAAAAACAAAAAAGGTCACATATCCAAATTTCAGCAAAATTAGAGTTCTAACTTGGGAGAATTTCCTTGCAAAATTGTCCTTTTTACAATTGTTTTGACAACACTCAGAATTTTTATTGGGCTATTTTCTAAATTACATTGGTGAAGGGTTACGTTATTTGTACACTGATAGAATTTTGTTCATAGTATTTATTAATGAATCAATTTCATTAAAATGGATTCATTGATTTACTGAAAAAAATTCATTAACTGTATGAAAATTCATTGTTGTTGTGAATTTTTTCATTCGATTTTTTTTTAGTTTTTCATAATTTCATAAAAAAAATTCATTAAATAAATGAAAAATTTTTAATTTTTTTAAATAAAAAATTTAACTTTTAAAATTGATTTTCACTTTTCGATTCGCTTTGACGATGTCTGTCGTCCGTCCGTTCGTCCGTATTAAGATATTTTGATGAAATAAGGACGAAGCCTATTGATTTTGATTAAAAT
The DNA here is from genome assembly GCA_949987735.1 of Leucophora obtusa. Taxonomy (NCBI): domain Eukaryota; kingdom Metazoa; phylum Arthropoda; class Insecta; order Diptera; family Anthomyiidae; genus Leucophora; species Leucophora obtusa. The sequence continues at coordinate 41,083,701 of OX465296.1, forward strand.
CGGTACATGTTTAAACTTAGTGTACGTATAAAGGTCCACCAAAAAAGGACATGCTCGCAAACTACAATTCGCAAATATGAAGTAATTTAAATAAAATTCGATACTTTGGCTCACATGGGCACAAACACAAGCCTATTGATTCTAGATAGAATCCGTCCGTATTTCGACCTACCAAAATTTTTTGGCGTTTTTGTAACATCTGATTATGTTATGTACAAATTTTGGTATTATTTCAACCCATTATAATTTCGGGTTTAAATATTAATTGGGATTCAACCAGGCTGGTGTCGTCAGCATGCCTGACTTTAACATATAAACACTTCATAATTTAAATAAAAACAATATGAAATGAGTGCAATAATAAAATAAATGAAAATTCTAAAAAAATGTTTAAAAATTTTTCATTGTTTTAATGAATTATTTTTATAAAAATCTATGAAAGGCTTCATTAAAAATATGAACAAATCATTATACTAATAATAATTTCATGCCTTAATGAAATAGTTCCTTAAGTCTGTGCTAAAATAAAAGATATGAAAATATTTCATACAAGTAATGAATTTATTTCATTAAACACATAAAACTTTCACAACTTTTATCTTAAAATGAATGAAAAAAAATTTCACATGTTCCATGAAATTTTCATTAGTTTCATGATGCCGTTCATTAAAATTGATTTAATGAAACATGTTTTATTGATTCAATGAAACCGTTCTTTGGTGACTTCCAATGAAAAAATTCATTATATTAATGAACAAGTGCATTACTTAATTTTGATAAAAACCGATTGAATGCCAGAACAATACCGGTATTAAGGGAAATGGTTGTGAAGCGGAAAACTGTATTATAAGGGTATCGGTTACTAACCTTGAAATTTAGATAGAAAATTCCCTTCACTTCACTCAAGTGTTTTAAGATATGGTGCACTCACAATATATTTTCCATAACCGATTGAGGTTTATTTAAAAAGTAATAGGTAAAGTTTGTTTTCAATTGAAGAATCCATTAAAATACATTGAAACTTATTGTTTAACTTTTTTTGTCAACCAATAAAAAACAAACCAGAAAAAATATGTATCGTCTGTAGGAGTTGTTATTTTCAGTCAAATATTCTATTTTTAGATTTCTATTTTTTGAAAAAATTATTTAAATAATTTCGTTGTTTTCTGTTTTAAAACTAAAAATTCAAATATTTTCGGTTTTCTTTTTTGTTAAAATAGTTTGTTTATATACAAAATTATTTCAATTCAAATTACAAGAAATTATTTACTCATCCACACAAACATAGTCAATAAAAATATGAACGTGTCTGTTGTGTATGGTGTAGTGTTTTGAAAATCGAAACAAAAAAAAAACTTTCAAATATGAAAAAACAAACCACAAAATCGTTTTTTTTTACGTTTTGTCAGTTAAAAAATTGATGATTGTTTTAATAGACTTTTCAATTATTTTTATTTCTTTTCTGGATTGTTTAAACAATGTTTGAAAATAAATAGCAAAATGGTTTGAATATAATGAAAAATCAGTAGTCCTTTTTTTAATAGTGTTTTCAATTAATTTAATATGTATTTTAGGTTGTTTTTAAGGATAAAATATTGTGAGTGTAATTATTTGAAAAGCAAAATTTTTCTTTTTTGAGATATCGTTGATTTTTAAAATGTTTTGCTTCAAACTGGCGGTAGCACAAACAACTAGGCGGTTTTGTTGATAATACAATTCTACAGGTTTCTGCATTATAAAGACTGCGTTTGAAAAAAATGTGTATAAAATGGAATTTTAAAAAATGTCCAAATGGTCCAAGACCCAAACAATATCCATTTTTGTACAGAGATGTCCTTCTCATAGGGGTGATGTGAGCTTTGAAGAATTATTTAGTTTTTTAATGAATTTTCTTTAGAATTGCCTTTTCTTAAGTAATTAACTGAATTCGTTCAACTGAACGTGTTCAACAAAAAATAAATTGAAAGAATTAATTCAATTGCTATAGTTCTTTTTATTAATCAGATGAATTAATTCCTTACTGAATTAATTCGCTACTGATTTCGTTCAATTTCATATTCGTTCAGTGAATTAAAAAAAAAAATTACGTTCAATGAATTAAAAACCAAAAAATTACTTTCACTGAATTGAAAAATTTCTTTCACTGAATTCAAAAGCTGTTTTCTGCCGCTCAGTACACAGTGGAGTGTTTTCAAAATATTTTTTGGCAATAATTCAGACATTTCTTATTGGTTACTATTCTTTATATAAAAATAAAAAAACCAGTAAAAAGTTAAAGTCGGGCAGGCCGACTATACAATAACCTAGACCAGTCTACATAAAAGACAACTAATGTTTGGATCCGAAATTCTAATGCGTTAAAATGGGGCTTGTGTCCCAAATCAGTGTTTCAACTAAAAATTTGTTAAAAAATGGTCAAATCGATTTTGACAGATTTTTCTACTGACTTATTATTTTAAGTGTACCTTTAAAAAATTACAAAGCTGGCTTCGATATTTTTCCAGTTGCTTTTTTTGCGTGTATGTATCTGTTAAAATTCTTGGAAAATTTACCTTTTAGCCAACGTTAGCCGCCGCCAGTCGACACTATTTTTTTAAGCCAGCCGCCGCCGATGCGTTTGCGGCTCAACTCTAAAAAAAAATCGCCGCCGATCATTTTAGCCATTAACCGCCGCCAGCCGACAGAATGGACCGGCTTGTATCTCCGGTCACCATTTAGGGAATGGGAAACATTTTTTTGCCAGTATTTTTACCACCGGTTAAAGTACCTTGCCATAGCTTTCCTCTTTGTATTTTTCTGTCTGGGTAATCGCAGTTAAGCAAAAAAAAAAGCATTTGTTTACCAAAAATGGCGGATGTTTAAATTGCTTCAACGGGCTGTTTTATAAAATTGGATCTCGCCCGCACCTGACCTATTTGTATTTTCTGGGTGCGTAAATATTCCACACGTTTGCCCTATCTCCAATTAAAGAAATGGGGTGGGTTTGAGGGGTCCCGGGGAATTAATTCTGATAAGCAGTCACAGAGTGACTTTTTTATTTTATGTGATAATAGAAATTAATACACTCTGATAATACGAATGCAAATTTCGTTCCCTGCGATTAAAATTTCACTCATTCCCCGTACCATTCCATACCGTTCCGATTTGGCCCAATGTTCCATTATCGGAGTATGTTAATTTTTATTATCACATTAATTAAAAAAAGCATAAAATGTCACCCTGTGGCTGTTTCATAAAAATGAATCCCTCTGGGTTTCTCCCAGAAATGCGCTATTTGTATTATCGGAATGTGTTAAAATGTTGTCCGTTTTTGTCCTATCCCTTTTTGCAAAGCTCGACCAAAGCTACTTTGTGTAAGCTACAGGGTGACTCATTTTTACAAATTAAGGCAACTCTGTTCCCAAAATATTTTCATAGGTACCTTAAAGTAGTGTGGAAATAATTTTTATTTCTTTTTTTTAATTATGGCATGTCTAGATAAACTTTTTTTTTGTGTGCAGCCCAAAGTTTAATTTTGTAGAATGTTGTAATATTTAAAAACCGTCAATATGTTAAACTATGTATTAGATATTTAAAACATATTTGCTATTACTTATAGCAGCTTAAACAAACAAATTTATAAAACTAATGCATAAAAAATTTGGCAACCCACCAAAAATTAATATTGGTCATCATTGAATGTAAACAAATCAACATTAAATTGTTGTTACTTTACAGTAGTCTACTTATAAATGAAATATAAAATTTATACTTTTTAATTTTGTACTGCAGTATTAAAGGAATAACCGGTAGTTTGAAATATGTTCGGACCATTAGGGGTCTATCCATTTCTGTTATGCTCAACCCTCGTTCAATATTTGGGAACGTGTTTTATAAGGTCACCAAAATATAGGTTTTCTACAAAATACGACTCTTTACTCGAACTCTTTTTGAAAGGGAATTTCGATCATATTGTACGTACAGTTGTCCAGAGTCTACTGTATAAACTTTTCTAATATATAATGTTATTTCAAGTCATGCAAATGTAATTAAAATATTTTTGGTTTGTATAAATGACAATAGTATATGTATATTGCAAATTAAACAAAAACTTTTTAATTAACAATTTATTATAATTATAACACCTCATGGATTAGAAAACTACATACCTATTAGGTCGTCCTAACAACTGGTTATGTGGAAAGAATGTAAAATTTTTAAAGGGGTACTTGTTAGCCTCAATATAGGGCTCCTCGTTTGAAGTTGCTGATTATATTATATTTAGGCAATAAAAGAGTGTATACTTTTTTCTCAAAAAACTATGAAATAACTATTTAAAAATTATTATATTAATTTTTTTCGTTGCTAAAATTTTGATAATAAATATGGCATTAGTAAGTTTTTTCTATCAATCATATATTTCATAAGTGGTTCATAAAATCGATGAAATTTCGTTGGAATTCAGCTAATAAAATAAAACACAATTTTTATGAAATTTCATAAATTGTGTAAATAAAGTTTTATATAAGAAACAAGTCTTATGAAAATTACAAACTTTTTCTATTAAGTTTTATTAATTTAATCAAAAATTACATTCTCTTTGCACTTACCGTTTATATGTAATTTAAAAAGATTTTGTTTTCTACAGGACGCCCTACTGTGTATATGTCTATAAAAGTTAACAAAACAAAAGTGGTTTAACAATTGTTAATGTATTGTTTAACAAACTGAACAACAAGAAAATTTAATAGAAACTAAGTCAAATGAAAATAAAAGTGACCAGAAAAATTAAAAATGCACAAAATTTACACAAACTACTAAAACAAAGAAGTGTGCTCGAAAGTAAATTTATCTTCTACACTCACGCATTTCAAAAAGATAAAATATCTCATAAAACGTCATAATTTTTAAGTGGAAAATGCATTTTATGCAGGCACGTTTTATGCATTTTAAATGCTTTTTTCTATTTAAGTGGTGGAAAAAGTTTCCTCTAGCCCAAGTAGTAAACACTACCAGAGCTTTAACGGAATAAATTCTTTAGTTCAATTTTTAACCCTCGTGGGTATTCGTCCAAATATAAAGCAGCAAGTCATCAAATCCCATACTAGTTATAATACCCTACACCACTCAATGGAGAAACATATTGCTATGTTTTTGCCTTTTAAAAATGTTGGTTTATTTCGTTTAAATAAACCGAGTTATTTTCTATTGCGATCAAAATAAATACACACTATTTTGTTTCTTATACACTTATTTATTTAACACTTTATTACTTTCCCTACAACAGTCTAACACACACAAGTTTACCAACGATTTGAATACAACGATTTACTAAAGCTCAACTGAACTATACAAACGCTAATGCTCAACTAACTGCATTTGTCAAGTGGCAGCACTTTTATTGTTTAACTTCCGTGCTTGCAGAATAAGCTAGAAAGTTCTGAGAATATCCGGAGTACTAAAATTATAACACTTTATTTTATTCATAGCAGAGCCCCCAACCACTTAACATTATACTTAAATCTAATGCTGCCAGATTGACGGGATTAGTGAATCCCGTTGAGTTTATGATGATGTTTGTAACTACGATCTGTACCAGCGAAACCAACTAACTCATTTTGAACACTTCAGACACGAATCCCAAATGTTTTAATTTTTTGAATGAAAACAAACACCAAAAAGTAGTTTAAATCCGATGATTTTTTTAAAACAGTAATAAAATGAAAAAAACTGAATATAAAACGTTTTTATTCCAGAAAAATCAACAGAATTTGAAAGATTATATCGATGAAAATTTCGAAAGAGGTTTGAGGAGTTGCACAAGTAGCAGATGCAGGATGTGGACTACAGGCAAAATAATAGCCGCTTTTTCTAATCACTTGTATTTAATAAATCCAAAAAGTAGTTCTAAAAGTGCTCAACAGATGGGGTTAGATTCTCCCTATTTTAAAAACGAATTTTCGGTCCGACACTTCTTTCATCCTAATTTTTAATACCGAATTCGATGATGAGAGATTTTACTTTAACTTTTAATTTTTAAGAATATTTTATATAAAACAGCGATAGGATTTATATTTTTACACAATTGAAAAATTCCATTGCAATATTTAATATTAACTAATTGGATTTAATTAAATAACTTACAGTAGAGTGAAAAATTGCCATTTCTATTTCAGCTACTTCTCCATGTCCACGATGGAAAATATGTATTTGGTGAGCTCTTGTTTTTTTTTATAAAAGTATTTCATAAAAAAAATTTAATAAAAACCTTTTATTTGTTAGTTTTTAAATTTTTTTGTTTCTCTTTTAATTTTCATTCATATTTTTTTCTGACATTAAATTAATAGGCTGTTTCATATATTTGTGCTTTTATTCTGGATTTATTAAATCCAGCTTTTTTTTGGATTTAATAAATCCTTTTTTTTGTATGAAAAATTCTAAATCCAGGTGATTAAAAAAAAAGCTAAATATATCTGTTGGCTGAACAAAAAAATTTTTAAGTTGAAGTTTATCGATTCAAATACAAAATATTTTGAACTTAATTATTTTCTAATGAGCGGGAATTCCAGGGATTTCCGGGAGCCTACTAAAAATGATAGTTAAAAAAAAGGTTCACAGAGAGAATTTAGCTGAACGAGTGTTAATGAATTTTTTCAGTAAACTGATGAAGTTTTCTTTACAAAGTAATTGAAAAAGTTATTAAATTTGATGAAAAAGCTTCATATATTTTATGAATCTAGTTTTAGTGAATCTTTTTAGTTGTGTGTATGAAACTAATGAATGAAATGGAAATTTTCACAATATTTTATAAAAAATGTTATTAATTCAATGAAAAGTTTCAACGGACGAGTTCCAGTGAAACTTCCAAAATTCGTTAATATCATGCAGATAATTCTGTAAATAACCAAAAACTTGGTTATTTTTAACTGATAAAAAACGAATTTTTATGACTAAAGTCTTAAAATATTAGAAAAATAAATTTTAATGAAAAAGTACAATGTTTCCTTTCGAATACCAAGAAACTGAAATTTGATTTCATTCTGCTTTATAATTGAAATCAAAATTTTAAATTGTGCTTCAGATACAATAATTTTTTTTGCAAAATAAGATAAACTAATTACGAATATTCAAAACCTCAACGTTTTTTTTTTTAATTTTAAATAATTAACAAAAATAACTGTTTAATGCAAAAACACTATTTTGGTAGGTGTTAAAAATAACTGCTTTAAACAACTGTTATGAAACATACATAGTACTTTTCGCCAGTTAATTTTTATTTGATACCTGTCATAATAGTTGTTTTTTTATTTTGGCATAGAAAAATAACTATAATTACAGTTTAAAAAACTACTGATTATTACAAAAAGAACGGTTATTTAGTAACTGCCAAAATGTTTTAAGTGTATAATAGGTCCGTACACTGATAGAAAAAAGTCCGTAAAAAATTTAGAAAAAACTGCTAAAATTAGCAGATTATTTTTGCTATATATTAGTAATAGAGGAACAGCAAAACTAAAACTGTTAAATGTACAGAACTTTAGTTATATTTGAGTTAAATTTTTGTAAATGGAAAATAACTAATTAACCTGCTAAAATCAGCAAAAAAATTTCATAAATAATTAGTATACCAAAAAACAAAAATTTTAAATTTTCGAAGTTTTTCTTCGATTTTTTTAAATGCAAATAAAAATTGAGCCTTTTAAAACCAGCAGTTTACAATTTTTTAACAAATATTTCTGCTATTGGAATTCTACTAAATTTAGCTTAAAAATAGCAATGATTTTGTAGATATAACAGTTTATTTTTGCGATTTTTAGGCTACTAATATTTAGCAAAATTTTCTCCAGATTTTACAGCACGATCTGTTATTTTCAATTAAGTAAAAGTTAACTTAAATATAACTAAAATTCTGTATATTTAACAGTGACATAACTTCTATCCCATCACGGCTTTGAAAATTTTTTTTCAATTTAAAATTTTTTGCGGAACCCGCGGGTTACAGTACCAATTCTCTGAATATTTGTGAATCAGTCTTAATTTATGTCTTTTACCAAGAAATGAATTTAAACATTTAAATTTCTGGCTACCTATTGTTAGTTATATCAAATATTTCTTCTTCTTTTCGGTTTTTGTACCTATATATCTACTTGACTATAACTGTCACATTAGAACACTACAGAAACATTGTGCATAATGTTTTTATGTGTTTACGAGTGTAGTGTTTAAGATGCAACAACAATTCTAAAAAAAAAAGAAAGACGCCACCTCATATTTTAACGTACTACATAATAAATGTAGCAAAAACGGTCGGTGTGAATTCACGTGTGAGAGTGTGTATAAATAATTGTGTGGGTGCTTCATGTGAAAGTGACATCTGGCACCAAAGAGACTGTGTGGCGTCTTTTTGCTGTTGTGTGAATTCACATACATATATTAAGCAATAGGATTTTTTCCTGAGTGTTTTATATCATCATATACTACGAGTAATACAACTTTAGATTTTTAATTAAGATTTTTTCTTTCCAAATGATTTAAATGCATTTTTGTGTTCTAATTAGTATCGATAATAAATTTTATTTTATTTTTCATTTCTATTTTCTAAAATTTATGATTATGTTTTACATTAATGTAAAATATGGATAACTTGATTTAAAATTTATATTTTTAAGTTAATAATATGTGTGGGTTTAGAAAACAAATGTTTGAATTTTTAATAAAATTATTTTTAGATGTTTATGTAAACTCTGAAAAGAAAAATATGTACTCAAAAAAGTCTGTCGGTAGAATCTACTAAAAATGACAATTAAAACAATTGTATAATCAGTTAAAAAAGGCGTCAAAGGTATTTACTTTTAAAATAACTAAAAATGTAGTTATTTTTAACTGTTGGAAAATAAGTAACAAATACATTAAGAATAACTAACAATGTAGTTGATTTAACTGACAAAGTTTTACTACAAAATCTTTAAAACAACTGACAAAATAGGTAAAAACTACTGTTTTTACAGTTAATTCTTCATGTTGTAAGAGTATATTAAACAAAACACAATTATTTTCTTTCGATTATAAAAAAATGTGTAATTACTTTATCGTACTTGAAGTTTGAAGTAAGTTTACCAGACCGTTCTCTAGATACAACACAATTTTCTGAGAATATATGCATAATAACCATGGATGGTAACCGAAACGATGCGGTTATCGGTAACGCTATTTGAAATTATTTCGGTAACGGTATTTTAAGGGTAACGCTATTTCGGTATTTTAAGGATAACCGTTTTTTAGTTAATTCTGTAACGGCATTTTAAGTATAGCGGTATTTCAGTTATTTCGGTAACGGTATTTTAAGGATAACGGTATTTAGGTAAAGGTATTTTAGGGGTGACAGTAGTCGGTTGAAAGGGTTTTGAATCGATAAGGGTATTTTGGCAGTATTGCCTGCCAACCCTGATAATAACAAATTTAAACTAAACAAGAACTTCCAAAAATTCGAAGAAATTTCTTTATTTTTTAAATAACCAACCAAAACAATTATTTACTGTAAAAATACTGCTTTGGTATTTATTTATGTTAGTAATTAAAAACAACTGCTGCATAGAAATTACAGCACTTTTTATTAGTTGTTTTTTTTTTTCTTTTTAATTATAGTTAAAAACAAAACTAATGATTACCATACAAATAACAGTTATGTAGTAACTGTAAATTTTTTTCAAGTGTAAAAGAAAGTAATTAATGATTTACTTTATAAATTACGCGCAAAGCTAGTTCTCTGTTTGTGCGTTCACACTTTTAGAGTATCATTCACTATAAACTGATAACACTCATGTTAATGAAGTTGAATTTAACGTCAATAATTCTATGTGTTCTGTAACCATGAAAAATTTTTTTAATTCGATTTTATTTTAATTCTTTTACTTTAAATTTAACACAAATTTCATAGTTTCATTTCTTTAAGTATATTATTAATAATAAATTTTGCTGAAATTTATTATGTTCTTACTACAGTTCTATTTCCGTTTTCTTTCATTTTTATTGCTTTTTTATACAAACTTTTTTCTATCTCACAATTTTACCTTGTTACTGAAATTGAAAAGTTCAAAGCTAATCTATGCGGAATATAATAGAAAATAGATAATAAAACAATTTATAGTAGAAGTAAATAGATTACTGAATGTTAAACTAAGCAATTTTAAAACTGATAATTTACATGCGGAACTGAAAGCGCATTTGTTTATTTTATTCAAATATTCACTAAACAATAGTTTTATTAAATTTTTTTTTTAATGTCTTAAAACCTTGAAGCTGGGTTTAATGCATAAAAGGTCTCAGATTTTGCATTTTCGTTCTACAGAAAACAATATTTGAAAAATTAAATATATTAGAATTTTAAATTTTTTCTCTTCGTTACTTTTGAAGTAATAAGTTCTGTAATCAAAAAAGGAACAGCTGATAGGCCACCTCATTGACCCTTCAACTAATTTGGACATAACACAGTTTACACTTTCATAAATTTTACAAAACGTTGGATTACCATTGTGTGGCTGAAAATTATCTGTTGTTGAAGGATGCTGTTAAAATATGTATAATTAAAACAATTCTTTTGAGTTTCTCAGTATAGAGGTTTTTAAAATCAACATTTTTGATACATGACCTTAAATTCTAATTACAACTTGTAAATTTGATATTATTGTCAAAAAATGTAGATTTTAAATTCCGTAATGTCTATTCTTGTCAGGTGTTTCATGAATGTTTCTTTTCCACAAAACCAGTTTTATAATTTAAAATATTTTAATCAAAACTATTGTTATTGTTAACAAAGTTATGCTAATGTTTGTTTTTATAACTTATTCACCTGAAATGTTTAACTATGTATTTAGGCAAATATTTATAAATATTTCAAGTATGTTTTTAATCTATTTTTTGTTTATAGTTTCTTGCTTACCTCTGGATTTTTATTATTGATGAGAAAAGTTAACGCCACTACCCATTATTAGTATTATTAGTTTAAATGTGAATAATATTTATTAAGAAAATTATTAATTCACATTAAACATTTTACGCTAGCAAGAATGTAAAATCGGAAAATTGTATTGTCTGTGACCAGAGTTGAGAGAAATTAATTTTTTTGTAATGATCATTTCTTATTATCATTACCATTACATATACGTAATTGGTCCCAGCAAAACCTTGTTAATGATGGGTCATTACTACATGCATTACTTAGATCCGATATCAACTTACCCTTTGAATTACTTCTAATCTGAATGTAATGAGTTACCGATAGTTATACCCCGCACATTACTATTTCTTCGCTAAATTTATAGTCCATTACCCTCAGAACTATATGTAAGCAGTATGCAATGTCAAAAAAGTAACGCTAAAATCGACGCAAAATAGCTGCAGCAAATAATGTATGGTCTAAGCGATCAAAAGCCATAAGTATGGTATAGTCACACTTAAAAACATATTTAGATCATTTTAGGATAAACATATTTTTGTGTAAATTTATTTAATTTGATATTGATTGCTTAATGAAGAAAAGCCGTAACGGCATTCTTATTTCTACAGAGTCCATGGATATATTAATTAGTCCTTCGATATAGAGTTTCTCTGAATGCATTTTTTTACTAACACAGCAACAATCGAATAAAAAATATAATCCAAAGTTTTTCAGATTTCCTTTACCTCTAATAAAATGTGAAATAGTGTTAGTACCTTTCTACATTAAGCATTAACATTTTTTGTGAATAAAATTGAAAATACACTTACTGCTTTTGGTTTTACTTTTACACTCATATTTGTTGGTTAATTTGAATTTTTAAAAGGTAGACTTAAATAAAATAAAAAAAGTTAATTATAACAAGATGTTTATGAAACTATCCAGCAAAACTTCTAAGAATCGGTAATCTCTGAATCTATTCTAGAACAGATGCTTTTACCACCAGTTCCATGTAACCGGTTCTAGAGTTGATTCCAGAAAGTCAAATTGAAAGGTATTAAAATCAGGTTATATAACTAGTTCTTGAACCAACAAGCTACTCTAGCTTGAGGAAAGGGACCTATTGCGTATATCGCACCCTAAATACAAAAGTGACACAACCTAAAAATTTTTAAAATTGACTTTTTTCCATAAATGAATTCACAGAACACATCTCTAACTACTTGAAAAATTTCTCCTTCATCACTATTGGCTTTAACTGGAAAAATCCCGTAATATATAAAGAGTATTAACTTGACTTTTGTCGCTTTTACTTCAAAAACTGATAAACTTCGTCGTGTATTATTTTACATTGTGCTTCTTTAATTTAAAAAAGTCATAACTCAAAATTTTAATTTTTTTCCACAAACATAATATAAAATTAAAAAATGTATAGCAACATATTCTTCAAAACTTTTTCCATAACGGAACTTAACTTTTTTTAAATAGGTATTACAATCATTTTTATGTAAACAATTTTTTGCCTCTCCTGAAAATTTAAGAACTTTGAGTTGAAACTTTTGTATTTTTTTTTTTCTTTTTAAAGAGAAGCAACTCTTAGGAAATTCTTCCTATTAATTAACTTGTTGCTTCCTTTGGAAAAGGCATAGAGAAAAAGTGAAAGGTGGTGAACGACAAAGGGCTTGAAATCGGGTTACACTGTAATTGAGCGAGATGGTGAATCTTAGAACAGTTGTTGCGCGCCAACTGATGAAGAGTTGGGGAACTTTGTTGAAGCTTTTTATTTCACAGCCCTGTTATATTATTTTACTTCGGTGGGGTTAGGTGCTATGGGAACACCGAAGGAGGACGCTACAATATGTATGAGGGATAGAAAAACTCATACATATTATTATTTTTCATAAATTGATGTTGCCTTGGTTGGGGATCGAACCCGCAGTCTTACGTCTAACAGTCCAACGCGCTAACCATTACACCACGGTAAGATAGGGTGCGATCAGTCAAATTCCAAACAAAACTAAGCGGTTGTAACAAATGGGCTAAAAAGTCCATAGGATAACCAATAAAACGACAATTTTTTGGCAAAATTCTACTTTATTCATCAACATAGTCCTCTACAAGAGAGATACAATCACTCCAATGCCTTTGTAACATTTCTATATCTTTTTGATAGATGATTTCTCTTTGGCCTCAAAATAAGACTCTGTTTCGGCAATCACCTCTTCATTCGAACCAAAGCTCTTTCCAGTGAGCATTTTTTTGAAGTCTGGAAACAGAGAAAAATCGCTAGGAGCCAAAGCTGGCGAACACGGTGGGTGCGGAAGCAATTGAAAGTGTAATTCATGCAATTTGGCCATGGCAGCCAACGACTTGTGACACGGCGCACTGTCTTGGTGAAAGAGCACTCTTTTCTTCTTCATATGGGGCCGTTTTGTTGCGATATCCTCCTTCAAACGCACCTGTTGGGCCATGTAGCGATCGCTATTGATGGTCTGGCCTTTTTCAAGGCAATCAATTAACAAAATTCCAGCCGCATCCCAAAATACTGATGCCATAACTGTACCTGCTGACTGTTGCGCCTTTGACTTCTTTGGACGAGGTTCGCCACTCAGATCTAAGTTTCGTCCATTGTAACACACCGACGCAAAAAGTCCTTTTTATCTCGCCGAAACAGCTTCAAATAGCTCTCAGAATCGTCGAACCATTGTTGTTTTTGGTTCACTGTTTTGAAACGCGGCACCCATTTTGAAAACAGCTTTCTCATGCAATGTTCATGCAAAATAAAGCCGACACGTTCCTTCGATATCTTTAAGGTATCAGCTATCTTCTGCAACTTCACTTTACGGTCTGTCAAAACGATTTTGTGAACTTTTTTGATGTTTTCCGGTATTACCGCCTCTTTTGGGCGACCAGAGAATTCAGCGTCATCAGTGTTTGTACAACCACGTTTAAAGTCAGCAAACCACTTTTCTACCATTTTTCTCGATGGAGCAGAGCCCGAATAACACTTATCAAGTGTTATTCGGGCTCGGGCATCTTCTTTGGCTCGAACGATGTTTTTTCTCCATTAAAAAGCAATGATAAATCAACACACGAAATTGCTTTGTATCCATTGTTTCCAAAATCGCAAAAGTAGCGTCACTAAAACAGCTGTAAGTTGCTCATTAATGAACGAATTGTCATTAAATTTTGACAGATATCTTCCAAAGGTTTGTAGTTCCAAAAAATCATATGAATTTTTCATTAATGGCGCCACCTGTCATCCTACAGACTTTTCAGCCGAAGTGTTCGAACATAAATCACAATCTATGCTACTTTATAGGTCTTCTGCAAACAGTTCTTCGTATTTTGACTTATTAAATACTGGGTATTTGTACCATTATGGTTTATCTCAAGTGGTAAGACGAACAACTAAATCGTGGCTAATCGTGGCTGGTGACATATAGAAAGAAAACAAAATCGCTTTGAATTTTAAATGGAAGAAAATTGAATTAAAGAAAACTAAAATAAACAATAAGAAAAGGAGAAAAAAACATTAATCGATTCTGTATCATCTTGAAGGTTTTTTACAAAAACACTATCATTCTTGATATTATTATTATTATTCTTTATTTCAATCTATGGATACAATATTATCCTTACAGATATTACATTGAATGCGATTGTGGCAAAATTTTATGACAAAAATGGTTGATTTTCGATATTATTTCAAGAATATTTGCATGCTGGGAACTCATTAACCAAAATTTGGTGCAATTATGTTTATAATTTCTGGCGGTAGTTTGATTAAAAGGGTCGTTCTTTTTACATAGACAGCCAGATCGTCATCATTAATCGTCTCAGAAAGGTACTTTGAGTTGATCGGCTCATTATTTTTGGTACCTACACTGATAGAATTTTCGTTCATATTATTAATGAATCGCTTTCATTAATTTGAATTCATTGATTTAATGAAAATTTTTCATTGTATTAATGAAAAATTCATTAATTTAATAAATATACATATGTTCCAGTAATGAACGCTAGGGTTGCAAACTGAAATTATTTAATTATAAAAGTCCAAGTAATGACATCATCTTGTTTTGGATATTTAGATCAATCGGTAACGCGGTAATGTTTACATTCTGGTGATTGTGGGTTCAAGTCGAGTTCAGGGAGATGTCAAAAACGTTATAAAAACAAAAAAGAAATATATGTACAAATAAAAATCAATAAAATAAAATAAATAATAAATACAAAAAGTTACGCAAAAAAATATATTTTTTTTGAATTAGTTTTCATTTAATGAATATGTTTCATTGATTTAATGAACGCGTTCTTTGGGGACTTTTCAATGAAAAAAATCATTGGATTAATGAACAAATTCATTGATACTATGCACAAAATTCTATCAGTGTACAAATATCAGCACAAACACAATATACATACATGTATTTTTCCACAGAATGGTGTAGTTATAAAAATCCACTGACTTTTAAAATATTTACTGAATTTGCTGATTATGTTTATAGATTTTAAATTTAGTTAACTATTTATGAGTACAATCCGCTTTCTGTTTAGGCTTTTATTTCTTAAGTATTTCAGCTTCTTACATTTTCTATAGGTTCTTTCTCATTATTGTTAATAATATCTGGTAGTTTTAATTGTTGTTGCCACTTAGCTAATGTAATTTATATTACACTTTCTATATATTCACTACCACATTAGAAGCTCTAAAAGCTATAAGTAGCTAAAATAACATAATATGTAACTAAAGAAATACTAGACTCCTATTATAATAACAGAAGATAGAATAAGACACTGTGTGTGTCTTGTTTACCTAACATTGTACTTGAAAAAAGTTATTTGTATAAATATTTGTTGTCAGCTACATTAAATGTTTTTCAGACTTTTTATTATTTCACATCTTCTCTTGTTTTTGTTTACTTAAGGCATAAACAAATTCTCAACTCTCTAATGGATGAAAATTAGTGAAAACAGTCTCCATCCAATCTAGCAAACACACACAGCACACGATAGTAATGTATGTTTACATTAGTAGCAAGTCTTAAAAGGCTGAAATGGGTATACCTAAGTTATAAAGTTATTTCACTTTTTTTGTTTTAATTCTAACAAAAGAATGTATTAAGGGCGTTCGTGGTTAACTTAACAAATAATGGTCTTGATCGAATGGTCTCGATCGACTTAATGTTGGATCACTTAAATAAAAAATATGGTTGAGATGACCACATTCGAAGAGCGTTATAACTTTTTGAGGACATGGACCTATGGCTGAAAATTATTGTTTTGCTATTTTTGGCTCTTTACTATGCCCCGTATCGGTCCTGAATGGGTTAACATTTTTATAAAATTTTAATTTTCTATTTTTCTCTCAACTATGGACAATCCAAAAATAATAAATAATTCTCTTCATATTTCAAATTAAATTTTTAAAATTCTACAAACTAAAAACAAAAAACCATAAAAAAAATTTAAAAAAACAAAAATTTTAATTTTCGATTTCGAGCTGACCTTGTAGTGCTCTGAGACTATCAGGCTAAAAGTTATGGATATCGATACAAATCTACATCTCTCTAGTGTCAAACATAATAGTTTAGTTAAAGTCGTCTTATAAGATTTCCTAAAATAGCAAAAAGTAAAAATGGGACATATATCAACCATTGGTCGTCAAAGGGTTAAAGGTTATGTATATGCAACATCAAAATTTATCACTTACATATATAAAAAATAAAATAAATTGTGTGATGTCAGCACGTAGAAAAAATTTGTTAAAAATACAATTTCACAATGCATTCGAAATGGTCGTAATGTGTTTTTAATTTTCCCAAATATCATAATATTTTCCCAGTGATCAAATTATGGGCATGTAGAAAATTTACTGATCATTTACAGTCATTATCATTAAGAACATAAATATTATATTATGATCATTTCGTACACTTTTTCCATTTTTTCAATTTGTAATTTTTTCAAATTTTAATTTTGTACAAAACTAAAATCTGTCACACTGCTTATTGCGCCATGAAACGGTCATTCGCAATCAAGTCGATATAGACATGAAAGAAGAGATCATATATCAGCTTTGCTTTTAAAAGTACTGGAAATTTTCAAAGGATGCCTATTTGGCAACTCTTTTTTTAGTATTTTTTCACATTCTATTATATTGATATGAGTATCAAATTAAAGCGGAGAATCGATATATTTTAATAAAATATTTTGTTTTTTTCTACTCAGACAAAATTATTTCTTAAATGCCCATTGAACTTCAATATTTTTAAGAAAAGTGCATCACTTAAAAGGCTACTGAAAATTAAAAAAAAATTGCTCTTCGTCCTTTTTTATCAAAACTTATATTATCACTGAACTGTGGAGATTTTTCCTCTTAGTTGGTTCTGATTTTGGATGTAAGTGATACATTTTTTATTTTGTTATTATAGTGCACTTTGTCATTTTGAAGTCCTTTAAAAAGAACACTTGACGTGGTGAAGAAAATGTGGGTACGCAGTTTTAAAGCACTTCATCTCTACTTTCACGTGCATGTCGATTTTCCGTGGTTCATAGAAAATGTTGAAAATTGTCCAGCACGGTATTATAGATGCTCTATTTGAGTACAAAAATTTAAATCACTTTTTATTTAATTTATAACACTAAAGGCCATTAACAATAAACAAACTTTAGGCTAAAGTTTGAGCTAACTTAAAGTTACAGATATCAAATTCCATTCAAATTTGAATTTTTTTAACTTTCAGTTTGTGTTAACTTTAGGTTATTTGTTTATTGTTAATGGGGGTAAGGCCCGATTACTGAATGTTCAGTTAAATTTAGCCAATAGTTAAAATCAAATTTTATATGGAAAGAACAAAAAAATTGCCTTAGATAATAACTTAACATAACATAACTGCCCAATCAGAAAACGCCAGTGGTACAAAAAATCAAGCACTGCCATACTACTGGGTAACCACGGTGTTGAAAATAAATGACTGGGAGAACACTCACTTGGGACGTTTTGCCAGCGTTTGTAAAAAGCGTTTTTCCAGTATTTGTTTTACAAAAATTTCGGTGGTTTATAAAAAAACTACTGGCAAAGAATGGTCTCAGAGTGATGTGCCAAGGTTTGCAACCAGTGGTTATCCAGTGCTACCTAGCCAATGCTACTAGTGGTACAATAACCAATTCACTAGTAGAGCAATGATTTTATAAAAATGCTGACGCTTCGTTAAAAAAGGTTTGTAGGTCCTAGTTCAAATCCGGTTGCAAGCAAAAAATTTTTTTTTGGATTTTTTTTTTAATTTAAAAATTTTTTTGTTCTATAAAATCAATTTTTTTTGTTTGTGGAAAAGCTCCTTTAAGACCAACTATTTTTTGCTCTCCCAACGCTGGCATATTAGTTCCAAAAAACTGTTTGCCAGTGCATTTTAGCACAGCCAGTAGTTGTCCTGCTATTATCACTCATTTATGTGTTTATCCATCAAATATTATATGTCTCGTTAGCTCAGTGGGCAGAGCAATCGTCTGCCAATCTGACGGCCTTGGTTCAAATCACGGCCAAAAAAAATTCATATGAACTATTTTTAAATTTTATTTTGGAAAATATATTTCCAGACCACCTATTTTAGGGTTTTGCCAGCGTTTTGCCAATGTTCAAAAATTTTGTTTCTCCAGTGCTTTTCCGGCGCTTTTTGAACAGCCGGTCCTTTTGTCTATTGATGTTATCATTTTGGGAATGGGAAAGCAATTTTTGCCAGTACTTGTACCACCTGTTAAAGTGCTTTGCCATCGCTTTCCCGTTTGTTGAACAGAAAACTTTGTTAATTTAACGAAATTTATTCCCGTTTTTTGGCTCAAAATAAAATTTTGTGATTTTAAAACATTTTTTGTTAAATTTAACAAATCTTAATTTAAGTAAAAAAGTAGTAAAACTACAGTTTTATTTGTAATTATACTGAGTCGTAAAATTTTTTCAAATTTAGGGTCTCTGGACCCTTCCCGGGCCTAGTCCATATCAGCTAAGGACACTGCGCAGGAGCTAACATTTTGTCCGTTTTGCTTTATCTCGCTTAGTTTTCTAGATATGGGCCATTTTATGAAGTGGAACATTTTCATTAAAAATGTCCGAGGTTCAAGGCCCCATATAGGACCATTTGTGGATAGAGATAACCTTTTCAGGCTAGAGATAACCTATTCACTAAATTTAAATATTTTTTGTCTATAAGTTAGATCATATTTTACCACATTGTGTTATATTTTTATGTATTTGCAATGTTTTGGCGTCCTTTTGTTTTATGTATGAAACACAGATACAAAAGCCTTTCACGGTTTTTATAAAATATCTTTAATCTGCATTTATAATCTTAAAATATTTATCGTACATTGCTATTAATTTTTTTTAGTGCATTAAAAGAAAATCAGCATACAACCGTGGTCATGGTCATTCGTCGCTGTTTCAGTGACGACTAAAAGCAAGAGCTTAAGAATACATGTGAATTGAGCAGGGACAATTGTCCTATGGAATGAACAGCACTGGTCTAGATAATACATATATGATTGTAAGCGAGAGAATAATATGATAACCGAAAAAGAGAGATTATAACTGTAAAATGATTATGGGTCACCATCTCATTTGTAAACTATCCCAGAAAAAAAAGAGATGCATAATCAGTAGAAAAACCTTCTTCAGTACTTTTTCAACCAGTTCAGAAACTCTTTTTCATCAATTGAAATTAAAAAAAAATATTTTGGGGAAACAAGTTTTTTTGTTTATTTAAAAAATTTGTTTTTTTAACATTTTTTTATTTTCCACACCTAGCATTGAACTTGCGACCTCAAGATTGCTAGTCTAGCTCTCTACCGATGAGCTAGTCTTTGATATGAAAGTTGACTGGCATAAAAACACCACATTGTCATTGAGAGTTATTGTGTCTTATTCTCTTTAATAAAATAACTTATTAAGCAAGTGCAAAATTAATTTCATAATTTCTTTCAGTACTATTTTCACAGGTACCCAAAAAGTAATTTTTTTAATTTTTAGTTTATATATTTTTAAAAAATTAAAAATTGAATGAGGGAATGTATAGTTGATCTTTTATTTGATAAATGAAAGTTTTTAGTTCAATTTTAGATCATAAATTAATATCCCTTTCTGTTTAAATTATTTTTCAAATTAAAGAAAGATGATACAATTTTCACAAGTAAATTACATTAAAAATTATTAAAAAATATTGAATTTAAACAAAGTAAATATAAAACAAAAATAATAAAAATAAACAAAAAGTTAAGGAAGTATTGGTCCCGCCATGAATCGAACCCGCGATCATCTATTTGGAAATAAACTGTATCAAAATGAGTTTCCTTAGGATCACTTTTAGGGCAATAATGTTTTGGAAGCAATTCTTAAGTAATTTTTTGGATGTTGTTCAGAATTACTTATAAAAAGGCTGTAAAAATATACTAGCCCAAACTTTAGTACAAATGAAAAAAGTGTATTTTTGAAGTTGTTCAAAATTACTTCTATGAATAGCCTTAACAAAAGATTTTGATAAATTTTGCTGAAAAATGTGTTAAATTTTTTTTTAAATTCTTATGTTTAAATAAAACCTTAAACTTTATACATATTTTTTAAGCTAAAATACTGTTTGTTTATTTTATATTTAGTAGAATGAAAAAAAAGTTATATACTTCTTTCGTCTTTGTTTTAAGTACCGAATTTTTGAACAATGTCATAAATTGTTGTTTGTTTCCTACCTTGAATCTTTTAGAGTTTGAGGTTAAGGTAACTTTAAATTCTTTTTACACATTTTACAACAAACCGGCAGGGTTATAAATTATTTAAAAGATTTACTAATTGCTATGAAATTGAGGATAAAAAAATAAAGTTTGTTAATAAAATGCCCTGCTAATGGAGTTTCGAAAATAAAACCTTAAAAGGGTTAGAAATAACAAAGATATTAATCCAAAAGTAATAAAGAGGAGAATAACAAAGAAAAGTTTTTGTTTCAATTAAGTGTTCTTAAATACTTACAACACAACAAAATGAGCAAGTTGAGGTATACAGCTGTGAAATCTGTTTCCCTGTATTTAACTCCCCGCACGAGAGGTCAAAAAATAATTGGAAAAACAAGTGTTACAAAACTTAGCCATCCAGACTATACACTAAATTGTAGTTATTTCTCCTTTTATCAATTCTTCATAGAATTTAAGGGCCAAGTAATTTTTTCTTAATTGCTGGAATCAGTTTTTCACTCATGAAATTAACAAACAGTTTTATTTGTCGAACTTTCACTAAATTACCGATTGACTCAATTTTTTTTATTAAATTATTTTATCTAAATAAGTATTAAATTTCTATAAAAACAGTTGTTTAATTTTCATATTTATAATATAGCGATCGTTCGCTTTTTTATTTTATTTTGCTCTTTTCTGTATTATTTGCTTGTCATATTTAATATTTATCTTATCAAATGCGTTCTTATTTTCATTATTATCATTAAATCAATACAGATAACTATGAGTAATATTATTGTATTGTTCATACCAACTATGTTATATGACGCTTTCCGGTATATTGCAAGAATCAAACATTTTGTAACAAAATTTAAAAAAAAAACCTTTTTATTTATTTATATTTCAATCAATATTTAAATCCATTTGTATTACAATTTAAAAACAAAAATATTTCGTAACACCTTTAATTAACCAATTTACACTGAGAGAATTATCTTCATGATATTGATTGATAAATTTTTGCAGATTCACTGGAATTCATCCACTGAAACTTTTAATTAAATTTATTAAATTTTTCATAAAATTTTATTACAAAATTTATCATATTCATTAAAACTTTTATTTACTTAAGGGACTTACTGTCTTTAGGTTTAATTTTACTTTAATGAATTTTTTACTTTCAAATTTCAGTAAAAATTTCAACTTTTTTCCATACGCAGTAAAATTTTTGATTAAAAATTCGTTGAAATAAAAAGTTACATGATGTTAAACAAACTCCCAATGCGATAATTTATTACATTTTATGCAATTTATACTGAAAACAACATTAATAGTAAATGCGAGCCGCGAAACTTTTGTGTAAGTGAGTCGAAATTCACTCACTAATACTATTAATAAAAAATTTTATTTGGTACATTTAAAAAAAAAAATTTAATTAAGAAATTTTTACTGAGTTTTAGTAAAACTGTAATTTTTACAAATTTCGCTTTAAAGACTTATTGTAATTTCAGATTTTTTTTTAAATTAAATTGAAATGTTTTCATTTATCCGAACCCTAAAGCATTATATGGCCAATATTTCAAAAATTACTAAATCGATTATTCTAGAATTTTCAGTGAATAAAGTACACAAACAATTTTCATTTTTAACCTAACAATATTTAAAGTTTTGTCTTCGTCTTTTAGTAGTAATTTTCGCTTTAAACTTTTTCTGTCTTTTTCTCGATACAACATGTTGAGAATCGAGTGCCACTGTGCAGCTTAAATGGGTGCACCAATTTTCAACTAGTCTTTTTTGTTTTATCGTTTTATGTCATTTTTTTTAAATAAAAAACCATGACATTTTATGGTGTTTTTTTCAAATTAAATTTAGTAATGTATCTTTCTATCACAAAAAGAATTTTGTTAATAAACCATTTCTTCATTTTTTTTATAATTGTTTTAACAAATATTGTTGTTTTTATTGATTTCTAAAGAGAGTAAACCCCTTAAAAAATGAGTTTGATTAAAAAAATCTGTCAGTAAAAAATCTGTCCAACGGGTTTCAAATCAATTTGACTAATTTTCAACAAATTTTTAACTGGAACACTAATTTAAATAAACAATGAGTGCGTTTCCCAGACGCTGAACTGTTGCTAATCCGCTACTCAACAATCTGGTGAACGATTTGATTAGCTACCGCTAAGTCAACATGTTGTGGTAGCGCTACCTTGTTTTGGTAGCTTAAACATTTTACGCTACTAGTGAGCAGTTAATGATACATCAGCTGTCGTTTGTTTTTTTGCAATTCGCCCAGACAATTTGTAGGGTTAAAATGGGATACATTATGAAAATCGTAAAAAAATTTTATATTTTTTTTGAAACTTACAATATTATACCTTAATTCAAATTTTGTGTTTATTCAAATTTTCGAAGTGTAGAAAATTATTACCAGATATGTGGTTACGTAACTACATACTTTTGTAAAATAAATTTTGCTCGTTCCGGGAATTGAACCTGGTACTCCAGATTGCCAGTCAACAGCTTTACCATCTGAGCTATCTCGACGTGTTATATTTGATAGGTAAAAATATTATTGACCTGGTGCGCTCAAGTATTCTTACGCGTTAACATACAAAAAATATGTGGTTATACATATAGGCTCTAATGCATAAACTTTTCTTAATTTTGCGTTAAAGTATACAATTACTAATGTATTAATTTTCCTTATCAAACGTTTATTAAAAAATGTTATTCATAATCGTAAAATAACAGTTTGTTAATTTCTCGTTTCATTCTGGCAACACCCTAATTGAATGTGTCTCCACTATCAAATAAATTGTTACTGATTCATAAAGTTAGTAAACGATTGACTCGTTAATCGTAGGTGAACAATATTGTTTTGAAGGTTTTATCAATAAAACTAATTTATAATAAACCAAAACATATTAAAAAAAAAATTTATACATAACGAATAGGTAATAATGGAAAACAAATATTTTAAAGAGAGTTTAATGGAACGAATACTGAATGTATTCGAATGACGATTATGTTTTGATTTAATCAACATCACTATTTTGTTTAGTTTATTTTATATTTTATTTGTACACCAATTTCAGAAAATTTTATGAAAAAGGCTTAAATGGTCCAATTGTTCCAGATTTTTTTTTAATTTGTTAGCTAAAAAATATTGGATTTTACATGTTTTTGGGTGCATGATCCTTAAAAAATTCTTTAAATAGATAAGAACTCAATATTTATGGTTTCAACTGAGACTTTTATTTTCCAAATTTTATGAAATGCTTATTTCAGGCTATACCCTACTTTGACAGATTGTTAAACTTATCATATATTGTATTTCCTTAACAGAGTTGAAAAAATATTGAGTCTAAAAATAGATTTAAAAAAATTTACAAAAAAAAATTGCTTTATATTTGAAATAATGGAAAAAGTAGCTAGTTATTAGTAACTCATTATTATATGTTTTAGAATAATGCAGAAGATAAGTCGGTGTCATTATTGGTAGTACTAAAAATAATGATATATCATCACCGTTGTTCAACAAAATATCAACAAAAAAAAAAGGCTCAACGCATACAATTTTTTTTACTATATCTCAGGGAATAATTCTACTGAAAATTACAAATACCCCTCTTTTAACGTGGTAGTGACAGAGTTTTAAATTT
This sequence comes from Leucophora obtusa, assembly GCA_949987735.1. Taxonomy (NCBI): domain Eukaryota; kingdom Metazoa; phylum Arthropoda; class Insecta; order Diptera; family Anthomyiidae; genus Leucophora; species Leucophora obtusa. The sequence goes on from OX465296.1 coordinate 41,108,000, forward strand.
GAAAATTGTAGAGAAAAGTGTAATTTTGGCCAATAACTTAGATAAGAGTATACATTTTTCCCATTTTATTTTATATTTATATTAACCAGATAGTGCTCATTCTCGGCAAAACAATCCATATGCAGCTTTATAAAAGCCTGTCGGGTTTTTATAGCATGCTGAAGGCCGAAAAGTTCGAAAAATTACGACAATAGTATAAATCGAGGCCAACAGTTTGACGTGTTAAAGCACAAGACCTCAACGAAAACAGAAAAAACTGAAAACTTTATGATCAAATTTTTATCTCGAAAACTTACCTATTCGGAAATTACAATATCTGACCTCACAAACAGTATACAGTAGAGCGTACCACCTTGCAGGCAAAAAAAAAAGTGCGCCGTACACCCTCCAATATGAAGTATTTTTGCAAGGAGGTTTGAAAAAAAAATTTTTTTTTGCCATATATATATCATTGGCATTTACAGTCGGATCTTAAAGTATGATACATCGATGTTTTTTATCTCGAGGAGACCAGTGTTTTGCTCTAAAGGCCATTGACCTCAAGTATCCCGTTCTAGTAGTTACCCACCAGATCTCAGTTGCTACCACCCTAATGTACAACCCTAATGTCAGAAAATTAATGCTCGTAAAAAATCAGTAAACTTTTGCTAAGGAAGTTTTTCGATAAACCCAGTAGAAATTTTTGTTATATATTGGTTGCCAAACGTAGGGGTCGCCTTTTTAAATTTTTTTTCAATGGAAAACACTGGTCTCCTCGAGGCAATAAAATCGATATATCGCACTTTTAAATCCGAATTTAAATGTCGAAGCTATAACGAAAAATTGAAAAAGGCGACCCCTACGTTCAGCAAAAAAAAAAAAATTTTTCTGAAATCGCCTTCCAAAAATACTTCATATTGGAGGGTGTACGGCTAACTTTTTTTTTGAGGTACGGTCTAGTGTACAGCTCAGAACCCCGATCTGTTCCAACATCGGAGAGTTCGGGATTTGAACTTTATATACGCGAGAGCAAGTAATTTTTTGTTTTTATCTATCAAATATAACATGTCGAGATAGCTCAGATGATACATAGAACTGTTGACTTGCAATCTGGAATCCAGGCACAAGCACATTTTGGTAATTAGCGCGATAACTTTGGTAATTGGTGCGATATACTCATACATTAAATTGTAATGATAGCTCCTTACCGTCTGCGTTATTTAAAAACAAAAAGTAATGACTTATTAATCACTGATTACTGATTTATAATCTCAAAGTAATGATTAAAATATTTTTGAAAATCTATTTTTAGACACTTTACTTTGTGTGTTTTTGTAAGCAGTGAGAGGGGGTGAGGCGGAAATACGAAGAACAACAATTCATTTAATTTTTAAACAATCAGATGTTATATGTTCCGATAGCTCTTGGCTAACAAAAATGGATTCCAGGTTCAAATCCCTATTAATAAAAAATATTTGTAATAATAAATTCTTTTAAATATACATTTTTTATCAAAATCTATTTTTAGACACATTACTTTTTCCATACTCGTAGCCACATAAGCAACCACTTACTATGCTCGTATCACCTCCTCCCCATACATTACATTGGGGCTCATAGCCTGTAAAATTTATCAGTGATGTAAGGTGAAGAGAAATGCATGGGCAACACATTACTTTACACATTATTTCGTAATGTGTGGTTTTGCTGTGAAGTGTGGCTTCTACTGCTTCAATGTTCAACACACAAATCGACTTTCAAAATGTTTTTAGCTCTTTAAGATTACCACTTAAAATCCCATTTTGGTTCTCAAATTGAAATTCTTTCCATATTTTTGCAAACTTCGAAACATGGTTGGCCACCGAAATGATGCAGTTACCGGTAGGGGCAACGCTAGTTTAGAATATTTCGATAACGGTATTTTGAGGGTAACTCTATTTTATTTATTAGTTAAGTGTTTGTAACCGTCGCATAGGACAATCGTAATTAATATTAGAATTAATTACTAAAGAATTTTTTAGAGTTGATTTATAGGAAGAAGAAGAAGAAAACATTTTTATTGAAAAATTTAACAGACACAAGGGAATGACCAGACTGCCGCAGTTTCGTCTCACCCAAAGACTCGTCAGTGGTTAGTTTATGTGTCAACTGATCAAAGTAATTTTTTTTAATTGTTAATTTGTCTCTATATGAAAAACTTTTTTGTGTATTGTCATGACCGGGGATTGAACCGGCAGCCCTCTGCACAGGCTATGACTCGTAGCATCACCTCTTAACAAGTTACACCACGGTCAGCATAGCGCTGAGTGTGGCTAATTGAAGTTTTTTCAATCACAGCGTATACAATGTATGTTTTGTAATCAGAAGAGCCAGAATTGAGCAATTTATTTTTCAATTATTTTATTTATTTTATCGGTATTTTAACGAAAACGGTATATCAGTTAATTCGGTAACGGTACACTCAGAAAATAAACACAGTCACTTTTTTTTAGTTGTTTCTGAAGTTTTTCCGTTGAGTTATTTTTAAAGTAATAACAGTTGTTCGTAGAAGAAAAATAATTTTTAACTTTTTTCACAAGTTATTTAAAAATTTAACTAAATGAAAATACGGACATTTCGTAACAGTCAAATTTTCTAGTCAATTTTTATTGTTTTAAAGTAAAACTAAAAAAATGAACCAAAAAAAAGATATTTTGTAGTAAAAGTTGTTTGAAATAAAAAAAACACCAATACAATTATTTGAATTGTTTTTATTTAAAATTTTTTTAGTAAATTCAAATATAAATTTAGTTCTTCGCACCGTTTTGTTTGTTATTTTTATAGTAAAAACAAATAAACTTTAAGTTGATTTTACGGTTTCTTATAGTCAATTATTGATAGTCAAAAACAAATAAAGAAATTGTTAAATTAAATGAAAATGTAAGTAGACCGGTTTTTAACTGAAATTTTATTCGTTTTAAATTGTATTTTAGTTAATTTTACCGTCATAATTTTTTGTGTGTATTTTAAGGATAACGGTATTTCGGTTATTTCGATACGGTATTTTAAGGTTAACGGTAGTCAGTTCAAAGTATTTTGAATCGATAACGGTTTTGAATCGAAAACTGTATTTTTGAATGCCAATTTCCAAACAAAATTAATGTAGTGTGAACTTAAGTCGTAAATGCCGAACAAAATTAACTTATTTTCTTTTAGATATTCGTAAACAGTTTAGTGCCCAAATTTGTCAAAAATATATCATGGCGGCCTTAGTGAATTGACTAAAACTAGCCCTTATCTTGGCCTATACTAAGTATTTATATTACGATTATTTGGTATCGATTTTCTACGCCGGGTTATTGTACCCTCCCAACATAGAAATGTGTAGGGCATATAAGTTGCTTTTTTGGCTGAAAAAATTAACAAATTATTAAATATCGAATATTGCAACTGAAAGGAATAATGCTTACGATATTCGTACACTTAAAATAATACGTGAGTAAAAAAATCGGTCAAAAGGTTTTCAAATCTATCTGACTAAATTTTAATAAATTTTTAATTAAGACACTGATTTAGACAAAGCTTTTAGTTATTTTCATTTAACGCAATAATAAAAATCCTCAGTACTTTAACTATTTTTGAGTGTTAATTTTCAAAATTATATAAAACTAATTTCTAAGAAGCCATTTGTTAAACCATGGATCTTGGTGGGGCTTTGACCGTCGGAAATTTTTAATAAAAAAATTCCGACGGTTCCGAGACCCTGTAATTTAAACAAATCTTACAACAAGTAAAAATTTATTTTTCCTAATTTTTGCTTAAATGAAACCAAAATATGTTAAAATCAACAAATTTTATTTTAAGCCAAAAAACAGAAAGAAATTTTGTTAAAGTAACACATTTTCTGTTTAGCCAACAGACATAATATTTTGAGTGTATCATAAAATAACGGTTACGTTATATCAAACGGTTTCGGGTTTCAATTTAAAACTGGTTTTTATCTTTTATATATTTGTCAAATCACTTGTTAAGGATAACGGTATCAGTTTCAGTTACGGTTTGTAGGAAATAACAATAACGGTATCTGAAACGGTTGCGGTTTTCAGTTTTATTCAGTTTTGATTGGGTTAATGTTTTATAGCAGTTATCAGTAGGATACTTATAAAGGTAGATAAGACCTCTCATAAAACCGGTTAAATCATGCAAGCAATTTAAAATATGCATATTTTTATAATGATACAGTTACTTGCACTGTAAAGCAAGCGCTTAATCTTGTAAGTTTTTATTTCAAATCTAAGGGATGATTTTCCCAAGAAAACCGGTGCAATTTATCAATTACAACGTTTTTTAAGATTTATGACACAAATTCCATTCTTATCACAACAACGCATTAAGAAATTACGTGTTCGTAGTAATATATGTATACTCCAGAATAAATTACAAGCACTTTTCTTCCGTTTACCATACAAACGAATCCAATTAGAATTTCAAAGTAAAGGCTCATATGCAAAGTGACACCTTTTTAGCGTGTTTATTTTTTTTATTTTTTTTTATTTGGAATAATAGAATTCTTATAACCAAATAAAGGGGTTGCGTTAATGAATATAAAAATGTAAAATAATTATGAATATATTTAGATGACTTTATAATAGGATTTCTTTGTAGCGAAAAATAAGGGTTGTCATTTTGAAAAACAAAAACTTACATTTTAGGTATATTGAAAATTAATCCTTGAGAATTTATTGAAAAGGGGAGATATTTCACAATAAAAAGGTGTTAAGTAATAAACAAATAATAAAAAATTACAAAAAATTAAGATTTTTCTCGAATTTAACAAGTTTTGAATAAGAATTTACAATATTTAAATAAATTATAAACTTTTAGATTTAAAAAAAATACTAGAAATAAATTTTTTTTTTTATTTTGTATTAAGGGAGCAGTAGTTGGTGGTCACTATTATTTTAATTTATTTAGGGTTGGGTTGGTTCCGTTTGGGTTATTTTAATTAAAGACACGACAATTATTGTTTTTTTTTTTTGTGATGGTAATTTTTTTTTTTTCAAAACAATACTTATATAAAATATTTTCTTCACTTTATTATTGCTATTTTTTATGCAAATTTCTGTTTTGCTTTATGTATTTTTTTAGAATTTCAATAAAATTTCAATGTTGTTATTTAGTTTACATTAAATACACTGCGAGATTAACGCGATAATCTTAAATAAGCTTGAATAAAAAAGCTGTCAAAAAACACGTTTTTTCGCTTGATTTTTTTTTGCCCAGCAAATATTTTTTTTTTTGTTGTTTTGTATTTTTTTTACGATTTTTTGCTGCGAGGGTAAACTTCTACAAATTTTAATGCACTAGTATTTTTAACACACACGTTAAACACGTCCAAACACGCTAACGTTCTCGTCTCAACTGTCATACTCAGTTTTTGCTTGAATTTCAATACAAAAGCCCATAAATGAGTATAGGAAAGAAAGAGATAAAAAAGTATCAACCGAAAAAACAGCTGGTATTTAAAAACAAATTATATTATTTAATAAATAACAGAGAGTACGTTTTTGTATATTTCTCTTTCCAATTAAGAGTGTTAAAGAAAAAGTATCTGTTAGATACATTTCATAAAATCATATAAGAAAATTGTGAAAAAGGTTTGCGTGTTGGCTAAATAGAGAAATAGATGACGAAAGTAACTTTTAAATATTAACCCTATAACGTATTGATTTGTTTTTAATAATGTTCACGTGAAACAGGAAAATTCTCATATTAAGCAGCCCAATACTGGTTCGGTTTTAGAAAGATTTGGGAACCGATTTTGAGTAAGTATAAAATGTTGATCTCAGAAATGGAGGGTAATTACGATATGTAAATTTTTGACCATACACGACGAATTACACTATTTAACTCTAAAAGTGGATCAAAAATGCGAATCATCAATTCCGATATGCTCAGCATATCAAACGATTGAGCCCTATTTGTTTCAAAAACTCGAGAAAAAAATTTAAAAAAAATACAGTACAAAGGGGAACTTTAAAAGCGGGTGGTGAACTGTAACAAATTTGTTTTTTGTGTTTTTCTTGTAACCAGCTCGTTAAAACGCAATATTTGAGTACATTATGTATGATTTCGAAACATTATTTAGAACTACGATCGCCAAACTAGGTTGGGGCATATTTAAACTATTGCAATTCAGGATAATAAAACCAAAAATATTATTTTGACAATTATCAAGTGCTTTTTTAAATTAAAAGAATTCAAAAATCAAATTTTAATTAAGAAAAATTTTTAAAAATTTTCTAAAATTATCGCTTTTATGAAGAAAAATCAAAAATATGCTCAATTTGCGAAATAATAAGCTCAATTAAGTTTAAATTTTAAAGAAACTAGCAAAAATAAGCTAATGGGTGCGTTCGGCAGACACAATTTAATATTCAACAGTTCTACAACAGTTGTACAACTATCTGCTGAACGACCTGATCACTTACCGCTCTATCTGAGCACTCAGGTAGCGCTGTCATATTTTGGTAGCGTAAAAAATGTTTGCTACTTTTGATCAATAAATGATACATTTGTTGTTGTTCATTTACAATAAAAATTGTTTTGTAAGAATGACAAATAAAAACATTCAAGTAAAATTCGAAAACAAAAATTTAAAAAAAAGTAAAAGGAAACTATAGAAAAACCGTATTAAAAGCAAAACAAAGAAAACATCGTTCAGCAGAGTAAGTAATCACAAAGCGCTACAAGTCACCGGTATCAGTTTAAGGTTTCTCTGCCGAATGCTACCAATATTTGCAAAGCATATCAAGCAAAGATAATCAAAATTAAGCAAATTAACCAAAAAAAGCTATAATTTTTTAGCATAAAATTCTTATGTTTTTAACATTAGTAAATTTGAAATTTATTGATTCTAGTTCGAGACCAATTTCCTTATTTTGAATTTACATAATACATACTTTTTCCAAAAACTGCTATTGCCATTACTGCAAATTAAAGCATCAAAATCTCATATTAAATGTAGTCTGCTACATCAACAAAATGCGAATGAAACAAACACTAAAATATGTTTTCGAAGTCTGCCGCAAGCATAACAAACAATAGAAATATTCTGAAATTGGCGTCGGGCTAGAATTAATAAAGGTCGAAAAAACGATTTTTATTTTTAAATAAAAATCAAAAACCAACTTTAGAAAACCCAGCAAACAAAGATGATCATTAATGACTCAGAAATGAGCTCCAAAAACATAAACATTTTTCCACTTTTTCCTATGAAAGTGGTCCGTCCAAAAGAGCCCCCTGTGTACTCAGAAATGACTCAGAAAAAAGAACGTATAAAATCGAAATTTTCTTCATAAATTTAAATAATTTTGGAATCTTCTTTGAGTCCGAAAAATGAACCCTCTTTTTGAGACAGCTTTTTAGATTGTAGAGATAACTTTTTGGATTGTTTTCTGAGGGTTCATATTTTCTACCAAAAAAAGAGTGTTTTCAAAAAAACAATAATCATTTCTATGAGCCATTTAAAATTCATATTTATGAGCGCTCCGAAATTGCTGGCTGGGAATTTATTCAATCTAAATTGTCCTATCTTTTCAAATAAAAAAACAAGGCCTGGCTTCTTTTTTGTTGGCCTAAGTAATAATAATGTTTACCGGAAAACCTATATACATTTCCGGTAGATGTATTTAATTTGATCCAAATATATACATATAAGGATATCCATAACTTCCCAGGAAAATTTTCTGTTTCAAAAAATCGGTTGTAGAATAGCTACTTTTCATTCAGAACCCCTTCTACTGTCGATTCTAACACCGATTCTTTTTGTTTGAAATTGTTCCAAAACCAACCCCTTCTATAGCTTCAAAGTGCAACCGGTTGCTCTAGAATCAGTTCTGGAACTAGTTCTGGAACTGATTCTACGTCACCCACACTTTCCATATGGGATCCGTGAAACTGGTTCCGGAACCAGTTCCATGAAATCGATTGCAGTGGAACCAGTTGTAGAATGGGTGTGGTTGGCTACCGATTGTAAAATATGTTCCTGGGTTGTACCCAGACAGTCTCAGAGCAGTACAACCCAGCAAAATCTTTCATTACCAAATAAGTCGTTATATAATAGAAATTCATAGCTCCGCACAACTTATTTTTTGGCGTCTAAACTCATTATTTTTGTTTGGCGTGGTCGTTTTTATAAGTAGTCACGCTTACCCGCTCGCTTACGAAAAAATGAGAAATAAGTAGTTATGAGATTTTGAATAATAAGTGGTTACACACATGCTTACAAAAAGTTTAATTATAAGTGGTTATCCGATTGCTTACTTGATTCTTAAAAATAAGGAGTTAGGCAAATACTATTAGCCTAAGGAAATACATTCAGAAAAATTTAAGTTTTCTCTAGTGCGTAATTTTAGGACTCGTCATAAAAATTTAAACATAAAACATATTTACATATAATAAAAAAATTTAACTGTGTAATAAGTACTTATTTAAACTAACACGAGTAAGTCATTATTTTATATTTAGAAACAATGAATACAATAGGCCGTTATAAGGAAGTCATTATTTTATATTATAAAATAATGCAAAAGGTAATGATATATCATTTTTAGTAATGCAGATTGTAATGAGGTGTCATTACCAATATTTTGCTGGGAAGGTCAGCTCAGAATCGAAAATTAAAATTTTGTTTTTTTAAGGTTTTTTTTGGATTTTTGTTTTTAGTTTTTTAATTTTAAAAATTCAACTTGAAACACGCAGAGAATTATTTTTTATTTTTGAATTGGCCATAGTTTAGAGAAAAATAGTAAATTAAAATTTTTAAAAATTGTAATACATTCAAGAGCTGTAATCCATTAATATTATGCTTTAGTTTCATGTTTCTCCGATGCGGGTCATAGTAAAGCGCCAAAAAGTTGCATAACAGTAATTACACTGGGCTAGTTGAAAAATCCAACATGCGAGGAACCCGGTGGGTAAACCTAATTCGAGTACGCTGAATCCAGTGGTGCTAGCTATTTTTAAAGATTGGCTCTTGAAAAAAAGATATTTGTGTTTGAAAATTCTGGGTCCAATGACGCGATTTATCTAACTTTTTGACCATTTCTTTTTACCCGGGTTATTTGTTATTCCCCCGTGATCAAAATCGGTGCAGCAGTTCAAAAGTTCCGAGTGAAAATGTGAGGACACTTCGAAATTTTCCATACAAAATAGTACATTTTATTGCTTCGTTAAATGTACTCAAATTTGTATTGAAGTGAAAGATTTTTAAGGAGTCCTCACATTTTCAATCACAACTTTTGAAACGCAAGACCGATTTTGACTCGAGTGTTTTGGGGTGCTCGAACCATTCATTTTTAAACTCAAATATCTTTTTTTTTAAGAGCTAACCTACACTCTAAAAAATGTTTGTAAATTTGCTACTATAAAATGGGTAAAATTTTGTTTAATTTTACGAAAATTCGGTAAATATAAACAAAAAATGCGTAAACTTTTTTCATACACACTTCCATACACAATAATACACACACAAAGTATTTTTAGACATTATGTGTTTATAAATAAACACATTGTGCCTAAAATTACTATTGTTTTGTTAAATAAAATTTTTACGCACAAAGTTGGTGAATATACTATCCTATAATAGTAATAAATACTCTGACATTTCAAATTGGAAAAAATTTAAAAAAAATTATAAATAATAAAAAGAAAAAGTGAAAACGGATTATTTTTAGTGAATTACAACATTTTCACAAACACATTAGAGTCTGGAAATAGCAACATAAGCATGAAATTGTTTTTGGTAATTACTGCTAACGCATGTGGTAGTCTAAACCTCATTTGAAAATTGATAACGCCGTAAGAGAGACACGGCCTACGCAGGAACAACTGGGTGCAATGACTCCTGCTCAACAAAATGCCTTCTTTACAAGGGAGGCAGTCAACCAACAACCGTCAACAATAACGGGAGAAAATGCCCTAAGAGAGATACGGCCTTGGTAAAACAACTGGGTGCAATGACTCCTGCTCAACAAAGTCAGTATTCATTGAGTACTGCCTAACTTGCAAAGAAAGCATTTTGTTAAGCAGGAGTCATCGCACCCATCCAATAGTTATAACAAATTTTTATATGAATTTTATACAAATGCCTTAAGATCCCAAAACGACCAATTTGGACATAAACTATTATGAGAGAATGACTCGGATATTATTACACTATGCGACAGTCAAAATCGGGATGGGATGAAACCAACGGGAAATGTTATATCGGTCAAAAACAAGTTATACGTGTCCCGGCGTTTCGCTGGGTCAACCCTAGGAATCGAGATATATTTTTTTTTTACATAACTCGAGAACCACTAGTCCGATTTTGCTCAAACAATTTTAAAAAAATTAAAAATTACAATTCCTTTAATCTGTTCATATAACGTTTTTCTATATACTCAACAGTTTTGCCGGTAAAAATAAATGTTTGTTACCGCTACCATAAAAATCAATAACCTTTTGTTTATTACTTTTTTTTAATATTTTAGGCAAAAAATATTTTTTTCTTCATACATTTATTTTTACCAGCAAAACTGTTGAGTATATAGAAAAACGTTATATGAACAGATTAAAGGAATTGTAATCTTTAATTTTTTTAAAATTGTTTGAGAAAAATCGGACTAGTGGTTCTCGAGTTATGTCAAAAAAAAGACCAAATCGATATATCTCGATTTCTAGGGGTGACCCAGCGAAACGCCGGGACACGTATAACTTCTTTTTTACCGATATAACTTTCCCCGGTAGTTTGAATCCTTCCCGATCACTGACCCCTACCATTTGTCTCACAGTGTTATTAATAAAATACGTACTAAAAATTAATTTGTTATTTTATTTAAAAAAAATTTTAGGGTGGTGCTTAAAGTTAGCACAACTGTTGTAAATGTACGCATTATATTGGATTTTTATGCACTTTCTGTGGATTTTTGCGCATTTTTTGTGGATTTTTACTCATTTTATGCGTACATTTACACGTGAAACGTGCTTTTTTACCCACAAATTTAGTAAATTAACACACTAATTTAAAAATTTCATTTAATTTTTACGCACTTTCAATGTAAAATTACAAATTATTTGTGCGCCAACTTAAACACAATGTGCGTATTTTTTTCAATTACGCACATAGAGTAAATTTACCCAATTTATAGTAGGAGTTCAGTTTCCTACTATAAGTTGGGTAAATTTCAACAGAATTTAATTAGAGTGTAGCATTGGTCGAAATTTATGAATTTTTGAACAAAATTTACTGTTTTTGAATGTGATAGAAAAAAGACCCGCCACTTACAATTAGATACATTTTTTGAATAAACAAACATGCTGCAAAGATTTGCCTCTAAATTTCCAGCTGCCCGCTCAAGAACATCGACGGGAGCAGAATTTTGTGGAAAGAAGTCATATTTTCGAAAACATTTAGGTGGTTTACAAGCGGTTTGCTATCTGTTGTATCGTCCTAACAAAAAGCAGAGTTGTTAAAATTTTTATTTGACTTTGACAAATATTTTCTAATGAGTTTTCTAAACCTACGCAAAAATGTTGTATCGTGCTATTCTCAAATGTTGTATTTTTGCAATTTAAATATTAACAACTCTGTTTTTTGTTGGGACGAAACTACAAATAGCACACCCCTTGTGAACAACTTTATTTTTTTTTATTTATGAAAAAAAAATATATTAAAATTATTTATTTTTGTAAAATTTGATATTTTTAAATTAAAAAGTAAACAATTGGTTTACGTAACAAAAATCGTTTCGTTACTGTTAATGAATCAATAAAAAAAACATTTTAAAAACGAGTAAAAAAGTTATAGTCGGGCATGCCGACTATACGATACCCTACATCAGTTGGTTTGTTATAGTTATATTTGGCTAAAATTAATTGAATTCAAATACAAACTACTCTGCTGAAATCATCAGTAATATTTAGTGACTATTAGTTTCTTTATATCAGCTAACATAAAATATTAAGCACATACCTCTGCTGATTTCAGAAAGGTTAGATTTTTCTAATTTAACAAAAATTTGTTGTTTTTAGTCGGCATGAAGTTATGATTTTAGCAAAAATTTATCAAACATAATATAATCATATCAAACTAGATATAATGGTATATAATTCGATACAATTACACATAACTATATGTGGCATAGGTATATAGGTCAATATATAATTATATATTACAATATGTTGCACGATACATATATAGTGCTATATAAAATAATATATTGTTATATATCTAAGATATAATTTCATATAATTTTATATAATTGTGTCTTGGTATATACAATATATTCCAATATATAATTATACAAAATTTCATATAAAAATATATGACTATATCAAAACTTTTTTACTTGGGAACCTAAAGTTTGAGCTAACTTCCATACAAATTCGAGTTAATTAACTTTCAGTTTGTTTTTACTTAAGATATTTGTTTATTCCCTGCGGGAAATGAAGGGTCGATTGATCCAAAGTGACAAATCTGTGACAGGTGCATAGGGGACAGGTTACAAAACTGATGTAAACCAAAATTTTGGTGTATCAAAAAGTGGTAATTGTAGCAAAATATTCAATCTCGTGACTATTGAAATGGAGGCCAAACATTAACTATTTCATTTTGGATATATCATATAACTGGAGAAAAAGTATCATAACATCAAATTGACAAAACTAACTAGTACCATTACAGTTGAAGTAGTGATATAACATAGAACAGGTGCAGTATAATTAAATGTGTATGAAAAAATGGCAATCGGTACTATAAAACCCTATACCGTGACTGTTACAAAGTTCACATAATACTTAACTTTGTGGCCACGGAAATGATGATTAATACTAAACTACGAGTAGTTCAAAAATATTGTTCGGATACGAGTATGCACAATAGAGTGCCAATGACAAGCAAGAGTAGTGACTGACTGAAAGGCTGTACAATCCTTTTGGATTTATTCACAAACACTTATATCCAAAAAGTAAGAATTTTTTATTGGATATTTTGATTGCCGGTTCCTTGCTCTAATCGCTGGTGAACATTTTTTATAATACCGATATTACTATTATGAAATAGAGGAAAATTTTCCAAAAAAAATCACTAGGGAAGCTTAACTCACTAAGGGGTCAAAATGACCCATTCAACTAAAATAGGTACATCACATCTGTATTTTCAAAAATTAATTAAAGAGATGATTGAATTTATATTTTTTTTAAATAGATTAATGGAACAGTTTTTTTTAAATATGCAATTCTCAATTTTATAGAAATAACTAAAAACTACACTCAAATAAAAAAGTTTCTAAAAAAATTTGTAAACTGTTTCCAATTGCACTATACTATTTTTATACTGATTATTAGTACAATTTTTATTTTTAGTAATCATTTTTGCTATTCTCTTATTACAAATTACGGATTTTTTTTACTAATTTTCGCTGCTGATTTCAGAAAAACATTTTACTAATTTTTCAAAACCGAGTGCTAAATTTAGCAGCAAAATATACTAATTTAAAAATATTTTTTTTTCTGATTTTTTACAATTCTTGTTTAGTTTATATTTGTTACTATTGATATTTTCTTAGTTTAGAAATAACACCCAGAAAATTTTATTGCATCTCCAATGCATAAAACGGCAATAACTTGAGAACCGTTTGCAATTTTGACTCCAAATTTCAAGTACGATGAAGTAATTATACGCTTGTTACAATCGAAAGAAAAATTTTTTTTTTTTAGATTTTACAGTTTTTTTATTTTTTAGTACAATTTTTTGCTAATTTCAGCAGATTGATTTTAAATTACAGTTTACAGCAATTTACTGAAATTTAGTAGCTGCAACTAATTATTTGTACTAATTTCATTGTACTAAAATTATGATATTTAGTAAGCTTTTTAACTGATTTTAGCAAATCGATTTTGAATTGCATTTTACATAAATTTTACTAAAATTTAGTAGCGGCTACTAATTTTTTCTACTAATTTTATTGTACTACAGATCAGCAGACATGTGTTGCTAAAATTAGCAAAAAATACCACTGGCCTCAAAACAGTTAAATTTCCCGTAATAACAGCAAAATTTTCAGTAGCCATTACAGACTTTTTTGGTTGAGTGTAGCTCAAAAAGCCCAAAATGACCCGAAAACCAGTTTAGTGTTGAATTCAGCAATTGTCTTTGTAAATTTCGTACATATTTTTTTATATGTAAACTTAACATGGTTTTACTTAAAATCTGTGCCCAGATTCTATAATACGATAGACTATAGATAGATTATCTACAGTTTTCGAAGTTTAGTAACTAGCATAACACAAACATTTTAAAATATTGTAAAAAATTTGGTGAAATTTGCATCACATATTTCAACATTTTTGTAAGTAACATCTTTAAAATGTTAGAAATTTAACATCGAAAAGTTGAAGATAATCGTCAGTTTTTTATAGAATCCTTATCGAAAACAATCACGTCAGTTAAGAAAAAAAAACTACTGAACCGATTTCCAAATGTTGTTTTTGCGTGAAAAAAATCAGTCGAACTCTTAAGGCCTCAAATCGTAAATAAAATTGAGAAACTGAATAATTTTTACTTTTATAAGAAAGACCCAATCCAAACAAACTGCATAATACGAAAATTTCGGCAAAATCGGAGTTCTCAGTTGGGAGACTCCTTTGGAGAGACTCTTTCACATGTTGATGTGAAAGAGTTTTGATTTCAACATTGAGATTGGGTAAAGGGATTTTGTGTTATAGCAATGAATTTTTTGTTTTATTTGAAAGGCCTATGAATGTTATTATGTGTGGAATATGACACCTTTTAAATAAACGCCGCGGCTTCGCTAGGGAGCGCACATCCGGGTTGTGCAAACATCGGTTGTTTGTGACTTATTGGCATAGACATGCGACTTGATGGAACCTCACAAGAACAAGTCTGAAGCGGTCAAACCGCACGATTTCGGTGACTAGTTCAAGTCGCTTCTGTGTGAGATAACCATGCCCTCAAATCGGTCGTGCAGAATGTCCCGGTCGCGTAAGCTATGTGGCACATAGCGCCGCCTGTTGTAACCAGTGTCGTTCAGATCCATATCATCCAATTTCGGCCAAAGAAATCATCATAATGTGATAATTACCTGTGAAAAGGAGATAATGATAGGAATTTTCTAATTGAGAAATAAATTGCTCATGTATTAGTTTATTCTGATTCTTCCGATTACAAAACATTCATTGTGTAGGTTATGATTGACAAAACTTCAATTAGCCACACTCAATGATGTGCCGACCATGGTGTGTCTCGTTAAGAGATGCTGCTACGGGTCTTAGCCTGTGTAGAGAGTTGCCGGTTTGATTCTCGGTCACGGAATACACAAAAAGTTTTTCATATAGAGACAATTGAACGATTAAAAATACTTTGTCAATTCCCACATAAACTTCTTTCTGTAAATGAACTATAAAAAGTTGTATTTCATATTCGTAAAGTATATAAAATTGTTCAAAATTTTTGCGGAAATCCTGAAAAGAAACTTGAAATGTTTAGGGACCTAGAAACGTCATTCCATTTTGCCGAAATTTGTTCCGTATGCATATCTTAATTTTTAAGTTAAAATTTATATGTATACTTTCATATATTTGTTAGAATATTGTTCTACCACAAGTCCAAATTCCAATATGATGTTTTGAAACAACAAATAAAATCTTATATTACAATGTCATATTCGAATTTGGATTTGAGGTAGAACAATATTCTAACTAAATATATGAAAATCTATTTAGAAAGTCCGAAAAAACAATTTTTGTATTTTTAATTCAAAAATTAAAATAATTTATATAGGGGTTTTCATATAAATGCGTATTCTACTCTTAAACGGTGTAAAGTTGGTATGTTTATGAGTTTAATATCAATCTCCATACATGAAAAATATGTTTATATTTATACAAGATTTACATGGAATTTACGAGTTTATATGAAACCCCCTAATATTTATGTTTTTGGAATTTATTTGAAAAAAAATAAACTGTTTTTTTAAATAACTTTTCGTGACTTTGTGATGTTTTAAAAACAGATTCGGTGACTTGTCGTTTTACGTAAGTTCAGTGACTGGATCCTTCTGGGTTCTTCCAGCACCCGTACTTATTATGACACATGGTGAATAATAAGTGACATGTTACATGTCAATTAGTTTCAGTTAGTCCTGTAACTTATTAACTTAGAGCAGTATAGTGATATGTCACGAAACTATTATTTTGTACTAGTTCAGCAACAACACACATATTGACTAATATGTGACTAGTTTTTTAACAAATATTTTTCTTTAGTTCTGTAATATTTGCACTTAAACCAGTCACGTGAAATTTTATTTCGCACTAGTTTCGGTACATATCACATAATGTCTAACATGAGACTACTTCCGTATTAAATAATTTTAACTTGTTATATTGCATACTCCCTTAAACTAGTAGTGTGATATGTTATAATCCACAAGCTTTGCGACAAGTCACAAGTAGCTCAAAAGTTGGAAATTTCCACCTCCTATGACAAGCCCATGTTAAAGTTGCCGGTTACTTTCATATAAAAAAAACCGAATCGAGGACCGGTAACTCCCACAAAGTTCCAGTCACGTGACCAGCTCTGTGACTGATCCATTTCCCGTAGGGTTGTTAATGGCATTTAGTTTATGTATGTATGTAAATGGTTAACCATATATTCAATACAAAAACAAATTATTAACAATATTATTTAACAGTTTTTCTTACTTAATAATATTTTATAGTTGCTTTTGCATCTTTTTATCTATATTTAACCCAAAACTCTTAAAATAGTAAACAAAATGGTCTCTTTAGCCAATTTAAGAACAAATTTTGTATTTACTCTTTTGTTAGTTCCATAAATCACCGTCAGATGTCTCTACTTGAGAGTAGTCGACAATTAAGGGTATCTAAAAGATACTTTTTATAAGCTATCTGACTCTTTCTCAGATAGTCTCTCTCCCGTTCTCAATTTTTTCAGTTAATGCTCTTTCAAATTTTTGTTTACTTTTGAGAATTTTTGCATTTTTTCCCGTCGTTTTTTCGAAAAAAACCGTCTGTTTTTGTCTTGCTGTCCATCTCACGTATCTGTCTTTGGCAAAGAGTCTTTGCCTTCGTTCGTTATTGTTTACGTTTAAGTTTATTGTGCGTTTGTTTGTGTTATAATGCCGCTTAATCAAATGTTACATTTGAGTGTAACATTATCGTATCTGTATCTTATTCTTGTACGTTTTCTTTGTTGTCATCATTATTTTGCACCAGAAAAAAGGTTTTTTTTTGTTTTCGAAGCGTGTGGCATAGTAGCATCCGTATGTGCACATGTGTTGTGTGTGTTTCGATAAGTTATTTCACATAAATTCGCATATGCTGTTTTTTTTTTTTTTTTTTTTTTTTTAATAAACAACCCTGTAAATTGTGTGTTTGGTTTAAAAATTGTTTTTTGTTAGCACCCACTCGACTTTTGTCAAGTTCTTGTAGCCAAACAATAGAAAACCAGTCAAATGCATGTATTTTTTTGTAACAAACACTTGAAAACAATTTTTTTGATCCCTCGAAGCAATTTTTAATTATTTTTTTAAGTCATGTAGAAATTGCATCTTGTACCTAGTACTTGATTTTGCGCTAAGATTTTGTGATATAAAAAATTTGTTTTATCGCTTGTAACAAATAATGTAGAAGTCGGGCAAACTTTTTACTATTTAGTGTTTAGAAAAGTAGCAACCTACTGCAGAACGAAATTTACAGTTGAGGAGTAAAGTTTACATTTACAATTTTGGGGAATTAGTAACGGTATTCAAAAAAAACGTATATGCCAAAGTTCAAGGCAAGGCCAATGTTATTTACATATAAAAAAAATATATATGTACATACACTCATAGAAATAAATCTGTAAAAATAGCAGAAAAAGTTACTAAAAATTAGTTAAAAATGATGCTGCAGAAAAAACCGCTAAAATTAGTATACTTTTTTTACTAAATACTAGTAAAATGAGAATAGTAAAATTAAAACTGTTAAATTTACAGAATTTTAGTTATTTTTAGGCTAACTTTTAATTAATTGAAAATAGCAAATTGTACTGTAATATCTGCAGAAAATTTTGCTAAATATTTGTAGACTAAAAATAGCAAAAATAAACTGTTAAATCTACAAAACTTTTGCTCTTTATAAGCTAAATTTAGTTGAATGCAAATAGCAGTCTATTCTGCTAAAATCAGCAGAAATATTTGCTAAAAAATTGTAAACTGCTGTTTTCAAAAGACTCGATTTATATTTGCATTTAAAAAAAATCGAATAAAAAACTTCGAAAATTTTAAATTTTTTGATGATTTTTTAGGCTACTAATTATTTAGCAAAATTTTTTGCTGATTTTAGCAGGTTAGTTTGCTATTCTCCGTTTACAAAAATTTAGCTCAAATATAACTAAAATTCTGTATATTTAACAGTTTTATTTTTGCTATTACTAATGTATAGCAAAAATAATCTTCTAATTTAGCAGTTTTTTTCTGCAGCATCATTTTTAACTAATTTTTAGTAGTTTTAACTAAATTTTTTACGGACTTTTTTCTATTAGTGTGTAATTCATAAACATAACAAAAGCAATCTGTAGATGCTCACAAATTCGAACAACTTTGTTTTTGAGGTTATTCGAATTTCCGAAATTTTTGAATTTATGGTCGTCTTTTCTTAATAAACAGAGTCTAAAAACTACAATAAAATTGTATGTTCATATATATTTCGATTTTCACATTCGTAATGCGTTGAATTTTTGTATTACTTTTTTTTCATATTTTGTGTATTTATTGGAACAATTTATAATACTTATTAAAATTTTACCAGAAAACTTAACAAATCCACCCGCACTAAGTTTCTTCAAATGTTCGCCAGAGTCAGTTAACAGAGGATGAGATAAATGTATGCTCTTGGGATTCTATGCTCGTTCCTAAAATCGAATTGATAATATTGAAAAAGTTGAAAAAATCACTAATAAATGCATATTTTTTAAATATTAAATGCATATTTTCGATTTTAGATATGTGACGCGCAAAATAGAAAGGGACCTAAAGGTAAAAACCGGTTTTGTTCAGGAGAGCCATTTTAAAGATTTAAATACGTGTATCTTTGGTGTACCATCACTGAGCGTGTTGGTATTGGTCTCATTTGAAAGCGACACATCTCATGACGTCAGGAACGTGTTGGTCAACCTTGAAAACGCGCGTAGGTCGTCCCTACCTCTTGTTTTGTGTAGTTGGTTTTTACTGTTTTCTACCTAGCGCGCTGTTTCCATGAGTTTGATATCAATTTAGCTCGCGGTTTTTCGAATCCAGCTTTATTTTCTGAAATTATTAATTGTGAATTATAATAAATACTCATTTATAATTCTTTTAAATCGTGAATATCACTCTGTTTTTTTCACATAACCTTATTATGTTATTCGCGAAAATAATTTAAAACTGATAACATTCTTACTGTTTGTTTTAGGATGAAATGGTGGACGAATTCGAAGCAGTAGATTTACTTTATCGTCGACTTCACTTTCATAAAACGCGCATATCTCTGGGAGGGAACACTTTTGGGGCATGTGATCGGTCTCATTCGATGCTCAGATGTTGTCCACATCAAAAAAAAAAAAATTGATTTTTTTACCCTCAGGTCCCTTTCTCTAAAATTGCATGAATTTACGAGACCTAGTTATTAGAAAAGTTTTAAAAATTTACTAATTTTCAAATTAATGTTTTTATTTTAACAAATTTTATTTAAGACCGAAATTAAGAGACTGTTCGGTACAGATTTATTGCATTAAGAAATAGTGAAGGGGTTTTGCTGAGCAACAAGATTGCATATTACTAAATTAAATATTTGTTTATTTTCGTTATTTTTTAACCCATATTCTTCTGAATTAATAAATCATTATGTGGACAAAGACCTGTATCCAAATAAGATTTTTTTTAATTTTTTATTATCTCACCACGCCCTCTAGCGGAGATATTCACTACCAAATTCGAAAGGTTAACCCGCTGACATTCTTCACTGGATCCAGATTTTTCAAAATTATATTTTTTATTTATTCTCTTAATTAAAATCTACGTAAATAGTCAAGATTTTTTGAAAAATACGGATTTAAAATTTTGAAATAAATATATGGCAACCCTGTGATAGTAATCCAACATTTTTTTCTTGTGGTTATAGCCCAACTTTTATACTATCTCTTGATCTTTACTGCGCTGTTATATCAAATACCGTTTCCAGAATACTTCTTCTTTAATTTGTCATATGACGACTCAAGGATAATAAAGGTTCATTCTGCGGGATTATAGAAAAGTAAAATATTGTGCTTTCCTAGGCTTTTTTTTTTAGCGTATTATAAGGTCGGTATTAATCTCATGTAAATAAAATATTCATATTTTTAAATGCATAAAACCTTTTGTTAAGAATATTAAGAGATTTTAAGCTTCCCAAATTTGAAGAAGAAAAAAAAACTAAATTTGCATACTTCTTATATCTAGTGTCATATGTTGATAATTCATACAATTTTTTGTGTTTGTTTTGTATGCCTTTAACCATATTTAATGAGTTTCTTGCATTCAATACATCCTGTATAGCAGCAATTGCTATAGCACCCAGCTCCACCCTTTCTCTTCCCTAAGGCTCTTTTACATATTTCGTTAATGATTCCTTTTCAATCATATGTATACAATTTTATGTATTCAATGGTTGCATGGAACGAATGAATGCACTTGTTTTGTCATACAACATACAAATTATGCACAGAAGTGTTCGCCTTTTTTACTGTTCAATTGTTTCCTTTGCGTGGAGTAGAATCTACCCTTGAAATTTTGAAGTATCTGTATTTATGCATTTATTTCAATATCATTTTCCTGTTATATTTAATATTCTTGTAAATTGTTCATCGTTATGAAGATAAGAGTGTTGCGAGTTGGTTTTTTTTTGTTGAGTATGTATTCAATTATTACCGATAATCACATACTTGAAAATTCTTTGGTAAATGTTTGTTCTTTAGATTATGCACAAATTTGAAAGGGGGGTCTTTATAAAAATGAATCATTTTTTTTTCATTATTTAAAACAAAGAAGCCAAAAACAAGATTTACATGTATATATTCAATATTATAGGAAAAAATGTGCAATATTCCTTAGGCCACATTTATACGATATAGAAATCTAAAGAATTTTAGCTAAATTTTGTTATCTCCAATAATGTTGTCAATAGTTTTTATCACAAAAAATTCTGTGAAAAATTTGATTAAAACTACTAAAAATTAGTTCAAAATGATGCTGCAGAAAAAAATGCTAAATTAGCAGATTATTTTTGCTATATATGAGTAAGAGAGGAACACTAAAAATAACTTAATTAACCTGCTAAAATCAGCAAAAAATTTTGCTAAATAATTAGTAGCCTAAAAAATCTGGAAAAAATTCACAACTTAAATACATATAACTAAAACATAACAAAAAATATAACAGTTTTATTTTGTTGTTCGTATTTTGCTAGTATTTAGCACTACTATAATTGCACTTTCAAAATAATAGTATCCGATATTTAAATAATTATTAGCCGCTTTTTCTAATTACTTGGATTTAATAAATCCAAAAAGTAGTTCTAAAAGTGCTAAACAGATGGTGTTAGATTCTCCCTATTTTAAAAAGAATTTTCTGTCCGACACTTCTTTCACCCTAAATTTTAATACCGAATTCGATGATGAAGGATTTTACTTTAACTTTATAATTATATTTAATATAAAACAGCGATAAACGGTCTGCCTTTTCAGTTTTATCAATTCAATTTATATTTTTACACAATTGAAATATTCCACTGCAATATTTAATATTCACTAATTGGATTTAATTAAATTACTTACAGTAGAGTGAAAAATTGCCATTTCTATTTCGGCTATTCCTCCATGTCCAAGATGGAAAATATGTATTTGGTGAGGTGTAGTTTTTTTCTCTAAACATATTTCATAAAAAAATTTTTGTTAGTTTTGCAATTTTTTTGTTTCTCTTTTAATTTTCATTCCTATTTTTTTTGACATTAAATTAACAGGGTGTTTCACATATTTGTGCTTTTATTGTTATACCCACTTTTTGTATGAAAAATTCTAAATCCAGGTGATTAAAAACAAACGATTATTATGAATGATCATACAAGTAAATTACAGAGAACAAAAATTAAAAAATTTGATAAGGCCAGCAAGATAGAATACTTAATTTCGGGTCCCGATGTAGACCCATCTTCAATTACTTTGATATTAATCAACTTTGATATTAACTTCGAATAAATTGCAAAACATTTAAAATTAGTAATCTGATTTAACGATTTTTTTTTAAATGGTAGAAAAAAAATTTAAGTTCCTATATCTTCTTAGCTTTAGCCGTTTTATTATATGTTTGGACGAATTGTTATAGGTATTAACTGGGACAGTACATACTTATATAAAATAGTTTTTAAAATAGACTAAGAAATACATTTTTAGATTTTTTTTATATTTTCCACATAGCATTAACCATCCCTGCATAAAGACATTCACGCGAACGAATTTGAACTGCCCAAATGCCAGGTTATGTAACACATATTTGGCACCACTAATGAAAAATCCATATGATTTTTTGGAACTACCAACCTGCAGACGATACCTGTCAAAATTTAATGACGATTCGTTCATTGGTGAACAAGTTACAGCTGTTTTAGTGACGCTACTTTTGCGATTTTGAAAACATTGGATTCAAAGCAATTTCGTATGTTTATTTGTCATTGCTTTTTAATGGGAAACAATACCGTTCAAGCCAAAGCTAGGATTGATAGGCCTTATTCGGACTTTGCTCCATCGGGAAAAATGGTAGAAAAGTGGTTTGCTGATTTTAAATGTGGTCATACAAACACCGATGACGACGAAAGCTCTGGTCGCCCGAAAGAGGTGATGATACCGGAAAACATCAAAAAATTACACAAACTAGTTTTGGCAGACCGTAAATTTAAATTGCAGGGGATAGCTTTATTTTGCATGAACATTTGTTTATGAGAAAGCTGTTTTGAAGCCGCGTTTTCTCACAATGCACGAAAAACAACAACGAGTCGATGATTCTGAGATTTGTTTGGAGCTGTTTCGTCGAGATAGAAAGGACTTTTTGCATCGGTATGTAAAGATGGAAGAATCCTGGATCTGCCACTTCACTCCAGAGTCGAATCGGCAGTCAGCTGAGTGGGCAGCAACTGGCAAAACTCGCCCGAAGAAACCAAACACACAATAGTCAGCTAGTAAAGTCATGGCATCAATATTTTGGGATGCGGCAGGAATTTTGTACATTGATAACATTGAATAAAGCCAGACCATCAACGTTTGCAGGGGAAATCGCAAAAAAACGGCCCATATGAAGAAGAAAAATATGCTCTTTCACCATGATATGGCCAAATTTCACGAATTACACTTTCAATTGCTTCCGCGCCCACCGTATTCGCCAGATTGTGCTCCCACCAATTTTTGTCTGTTTTCAGACTTCAAAAAAATGTTCGCTGGAAAGAGATTTTATTCGAATGAAGAGGTGATTGCCGAAGCAGATAAATCAATCTATATAAGGGGTATAAAAATGTAGTCAGATCTAGAAAGGAAGCATTGAGTAATTGGCTGTAAATAAGAACATCAGGCAAGAACTGAATGTGCCAAAGTACTAAGTCGTGAAAAGCTTTTGTACGAACAGCGTCGATTTGCCAAAGTTTTTGCTGCTCCTCGGGGCAGTAAGACCTTTTGGTTATTCGTTAAAAGAATAAGGAATAATGCTAGTTCATCTATTTCAACACTTATAAAGGATGACCAAATATTCACTGACCTAGTTGGTAAAGCCAACCTTCTGGCTGAATTATGATTATTCATATCTGTCGGAAAGCGATCAACCACTGCTCGAGCTCGAGAGAGTATCACATACTATGCGTAAGATATAACGAATCTCGACACAAATAAGGCAATGGGTTTCGATGGCATTCGTGTCCATTGGGAACACTATTTAGCATGGCGTACCGTACGGATATCTTTCCATCGTGTTGATGCGGCTACCCAACTCACTTCTCAACGATCCATAGAGCGTTTCCTTTGGAGCTTTGGGGTCGGTCTATTCACAGATTGGGTGAAAGTAAATTAGTTACTTTGCATATATCCAACGCATTCAATTGTGTGTGGCATAAAATACTCGTGTCAAAGCTTATAGCTTTTTGTGTTGGTTGTGACTTCTCTGGATTCATATCGAGCTTCCTCAGGGATCGCACTATAAGAGTTGTTATAGATAGGATCTCATCCACTAAGTTTCAGATAGATGAAGGGATACCGCAAGGCTCAGTTCTTTCTCCTTCTATTTTTTCTTATCTTTCTAAACGAATTTCTTTTTCAAACTTCAAATCCTAAGTATTTTTCATTCATATTCTTTCGATCATGGGCCTATCCTTGTGGAGGTTGGGTACAAAAGGCTGATTGTGAATGACACACTCAATCATGACCTCTTGACAATCTCCGAGTGGGGTCGTATAAATTGGGTCGATTTTAATGCACGCAGGACCCAATGTTATGTGATGACCTATAGGGCCATGGGGTCATCAACGTCAACTGTTTATATGGGTGGTATCAATATTAAGGAATCTGAAGCTCCTGATATTCTGGGCATGAGAACCGAACATAATGTCTGCTGGGAAAATCGCATTTTTAAAGTGTCAAAAGGAGCATTCAAGTGCATAGGTTTTCTTAATCAATATAGGAACTACTTCACTCCTCCTGTTCTACTTGCTATTTATACCACACATATCCGAGCGAAGATGGAATATATCTCCCATATATGAGCAGGATCTGCAAAGGAGGCGTTAATTTGCAGTAGGTTATCACGTTCTATTGACCCATTGGAGCATCGTCGGAATGTGGGTTATTAAAACTATTTTATCGGTGCTGCTAAGATAAATGAACTTATCCCTCGTAAGAAACACTCACTTTTCCAGCAGATCTCATCGGTTAATAGTCGATTACCCAGTGCATCACATAACGCATTACTGGAAAAATTCGTTTATTAATCGAACCACCCGCATGTGAAGCTAACTCATCCCAGATGTTTTTCCAGATACTTGCAATGAAGGGAAATTTAAATCAAATGTCCACAGATACCATCCCCTCTTCCCTCCTTCCTATAACCCATTTTCCTGATATCAACATATCTCCCTCTGGAGCATAGGGCGTTTATTATATCAACATAATGCAATACATTATTAGGGAGCATCCCCTTAGTGTTTGTTTATAGTAAAAAAAATAACAATCTGGTTAATACATAAAATTTGTGACCAATTTTATAGGCCAAATGTAAACTCCGTAACCAGTAACCCATAAGGTTTTTCGATTTTAATGGCTTATATTTTAGTAACCAATGAAGCTAAACACTAACTGTAAGAATTTTTATGAAGAAGAAAAAAGACGTTTTTAACAAAAATTAATACATTTTACAAACTTTTTCGTATATCTTTGCTAACACGACTTCAACTCTGTAACGATTTTTCGTCATAAGTTTTGATAAATATACATACTGTAGTGTCCCAACACTACATGCTAAAATACTTGTTCATAAAAATAATTTCAAACAAATATTCATTGTCATTTATCTTTAAAATTCTTGTTAAAAAAATTTCATTATAATTTTGGATTTTCTAAATAAAAAGTTTTTATAAAAATATAAAAATAAATTAAAATTTTAATAGGATCCTTAAGGGATCCTATACATACACCAGAATTTTGGAGTTATCTATTAATTACATTACCCTATGCTCCTTGCAGGAGTAAAATGAACAAATATATATATATATATTAATTACATTGCGAGAAGTATAATGTTATTTATACCCAAATGATCGTTGAACTGTAAATAGTCATCAAGTATAAGTAACAGACTTGAATCTCTTCTACAGCATATAACTTTCTCGAGATGAAAAAGGATGTCTTTAATAAGATTTGAAAAGATGCTGTGAACTCCGTTCCTAATTTTTACACCAAACTAGTTAACGATTAAGAAATGTCATATTTGGATTCACCTTGTAGGCATCATACGATTTTGTTTCGGAAAGAAAATTCTGACAAAGCGTTTCTGAAAGAAGACGAAAAAGTAACCAAATGTAAACTCCATAACCAAAATTGTTTGCATCAGATTGCATTCAAAAAAATGTAGGTACATGTATAAAATATTTTAAAACAACCATAAACAGAGGTGATTCAACTTATACTTATGCGTCAAAAGATGATTCAACTAATCATTTTGCGTCAAATCAAAAAAAGTTATCAGTTTTTTACCCTTAACTGCTGGAGCGAAAAACGATTGATTTTGCATTCCATTGGTTTGGAATCGATATTTCGAGCCATTACTGACATTAGTTTGACAAATTAAATTTGTTTCACTCAATTTAAAAATTTTTTGATCGCGAAATGTTATGCTTTTAATATATTAATTTAATATATTTTCTAACTTCGCAACCGCTGATTGGATTTAAAAAATCTAATATTTTTGGAAAGCATTTAAAAGGACCAAAAATTAAAAATTTTTTCGCGGAATGATTTGTATTATTCGCGAAACCGCCAAATTGATAAAAACAAATTGTATATTATTGAAAAGCATGTTGAAATCCCAAATACGAAAAACTTATAAATTGAAGAAAATTCGTACGCAATTTTTTTTGTTATATCTTTTGCTTGTGAAAATGTAAACTCCGTTACCACAAAAAAAAATTAAAATTGTGCAAAAAAAGTTATTGCAACAACTTTTATAAGAGATTTTTTGCAATTAGGAGATTTTTTGCAATTATATGACTAAACTTACTGATTCCATTAAGAAAAACCGAAAATATTAACACTTTTTGCTTCTCACAACTTATCACATTTTTTAATTTCACCCATATGAAAAATAAAAGCTTTATTTAACCACTTTAGAAAAATTGGAAAAGTTGCTTCAGTTTTTGTCAACGTACCTATGAATGTTAAGTATTTAAAGCAAATCTACCTTAAACCGATTAAAGTATGCAAAAATATTAATAATTCAATACTGATAAGCTTCTTATCCCCCAGAACAAGACTGCCTTCCGCCATCTACTCAATACTAAAATCTCGAGTATGAAAACTTCAGAATGTTTAAACAAAACTTGGAAAACTATTAAAGATGCCATTGACGAAACTTGTAACGAATATTTGGGCAAAACCAGAAAGAAAAGAGAAGAATTTATATCGATACATACATGGAAGATAATAGAAGAACGCGCTGAACTAAAGAATAAAGTTAATTCATCAGTTACTAAAAAAGAACATAAAAATGCCCAAACCTGCTATAATGCCAAATCCGTGAGAAGAGCAATTAGAAACGATAAACTCGAATATATGGACGCACAAGCACAGTAGGCTAATGACGCTGCGGCAAAACACAACATGAAGATATTATTTGACCTCACCAGGAAGTTTTCTGGTCGAAATTTTTAAATTACTGTGCCAACCACTAAGGACAACCACGGAAGACTACTTACTACATCGGACCAACTTAGAATTTGGACTTGAGGTGGAAGAATATTCTAACTAAATAGATGGAATGAACATTTCATGGAAGTCTTAAATATTGAGAGACCTGGTATTAGTGTAACATGTTGCGATAATGTTCACATACTCCCTAAAGATCAAGTAAACCCTCGAAGGAAGATATAGTAAATTCAATAAAATCTTTGAAAAATAAAAAGACTGCAGGTCCGGATAACATTCAGGCGGAAATTTTTAAAGCAGCCCCTGATATATATGCTGACATACTACACCCCCTCTTTGGCCAAATATGGGAGGACGAAAAATACCCACAAGACATGTTAAAAGGAGCCATTGTGAAGATATTTAAGAAAGGAGATAAAAGCAACTGTCAGAACTGGCGTGGCATAACAACACTTTGTGTAGTTATGAAAATATTTATGAAAATCATACCCGAAAGAATGATTACATTCATCGATCCAAAGCTCAGACCAGAACAGGCTGGTTTTAGACCATCAAGGTCCTGCACCGATCAAATCAACAGTTTAAGGGTAATAATTGAACAAAGCATAGAATTTCGATCCCCGCCTTACCTCCTTTTTGTGGACTATGAAAATGATTTTGACTTCATAAACAGAGACATCATATGGGCTGAACTTCATAACACAGAAGTCCCAACGAAAATTATAAACCTCATCAGAAAAAGTTATGAAACCTTCGAATGCTGCGTAATTCATAATGGTGAAGTTTCAGAATATTTTAAAACGATATCTGGCGTAAGACAAGGTTGCCTGATCTCTCCATTGCTTTTTCTTTTAGTAATTGATGCAGTAGGTAGGCGGGCCACATCAGGCAAACCAAGGGGTATTATCTGGAACCCACTTTGCCCTACCAACAGATTAGAGTCGCTCGATTATGCCGACGACAAATGTGAATTATGTCTTCAGTAGATATAAAGATATGCAGGCTAAGCTAAATAATTTGGTGAGCGAGTCGGTTAAAGTGGGTCTAAAAATAAACACTAACAAGACGAAGGAGCTAAGAATCAACGCCGATGAAAGCCAACATCTATTCATTGAAAACGAACAAGTAGAACGAGTCTCAAAATTTCAATATCTAGGTAGCATGATTGCTGAAGATGGAGGTGCTGTTTTAGATGTTGCAGCTAGAATTAAGAAAGCAAGAGGCGCTTTCTCTCTTCTTACAAAAGTTTGGAAATCGAACGTTTATAGTAAGCCCTCCAAACTTCGTATTTTCTTGGCATGTGTACTAGCCGTATTACGATATGGATGCGAGACATGGCTTGTTACGGAGGAAATCAAGAACAAGCTCCAGGTTTTTGTGAATAACTGCCTGCGCACCATTCTCAAAATCTACTGGCCAAATGTAATTTCCAATGAGGAGCTCCTTAGAAAAGCAAACCTGAGTAACGTAAATATCGAAATACGAAGAAAGTTTGGCTGCATTGGACACATTCTTAGAAAATCCTGCGATGAGATTAGCGTAAGAGCCTTGATCTATAACCCTCAAGGAAGCAGAAACCGCGGTCGACCCCGTTACACATGGCGTCGCTTAACGTTAGATGAAGTCAACAATCTTCCTGAATTTCATCAAAGAGAAATAAAAAATCTACAAAAGCTAAATATCTTTGCAGCTTCACGTTCCAGATGGAAGACTCTTATTGATAGCCTATGCCCACAATGTGGATCCCATCACCAAGCAAGGTACTATTATTATTATTATTATTATTATTATTATTATTATTATTATTATTATTATTATTATTATTATTATTATTATTATTATTATTATTATTATTATTATTATTATTTTTATTATTATTATTGTTATTATTATTATTATTATTATTATTATTATTATTATTATTATTATTGTTATTATAATATCTATAATAGTTGTAGTATAACCGAATGTACGTCAACAAAACTCTTGCGAAGTACCGCTACGAAGTTTTGTTAGATGTGAAAATATATTTGTAAACGTTGTGTTTTCAATGTTGATAATTATCCACGTTGAAAGTTAAAGTCCATTCGAAAAGTAATGTAATATTGTCAGTTTTCATCTTAAATGCATTTTTGTGTTCTTCGAGTTTTTTTATGAGTTAGCGGATATAGCTAAGTCGAAAACATGGCTATAGTACAATAAATACTGTAAGTTTGACATTGATATATGTGACAGCACATAGAGAAAGGGACCTAAGGGTAAAAAAATCAATTTTTTTTTTTTTTTTTTTTGTGGACAACATCTGAGCATCGAATGAGACCGATCCCATGCTCTCCTGACCTTATGTCCCTTTCTATCCTTAGGTCCCTTTCTATTTTGCGCGTCACATTTACTTTTTTTCTTGTAGTTGGACAGTTGGCTTGGAAAGTATCATATAAAAATTTAAAGAAATTTCCATTTGATAAATTCTAACAAAAAATATTTACTGTGTTAGTGCATAACGACATTAAAATTTAAAATTTTTATTTTATTAATTATTGAAATCTATCATACTTTAAACCTGTCATCATAAATTACTTAAATACACACAAATACAAGTTCATACACGCATATAAATTTCTATCACATGTTTAATACATATGTAATCGGTTTAATTAACATTAGTAGGAAATATTTAATAGAAACAAATAATTGCCCCCTCTTTACAAAAACTTAAGATTTCAAATATATTCCCTGTTTTTTTGAAGTACAATCTGCTCATTCATCAAGAAATAATTCCAAGAAATTCCTTTAACATTTAAATATATTTCATATTTAATACAAACGTACAAGCACCCAAATACTTGTCTGATTATATAGAAGGACCCATGCTGTCATCACCTTGAATGTCTGTGTTTTTCATATTTTACTTACACACATGCTGACTGTTGTAGTGATTTAAAAAAAAGTGTCATTTTGATTAAGGATTTCACTACAAATTTGTAAAACTATTTGTAACTTGCAAGAAGATAAATCATTTTATAAGTCTAAGCTTCATGGTTAAAAATTATTTGTTTACTTGGAAAAAAATAAGTCATATATATGTCTTCGAGAAAAAGATTTTTTGGGTTTATAATAAAACATGACTAGACAATTTTAAATTCAAACTTATAAAAAATGCATCAAAGTATTTACTACATACTCCATATAGTATAAAATATGGTTTTTAATTATTGTTCTTTTTTACAATCGGCCTTTACCATCTGCTTGCCGCTACCATATGTAATGGGAAAAAATCTAAATTTTAAGAAAATGTTCCCCCTGTTTACAACTTTTAATAGATCTAAATATGCCGCATCGTCTGTTTCATGAATTTTGTGCCATTACTATCCCAGCAGAAATTACTGCTTGCTTGGAAGCAGTTTTGTCAGGGAAAGTTGAGCAGTGAAGCGATTGCATTATTGATGAAATCATCATGCCTGATTTTTATTCGAGATAGCTCGCGTGAAAGCACTTGTTTCGAGGTCCAAAAAGGCATGAATTCACCGTTTTAATTAGTGCTCCTGTTTTTCTTTTAAAATGTAGATAATTCATGCCTTCTCAGAAGTGTATATTATACAGCTTTTCAACTATTTAAAATCGTACCTTCTCAAAAGCACAATATTCCTGAATATTTTTCCGTGAAGAGAAAATGCCTCTTTTTTTTATTTAATTTAAAATAACTTTTTTCCGCATTTTAAAAAATTTTGATAAAAGAACCGCAAAAAAATTTAAACAATCAAAATTTATTGCTCATTTCATGCCTTTTTGAAAAGCACTGCAAAAAGCGATGTAAAAAATTAATAAACTTAGGCCTTTCATTAGTGATGTTTACGAAGCTATACATTTTTAGAAGCGGTAAAAGTAGCACTAAGGAAGCAGTAATCGTTTCTACTGCTTCCACATTTTTGCTGGGATTGTAATACAATTAAAGTAATACGGCTTGTATTCACAAAAATGATTTGAAATTCATTACAGTGTAATAAAAAAACGAGTAAGAGAATAAGCACAATACAAATGGAAAAGGAATCTTAAATCGTGACGGAAAAAAAGTGAACAAAATAGCAACGGAAACGGAATCTCACTTTTACAACACAGAACACATAGAAAGCCAAGTTGGTTATATTTTATATTTTTCTTCTTGCCACATTCCAATGCACTGTTGTTGTTTAACATTAGTTAGAATAAAAGGCTGTGAAAGTGTTTGTGTATTGTGTTGTTGCTGTTTTTATATATTTTATAAATGTATAAAGTTAAATCCTTTGATATTACTAATCAATGTGCGTGACGAAATCAACCATGTAGTCGTACTATACTTGTACTGTAATTGAAATTGTGTGAAAATCTGGCAACATTAGTAAAATATTCTGAGAGTAAAAACAGGAGAATAAGAAATTCCGTTAAGAAAATAAAATAAGTTTTATCTCTCACGGAAATCGTTGCACGATTTTAATTGTCAAATTGTATGGAAAAAAACGGGGACCTTTGCATTGTGCTTATACTCTAAAAAGGTTAAAGTCGGGCATGCCGACTATACAATACCCTACACCAATCTGGTTAAAAGCCAACTAATGATTGGATCCGAAATTCGAGTGGGTTAAAATGGGGCTTGTGTTAAAATTTTCTATAATGTGAGTCAGCGCACCAAATTTCATTAAAATATCTTAATATTTGCGACCTGCAGTTTGTAACCAAGCCAATTTTGGGGGGGACCCTTATATGGGCACTAGGTCTAAACATGGACCGATGTTCACCAAAATCAATAGGCTTCGGCCTTGGGCCAGCATAGGTCGGTGTACCAAATTTCATCAAAATATCTTAATATTTGCGACCTGCAGCGTATAAACAATATAATTTTGGGGGGACCCTTATATGGGCACTAGGTCTACACATGCACATGTATTAACCAAAATCAATAGGCTTCATCCTTGGGCTGACATAGGTCGGTGTACCAAATTTCATCAAAAAATCTTAATATTTGCGACCTGCAGCGTATAAACAGTATAATTTTGGTAGGTCCCTTATATGGGCACTAGGTCTAAACATGGACCGATGTTCACCAAAATCAATAGGCTGCGTTATTGGGCTAACATAGGTCTGTGTACCAAATTTCGTCAAAATATCTTAATATTTACGACCTGCAGCGTATAAACAATATAATTTTGGTAGGACCCTTTTATGGGCACTAGGTCTAAACATGGACCGATTTTAATTAAAATCAATAGGCGTCGTCCTTGGGCCAACATACGTCGGTGTACCAAGTTTCATCAAAATATCTTAATATTTGCGACCTGTAGAGTGCGCACAAGAATGCATGGACAGACAGACAGACGGACGGACGGACATCGTTAAATCGAAATAAAAAAAAATTCTGAGCCGATCGGTATACTATAAGGTGGGTCTAGGACCAATATTTTTTGGTGTTAGAAACGTCAGCACAAACTTATAATACCCTGACCACATAGTGGTGTAGGGTATAATTAACACGAAAAACAACAACAAAAATCGTTCAGTTAACCTCTAATAAGACAAAAAACTTCCTGTAAATAAGCATCTGAGTTTGTAAAAATTTGTAAAACGCGTCTCCGATTTGACTTATTTCTAACTAAATGTTTGTTGAAATACTGTTCCAAGTAAAAATTTTATTTATCTTGATTTATGCAAAACAATACTTAAAATTCTATTCACACTGTGAGAAAAGTCACAGCGCATGACAAAGATCCGTTCTTTTCTGTAAAAGGAAATGACGACAAAAAAAAATGGCAAAGAGGGCAAATTCCTGTAAAAAATTAAAAGAATAAAAAACAAAGTTTTTGGGTTTACAAACAATTAAACATCCCGGTGAAAAATGTTCATATACGCTCAAACATGTTCATATATGGTTTATGTATAGATACATATGAACAAATATGGATTTTTTATGAACATTTATGGATTTTATATGAACATATATGGAAGTATATGTGATTCCATATATGGAAAAAGATTTCATATACAGACATATATGGAGGCATCTGCTATTTCATATATGGAAAAGGCACTCATATATGGACAAATATGGAAGTATATGATATTCAATTTATGCAAAAGTGACTTGTATATGAACATATTTGCAAGAATACATTTTTCCATATATGTAAAAGGAACTCATATTTGGATAAATATGGAATTATATTTAATGCCATGAATAAAAAAAGGTACATATGTAGCGCCTAATTTGAATGTCATACATAAATTTATATCTATCGTACAACCTTATAATAAAGAACAGCAACGTTCGTATGTATTCGCATATATTTAATAAATGTATATGTTCATATATGTCCATATATGAACATATACTTAGGTGTTACCTCATTTTTCGGATCCATACATATACGGTTGAACCGTAAATGTTCATATATGGACATTTTTCACCGGGATGTTAAACTATTGATGTTATTGATTATAAATTTGTAAGAGAGCTTTTTGGAATTGCAAAGCGCTGCCTATGGTGTGAATATTTGTTGGTAGACTGTTCCAGAGACTAATAGTCTTAATATATTCTTCGATTGTACGGTACCAAATCTGGAATACGACTAGATTGAGTTGGAGTTAATCTATTAAATGAATATGCAAGTTCCCTTATAAATATTATCTTACAGTAATAGTTATATTATCTTTAGAAAGTAATTTAAATTCACACCATAAACACGTTTTTCATACAGAGATATGCAATTATATTCTCTCAAATTAAAGAAGCCCTTTTGCTTGACAATTTCAACTTTTTTATGCCATTTTAAATATGCACTGCTACAAATAAAAGCAAATTTACATTTACTTTCTAAACGGTGGTTAGTAGAAATATTCAAAATTTTTCCGATGGGAGTTTTCAAACAGCTTTTAATTACACTGTTAGTCAGTGATCGGGATTCAGTGATCGGGAAGGGTTCAAACTACCGAGGAAAGTTATATCGGTAAGTTACACGTGTCCCGGCGTTTCGCTGGGTCACGTCTAGGAATCGAGATATATCGATTTGAAGTAAGTAACTATCATATAGGGGAAATTGTCACCTTTGGTGGTCTTTTTTTGACATAACTCGAGAACCACTAGTCCGATTTTGCTCAAACAATTTTAAAATAATTAAAAATTACAATTCCTTTAATCTCCCAGCAAAATCTTTCATTACCAAATAAGTGGTTATATAATAGAAATTCATAGCTCCGCACAACTTATTTTTTGGCGTCTAAACTCATTATTTTTGTTTGGCGTGGTAGTTTTTATAAGTAGTCACGCTTACCCGCTCGCTTACGAAAAAATGAGAAATAAGTAGTTATGCGATTTTGAATAATAAGTGGTTACACACATGCTTACAAAAAGTTTAATTATAAGTGGTTATCCAATTGCTTACTTGATTCTTAAAAATAAATATTTAGGCAAATACTATTTATTTATTTATTTGAGTCTATGGAAAGTACAAAATTCCTTACAGACTAGAAACTTAAAACTAGAAATAAATTAAATCTAACATGTTACCAAATGTATGCAAACTATCACTAAAATCTAATTTAACATATGAGAGTTTATTTCCTTCTTTTAAAGCCTCAAGATTAGAAATTCTATTAAATTCATTTAAAGCCCGAATAATAGGCATATTCAAAGCATAATTAGTTCTATGAAGCGGTACAAAAAAAACATCATTAGGACGTAAACGCAAATCAGGGACTTTAAAATTTATAAAATCAAGCAAATTCGGACTATCAACCAGACCACAAATCAGTTTGTAAAGGAACATAATCAACAAATGAGCTCTTCTATTTTCAAGGGTTTCCAAATGAATAAAACTACACTTCACAACATAAGTGGGTTGAGGTTCACTGAATTGAATAGAATTAAAAGCAAATTTTATAAACTTTTTTTGAACTCTTTCAAGTCTAGAACAATGAACTCTAAAAAGAGGACTCCAAACTATACTGCCATACTCCATTTTGGACCTAACTAAAGATGTGTAAAGTAACTTTAGAGTAAACAAATCAGAAAAATCCCGAGAGTTCCTCTTAATAAAAGCTAGCAACGAATACGCCTTCGGAACAATAGAATCTATATGATTAATAAATGTAAATTGAGAATCAAAGATAATTCCCAAGTCAGTTACTTTATCAACCACATTCAAAGACACATCATTTATTGAATACGAGTTAAAAACAGGGGTTCTAGATTTATAGAAACAAACATAATTGCATTTGGGAATATTGATTTCCAAAAAATTTTGAAAACACCAATTTACAATAGCATCTAAATCCTTCTGTAAATGAAAAAAATCTAATTGTGAGCTAACCCGCAAAAATTTTTTCAGATCATCAGCATAAAGCAAAACTTCAGACCAATTCACTACCGATGTTATATCATTAATAAACAATATAAACAATAAAGGGCCTAAAATACTACCCTGGGGAACTCCAGAGAGAGGTGGATATTAGCCTAAGGAAATACATTCAGAAACATTTAAGTTTTAAACATAAAACATATTTAAACATAAAACATATTTACATATAACAAAAAAATTAACTGTGTAAAAAGTACTTATTTAAAGTAATACGAGTAAGTCATTATTTTATATTTAGAAACAATGAATTCAATAGGCCGTTATTAGGAAGTCATTATTTTATATTATAAAATAATGCAAAAGCTAATGATATATCATTTTTGGTAATGCAGATAGTAATGAGGTCTCATTACCAATATTTTGCTGGGCTGTTCATATAACGTTTTTCTATATACTCAACAGTTTTGCCGGTAAAAATAAATGTATGAAGAAAAAAATATTTTTTGCCTAAAATATTAAAAAAAGTAATAAACAAAAGGTTATTTGATTTTTATGGTAGGGGTAACAAACTAAAAAACGGTCACATATGTGCGTGGACAATTAAAAGGAAAAAAGGAAAGTGCACTTTTTTAATTATTTGGGTTTTTTCCGTTGGCTACCTGCATGATTTTGTTACACAAATTGCACCCACATTTATGAGTGGTCATGTTTTAGAACGTTTCGAAAAATTTAAAACGCACACGAATCAGATATATAGCCACCCTTAAAAGATGCGCCAATTCATAAGTACCTCTCAGTAAAATATTGAAACTTACGTAGTTTTTATAGGTGTTCATTGATCGATTTTTGTCATTCAACAAGTGTCTCCGAACGCGTAAAGTACGATTTTTTTAAAGTGACGAAAATGTAATAAAAGTTTAAAACCGAAATGAGTGCAAATTGTCCAGAAAATATCAATTTATTTTGTTACGTTTGTGGTAAAAGAGCTTTTTCAACAAATACTGCATTACTCACTGAGCAAGTGGAGCGTGCTTTTAAACTTTATTTTGATTCCGAAATAATTCGCGGCGTTTCGTGGGCCCCAGACAAAATTTATAAAACGTGCTACAATGCTCTTAACATGTGGATCCAAGGGAAACGCAGTTCAATTTCTATTGGTGTACCAATGATTTGGACTGATCCAGGAGAGCACAATTCCGATAACTGTTACGCTTGCGCAAACAAAATATGTGGAGTAAATCGTAAAAGCCTTAAACGAAGAGTTTACATATCTGTTAGAAGTGCACAAATACCTCTACCACATTCGGATGAAATACCAATTCCACCGCTTCCAAGTCCTGACAGAGAAACTTCGCAAAAGACGTACGATCCCGACAATGAAGATGAAGAAGAAGAATATACAATGGGAGTTTCCTCCGAGGGTAAGTCACAAAAATGAAGTTAACTGACTGATTAAAAACAATTGACTTTTTCCAGATGAAGACCGATCCTCATCCGATACAGACTCTGAACAAGTGGACGAACCACCACGCAAGAAAGTAAAGGGCGCAAACAAACGAAAATAAGTTTTGCGTTCATCGATTTTTATAACATATGTATCTATGTAATAACCTAATAATTACCTGTAATAATTTTTAATTTTACGTGTTAATAATAAATAATATATAATAAATATTATCCAAACTCATTGAAACATAAAATCAATATTCTTGTCAAAATGAGATACCTTCACTTAATTGTGAATAAAAGCGAAACGCGTCCATCGATTTTCATGATCTATGTCTCATTTTGTTTAAAGGTTATGTGACTTTGCGTGAAAGTAATACGACTTGCCTTTTTTCCGTTTTGGATTTTTTATGAATTTAAAAAATAAAAAAATTAAAATTTTAGGCAAAATATATTTTTTTTCTTCATACATTTATTTTTACCGGCAAAACTGTTGAGTATATAGAAAAACGTTATATGAACAGATTAAAGGAATTATAATTTTTAATTTTTTTAAAATTGTTTGAGCAAAATCGGACTAGTGGTTCTCGAGTTATGTCAAAAAAAAGACCACCAAAGGTGACAATTTCCCCTATATGATAGTTACTAACTTCAAATCGATATATCTCGATTCCTAGACTTGACCCAGCGAAACGCCGGGACACGTATAACTTGTTTTTGATCGATATAACATTTCCCGTTGGTTTCATCCCATCCCTAATTTGACTGTCACATAGTGTTATTGCTCTTAAAAAAAGATAAATCACTCAAAAAAATGTGAAAACTAACTTTAAGTGTAAGTTAAGTGTTTAAATAATTGCTTTGAATTTAATGCAACTATACTTGACTCTAGTTTACCGAAAATATCCACTAACTTCAAAATAAGTAGGCATTTTTTTAACTTAGTTTATATTCTTTACAAGTATTATAAAATTTAATTCTTTTAAATAACATATACGTAACTAAAAAATTTAAAAATAAAATTGTATGAAAATTAAAAATTTTAGTACATAACTGCCTTAAAAATAGTTCAACAATTTCAATTTCCTTAAGTGAAGTACGTTAACTTCTTTAATTCGTGTATATTAGGGTAGTTCATAATCGTATGGGGAAATACGATGTAGTTCGATTTTTACTTCTCAAGGCCGAATAGTGTAAAATAGAATACAGCAACACCTGTACCACATTTTGAAGAATTTGGACCACGTTTAGAGGTCCCAAAAATTGGAAATTTTTCTATCCTTTTCTTTGGAGATTGACATAGGTGAAATCAAAAAGTTTTTGGGCCAAATTTATGAGAAGCAAAAGGTGTTAATATTTCGGTTTTTTCTTAATGGAATAAATAAGTTTAGTCATTATAAACCTAATTGCAAAAAATCTCTTCTAGAAGTTGTCGCAATAACTTTTTTGCACAATTTTTTTTTTTTTTTGTGGTAACTGAGTTTACATTTCCACAAGCAAAAGATACATATAACAAAAAAAATTCGGTACGAATATTCTTTAATTTATTAGTTTTTCGTATTTGGGTTTTAAAAATGCTTTTTAATAGTATACAATTTGTGTTCATCAAATTGGCGGTTTCGCGAATAAAAATACAAATTATTCCGCGAAAAAATTTATAATTTTTGGTCCTTTTAAATGCTTTCCAAAAGTATTAGATTTTTTAAATCCAATCAGCGGTTGCGAAGTTAGAAAATATATTAAATTAATATATTAAAAACATAACATTTCGCGATCAAAAAATTCTTAAATTGAGTGAAATAAATTTAATTTGTCAAACTAATGTCAGTAATGGCTCGAAATATCGATTCCAAACCAATGAAATGCAAAATCAATCGTTTTTCGCTCCAGCAGTTTAGGGTAAAAAACTGATAACTTTTTTTTATTTGAAGCAAAATTATTAGTTGAACCATCTTTTGACGCATAAATATTAGTTAAATCTCCTTTGCTTATGATTATTTTAAAATATTTTAAACATTTACCTATATTTTTTTGAATGCAATCTGATTCAAACAATTTAGGTTACGGAGTTTACATTTGGTTACTTTTTTCGTTTTCGTTCAGAATTTTCTTTCCGAAACAAAATCATATGATGTCAACAAGGTGAATCCAAATATGATATTGGTTTTCTTACTCCCTAAATAGTTTGGTGTAAAAATTAGGAACGGATTTTACAACATTTTTTCAAATCTTATTAAAGATATAATTTTTCATCTCGAGAATGTTACATGCTGCAGAAAAGCTTCAAGTCTGTTATACTAAATGATTAGTTACAGTTCAACGGTCATACTTTTCGCAATTTAATTAATAGATACTCCAAAATTCTGGTGTATGTATTTTTATCCAAAATTATGACGAAAAATCGTTACAGAGTTGAAGTCGTCTTAGCATAGATATACGAAAAAGTTTGTAAAATGTATTAATTTTTGTTAAAAGCGTTACTTTTCCTCTTCATATAAATTCTTACAGTTAGTGTTTAGCTTCATTGGTTATTGAAATAAAGCTATTAAATTTGAAAAACCTCATGAGTTACTGGCCTATTAAATTGCTCACAAATTTTATCTATTAACCATAAGTTGGTCAGATTGTTATAAATTTTGTAAAACATGTAGCAATGCGTGGATGTATATCGAAATATATAACTCAAATATAATCCATGCCTTAGAAATTTGCTGGTAACATGGTTTTTATCACATTTTTTTATATCACCCGTTCAATCATTTTTCACCGGGAAATTATTTTAATTTTTGTATTTTTTAATTCGCCTATTTCGTTGAAATTGCACCTACAATTGAGTTTGTAAATACAAAAAACATATTTGTTACTTGATTGTTGAATTTATTTCCATTAAGTATTCAACAAACACAGTTGTTTAAATTCAAAGCAAATTTTAAAAATCGAATTTGTTGAGTTTAATTTATTTTTAATAAAAAGACATATTTTTATTTATTAAAATTGCTCCACTAAAAAATTCTCGTTTTATTCACATTTCAGTCCGAAACTTTAGATGTATTAATTCCAACTTAAGCTTTAGCTCTACGCACAAAAGTTAACGATGATTGCAAGCACCGTGCCACTTCGCGGTTTGGCTTTAGTTTTTTTCTGGGTCCTTATGATTTACTCATTCCAGGTTTTCTTTCCATTGTTAGGTAATTGTTGAACTTTTTGGTCACTCTGGAGACGCATTGCCTGGTCAGGCATTCTTATACAGCAATGGATTACTTTAAATAGTTTCCATAATTTTTTTGTGCACTTGTCTTTGATTCTCCATTTGAAACTAATAAGCCACTCGAATTTGACAAACCGATATATTTTGAAATCTGACATATTTCTCGAAGATATTTTGATCAAGAGAATTATTTTTGATTAATTTACGGACTAGTTCAACCAAACGATTCACATTTTTAATAATATGAACTTATCATCATTGTTGGATCTTGCGTCAATTGTTCGTATATATTTCTAATAAATTGTTTGAAATTGAAATGGTTTTTTAGAAAATAGTAATATTTTTGATCGAAATTAAGAAAAACCAGTCAAAGTTCATAAAAAGAAGAAAAATTTTACAACAACCAAGTTGTAAAGTTTTTAATCACTAAACAAGAAAAACGATTTGAACTAACTAGTTCACTGGCAAGAATTGACGGTAATGACAGGGTCAGCAAAAAACGTATTGAGTTTCAACAAATACGTTTGCTGTAGGTTTGAGGTTAAGAAGAAGAATAAACCTTCCCCAAAATTTATAAACACATTAAATTTGCAAATCAGACTAGATCTAGTTTCTGCCTTTTTATGGACAGGCTTGTTGTTTTTTTACAAACAAGTTTAATTGAACAAAAACTTGGTAACTTGTCATAAAATGTTTAATTGATTCAATTAAAAATGTTGCTGAAATGGAAACTAAATTTTAACAATTATTTTGGTCACCTAAAATTTTGTGATATTTTTATCTGTGACAAATAAAAAATAAGTGAAGAATTTACTTGTATCTACAGGCAGAAAAAAAGCGTATGTAATATTATACAATGGGCTTGGCAAACAATTTTTCATATACATACATAGAAAAAATTAATTTTCATTAGCTTAGTTTAAATCAGACTTTAATATTTTTAGATAAAATACCTAAAAATATTACTTTTTATTGGTAAATAAAAAATCCTTTTTTACATTACGTTGTCAGTCAGTATTTAGTAAAATTCTGCGAAAGTGATAAAACATAGTTTATACGAGATACATAGTAAGGAAGCTAAGGGAATATTTTATTTGTTGCCAGATGGTTGCAAAATGTGTACAGTTCCTAAAAATATCATCAAGATAACCGAAGTCAAAAATTGTTAATAGAAAAGAACACAATATGGCTGAAAGAAGAAGCTGTAGGTAAAAAATTATGGAAAAGAAAATATAACATTAAATTTACCTCCTAAACAAAAGATGCCTTATTTGCTGATTTTCTACAAATCCACTCAAAAATGTTTGTCGGTAAAATCTACTGCAAATGACAGTAAAAGCTAAGGTATATGCAGCTAAAAAGGCGACAAAGATACATATATAGAATTAAAATAACTAAAATTTTTGTTATTTTTAACTGTTAAACATAACTAACCGATACACTAAAAATAACTAACAATGTCGTAAAATTAACTGACAAATTTTTACCAGAAACATTTTTAAACAACTGACAAAATAAGTAAAAATTTCAGTTTTTTACAGTTATAGCTTTTGATTTTATAAAAGTACTAGAGGGCAAGCCCGCTAGATTTAGCGGCGTGCCTTAGGCCTAGTTTTTGGGATGTCAGTTAAACCGAAAACGAGTTTTGTCGTATCGGGCAAGTCCACTACGTTGTTAGCGTACCTTAAAGTTTAAAATGTAATTTGTTTTGTATGGGAATTAAATATTTTTATGAAAATAAAATACAATGTTTTTTATTAATATAAAAATCTTCAAAATAAAAGCCCCCTTCGATGAGAATGCTTATTAGGAGCTTGTATAAAAAATAAATAATTTCAAAAATTATTATTCAGAGGAAGCTTAGGTTAAAACAAATTTTCTACTTTTTAAGTAAAAATAAAATCAAATAGACACACTCAATAATCAACTATAAATAATGATGATGTGAGAGCTGTGGTGTAATGGTTAGCGCGTTGAACTGTTACACATGTGGTTGAGTGTTCGATCCCCAGTGACCGCAACATCAATTTTGAAAAATTATGTATATGATTTTTTTATCCCTAATACAGTGTCCTCCTTCACTATTCCCATTGTACTTAACCCCACCGAAGTAAAATAATATAACAGGGCTATGAAATAAACAGCATCAACAAAAGTTCGCCAACTCACCATTAAATGGCGCAC
Source organism: Leucophora obtusa (assembly GCA_949987735.1). Lineage (NCBI taxonomy): Eukaryota > Metazoa > Arthropoda > Insecta > Diptera > Anthomyiidae > Leucophora > Leucophora obtusa. Next base: position 41,150,652 of record OX465296.1, read on the forward strand.
AACAATTTTTCTAAAATTCAACATCTCGCGCAATTATAGTGTTGCCATATTTGAAGCCTCTCATCTTTTACCACCTCCTATCTCTTCTTTTTCCCCTTTGCAAATAAAGCAACACGTTAATTAATAGGAAGAATTTAATGAGTGTTGCTTCTCTAAAAAAAAAAATAAAAAATTCGAATATGAAGTCCAAATTTCAAATTGCTCAAAAGCAATTGCGACATTGTTGAAATAAAATAGATGTATATTTTTGCTTTATTCAAAAAATATATATCCCTATAAATTCTACTTTCGAATAACACTCACAAAAAAGTGAATGTTATTGCAGTGGTTTTAGGATAATTAGGGGGTGCTGATTTCGATTCTGCAACCAGTTTGTTCTAATTGGTTCTAGGTTTTGCGCAATTCGCTATTTAACTTTTTTCAATTTTTCAGCCGATTTTTTCAATAAAAAATTTATAATTTAGTAACTATAGCCTCGGAAAGAAAACGCTTTACACAGTTTAAGCTTAATTCTGTGCCCTATTTTTCAAACTTATGTGTGTATCAATATCTCAATAAATTTTCTAAATATAGTCGCTTAAAGTCAAGATTTAAATATTTTTTAAGGTTTTTTAAAAAAATAATTTAAATATAAGTCGAAGTCCGATTTTAAATATCAAAGCCAATTTGCAAAGAAAAAGGTCCAAAACTTTTGTGTATGTCATATTCCGTTAACAAATTATGTGCACTTTTAGAGAGGGAAGTATATATCTTGATGTCACCACTAACTGCGGAAAAGGGTCAGCCGAATTCAACCAAAATTTCAGGGTACGTTGAGGATGGTCTGTAAATTAAACTCTTATTCGATATTTAACGTGATGTAAACACGTAAACACAGCAACACGTAAATTCGTATAGTAAATATTGTAAGACTTAGTACTTTTGGTATCTTCTAAGCAAATGTAACTATATAAAAGCATGAAATTTGGCACGCTTAAATAATACTTGGTTCTAAAAGACTTTTATGTTCCGATTCTAAGTCTACATTGAAATTTTTTCACGTTTCAGTTTTAAACAATTCTTGGTCTAATCTTTGTAAAAACTCTATTTACTCTACTTAACTCGAATTGTTATGAAATGATATGTAATATTAACATTTAAAAACAGATATGGAAGGAGGAGATGGAAATTTGCTAGAAACAAAAATTTTATATTTTTTTGAGAGGTGATATTTGACACCTCTTTCTCCTACGAATTTAAACTTTTTTGTTTACTATTCACCTACTAATTACAGAAGAAAAAAAATTCAAGTCCGCAGGACCAAGTGATAAGTCGCTTGACTTTAAAGGAACCTTCTACCTTCTTTCTCTCCGAAGTTTTTAAAAGACCCTTCTCTGGGCGCTTGTTTATAGCACGCAAATACTTGTATTTAAAATGTTATGCTTCTGGGAACAAAATAATGGACATAAGAAGACATTTTAAACCCCGTTTATTTCTCCATTGGTACTTATACCAATATTTTACCGATCTGTCCATATTGAAAACAACCTATATCTTAAGTATCAAATCTTTAGATCAGAAAAGTTTTGCAGTTAATTAAGAAGAACACTTAAGGCCTTCTAAAGCACCTACTTCAAATGAAAATTTTGAAAAGTATATTTTCAGTGAATTACCCCTCATCGCAAAGTACATACATTTGGATTTTTAGTCGATGGGTTTCTGTGCAGGTCGTAAAGGCCAGGTCTAAGACTCTACGTTAAAATGTCAAAAAATTCCGTCTTATAGATGTCAAAAAAAGTGTTGCCACAAAAAAAAAAGTTTCCACAAAAAAAACAAAATTTCCACAAAAAAAAAAGGTGTTTCCACAAAAAAAAATGTTTGCACAAAAAAAAAAAAAAAATGTTTGCACAAAAAAAAAGTATTTGCAAAAAAAAAAAGTTTGCACCAAAAAAAGTTTCCCCAGAAAAAAAAAAGTTTCCCCAAACAAGAAAAAAAGTTTCCACAAAAAAAAAGTTTACACAAAAAAAAAAGTTTCCACAAAAAAAAAAGTTTCCACAAAAAAAAAGTTTCCACAAAGAAGTGTTTCCAAAAAAAAAAAAACTGTTTCCACAAAAAAAAGTTTCCACAAAAAAAAATGTTTCCACAAAGAAATGAAAGTGTTTTCACAAAAAAAAAAAAAAATTTCCGCCAGAAAAAAGTTTCCACAAAAAAAAGTGTGTCCAAAAAACAAACTTTTTCAAAAAAAAAAATATTTCCAAAAAAAAGAAAAAAAATTACACAAAAAAAAATTTTTCAACAAATAAAAAAAACTGTTTCCACAAAGAAATAAAAGTGTTTTCACAAAAAAAAAAAAAAATTTCCGCAAAAAAAAAGTTTCCACAAAACAAAGTGTGTCCAAAATAAAACTTTTTCAAAAAAAAAAAAAAATTTCCAAAAAAAAAAAAATTTACACAAAAAAAATTTTTCAACAAATAAAAAAACTGTTTCCACAAAAAGAAAAATTGAGATGAGATAGGATGAGCTGATATTAGATTAGGTTAACACTATAAGTGCTGCCTGGTAGTCATAGTAACGCCAAGGCCTGGTTGTCATAGCAACACGAAAATTTTATATGTAGGGAATATATAGGAAAATCTAAATGACATATCTCCGGAACCACTGGGCCAATTTCATACAAACTTCACATAAACCATCTACAGACCATCCTCAACGTACCCTGGTACGATTTTGGTTGAAATCGGTTGACCTGTTTCCGCAGTTAGTGGTGACATCAAAATGTACACTTCTTTTTATATATATAGACTAGCGGGCGCAGCCCGCGACGCACAGTGTCGTGATTTCATATAACGAGTGGCCATAAATAGAAGGAGTGGTTGTAAAGAGTTGAAATTTGGCACACGTATTTGATTTGACAAAAGAAAAAAAATATTAAAATTTCAAAAACTTTGGAGGAAGGATTCGTGTCCTTCCCATATATCCTGAAATTAAAAAACGTCATAAAAGATAGAAAAAAAGTCCGAACTTTATGAAATTTAGTATAGTCGTTTAGTTTGATACCCTTAATGATTTGACCAAATTTTATCCAAATCGGGGCAAGGACACGCCCATCTCAAAAATGTCCTTTTTCAAAAAAGTAAAAAAAAATGAAGAAAAAGTAAAATTTTTAAATTAATTTCATACACGAAGCACTTGTTACAAGAAAAATGTGTGTGTCAAATTTTTTCCAATTCGCAGCAAGGACATGCACTCCCGGCCACCCCCTAAATCTTGTATTAAATTTTTTTAAAAACGAAAAAAATTCAATGAAAAAAATTCAAATGGAAAGAAAAGTAAATATTACTTTTTAATATTTACACTTGTTTTATTATTTAAATAAATTATAAAAAATAATGTTTTGAACAATTTTTATTTATTAAATACAATAAAAAAGAAAGTGTTAGAATTTGTTTACTCTATTCATCCGAATCACTTTCTTCAAGCTGGTTTATTAAATTTTCTTGATTATCCGCATAAATATTATTTTCCTCAATAATGAAATCATTTATTTCTTCACAACTCCTTTTACTTATTTTATCTTCTTTTCTATGTATAGATAACTTTGGTTCAGACTACAAAACCATTCTTTCTATTAGGTCTTTATTAGTATTTGTACGACTATTTTTTCGAGTATGGTTTAAACGAGTTTTTCTAAACACTTTATGAGTGGCTTCTATAGCTTCCTCAGATAACATACCTACTGGAATCTTGGAGTTTTTTATAAATTCTGCTCCATGAACTAGTATTTTGTGGACAGTAACAGGCATACAATACCAAGAATATTTTTGAACATATAAATTCCATGTTTCTCTAAGCAGCTGTTGAAAATTTATAATATTTATTGTTTTACTGCTTGAAATAGTTTTTAAAATCAAAGAAAAATTTTTAATTAGTGATGGGTCAACCTGCGTTATGCTAGATGAGACATCAATGTTGCTGAAAAACCGTCTCGCAGTATTCCCATCATTTGTTGTACCAAAACCGGTTTTAACTTTATCTTCATTTAATCCAAGCTCCTTTTTAAAATCTTCCTGAATTTTAGATTTTCTTTGATTTAAAATTTGCTTATCATCATTTTTTGAAACTCTCCAAATTTTTAGAGGCAACCTGTAAGCTATGTGTAATATACACTCAAAGAATTTTATCCATGCATGTAATGTTGATAATCCGTGTTTATGTAATTCTTCTCTTTTTTTAAGGTCCCTCTCAAATACTTGAATTAAATTCATTTCAGTGGGTTTTGCACCGCAAACAAAACAAGAAGAACTGCTTTTGTTATTAGCTAACACATTAAGAACAGCTCCATCTACCATTGTTAATCTCATGTCAAAATGAACGGTAAGGTTTTTTTTATCAGAAACATAATCAAATGTTTGCAAATTATCTATTTCTTCCTCAATAATTGCCCTTGTAGTTTTAACCAAATCCGAATTTTCTTTTTCCATATAATAGCATATTGGACGACAATACCTTATTGAGGAATGTTTTAAATTATTCCATAAACTCTTTTCTGTAGCCCAGTCTAAAAATCTTAATGGAACAAATGAAGCAACAAATAAATATTCATCCCGCGAATTTGGATCATTAAACTTTTGTTTGTAATTGCTATGGCCTGAACTACCATCAAATCCCCATTTAATTTCCAAAACTACATCATTTTGGGTTTCAAAATCATTTAAATCTAATAAACTTTTGGCTGTCATATTTAGAAAATTTTGTAATGGTATTTTTACTGACGTTTCTGATATTGATATATTTTCCGGAATATATTTTTTCTTTGCTTTTTGTAGACTATAATATGATGGAAAACAGTTCTTGTGCACATCATTTACAACCGTTCGCATATTTTCATATTGTCTATACGATAGATCATTATCTATTAATAATGCTAAAGCCTTTTCTACGGAAATAGAAGTTTCTGGAGTTGGGCTAGATACTCTTTGAGCAGCTCTTCGTAATTGCTCAGGGCATGTAGACCTCACAAGATCATCTACCTTTCTTCTTTTGGTTCGTTCAGAACTTTCATTAAAGCCTACTCTTGGTCTTCCTTTACGACTTGTACTTGGTCCCTTAATAAATAAAAAAAACATGTTATTTTCTATATTATAAAAAATAAATATTCACATAATGATATTACAATGTATATATCTTCTTCTTCTTCCACTTCTTCTTCTTCTTCTACTTCTTCCACTTCTTCATCAACTTCTTCCACATCAAAAAATGAATTTAGCCAGAAAAAGTTTTTGTTTTCAAACACAGATTTCTTTCTGTAGCATTTTTCCCAACTTTTTTTATTCTAGCTAGAATTGATTTAAGTCTTACAATACTTTTTTGTTGCAATTGTGTCTTAAATTTATCTTCTAAATGATTTTTAATTTCCATAAGGGCTAGGGAGTGTGTTGTATGTTTGTGCCAAATATTGAAAATTTGCCTAATTTGCACTTGCCTTGACACTGAAAAAGTGAAAAAAATTGACTATTCTGCCAAGCTCTGCAAAAGAGACCCATTTTTTTTAATGTACATACTTGTATCAATATTATATTAAAGTATCAAAAATAAACTCGAATAAACTTTTTTTAGACCTTCTATAAACTTGTAAGTTGTAAAAAATTTTCTCTCTGTTTACATTCAGAATAACGGTACAAAACACATGATGAATTAAATGTAAAAAAAAAATATGTTACCATATTTTAGTAATGTCATTCTTTAATATTTATAAACAATTTAACTGCATTATCGACAATTTACGTTAAATTAACCCATTTGTATATACGCTATTTTTCACGTTTTTTGTTTGCATACTTACCAACAACTTTCAACTTTGATTGGCTATAACTTTGTCAAAAATATTTTTTTTTTCAAAAATTCTTTTTCATTATTGTAATTTGAAATCTAGTTTATCAAACTGTTTTAACAGATTTTTAAAATTCCAAAAGTCGTTTTTTTTATTTTTGGCCGCTGACACCACACAGTGCGACGTTGTTAGCGTGCCTTAAACTTTACCGGGGGGGGGGGGGGGCTGTGCCCCCCCACAATGTTTTTTAGATTCGTTTTTTTTATTTAAAGTACAGTTTTTATAATAAAAGCCTTCACCATGCCACCACAAATAAATAATTCTGCACAACAATGGGTTTAAAATAAATAAATATTTGATCACTTTTTCTCATGAAAGTGGATTGTTAGTAATGAGTCCATAATAAATTGCAATATACGTGTGTATGTTAAGATAATTTGGTAAAGTGCGAACTTAGGTAGATAGACCCGTAAGTAGTTTTGTTCATTTGTGTTTTGAATGAAAATAAATAATGAAAGCAGGGTTGGAAAGCATTTTATATATTAAAAATAGCGGGCAAAGCCCGCCACGTTGTTAGCGTGCCTTAAAGTTTTTTTTTTAATTCCAGTTTATGTAAAGGTAGACCTAGCAATTCAAGTAAATTCACAAATTCAGTTGGAAAATTTACTGCGTCGGTTTCTTCCACCGGTGCTTCGTTACCTGCTGTTTAAATATCAGAATATATAAGTTCCATTAATTTTCTAAGGTTTTTCTCTTTTAGAAAATTTGTTTAACTTTTTGGAGAGTATGTTTCAATGCTACATAAGTTTCATATTCCGTGGATAGTGTTTGAACAGGTAATTAAAAGGGGTTCTTCACCTCTTTTTGTTCCTCCCAGTAAAAATCCCAAATATATATAATCTTGCCTCAATCGCATGCGAAATTTCAAGTACCAAACTCCGGCAGTTTGAGTCATTCAAATTCCATTCCATTTTGTTTAACAATTTTAGTGTTCCAATGCAACTCCTTCCAAGATTCCATTTCGTTCACCATTCCATTGCATTTCGTTGCCATTATCTCTTATTCCAACTCCACTCGTTCCCCGTTTCATTCCATTTTGTTCCTACTGTCTTGTGTATCGATATTGATATCAGTCGCTTCGCTTTCCATTCCATTTCTTTGCACTTTCTCCGTTCCATTCCTCTTTTAACTGCAGTGTTTCAATTCCACTCGTTCCCCATTCTTTGCCATCTCGCTCCTCATTCCATTTCGTTCTATAGTTCATTCCATTTCGTTCCCTCTTCCAATCCATTTCCATTGTCTATAATTTCAAGTCCACTCGTTCAAAGTTTATATCCATTTCGTTCCACTTGTGTAGTGTTTCAATTCCACTCGTTTCTTATTTAGTTTCTTAATTTTAGTGTTCCCAGTTGTTCTTTAAGTTTTAGGTTTCTAGCTAAAGACGCTGACGTTAAGGGGGGGGGGGGGCAATTTTCCCCTTTTGAACCACCATTTTTACCACGTTCCTGTCCAAAGTCCTAAAAATGCCTTGTCGATAAGTTGGCCCATACTCCAAGGAAAACATATTATAGATTACAGGTTTCTAGCCGAAGGGTTCGGTTAGGCCATCAAGGGGGAGAATTATTCCGTTTTTACCCCTCCCGGTAGGAATTTCCAAAAATTCCGTCTTAGAGGACGTCTGCGTTGGAGGAGGAATCTACTACATACATAATTTTAGGTCTCTATACCCAGCAGTTTAGCCAGGCCTTCAAGAGGGAAGTTTTTTCCCTTTTTACCCCTCCCGGTATGAATTTCCGAAAATTCCGTCTTTGAGGACGTCTACGTTGGAGAAAGAACTCAAATACCGAATTTAAGCTCCCTAGTTCCAGCAGTTTGGCCAGGCCGTTAAGGGGGAGACTTTTCATGTTTTTGACCCTACCTGTGGAAATTTCCAAAAATCTCATCTTAGCGGATGTATACAATAGAGGAGGAACTTTAGTACCAAATTTCAACTTCCTACCTCCAGCAGTTGGGCAGGCCTTTAAGCGGCACTTTTCGCTTCATTAATCCCCATTTTTGCAATGTCCCTGACCAAAATTCCACAAAGCACCTTCCCGATAAGTGAGCCCATGCTCCAAGGAACATATGTTTTACATTTCAGGATTCTAGCCAACTTTTACTATTTGTGCCCCTCTGGGTAGGAATTTCTGAAAATCCATCGACAGGGAATTTCAGCTTCCTAGTTCCAGCAGTTTGAGCCGGCTGTCAAGTGGGACTCTTTTTCTTTTTTTGTCCCTCCTGGTTGGAATTAGGCTGGAAGAGAAACCTAAGTACCGAAGTTCAGCTTCCTAGTTCCAGCAGTTTGGACAGGTTGTTAAGGGGCCACTTTCCCTTTTTGAGTCCCTATTTTATAACGACCCTGTCCAAAATTCAAAATACTATCTTTCTAATAAGTTAGCCAGGGACCCACATTTTAAATTTCAGGTTTGTAGCCGAAGAGGTTTTTACAGGCCACCAAGGGGAGGCTTTCTTCTTTTTGCCCCTCCCTTTAAAAATTTACAAAAATTCGATCTACGCGGCTGTCTGCGATGGATGAGGAACATTCATACTAAATTTCAACTTCATTGCCTCAGCGGTTTGGGCAGGCCATTATTGGGGACATTTTTCCCTTTCAACCCACATTTTTACTATGTTCCTGTTCCAAAATAGAAAAATTACGTTGCCGGTGAGTTAGTCCTACTCCAGGGAATACATATTTAAAATTTTAGGTTGGCCGGAAGGGATTGGGCAGGCCGTCAAGGAGAATACTTTTCCCCTTATCTCCCTCCCGATAGGAATTTTTGAAATTCCGTTTAAGCGGACGCCTACACAGAAGGAGGAACTCACATACCGAATTTCTGCTACATAGTTTCAGCAGTTTGGGCAGGCCGTCAAGGGGAAAACTTCCCCCTTTTGGGATATCCTGTAGGGAATTCCAAAAATACAAACTTAGTCGATGTCTACTACAGTGGAGGAATCTTTATGCCAAATTTCAACTTCTTATCTCCTGTAGTTTGGGCAGGCAGTTAATGGGGACACTTTTCCAATTTGTGAGACCGTCTATGGGGACGTCTATGCCGAATATATTTGGAAATTCCGGTAGGTATTTCCAAAAATCCTGTCTTAGCGGACGTCTATGCCGAATATCAAGAAACCTTGTTTTAGTGGAGTATCCGTGGGGGGAGGAAAAAAAGTACTTTTTGTGAAATTATATTTTTTTAAATGGAATTTTTTAGAAAAAGCCAAATTTTTTGCAGAAAGATACTTTATTTTTACAAAGTACTTTATGGAAGAAGGTACTTTTTTTGAAAAAGTTATTTTTAAGAAAAATTTTTCTTTTGGAAAAAAGTCCTTTTTTTGGGAAAGGGTCCTTTTTTGGAAAAGGTATTTTTTTGGAAAAAGGTTTTTTTTTGGAAAAATGTATTTTTTTTGGAAAAAGGTACTTTTTTTGGGGAAGGTACTTTTTTTTGGAAAAAGGTAAATTTTTTTAGAAAAAGGTACTTTTTTTTGGAAAAAGTTACTTTTTTTTGGAAAAAGGTACTTTTTTTTGGAAAAAGGTAATTTTTTTTGGAAAAAGGTACTTTTTTTTTGAAAAAGGCACTTTTTTTGGAAAAGGGTACTTTTTTTGGAAAAATGTACTTTTTTTTGGAAAAAGATACTTTTTTTAGAAAAAGGTACTTTTTTGGAAAAAGGTAGTTTTTTTTGGAAAAAGGTACTTTTTTTGGAAAAAGGTACTTTTTTGGAAAAAGGTACTTTTTTGGAAAAAGATACTTTTTTGGAAAAATGTACTTTTTTGAAAAAGGTATTTTTTTGGAAACACGAACTTTTTTTTGGAAAAAGGTCCTTTTTTTGTAAAAAGGTACTTTTTTTCGAAAAAGGTACTTTATTCGGAAAAGGTACTTTTTTTGAAAAAATGTACTTTTTTTTGGAAAAAGGTACTTTTTTTTGTAAAAAGGTCCTTTTTTTGGAAAAAGGTACTTTTTTTGGAAAAAGGTACTTTTTTGGAAAAAGGTACTTTTTTTAGAAAAAGGTATTTTTTTTGGAAAAAGGTAATTTTCCGGAAAAAGGTACTTTTTTAGAAAAAAGGTACTTTTTTGTAAAAAAGGTACTTTTTTGGAAAAAGGTCCTTTTTTTGGAAAAAGGTACTTTTTTTGGAAAAAACACTTTTTTGGAAAAAGGTACTTTTTTTTGGAAAAGGTACTTTTTTTGGAAAAAGGTACTTTTTTGGAAAAAGGTACTTTTTTGGAAAAAGGTACTTTTTTTGTCCCCTTTTTGCCCCTCCTGATAAGAATTTCCCAAAATGCCGTCTCAACGGACGTCCACACCGGTCGAGGAACCTACATACCAAATTTCAACTTCATAGCTCCAGCAGTTTGAGCAGGCCGTCAAGGGGAGACTTTTCCCCTTTTTGCCCCTCCCTGTAAAAATTTAAAAAAAATCCCGTGTTGGTGGATGTCTGGAACCTTTATACCAAATTTCAACTTCCTACCTCCAGCGGTTTGGGCAGGCCGTCAGGGGGGCTCTTTTCCCCTTTTTAACTCCCATTTTTACAACGTCCCTGTCCAAAATTCTTGAAAGTACTTTCTAGAAAAGTTAGCCCCTACTCCAAGGAACACATATCTAAAATTTCAGCTTTCTAGCCAAAGGGGTTTTGGCAGGCCGTCAAGGGGAAGACTTTCCCCCTTTTTGCCCGTTCCGGTAGGAATTTCCAAAAATCCCGTCTTAGCGGACGTCTACGCCGAAAGAGGAACCTACACACCAAATTTCAACTTCCTAGCTTCAGCAGTTTGGGCTGGGCAATATTGAGTCAGTCAGTCAGTCATTCAGTCAGTCAGTCAGGTTATTCTTTTATATATAGAGATAAGAAATATTTTTTTCTTTCGATTACATTTCTTTCAGCCTATTTAATATTTAACTTAAAATTTCCAAACGGTTTTCCAGTTATTATGCTTTTATGCATTGGTGTTACAATGCAAGTTTCTGATTTTTATTTGCAAACTAGGAATACATCAATAATAAAAAATATAAACTAAATAAGAACTTTTAAAATTCATAGAAATTCAACGAAATTTTTTATTTTTTAAATAACTAACAAAAACAACTGTTTACTTTAAAATTACTGTAAACTAAGGCGTCACTAAGGATGATAGATATTATTTTTTACGCATACCCCGGAGCCACCGAACCCTATGCCATCGAACCCTATGTCATCGAACCCAGATATCTCAGGTTCGAATACTAGCATGATCACGTTCATGTCTAAAACTAAAATTTAGTAGGGAGATAGAGCTTATTACTGCCAGATTTCGTTTCGCAACAATTTCGGTGGCCACAACTGAGATTGGTTTTATTGTGTATAAATACTACCATATTAACTAACTAGAACATATTCTGTTTCTTTGATTTTTTCTGCAAGGTTTTCTATTTATACAAAAAAAATTATATACCCACCCATCTTATGTTTTCTAGTCTTGTATAATTTTTAATAATTTGCATATTGTAAGTGATTCTTTTTTTTTTTTTTTTGTTTTGTTACATTTGTGTTTAAACGAATTTGAAAATCAGGCTGTTTTCTATTTTCAAGCATCTAACTACTACATGTTATAAAATGCACATATCTTTCCAGCTTGTTCTTTTGCTTTTTAATGATAATGTAGTGTTTAGTATGGAAAGACCATTTAAATCGAAGAGCTCATGCGTTACAAAAATAGCGCTGTGTTCTGGTTTGCTGGATATTTAAACAATATCCCTAAACATAGCAAAAAATCTCTAGAGTTTTTTGTTTTTTAAAAGAACACATATTCCCCAAGATGGCTTAATGTTAATGCATTACTTTTACTACTAGGAAGCAAAAAGAAAAGAAAACAACAACTTGTACTTAGATATACTACGAGTATACTTGTATTTTAATATAAACTCCTTTCAAATGTTGTTTAGAATTTAACGCCCTAACAACAGCAACATACAGCAGTCAGCAACAACAAACCTCAACAACATTTAAACACAAGATGCAAATGTAACAAGAATCAACAAAAACAGCAGCAGAACATAGATATTCTTTTTACAACATTCACTACTTCGTTTTTTCTTTTTTTTTTTTTTTGCTTTTAAACCATAAACAATTAGCGCAACTATATCGAAATATAATTTTAAGATTCTATTCATACTTGTATAGAAAACTTAGAACTGTAGCCCGAATTTCAGATTTTACAATCATGGGGTCTTATATTCCATTCATATTGGTTTCAAATCGAAAGTGGAAGTTAGCCTTCCACGGTCTTCTGAGACTAAGAAAAATTTAATTTGTTTACTAAACTTATTCCGAACGAAATAACATAAATTAAACACTAAACAAAAGCTCGATAAAATCACTTTAGTGGAATTGTTAACCAAAAAACCGAGTGAAACTTTGAAATTTTATTGTAAAACGCTTTCCAATATCTTTCTGTTTAAATTTATTTGCTTAGTGTTATTTTTGTATATCATAATATATTTTAATTTTAAAAGTGTAGATAAATTTAATATAAAGAAATTCAAAAAGAATTTATTATGTTTGACTAACATTTTCTTGTGAGTTTTTTTAAATTCGGTCAGTAGGCTGTACTTCAAGATTTACAAACCCATGTAGTTTACGACTTTTTTTCTTTTAATGTTTTATGTTGCTGTTTTTCCACGGTCCGCGGCATCGATGTTTTTTTTTTGGTTTAGTTTAATACAACATTATCTTATGCGTTGTTATATGTTCTTTTTTATACCCTACAGTACTCTAAGGTACAGGTAGTATACTGTTATGTAATGACGGGATGATTTCATATTGATTTCTGAAATATAAGAGGACTGGGGTGAATTTCTTCTCCGTATATATACGGAAATTTGTTTTTACCGGCCGGGTGTTTTCACCTTATGTGAGACCCAGGTATGTGGGAATGCTGACGCACATGATTTCTATATATACCTGGTTATCATCTCCTGTCCCTTTTATTTTTCATCGGAGCCTTACAATGTACAAACATTCGCGACGATGTTGTGTACCAGTATCAGCAATATTTAGACTTTAATGATACAGAATTTAATTCACTTTGGGTTAACCAGGTCACACATATTGCATTTCGGGTTCTTATTCAGAAGCCCAAATATGGCGAGGACGATTTCGATTCCATTTCTAGGCCTCTCCGATTCCATTTTTAGAATTTTGGAGGGTTGCCCAAGTAGTGAATTCACTGCTGCTGGCGATTTTAATATTCAAAACTCTAACTGGCTTCACCATTGGAGCCATACAACTCCCAAGGTCCTTTATGTTGAGCTGTTTGCCGCGAACAAGCACCTGGTGAAATTAGTGAATGCACCAATGTAAGTACATATATTCCGTGCGTCGGAGGTGAACATTAGAATATTCTCGACCTTTTCCCTACTTTACAACCGGACAAGTATGAAATAAGAACACAATCACCTCTCGGCAATTGGGAACATTGTGTTATTTCCGCATCTATTTCGTTCTCCGAAGTTCGTAACGTTTGGACAACAGCTGCGAAGCCTTCAATTTTATTTATGAAAAAGCACGTTGGGCTGAGCTCCACGATTTTTTCCAAATTCGACAATTTTGTTTTATGTATTTATTCACGAAGCCATTCAGATGGAAATGCGCTTCATCGGAGAAGATGACTTTTTTCAAAAAATTGGCAATGAATTCAATTCGCTCCATTACCCATTGACCGAATTGCTGGCGCTTTCCATGGTCTGCTGGTTTGAGCTCCTGATTAAGCTGAATTTTGTATGCATGAAGGTGGAAGTCTTTTATCAAAATTCACGGAGCACTACGATAGAATGATGCCGAATCGATGTTTTCGGGTTTTCGGCGACACTCTCGTTTACAGCAGCAATGATTTCGAAAATCCCACCGGTACGTTGACGCACAGGAGTCTTACTGTCCATAACCGACCCAGCTTCTTCAAATTTTTTGACCATTCTTCGAATGGTTGACACATTAGGTGCACTTTCTCCACTAAAAATTCTTCGCAGTTTGCGAGCGGTCTCAGCATAACTTTCCAAATTTTTGTAATACGTTTTAACAATTATAACGCGTTGTTCTTTCGTAAAGCGCTCCATTTTTAATAATCGGAATAAACATATGTGACAGCTGCCAAATTTCAGAGTAGCCACTTGCACAAAAAACAAAAATGACACTAAATTTAAAAAGTGTACTCTTATTGAGATACCCTTTACAATGTCAACAGCGTATTTTAGATGAATAATCATCAGGTGCAGACATATACCGAAGATGTCTTAAAGACATGTCTGCACTTTTTTTCTTTTTCTAAAATGACGCTGAAAAAGTACATATTTGTCATCAGACTTGCGGGTTAATCATTATATTTTGTAACTAATTGCACAGTTACATGTAATTGTAATTGAAAAAAACTCAATTGCAATTACATGCGATTTGTAATTGTAATTTAAAAAACAACAATTACATGTAATTTGTAATTAAAAATTTTCAATTACAAATTACATGTAATTGTCAAACAAATTAACTATTGTTCGTTATATCTCTGGCATTTGTAGTCGGATTTTAAAGTATGCTACATCGATGTTTTTGTCTCGAAGGGACCAATGTTTTGCTCTAAGGGCCATTGACCTCAAGTATCCCGTTATATTCTTTACCCACCAGATCTAAGTTCCTAACACCCTAACTAAGAAAGTTTTTCGAAATTTGTAGCAAAAAATTTTTTTGTTGCCGAACGTAGGGGTCGCCTTTTAAATTTTTTTTTTTTCATATAGCAAAACATTGGAGGTAAAAAAATCGATATATCACACTTTAAAATCCTACTGTAAAGGCAGATGATATAACAAACCGCTCATTTATTTGAAATAAAAATTAAATTTACTCCTAATAAATCAATGTTTTTAATTTTAATGGAGTCTTTTAAAATAATTAAAAAATTGACATCAATTCGCGAATCGAAACCAAAAAATTTTATTCACTAATCAAAAAATATGGAAATAATTCGCCCGAATTATCTCTATATATTTTTTGATTCGCAAATTTATAAATCACATTTCTTGAGTCATTTTTTCAAATAATTCTTTTTGAATCAACTCTTCAAAGCTCTGTAAGGGTGTCAATTAATTCGATTTGACCAACTCTAAGTTTCTTATTTCTTTTCTTTTAATCTTGTTATATTTGAAAAATGTTTTTACCAGAACCCATTTTTGCTAAAATATAACTTAAAATTGTTTTCATGTTGTTTGGTTTGTGTTTTGGTAGTAACATAAAAAATTTTGGTATAACATTTTCATTTATAAATGTAAATACGATTAATACTATTTTTGAAATATGGAAGTCTTATTCATATAATTCATAGTAAGTTGTTGTAGACTTCCAAAAGGTTCATAAAAGCAACAATGGTACTAGCTGGAAAAAACTGGATAACGGATTTGGAATCAGGAGTCTTTCAAATACAATTATTTTTATTCCGAGGAGGATTTTTGTGTGCACCAGTGTTACCAAAACATTTCTGATCATATATTTTTGGCTACAATATTTTGTGTTGTTTTTAAGCATATAAATATTTTCAGACAATGCCAATAAAGCATGAAGCACAAAAATTAATTTATATTTTGAGCTATGAAATATTATAAGTATGTGCGACTGGCTCAGGCATAGTGCCTTGTGCTGTCAATCAGAGGTCACAGGTTCGAGTTTCAAAGCTCACATTACACTTAAAATAATACGTCAGTAGAAAAATCTGTCAAACCGGTTTCAAATCGATTTGACTTATTTTTAAAAAATTTTTGGTTAAACACTGATTTAAGCAACGATTTTAGTTATCTTCACTTAACACAATACTAAAAATCCTCAGTACTTTAACTAATTTTCAGTGTTAATTTTCAAAATTTTTTAAAACTAACTTTTAAGAACTCATACGTTAAATTTTGCAAAATTTATTGTTAAAATATAATATTTTCATGTTACTCGGTAGATGGCGCCACCAATGTATCCGAAGTTTTAAAGATGGCGCTATTTCTTTTCCTCTCGATTTTATAAAATGGCTCATATCTCGAAAACTAAGAGAGATAGAGCAAAATTAATGAAAATTTCTACTACCCCTAACCGTATAATACCCAGCGAAAGGGGTTATCTCTTTCCAAAAATGGACCTTGACGAGGTCTTTGATCCTCGAAAATTTTTAATAAAAATTTTCGACTTCTTATAATGGCCCATATCTCGAAAACTAAGCTAGATAGAGCAAAACGGAGTGCCCTTATATGCCTTCACATGATATGGACTAGGCTCGGGGATAATTCGAATAAATTCTACGACTCAGTATAATTACAGATAAAACTGTAGTTTTACAAATTTTTTTACTTAAATTTAGATTTGCTAAATTTAACAAAAAAAGTGTTAAAATCAACAAATTTTATTTTAAGCCAAAAAACAGGAATAAATTTTGTTAAAGTAACAAATTTTTCTCTTCAGCCAACAGACTTATTATTTGGAGTGTACAACAAAATAGTAATAGTATAATATAATGAGGGTATTCACAGTTCATGCTATTTTGAGTAGTAAATTAGCATTTATCGTAAATTTTATAACTTTCTATGTGCTAAACTTTGAAAATCATGGTTTTTTACAAAGATATATGGATATATAACGATATATGGAGGATATATGGTTTGGCGATGTTTCACCGCATTAAAGCCGATCTTTTGCGTCGATTCGTAATAATGCATCAAACCAATTTATACCTGAGAGAGACAAAGGAACAGTCAAAAGAGTGAACTCAAATTGGAAAATTCTGTCCAAAGAAAGCGAAGACAGTTCCATCTGCAGGCAAGGTTATGATGTCTGTTTTTGGGATGCGCGTGAGATAATTTTTGTTGAATATCTTTAAAAAGGAAAAACAATCAACGCCGAGTACTATGCGAACTTATTGCAACGTTTAAGTGATGAAATTGGGGAAGAAGGCAGCATTTGGCGAAAAAGAAAGTGCTAATTTGATTTTGGCCAATATTAGGATGGCCAAAACCCATGAGTTAAAATTCGAATTACTTTATCATGCACCTTACTTGCGAGATTATTTTCTATTTCCACACTTGAAAAAATGGCTTGGTGTTAAAAGATTTGCCAACAAGGAAGAGGTGGTCCAAGAAATTTCCAGAATTGAGCCCCTAACCACATGTCCAAATGTCCTTAAATTTGGAAAGCTTCCTTTGTTACTCTCAAAATGTCACCGCAATTTAAAACTACCTTCACGGAACAAACATGTACAAAAGATTTCACGCCATTTAGAATTTAAATTGCACCAATATTTTTGCGACAAATAATAAAACGAATAAGATATTTTAAATAAACCTATTATCTTTGTAACATTTAGAAAACAACACATAATTATTATTAAGAAGCAAATAGGCTTAAAAACTAAAAAAAAGAAATATGTATTTAAGTACAACATTTAATTTTATGCTGGTTAAATTCAATTCAGTCATGTGTTAAAATATGTGTTTGATGAGAATTTTCAAGTGTTGATATTAAGAAGACGCGAAAAGGAAAACTTTTCAAAACTCATTGTAAATAGTTTAGACTGTCTCTGAATCGAAAAATACATCGTCGCCTTGCTTGCAAGTAATATTATATGTTTTTTTTAACAGGTTTTCATGAGGTCAAAAAAACTGATTTATATTATCCTGTAAAGATATTTTATTGACATCATATGCCTTAATGATTCAAGACCTCATTTACTAAAATCATCATCAATATAAATCAATTTTTTCGCTCTCCTGAAAACCTGTAAAAAAAAACATGTAACACTACTTCCAGGCAAGCCGACGATATTTAGATTTGTTCAAAAGTTATAAATCTGCACAATTTGAATTAGAATTTTATTAAAATCTTGTCTGAGGTTTATTTTGAGTGTCATCTAAAGGCGACAAAAAACTTTTTAAAATAATCTTATAATATTTATGACAATTTTGTAATATGAAGTTTATTTTTGTGTCGTTTTATTGTGGTTTCTGTTGTTTTATAAACTAAAAGCTATTAAATTTAATAGTAAGATATGACACTTTAAAAAAAACTAAAAGGAAACAAGTAATTAAGAATGTTAATTAAACGGTTTAGTTTTAATTCGTATTTTGTTGCATGAGTTTACACTCAATTTATACTACGATATAATGGGATTACAAGAACAATGATAAAATAACACTTAAAATATGATAATTTTATTATTTTGTTTTTACAAAAAAAAGATACATGATTAAATTTAAAATTTTAATTAATTCATAACACACAATGTGAGTGCAAGTTGGAGTAAGAGGTCAAATGCAATTAAACGATTAAATGATGAAGAAATAATTAGTGCACTCATAATAAAAAGATAGTGCATAAGTCTGATAAACGCTTTCTCATTCAATGTAACGTATTTTTATATTAAAGAAATTAAATGTGCTAAAATACCAAAACTTATTTAACAAATTGTGAAAAATAATCTGTTGAAGGCATGTCCCTCTCCGGATTCCATTCTTGCCTACGGAAGTCGTCAGGCGACGACGTTATTAGAATTTCTAGAAATATTTGTTAAGTGAAATTACAAACTTAATGAGAATTCCTTGTTCTCGTCTAGAAGCGCTATTAAACGTTTAAAATATGAAAGAAAACTCAAAACAACAACAAAAAATGCTTACCACAATTTGCTTTGTCATCTTCCAATATACTACCCTGTTGTTTTGATAGATCTAGCATTCATGTATAACCAACGATAAAAATAATATGTTTATTTAAGTGTCAGTAACATTTAAATTTGCACAAGCACTTGCATTAAATATGCTAAAATCCAAAGTCTTATTTGACAAATTGTGATAAATGATCTGTTGATTGCGTGTGCTTATCCAGATTTCTTGCCTACGAAAATCGTCAGGGGACGATTACGTATAATTTTTTTCATTATTTTGTCTTAAAATTTAGGATTGAACTAATAGTTTTCGTAATTAGGATTTATTATAACAATTAATTTTATCCTTATATGAACTAATTTCGCGTTCTAATTTTTAGTAACTTGGGCTTTTTTTTTTGGTCGTTCAAGCCACAATTATTTTCAAATCATTATATATTTTTGTCTCCGATATCAATGTAACATAGATACGATATTTACCAATATTTTTTTATTGTATATTTATGAAATAACCCATATGTGACAGCGCATAGAGAAAGGGACCTAAGGGTAAAAAAATCAATTTGGACAATATCTGAGCATCGAATGAGACCGATTCCATGCCCCAAAAGTGTTCCCTCCCAGAGATATGCGCGTTTTATGAAAGTGAAATCGACGATTCTAAAAAAATGTTCGTACTAACAGAGTGATATACACGATTTAAAAGAATTATAAATGAGTATTTATTATAATTCACAATTAATAATTTCAGAAAATAAAGCTGGATTCGAAAAACCGCGAGCAAAATTGATATCAAACTCATGGAAACAGCGCGCTAGGTAGAAAACAGTAAAAACCAACTACACAAAACAAGAGGTTAATGACAACCTACGCGCGTTTTCAAGGTTGACCAACACGTTCCTGACGTCATGAGATGTGTCGTTTTCAAATGAGACCAATACCAACACGCTCAGTGATGGTACACCAAAGATACACGTATTTAAATCTTTAAAATGGCTCTCCTGAACAAAACCGGTTTTTACCCTTAGGTCCCTTTCTATTTTGCGCGTCACATATGTAGGAAACAAGGCGTGATAAGGCAAAATGGATAAACATTTTTTACTCTGCACCCATAAATTAGTCATTATAAACCACCTATAGTACCAATAAAAAATAAATATGGGTCTCGGGTTAGATACGGAGTATTTAAGAACCCAAATTTGAAGCCGAATTAAAAAAAAAAAATTGTTAGTTAAATCAGAAAAATGTATGTTTAATTTATCTAAAATTCCTTATCAAATTTAACCACAATTGTCTGCACTTAGGAAAATAAAAACTCGAAATCAAGCAGAAACAATATTAAATAAAGTGGAAACGATTTTGAAATGAAACGAAAATTTTTATTTAACCAAAAAGATATTTACATTTGCGAAATAAAAAAATTTTGCTTACCTGAAGCAGATTATAATTCTCAGCTTAATAAAAAATTTTGCACATGGAAATATCGGCACTATTTGTACGGAATTTTTTTATTAGTGTAGTTTTTTGTGACAAAATATGACGGGTTATAAACAAAAACAATGCATGATGCATCAAATTATATTTTTTGCGTTGCTTTGTGCAATGCGACAATTCTTGTGGAAAATATGGACCTGGGATAACCGATCTATATAACAATTTCAAAGAAAAAACATGAACAGTTATCATAACAAGGTTCTTATAACTGATTCTGGCAGAGGGGACCAAAAAAAGAATAGTTATATCGGCGTTTTAAAAGTTTACGTCTGTTCCTATGTTTTTGGGGGTTAAAATTTCTCCGCTTTTGCAAATGTTTATTGTGAATTGGCATAGGAATCCATGTGAATCTTCCAGTTCAGGTATACGATGTGTTCAGCAAGCTTATGTAAAACACTACGAGGAATATTTTTGTGGACCATTTTAACCCTCTTGCTCTTCAATTAAAGGCACTTTTTTGGCCCCTTTTTAAAAAGGGACAATAAAGAGCCGTAAGTTGAAGAGTTAGAGGGTTAAGATATTCCACAAAAATATTCCTCATAGCGTTTTACATAAGGTTGCTGAACACATCGTATACCTCATACATGGGACTAATGAATTAGGTGGACTAATTATTTGACGATTTCATTAACATTGATTGATATAAATGGTAATGAAATTATTTTCGTTACCATTGTTTCAAATTAATGTTAATGATTTTGGAATTTGATTTCATTGAATAATGACAATGGTTTTTAATTTCATTACCATTGATAATGTATCAATTAAAAAAAATAATTACCATTGACAGATAAGCTTTCCGAGGAACGTAAAAATGCAGAAAATTCACTGAAATCAGGGTTGGAAAAATTGAAAAAAATCACAAAAATTGGAAAATATTGGAAAAAATCGTCAAGATTTGAAAAATCGTCAAAAATTCGAAAAAAAATCCCCAAAATTGAAAAAAATCGTCAAAATTTGAAAAATCGTCAAAAATTTCAAAAAAATCGTTAAAAATTTTAAAAATCGCCAAAATTGAAAAAAATCATAAAAATTGGAAAAAATCGTCAAAATTTGAAAAATCGTCAAAGTTTGAAAAATCGTCAAAAATTAGAAAAAAATCCTCAAAATTTCGGTTTTACAAAATTGAAAAAATCCCCAAAATTCATTTCTCGCAAAAATTGAAAATCGCTTAAATAAAATTTTAATTTTCCATATCTCGAAAACTATAAGAGCTAGATAAAAAATTACTGTACCAAAGGTCAAAACTCACTACCAATACCCCGATAGCGAAATTAGATTTTGACTTGCATTGCTAGATTTTAAAATCGCGTTTTTCTCGCAACCTATGCCTCGTAGAGGGAAAAGGGCTTTTATTTGGAATATCCTCCATATCTCGAGAACTAAATGAGTTAAATGAAAACGGACAACGGTTTTGAAACAGGGAAGTCATAGTGAGGCATCTGCGGAAAAGTAAATGCGAAAATCTCTTAAATAAAATTTTAATTTTCCATATCTCGAAAACTAGAAGAGCTAGAAGAAAAATGACTGCACCAAAGGTCAAAACCCACCACCAATACCCCGATACCGTAACTAAATTTTGACTTGCATTGCTAGATTTTAAAATCGCGTTTTTCTCGAAAACTAAGCCTCGTAGAGAGAAAAGGGCTTTTATTTGGAATGTCCCCCATATCTCGAAAACTAAATTAGTTAAATGAAAACGGACAACGGGTTTGGTACAGGGAAGTCATTGCTAGATTTTAAAATCGCGTTTTTCTCGAAAACTAAGCCTCGAAGAGAGAAAACGGCTTTTATTTGGAATATTCCCCGTATCTCGAAAACGGAACAAGGAAAAATAAATGCGAGAAATAAATTTTGGTAATTTCGTTTTTTAAACCTGGACTATTTTTTAAATTTTGGCTATTTTTTATAATTTTTGTCGATTTTCACAAATTTTTACAAGTTTCTCAATTCTGGCAATTTTTTCCAATTTTTGACGACTTTTTGAAATTTTGACGATTTTGGTAATTTTTTTCAAATGTTGACAATTTTTTCAAAATTTTTACGATATTTCGCAAGTTTGGCAATTTAGTCTAATTTTTGACAATTTTTTTTTTTTTTTAATTTTGACTATTTGGGCAATTTTTTCAAATATTGACTACTTTTTCAAGTTATGACGATTTTTTTAAAAATTTTTACAAAATTTTTCAATTTAGGCATTTTTCAGATTTTTTCCAATTTTTGACGGCTTTTTGAAATTTTGACGATTTTGGTAATTTTTTCAAATATTGAAAATTTTTTCAAGACGATTTTTTCAAAATTTTGACGATATTTTGCAATTTTTGCGATTTTGTTTAATTTTTGAGATTTTTTTTAAATTTTGACTATTTGGGAAATTTTTTCAAATATTGACGATTTTTTCAAGTTATGACGATTTTTTCAAAATTTTTACAAAATTTTTCAATATTGGCATTTTTTCAAATTTTGGCGATTTTTTTTATAATTTAATGGTAATGAAATTTTAGCAAAAACAAACTGTCATATCTAAAAAATTTTAGTTACAATATATTTAAGTTAAATTTAGTTCAATGCAAATACCAGATTATTCTGCTAAAATCAAAAAAAAAAATAGTTGCTAAAAAATTGCATGCTGCTGATTTCAAAGTATAGATTTTTATTTGCTTTAAAAAAAATTTTAAATGATTTAATTTTTTGTGATTTTTTAGTTTATCAAATTTTTGCTGACTTTAACATGTAAATTTTTATTTTCTATTTACTAAAAATGAACTCAAATATAACTAAAATTTTTAAAGATTTAACAGTTAAATTTTGCTGTTCCCATCTTACTAATATTTAAGAAAAATAATCTTCTAAATCCAGCAGTTTTTTAAGCTAGTTCTTAGTAGTTGTATACTAATAGAAAAAAGTCTGTAAAAAATTTAATTAAAACTATTAAAAATTAGTTAAAATTTACCATGCAGAAAAATTTGCTAAATTAGCAGATTAATTTTGCTATATATTAGTAAGATAGTAACAGCAAAAATAAAACTGATAAATATACAGAATTTTAGTTATATTTGAGCTAAAGTTTTGTTAATGGAAATACTAAATCAACCTGTTAAATCAGCAAAAAATAGCCTAAAAAATAACAAAAAATTTAAAATTTTCGAATATTTTTTAAGATTTTTTTAAAGCACAAAGAAATACCGAGACTTTGAAAACAGCACTTCACAATTTTTATAGCAAATATTTCTGCTAATTGAGGAGGATAGACTGGTATTTGCATTCTATTAAATTTAGCCTCAAAATAACAAAAGTGTTGTAAATATAACAGTTTGGTTTTGCTATTTTTAGTCTACTAATATTTAGCAAAATTTTCTGCAGATTTAACAGTAAAATCTGTAATTGTCATTTAACTAAAAATTAAGATAAATAGATTTGTATTCGCTTAAAAAAAATTAAAAATACTTTAATTTTTTGTGATTTTTTAGTTTACCAATTATTCCTCAAAAATTTTTGATGATTTTAATAAGTTTTTATTTTCTATTCACTAAAATTTAACTTAAATATAACTAAAATTCTGTAAACTTAACAGTTTTATTTTTGCTGTTCTTAGCTTACTAGTAGTTAGATTTTGTGCAACATAATTTTTAACTTATTTTGAGTTGCTTTTTCTGCCATTTTTACAGATATATTTCTATGAGTAGAGCTGTTTTTAATAGAGAACCTCAAAATCTAGGGATTTATTTCTACTGAACTTATCTAACAACATATTCTTTTTGAGGAGTCCACAGAATCCCCCAAATTAAAACAAAAAAAATCTGGGATATATGTCTTTAAAAAAAAACTCAGGATGCTTTGAATCATCGTGAACAAACCCTTAATAAATCAAGTTAAGTCGACTTAATCTGATATTTAAAATAGCAGCTTCTCGTTCTTTTTTGAAAAAATAAAAAACATTAAAACATTTGTTTTCCATTAAACGATTTATCACCAATTTTGTCGATTAACCGACCCGAATAACCAGTAAATCAATTTAAGTTAATTTTCGAATAATACCTTAACCGGTTAACCTCCAAGTTCGAATAATTGGAAACACTAATTAATACTCAAATATAACTCACTCATATTATATATGACTATATATTTTTACTCGGGTGATAATGATGCAATTTTTATGTTATGTAATTCATTAAACCAACTATTTATTGAGTATAAAGTTTTTCATTTATATTTCTGACATTGTTGCAGGTACATCATCAGATAAAACTATATAAAACCGCAGAGTAATTTAATTAATTGTATAGATTACAACCAATGATATGTGAATCATTTTCCAATGTAAGGTCAACACTGTGTACAAAAGCATCCCAGCAAAACCTCCCAATAATTTTGCCATAAAAACTCATAACACTGTGCTACACTATTTGGGGGGGGGGGGGGTGGGGCAAGAGGGCGGATAATTGCAACGCTAAATGAAAATCTAAAAGCCAAAACGTTTGGTGCTGGTAGATGAAACTTGTATTTTAGCGCAATTCACATTTTTTTTTATCACAGAGTGTATGAAAAAGTCGAAGAAACTGCGTATTGCAACTTTGGGAATGGAAACGTATTCAAGAGTCTATAATACCATTTTAGAACCCTGTACATTCCGTTTTCGTGCATTATTTGAATTATTTAATTAAAAAGATATAGTGGTTTATAGATTTCGGATTTCAAAGTTTTTATTGAGAAATTCAAATGATTAAATGCCGCTAATAAGTTAAAAAAAAATGGCTGATCCAATCAGGACAATATTTTTTCAATTTATTGTTTCATAACAAATATTTACAAAAAAATTAAAAAATTTAAAATGTGTTTATATTTGATATCAACCACCCAAATGATCCTCAGCTAAATAACATAAAAAAAATGAATCTAATGGATTAAACAAATTATATCCGCCATTTAGTGTTTTTCAATCGTGACTTCATATTCGTAATCAAGGCGTTTTACAACTCTATATTTGGTATACTACACATTAGACCGTACCTCAAAAAAAAAGTTCGCCGTAGACCCTCCAATATGAAGTATTTTTGCAAGGCAATTTCAAAAAAAATTTTTTTTTTTTTTTGCCGTGTTGAGTCTATTAACTCCCTTTCCACTGATGAGGATGAGTAAAAAAACTCCGAGGGTTTTTTAATAAAAGCTTCTTGCTTTATTGAGGGCAATTCTTAGACTAATTTTATATATAAAAACTAATATGGAATTTAAAGTTCTCTAACTAATTTAAAGCATTATGTACAAAAAAGGCGCTACAATAGTAGCCAATAATAAATGAGTTCTAGGAGAACTCAGATTATAACAAATACTCTCCTTGAGTTATAAATAATAGAAATTATATGCAGCAAAAAATACTGTTTTATGAGAAAAGATTTAAAGAGTATACAAACTGAATTAATGAGTTATTTTGCCAATCGCTTATTTAACCCTTACTGTTGAACTGGGTTCAACATACTGCCGGGCGAGAAATGAGGTTACAGTTGCATTCTTCTTTTAGGACATCATCTTTGAAAGTACGGCACCATCTAGTTCAAGGCATGTTTCGAGCCTTTACTGATTGAAAATAGTATATTTTTTCCTGTTGGCTTCTAGCATTCTGAAGATATCGAAAGCTGGGCAAGTTTGAGGTTGACTGACCTAAAGTCGTGGGTTGTACTTATGTGGATGGTTGTGTAGCCACAAGCTCCAACTGCAAATTTCTGACCATTGTAATGGCTAGCTAGGGAGAAAAAAAGAATATATATTGTGTAATTAGAGTTTTTTTTTTAAGCGACTAATTTCTCATTTTATATGGCTTTAGAAATATGTACATCTGGTTGGTTACTTTGCGGGTTCTAGTGGGATCTTTGGTAAACACTTTCGTGATCGGGTGCATTATAATACCATTTTGCTACTTGTACTTTGCCGTCTCTCCCATAGATTTTAGTAATGCGTCCCTGACACCACTCGGTGGGTGGTACCAGATCACAATGTCGTTAACATTTACGTTGTGTTGTCCGGTTTTTCAGCTCAGAGATATATTCATTGTTCCAGCGGCATGTAAAAAATGTGTTGGAAGGTTTTTAGACGACCCCAGGGGCTTCAGGAGGAGCTATAAGTGGCGTGTCTCTAAGGAGATGACCTGGAGTAAGTGGAAGTAATTCGGATGGGTTTTCGACAAACGATGACATTGGGTGCAAATATAATGCAGCTTCAATTTGAATAAGCTATTTAGAAAGTAGGTTTGGGATTACGTGCTACCTTTTCTAAACACGATTTTATACTTTTAACGTCGGCCTTCCAGAGGCCACTCATGTGGGGTATGTATGGCGGAATGAACGAACACGTAAATCGGTGAGAGCCATATTTTTCCTCCATGGAGATTTCTTCTATTGTAAGGAAGCATGGTTTGTTTATTGTGCAGGTTTTGCAGCTACTTATATATTTTCGGGTTGTGTTTCTAAGTCGGGGAAGGTGAAACAAATGTCTTATAGCTCGGAGCAAAAAAAAATGTTCTAAATGACATACAATTTTGTAAGTATATCCAATAAAGACTGTAGTAAAATAAGATTCCTCAGGAGTCATTACATCACGACATTTTTCGTAACTTAATCCTGAATATTTTAGCTTAACCCCTACACCCTGGTTAAGAAAACGTTTATCTTTAAGAACGATGTGTATAAGACAATTTGTTGCAGAGAGAATTGCTGCTGTTTTGATAAATGGACCGGTTTCAAACGGTCGTTTTAAAATGCGGTTGATATACCAAAATTGATAACTAATGACTCTTAAAGCGTTCGAGTTCTTGCTAGTTTTATCTTTCGTCTTATTAGCAGTCAGATGAAAATTTGAAACCCTATTGGTTTCCAAATCTGTTGAATCAAAAGTTTGTGGTTTTGACCAAAGTTTCACAGGCTGTTTAAGCCAGGTGGGCCCATGCGACCATAAATTACTTACGATGAGTTCTTGAGGGCAGCAACCGCGGGATCCGAAATTAGCCGGGTTGTCGCCAGTCTTTACACGTTTCCAGTTTTTGTTGCTGGTAATTCTTTTGATTTTCGTTACACGATTCGTAACGATAGGTTTTAATGTATGTGGTTCCTTTGGTAGCCAATCAAAGACAATTGAGGTATTTGTCCATATGTAATTTTCATAGGGGAACTTTGAGGTTTTCATGAAACTTTTTAATAATATTGGGCGAAATAAAGCCTCACACAATTTAAATTTAGGGATGATTATCTTTTTCATAGGTGCAACCTTGATTTTTGCCTCTAGCAAATTGCTGCCTATTTCTCCATCTGCATTCGTAGTCCGTTTGCAGGCTATTCTGCAGTAAGCTTTTTCTGATGAATCACAGAATCCTTGTATCTGCATAGGTTGATTTGGTGAAAAGTTTGCCCATTTTGGAATTTCTAGTGTGGAATATTGTGGTAAATTTTTCAAAACAGAGTTCAATATTTTTAAAATAATTGGTGGGATACCCTCATCCCATTCTAACTTTCTTTCCCACAGCACTTGTATTAAAAGTTTGGCTTTACCAAATATTGGACAAAGCTTTTTCGTAGCAGAAAGTTTGATTTGTGTCGGTTCTGTGCCATAATAAATACAGTTTGACATAGCATTCCACTGAATCCCCACAGATTTCATTGTGCTGGATTCGTCAAGCTTTAAAAAATCTTCGTCTAGAAGATCTTCCCGGGCCAAGTGTGGCAATAGATAACGACTGTTGGCAGTAATTTTCCTCATAGAGAAGCCAGTTGAGTATAGAGTTTGGTGAAGTTGATATTGTTTCAGTTTGGCCTCCTCTAAGTAATCCTGAACCTTATCTACAGTACCCCCAATGGATGTATCAGTGTTGCTTACCTGGGTACTAAAATTAAAAATTTGATCCCTAGGACCTGAAGTCGAATGCTCCTGCCTATTTCCACGATTTGGCCGCGACTGAGATTTATTATAATTGTTGTTCTCTGTATTTTCGCGTTTCTCACAGTGCAAGAATATATAATTTTGTTCTCCTGTTTCAACTTGTGAATGCCTTTCCTCTTTAGGGGTTTCCATAAACTCCATTTTCAACGATATAAGTTTTGCTTTTATTGATATATAAAGGTCACAAGCCTTTTTATATTGTAGAGATAATTCGTCAGTGAAAACTAGCTCTTCACTATCTCCTCCTATTATATATTCTTCATAAGACTCATTTAGGTTATACCACTTTCTTTCTAATTCTTCGAGTTTTGCATCAAAAAACTCAAATGTGAGATTTTCGGTAAATGTTTTTTCATAGTTCGTGCAGAACACCGCTAGCTGTTGCAGGTCTAACCTGCACCTTCTCTCAGATGCTGTCATTATTGTTGCCTACCCAATCCGAAAAACAATCGTAGTGACCAAAATATTTTTCACGAATTTCTTTGAAAAATTGATAAATGAGAAAATTTTTTCTCCAATATAAAAAAAATGCTGATAATTGGAAAAGCGCACCACTCTAATTATGAAATTTTTCTCCAACAAAAATTTTTTTTCAATATTTGTAGATTGAGGCCACTCTAATTTATGAAAATTTTCTCCACGAAACTTTTTTTTTTTTTGATTATTTGCAAAATCGTGCCACTCTAATGCGGAAAATTTTTCCCCTTAAAAATTTTTTTTTTTTTTGATAATTGAGCAATCAATCCCCTCTACTTTGAGAATTTTCTTTCCAAGAAATACTTTTTTGAATTTTGCTCCACCCTAATTTGTAAAATTTTTCTCCAAGAAAAGTTTCTTTTCAATATTTGTAATTTTTAACCACTCTTATTTTAAAAATTTTTCCTCCAAGAAAATTTGTTGATGATTGTTAATTCGAATCACACAGTTTGTGATAATTATAAAAACGCACCACTGTAATTTCTAAAATTTTTCTCCAAGAAAAAATTTTGCAATTTGAAAAAGCGTACCACCCTAATTTTAAAAAATTTTTTGCTATGAGCAATTGTTCCACTCTAATTTATGAAATTTTTCCTTCCAAGAAAAAATTTGATAATTGTAAATTTGCACCACACTAATTTGCAAATTTTTTTCCAAGAAAATAACCTTTTTTCGGATAATTGTAAATTTTTACCAATCTAATTTATGAAGATTATGAAAACGTACCACTGATTTATAAAATTTTTCTCCAAGAAAAATTTGTTTGATTATTTAAAATCGTACCACTCTAATTTGCGAAAAATAATAAATTTTCTTTCCAGAATTATCCACCAGATTTTACTAATAATATAATTGAATATCACAATTGTTTAGATTACTCACCGGTTCCACACAATTTTCCCCGGTTTTTTTTTGCATTTATTCGGCTGGGATACCCTTTTTCTTTTTTCTTCTGTTTAAAGTGACGTCACTGATCACCACCAGTTTTTTGTTTTTAATGTTTGTGTTTCATGGATATGACGTCACTCATAGATGCAAAGCTAATGGTACTGTTGTTTTAACATATTTGGCATACACTTATTGTTGTTTTTTAATATTATATAACACGCTGATTTTCTTTCTTCAATTATTCCTTAATTTAAACAATAATCATGTAGATTTTTTTCTGCTTTTTTTTTCTAATTTAACACAGGAGAAAATCCATTTTTTATCTTCCTTTTGTATTAAGTTAAATCGATCACTGATTTATTATAAGGGTACTCACGATGGGTATTGCAAACGATGCAAACGTTGCAAATGATTGCAAAAAAACAACGATTGCATCAACACAACAACAAAATGTATGTATTTGCAATTTGCTTTATTTTTCTTCATTTGCAATAAAAAAACCTTTAGCAAAAATCACTTTGCATATAAGCTAAGTTGCAAATAAAACAAAACATCTGTTTTAAACATATCAGCCGCCATATTATGATTTATAAAATAAGATATTAAATAATAAAATTGTTTGTGATTTTTTATTAACATAAATTTTTTTTTTATTTATTATTTTATTATTATTTTTATGATTCACAAATTTTCTCAAAAATACGATTTATTTTTACTTTTGACGCAAACAAAATCACTGTTGCCAATTTAGCTATTCTCTCGTCAAATCTAGCGATATTTTACCATTTTTAGCTATTTTCTAGTGATGTTTTAGTTTGATTTAGCGATATTTTTAGGAAAAAAGTTAGCAGCAGTGAAAAAAATAGCTCATAAAGCAAATATGCAATTGATCTTAAAAAAGACGCTCACGATATTTTACAATTTGCATAGCAAATTAGCAAATTGCAAATATGCACATATACCATCGTGAATACCCTTTATATGAGCATATTCTTATGGGATTTTTCTATGGATATTTTCGTTTTGTTTAAACACAATCACTTTTCACTTTGTAACTTGGTGGATTTTGCGTTTTATATATGTATATCACACTTGAAGTGGTTTATTATATTTATTATTTTATTTCTCGACAAATATTAAACTTTTTTTACTTTGCTTTTTTTATAAAAGTTTTACCATGCACTGCACTTGACAATTGGTATTTGTCTTTATTGATTCTGAGTGAACTTTCTTGGTGTTTTGTTATAGGGACGATTGAAATTTAAACATTAGCCGTTGTGCATGCGTACTCTTTTGCCTTTTTTCTTTTGTTCTTTTTTTTTTTTTTTTTAAACTATTGGAGGTATGAATTTATTTTATTTGAAATTAGATTTATTTAGTGGTATTCTTAGTTGTTTGATACTTTTGTGTATTTCAATTTTCTAACCAAAATCATTTTAAGGTTATCGCTGATTTGCATACACTTTATGCTTTATCACTTCATAAATTTAAGAATTTTTGTAAATTTGTAGTTTTCACCTTTTTTTATGAGAAAAAAAAATGTCGCACACAAAAAAATCTAATTACAACAGTACATACCTTTTTCCTATTGAAGTTTTTGCCAACGCTTTCTTCATGTATAGCTTTCCTTGTATGCTGCGTTGTGTTTAGACCTCTTAATGTTAGTTGATATGCACATCTAATGCATACGTCTTTGCCTTTTTTATACAGACTCCCTTGTCTGTTTTTGTTGTTGTTGGAGTTGCTGCTGGGGGAGACAACTGCCAGTTTGTAGATATTACGACTTCCTTCTGCCGGAATGCACAATGAAGTACCTTTTATATTACTACAGACTCCCTCGTCTGCTTTTGCTGCTGTTGGAGTTGCTGCTGGGGGAGACAACTGCCAATGTTGTAGCTAATTAGTGGACCACAATGTCACTAATTCTTTCCTGTCCTAGCCTAGCTTGTTCTAGGACTTCTTCGAAGGACCAAAATGTTGAGTCTATTAACTCCCCTTCCACTGATCTTATCAGGATTAATAAAAAACTTAGAGGGTTTTTTTCTTTTCTATTAGAACAAAGCTTCTTGCTTTATTGAGGGCAATTCTTAGACTAATTTTATATATAAAAACTAATATGGAATTTAAAGTTCTCTAACTAATTTAAAGCATTATGTACAAAAAAGGCGCTACAATAGTAGCCAATAATAAATGAGTTCTAGGAGAACTCAGATTATAACAAATACTCTCCTTGAGTTATAAATAATAGAAATTATATGCAGCAAAAAATACTGTTTTATGAGAAAAGATTTAAAGAGTATACAAACTGAATTAATGAGTTATTTTGCCAATCGCTTATTTAACCCTTACTGTTGAACTGGGTTCAACATGCCGAATTGCCTTTTTCAATTTTTCGTTATAGCTTCGGCATTTAAAGTCGGATTTTAAAGTGTGATATATCGATTTTTTTGCCTCGAGGAGACCAGTGTTTTGCTATAAAAGAAAAATCCAATGAAAAAAAATTTAAAAAGGCGACCCCTACGTTCGGCAACCAACATATAAAAAAGTTCTACTGGGTTTATCGAAAAACTTCCTTAGCAAAAGTTTAATGATTTTTTGCGAGCTTTAATTTTCTGACTTTAGGGTGGTAGCAACTGAGATCTTGTGGCTAACTACTAGAACGGGATACTTGAGGTCAATGGCCCTCGAGAGAAAAAGATCGATGTATCATACTGTAAGATCCGACTGTAAATGCCAAAGATATAACGAAAAATGTAAAATGGCGACCCCTACGTTCGGGAAAAAAACGAAACCTCCTTGAAAAAATACTTCATATTGGAGGGTGTACGGCGTACTTTTTTTTTTTTTTGCCTGTAAGGTGGTACGCTCTACTACACATATTCCACACTTTTTTAAAAAAGGACTCAAATATTCCATGTAAATACTCGTTATTATCATTCATCTTAAAAAACATGACAAGGTGCAAAATATAATTTAAATACCATAGATTTAAATTTAATGGTTCGTTGTAATTCAAAAATCTGTGGTTATCATACACAGAGTTGAATAGAACCAGCTGATTTTCCTTAAGAATTAATGTTCAAAGCAAAAAAGAGTAACAACAAAGGATAAAAATAGCATTGTTAGATTTCGTTGATGTTAGTCTAAACTTGAGTTGTTGTTAACATATTTGATTTGCTTTCAACTTTCACATAAGTAGACGATCATCAATTATTAACCCATTCAAGGCAAACGACACTGATGATGGCTTTGTAGCGAAAGCCGAAAATACGTATTCTCTCTTGTTGGCCTTATCGAATTCTTTAAAATTTTTATTCTTGTAATTTAATTGTAAAAATTGTATGATCTTCCTTTAATTTGAAAATAATTTAAACCGGTAAAACAAAAAAATATTTTTTGCCTAAAATATTAAATTTTATTATTTTTTAAATTCATAAAAAATCCAAAACGGAAAAAAGGCAAGTCGTATTACTTTCACGCAAAGTCACATAACCTTTAAACAAAATGAGACATAGATCTTGAAAATCGATGGACGCGTTTCGCTTTTATTCACAATTAAGTGAAGGTATCTCATTTTGACAAGAATATTGATTTTATGTTTCAATGAGTTTGGATAATATTTATTATATATTATTTATTATTAACACGTAAAATTAAAAATTATTACAGGTAATTATTAGGTTATTACATAGATACATAGGTTATAAAAATCGATGAACGCAAAACTTATTTTCGTTTGTTTGCGCCCTTTACTTTCTTGCGTTGTGGTTCGCCCACTTGTTCAGAGTCTGTATCGGATGAGGATCTGTCTTCATCTGGAAAAAATCAATTGTTTTTAATCAGTCAGTTAACTTCATTTTTGTGACTTACCCTCGGAGGAAACTCCCATTGTATATTCTTCTTCTTCATCTTCATTGTCGGGATCGTACGTCTTTTGCGACCACCAACAAGCCAGCAGCGAATCGAGCCTTTTGCCTTTATATCGCGTTTCCATTGGCATTGCCACTTGATGGAAGCGCTCGCCATATTCGTCCGACTGGGCAAGTTTTTCTGCTTCACGTTGAGAAAGGTTTAATTCTGCAACAATCTGGTCCATTCTTGCTTGTGATATTGGAATTATTTTGTTCGATGGGCCGGCTTCTGGTGTTGGTTTATAGGTGAAATCCGATTGATCCATTGTTTCAATAGAAAAAGAAGTTTCTCTGTCAGGACTTGGAAGCGGTGGAATTGGTATTTCATCCGAATGCGGTAGGGGTATTTGTGCACTTCTAACAGATATGTAAACTCTTCGTTTAAGGCCTTTACGATTTACTCCACATATTTTGTTTGCGCAAGCGTAACAATTATCGGAATTGTGCTCTCCTGGATCAGTCCAAATCATTGGTACACCAAAAGAAAGTGAACTGCGTTTCCTTTGGATCCACATGTTAAGAGCATTGTAGCACGTTTTGCAAATTTTGTCTGGGGCCCACGAAACGCCGCGAATTATTGCGGAATCAAAATAAAGTTTAAAAGCACGCTCCACTTGCTCAGTGAGTAATGCAGTATTTGTTGAAAAAGCTCTTTTGCCACAAACGTAACAAAATAAATTGATATTTTCTGGACAATTTGCACTCATTTCGGTTTTATACTTTTATTACTTTTTCGTCACTTTAAAAAAATCGTATTTTACGCGTTCGGAGACACTTGTTGAATGACAAAAATCGATCAATGAACACCTATAAAAACTACGTAAGTTTCAATATTTTACTGAGAGGTACTTATAAATTGGCGCATCTTCTAAGGGTGGCTATATACCTGATTCGTGTGCGTTTTAAATTTTTCGAAACGTTCTAAAACATGACCACTCATAAATGTGGGTGCAATTTGTGTAACAAAATCATGCAGGTAGCCAACGGAAAAAACCCAAATAATTAAAAAAGTGCACTTTCCTTTTTTCCTTTTAATTGTCCTCGCACATTTATGACCGTTTTTTAGTTTGTTACCGCTACCATAAAAATCAAGTAACCTTTTGTTTATTACTTTTTTTTTAATATTTTAGGGAAAAAATTTTTTTTTCTTCATACATTTATTTTTACCGGCAAAACTGTTGAGTATATAGAAAAACGTTATATGAACATATTAAAGGAATTGTAATTTTTAATTTTTTTTTAAATTGTTTGAGCAAAATCGGACTAGTGGGTCTCGAGTTATGTCAAAAAAAAGACCACCAAAGGTCAAATCGATATATCTCGATTCCTAGATATGACCCAGCGAAACGGCGGGACACGTATAACTTCTTTTTTTACCGATATAACTTTCCCCGGTAGTTTGAACCCTTCCCGATCACTGACCCCTACCATTTGTCTCACAGTGTTATTATATCTTTATTGTTTAATTCTTTCAAGTTTTCTGCTATCAATACTATGCTATAATATAATAATAAAGAAGAGGCTGTCAATTGATTTCATTAATCTTAATTAATACCGTTTTATTTTCAATATGTCGCCACCATATAACAATTCGCAATTTAAGTGATAACGACTTTTGTTAAATCTTGTTTTAAGGTATTAATGTACATTTGTGACTGACTAACTGTCTTTCTGCAATTAATTGCATGCGTCTAAACAATTATTACATACAGTAAAGACTAATGATTAATTTTCTGTCCACTATTCAATATTGTATGGAAAAGGCATTTTTGTATATAATACATCTTTTGTCCCTAAAATGACATATGCCAAAAACAAGAACACCATTTAATATGAGCTACCCCACAAATACATACATGTTTGAAATTTACGCAGATGACCAATAAATAATTGTATTTTCTTTTCTTTACGCATCTTTGACCAATGTATTTTGTTTTATGTTATTCATAAATTCAATAAGTAATTACTCGGTGTGTAATATTTTTAGAAAAAAATACCTTAGGGAAGCTCATATATTTGAAAGATTTTATATTTCTATAAATTGCCGAGAAAAATGGAGATAGATTTTGCAGTGGTATATATTTTGTATGCTTTCCAAAATATATAATGATTTTGAAATTTTAGAAATTTAATTTAAAACCTAGGGCCAGTTTTATGGCCAGAACTAAGAGCGATTTTTTTTTCTAAAATTTTCTTTATATAAAAAATTAATATTTAAAGCAAAAATATTCCTATTGTTGACTCTAATAATTTATTGGAAGCAATTGCTAAAATCGATATTCATTCATAAAATATATGTATATGAAGGGTTTATATTGAAATTGGTATTACTCTTCTTTTCTTTAAACTTCGATACAACATTTTTTTTATAACAGTGATTTAATTCCCTGCACCAGTCTGTGGAACATGGTATATTTGTACTGATGTTTATAAATGCCTAACAGACTTACAACCACCTTATAGTATACCAACCGACCCATAATCTCTATATTTGTCGATTTAACGCTGTTCGTCTATCTGACCTTGTAAAATGAACGATATTTTTAATCAAACTACACTGATAGAAATTTGTGCATTGTATTAATGAATTTGTTCATTAATACGATGAATTTTTTTATTGGAAAGTCCCCAAAGAACGATTTCATTGTATCAATGAAACATGTTTCATTAAATCAAATTTAATGAAAGACATCATTAAACTAATGAAAATTTCATAGAATGTATGAAATTTTTTTCAGTAATTTTAAGATAAACGTTGTGAAAGTTTTATGTGTTTAATGAAATGAATTCATTAATTGTATGAAATATTTTCATAAATATTTTTCATTTTAGCACAGACTTAGGGTGTGTACAGAGTGGCCGCTTGTTGCCGAGCCGAGCCGACTGACGCTTATTGCGAGAACCAATGCGAGAAAACTGGTACTATACAAATAAGTACAAATAAGCACGAACAGGTCATAGTGGGCGCCGAGCTGGTCAGAGCGCAAAACTGATTGAATGCGAGAAAACAGTTCCAAAGCGTTTTTCAGCGCCAAAAACATTGTTTATGTTATGTTAATAAAATAAAAATTAAACAAAAAAATTAAAATTCAAATATCGTAATAAAAATTAAATAAAATTATAACAATTATAAAAAAATTAAAACTTTTAAACAAAATTAAAAAAAAAATGTAATAAAAATTTCAAGAATAATTGAAGAAATGCGTTAAAAAGTAAAATTTTAAAACTCAATGTCAGAATGAACAACAAACCCAAATGCATACAAACATACATAAAACACAAATAATAGATAAAATATCAGCGCTGATTCTCGCATCCACTATGCACACCCAAACTTGTTTCTTGCATGAACAAGTTCTCGCAATAAGCGTCAGTCGGCTCGGCTCGGCAACAAGCGGCCACTCTGTACGCACCCTTATAGAAAATATTTCAATAAGGCATGAAATTGTCATTAGCATAATGATTTGTTCATATTTTTAATGAAGCCTTCCATAGATTTTATAAAAATAATTCATTAAAACAACGAAATATTTATAAACAATTTTTGAAAATTTGCATTTATTGTTGGTTTTTAATTTTTATTTAAAAAATAAAAATAGTTTTTTCGACCTTTTTAATTGAAACGATCGCCTTTTCTTTCATGAAAGTGTAGAGGTTTTTGAAAGCAAAAACTCTGTGAAGTATTTGTCAGGAGAATATCCTGATGAAAATAAATAGCGGTTTTTGAAAAAAGTACTTATTATGTTAATTCATAATAAGGAAATTGTCCTCAAACTGAATTAATAAATTTCTAATTAATCAATTAAAAAGGTCGAAAAAACTATTTTTATTTTTTAAATAAAAATTAAAAACCAACACTTTGAAAACACTCACAGTATGGAGAAAATGTTTTTGCCTCTTCTTGTGGTAACAAAGAAGAAGGTTAAAAATAAAATTTGTATTTAATTTATACCGATGGTATGAAATACAAAGACAAAAACTTTCATAATATTTCTATTGTTGGCTATGGTTTGCAGAAGATTTCGAAAACATATTTTATTGTTTGCTCAATTCCCACTTTGTTAATGTAGCAGACTACATTTAATATGAGATTTTGATGCTTCAAATTGCATTGCACTACTTCCACCACTTTCTAAAGAAAACTGATGAAGGGGACCTGGAAAATCGCCGCAACGATCGTCTTTTCATTCCTGAAAGTGTAGAGGTTTTTGAAAGCAAAAACTCTGTGAAGTGATTGTCAGGAGAATATCCTGATTAAGAAAAATATCAGTTTTTGAAAAAAGTACTTATTATGTTAATTCATAATAAGGAAATTGGCCTCGATCTGAATTAATAAACTTCTAAGTAATTTACATTTATTTATTTATTTTATTATTAAATTCGTTACATGCTGTTTTTATTTAAATTATGAAATGGTTGTATTTAAACACGGGCATGCCGATGACACCGGTCTGATTGAATGCCAATTTATATTTGGATCCCATATTATAATGGGTTGAAATGGAATTGTATCGAAATTTGTATGTAAAATAATCAAAAGTTACAAAAACGGTAAGAAATTTTTATAGGTACAAATTTGGGCAGATTCTATATAGATTCAATAGGCTTTATCTTTGGGCCCATGTGGGCCAAAGCATCAAATTTCATTAAAATAACTTCATATTTGCGAATTGTAGTTTGCATTCGACCTACCACCTTCGAATATGAAGTATTTTTGCAAGGCAATTTGGAAAAAAAATTTTGTTGTTTTTTTTCCGAACGTAGAGGTCCACTTTTTTAATTTTTCGTTATAACTTTGGCATTTATAGTCGGATCTTTAAGTGTGATATATAGATTTTTTGACTCGAGGAGACCAATATTGTGCTATAAAGGAAAAATCCAATGAAGAAAAATTTAAAAAGTCGTCCACTACGTTCGGCAACAAAAAAAAAACATTTTCTGCTGGAATTATCGAAAAACTTCCCTAGCAAAAGTTTAATGTTTTTTTTTGTGAGCTTTAATTTTTTGACTAGGGTGGTACATTAGGGTGGTAGGAACTAAGATCAGATGGGTAAATACTATAAAATTTCGTAAATTTTAGAAATTTTTTAATAGAAAAATAGGTTAGTTTTGATCCCACTTTACCTTTACAGGATATTTGAGGTCAATGGTCCTTAAATCAAAACATTGGTCCCCTCGAGGCAAAAACATCGATGTATCATACTTTAAGGTCCGACTGTAAATGCCGAAGATATAACGAAAAATTTAAAAAGGCAACGCCTACGTTCGGCAAAAAAAAATTTAGATTCGACTGTGTACAGTGAACTTTTTGTTTGTGGTACGGTCTACTGCACAGTGTAAGCCGATTTTGCTTTTTTAAAAAAGGGCAATAATGAAGTGGCAACGCTGGCAAATTTAAAACTAATATTTTTAGAGAATACTACAATAACGTGTACTTTAAATAAAAAAATAGAGTAGTAAAAAAATTCTTTTTTGAATTTTTGACAACCATTTAAATATGGCCTTTAAAATGCTGTAGTTACAGTATTTACCCCCTTAAAGCAATTAAGTCCGTATTTACATATGTATATTAGAATGTCCCTTAAAATAACGATTGGCCGATTTTCGTTCATTACACCCCCCAGTTTTATTGGAAATGGTCCCAAATGGAACAAATCAATTTTTTTTTCAAAACGTTAATCCGTGCCGAAAGTTGGATGAAAATGTCGCATTTTGGAAAAAAGTGTATTATTATTAAAAATTTTCAAAATTCAAAATTTATAAAAAAAATTATTTTTTATTTCATTTATTCATTTAATTTAGTTGAAATGATTCAGATATGGAATTTTGACTTCATCGGATATCATTAACCCTTTGGCGAGTGGCGTACATTATAATGTACGTGGATTTCATCAACTTGTCACTGATTTGAATTTTAACCAAGGCGCTATTCGTTTACTGTTATCGGTTCTTTATTTTGTGCTTATTAAAATTTTATGCAGGCTGTGAAATTTCAAAACAACATGAGATCAGTAGAGTGCATTTTGTCTTGCGATCATCAACGCTGCTTAGAATGTGTTAAAAGTTAAAAATTACAAAAAAGCTAAAGTTTAGTTTCAAAAATTGTGTGATGAATAAAATTCAAAAACTCAAAAGATTTTATGAAGAGATTAGCGATAGAAAAAAATATAAAATTTAAATTTAAAAAAAATTTTAACCCGCTCGGGGTCGGCAGCATACTAATGTTTGAACTTTAATTCCAAATATATCCTCTGCAAAGCTATAAAAGTAATAAACAATATTTATTGGGCATAGATCTACATTTCCACGAAGTTTAGTCGGAAAATTCGCAGCCATTAAAATTGCCGAGCCAAAGCTTTAACCCACTTGAGCCTGGAATCCAAAATGACCCACGAATTTGATCAAAATGCAAAAACGTGTTTTTTTTAATTGTGTAATGACGAATCTATTTTCAAGGGACACCCTAATATATATTGATACATAAATTTCTATACATGCTTCGTAAAAAGTATATATGTCAGAAATATATGAAATTTTTCGAAAAAGTCAAAAATTTTGAGGCATTAATTCAAACAGAATATCTCAACTGATTTAAAAAAAAAAATTTTAATAAATATTGGGGTCACAACTTTTGCCTGCTATTACATCTCGCTGCGAATCAAAAGTGCTAATAGGAGATAATTTAGCACACAACTCTGCGTGGAATGAGGCTCCAATTGCCTTCAAATTATCTATCCTGTGACTGAATAAAGCAAGTATTGTCACAGGATTAGTATTTTTACCATTGCTATGGGCTAAGCAATGTCAATTAAACTTAAAAGACTAGTCTCGTGACTGCTGAAACGATGACACAAAAACCAATTGCTCTGAATGTACCTATTTCATGACTGGTGAATCTAGGACATATCACTCAATTGTCCTCAAAGTACCTATCCCATGACTTGTTAAGGCAGGACAGGGTTATCTTCTTGATGATTTTCCCATAGCGCCTTCTTCACGAATATTTTAAATAAGTGGTTAATATGGGTATTTAAATAAAAAAATTTTATTTTCTTTATAACTTTACGCTGTGTACAAATAAATCTAAATTTCGTAAATTTTAGAAATTTTTTAATAGAAAAATAGGTTAGTTTTGATCCCACTTTACCTTTACAATTTTAGACTGACTCTACCCTGCAGCACAGATTTAAATGTTAACTATTCAAAATGCAGAGAAGAGTTACTTCAAAAAATATTTGACATTTCAATACTTACATTGTTTTACTTGGCAGTGCTTTAATTTTGAAATAATTTTTCATTTTATATATTGTTTTAAATTTAAATATTTTGTTTCTATTTATGTTTTTCTAATACTTATTTTTTAATTTGTTGACAACTGAGATGGCAACAAATTAGTGATGCGCTTTCTTTAGGTATATTTCTCATCTAAAACATTTACTAGAACTATGTTAAGTCTAGAGTGGAACAAATCTGTACTCCAGACTCACCCAAGTTTTACTCTGGTGTGTAATAAAAAAATATAAGAAAATACCAAAAAGCATTGGTATGAAAGAGAAAAAAACATAATTTTTCTACAGCTTGGAGTACGCCCTTATTGTGAGCGCACCTGTAACGTTATTTTTTGATTTGACGTTTTTTTTCGATTTTTTCTTCTTCCTATAAAATCAACTCTAAAAAATTCTTTAGTAATTAATTCTAATATTAATTACGATTGTCCTATGCGCCGATTACAAACACTTAACTACAAAACAATAATATTTGCGAATTTACAAAAAATAATAACAAAATAAAATTCAGAAACAAAAATGTGTAAGAATTTCGAATATTTTGCCTTGTTTTTGCTATAATTCTAATTTAATTTAAATGCTACCCAACAAGAAGAGGTTTTCTTACCAGCCTATTTGCTCGATTAATTACTTTTGTACGCGATGTCCCAAAAGTAATGTCCCTAAACACAATCTAATCATTTTCCTTTTAGTGGTACATACCATGAAAATTTATAAAATAGTCAAATATAAAGCTATATTTGACTATTTTTATGACTCTGAAAAGTCATAAAAATATAAAATTTATAAAAAAAAACATGAAGTGTTTTCTGGGTATTTCGAGATCAGCTCCGCATATTAGATGTAACGTCACTGGTAATATCAACATTACCCTATTAAAAAAAAACTAATATGGAGCTTTATATGGTAATATATAACTTAATGTGATCCATATACCATTTCATCCGAAAAATGGCCCGATATAATTTTGTCAGTTGGTTATCACTTTTTATCTAATTGTATCAGTTTAGATCTTAACTGATTAGATTATATAGTAATCAGATGAAATTTTATCTGATTTTTGACCTGATACAATTTTATCGGTTTATGTCGCATGGTATTAGTTTAGATCCAAATAGATACATTTTTATACAAACTTATATAGTTATATCTGCATTTTGGCCTGATGCAATTATATCTGCTTTAAAACTTTGATACAATTATATAAGGCAAATGTCGAATACAAATATATTTTATTTATATAAAATTGTACCAACTACGATCTAAACAGATACCATTAGATATAAACCGGTAAAATAGTATCAGGTCAAAAATCGGATATAATTTCATCTGATTAATGTATAATTTTATTAGTTGAGATCCTAACTGATAAAATTAGATGAAAACTGATACACAACTGATACAATAACATCGGGCCATTTTTCGGATGAAACTGTATATTTATACCGATATAAGTTAATCACATTTTATACGACTTTATGTAACTGTTTTTACTCGGGTAGGGAACTCAAAGCTTGTATGTAGGAAAATAAATTTTGAATTATTGACTGGGCTACCACCTGGAAATATTTATTTGGGTGTAAAAACGTCTCCTAAAAAATTAGGATAATTGGATATCGGGAAGTCGTGCCGCATTGGCCCTGAAGTTTGGAACATTGTTTACAAGGGGTAAATATGACTTTTTGTGCATTTTCGTAAAAATATTAAAATTTTAAAACTAACTCGAATTAAAAACATTAAAGAATCGTGATTTAGAGTAAATTCTCTTTGTAATGAAGCAATTAAAACTTAAATCGGTTAAAAATCCGCTGAGTTATTATAATTTCCCCGGCAACTGATTTGTCGCAGACCAATTAATCAAGAAATTCGGTTCAAAATTTTAAAATTTATTGAAATAATCTACTACAGAAAAATTTTTTTATTCTATAAGTTCCAAGAAACTCAGATAAGAAGTATTTTATTATATTGCATTTTGCTAACTCGTTTTAAATTAGTGCCAAAAATGTCAGAATTTTTAAATACTGTTTTCAAATCTACAGTTTAAATTTTTTTTAAATTTGTTTAAAGAAGTTTTAAAAAATCAACGATTGCACTTTAGAATTTTATTAAGAATTTATTGCAGATTAAAAACTACAAAAATTATAAGAATTCCTTTTTTCATTTGGCTAGGGCAGTGATTTTATTTCAATGGATTTCGAGAAAACAATGATTTTTTGCCATTTATTTAGCTTTTAGGCAAGTTTTTCTTTAAATTAAACATGATTTTGGCCAGAACATAACAACACAAGGTTAGCTATTTCAATCCTGAAAATTATGGCAAAATAGAGATCCATTAAATTGCCCCTGTGTAAGGTCAAAAGTCAAATTTTAGAAGATTTTTATTTTTTTGTGAACATATTAATATAACAGATATTACTGAGCGGATATTGATGAAACATCTTGATATTATTTGTCTAGATCTAAGAATAATATTCTTAATTTAATTTCAGGAAATTAACGCCTAAGTGCTGAAAAAGAAAAAAATTGCCTAAAAGCTAAATAAATGCCAAAAAATCGCTGTTTTATTGAAATCCGCTGAAATCAAATCTCTGCCCTAGCCAAATGAAAAAAGGAATTCCTACAATTTTTGTAGTTTTTAATCTCTAATATGTTCTTAATAAAACCTTAAAGTCCAATCGTTGATTTTTTAAAATTTCTTTAAAAAAATTTAAAATTGTAGATTTGAAAACAGTGTTTTTAAATTCTGACCCATTTAGCACTAATTTGAAAATAGTTAACATAATACAATATAAATAAATACTTTTTATCTTAGTTTTTTGGCACTTATAGAATAAAAAGATATTTTTGTAGTAGATTATTTCAATAAATTTTAAAATTTGGACCCGAATTTCTAGATTAAGTGGTCTGCGACAAATCAGTTGTCTGGGGAAATTGTAATAACTCGGCTGTTTTTTAACCGATTTAAGCTATTATTGCTTTATTACAAAGAAAATTCACTCTAAATTACAATTCTTTAATGTTTTTAATTCAACTTAGTTTTCATATATCATTTGTTTTTTAGAAAATGCACAAAAAGTCATATTTCCCCTTGCAATCACTGTCTCAAATTTAAGGGCCGATGCGTAACGCCTTCCCGATATCCGATTATCCAAATTTTTTGGGGGACGTAATTTTACACCCAAATAAATATTTCCAGGGTAGCCCGGTCAATAACTCAAAAAAAATTTTTTTTGACCACCCTATTCAATATACTTACAAGTATTTCCAAGGTTCTGTTGGGATGTATAATAATTTCAAGTGCAGGATAAATATAATCAAATTTTATATAAATACTTGGACAAAATATACTTTTAGTATGTTTTTTCATTATACTATTTTTTTGTTGAATTTTATAAATTTTATTTAAAAATAATATTTAATTGAAAGCCATTGTTAAAATCGATATTAATGAAATATTATTTTAAATACAATAACTTCATAATTATATTTGAAGTACAAACTTGAGATCGGCACATGAACAGAATTTTTCATAATTCACATGAATCATATGTATATGAGGGTGAGCAAAAGCTTATTTTATTCACGTGAACGTGGGAGAGGGGAAACAAATTTTCGTCAGTGAGTTTGCGTGAATAAAATTCTGTAAGAGTGTGTCCATTTTTTGCAAACGTTTTTTTTATATTTTCCAATTCGATGTTTAACTTTTATGATTTCTTTAATTTCGTTGACTTTTTTTAGATTTTTATGTGTTTTAATAGGAACAAAATCCTCCTGGGTGATTCTTCTCGTGAGCGTGAGTGAGCGTTAGTCAAAATTCAATCACGTGTCCGTCTCTAGTAAAACTAGTGCGAAAAAATAGATTGCATTTAAAACTTCAGTTTTAAATTTTTGTATATTTAATATTTAGTAAAAAATAATACTTAATTTTTTTACAATAACAAACATATCAATGTTCAT
Organism: Leucophora obtusa; assembly: GCA_949987735.1. NCBI lineage: Eukaryota > Metazoa > Arthropoda > Insecta > Diptera > Anthomyiidae > Leucophora > Leucophora obtusa. The sequence goes on from OX465296.1 coordinate 41,195,086, forward strand.
AAGTTGATGATTTGTAATTTGTATTTTGATTTCTTTCATTGCTTTCAACGTATCCGTAGTATATTTTTACTGCTTTATTAGACGTAATTCTGAATAACATCCAAAAAATCAATTAGGTATGGAATCTAAAGCATTATTGAAGAATTCGATAATTCTTCTATATAAATAAAAATAAAATGATATTCGTTGGTAAGCGCATCACTTGAGAACCGCTAGACCTAGTTGGCTAATTCTATTTTAAATAGTCTTAGTAGTCCGAATAAGGTTTTTAAAGAATTAAAATTTGTCACGCCTACTTATACGCCCACATTTTACGACATATCTAAAATTCCTAATTACTGTAATTTAACTCAAGACCATAATTCATGATTCGAAAGATAGATATGTGTAATTCTTTTTTGTTTTTTTCATTATGGTCCTCAAGAAATTTTAAATTCCTACAATTTGAAAAAATCATAATTTTTTATGTGAAAAGTTGAACTTTGATATGTAAGTTTCCTCATCTGTCATAAACATCAACTAAGATAGGATTTTTGAAAGTTCTTACACGGAGAGATACAAAGAAGGAAATGCTCCCCCTGACGGCCTGACCAAACGGCTAGAATCAGGAAGTTTAAATTTGGTTTGTAGGAATGTAGAAAAATCGGGGTAAAAATGTGGAAAAGTTTTCCTCTTAACGCATACCCAAACCTCTTTTTCTAGAAACCTAAAATTTAAAGAACTAGTGTGATTTGAACACTGAACCTGGGAAACGAAATGAACAGAAACGGCGAGTGGAAAGAAATGGAATGGAACAGAAAAGGATTGAAAACGAAGCAATATTAAATGGGAAGGAAATGGAATGCTACGGGAACGAGTGGAATTGAAATAATAAAATTGGGAAACGAAATGAAAACGAGTGAAATTGTAACACTAGACATGTGGAACGAAATGCAATGAAACGATGAAAGAGTATAAGTGATGCACTAGACAATTGGAACGACATGTAATGGAACGGGAAATGAATGGAACTGAAAGACTAAGATTGGGGAAATAAAAGTTAATTGTATGAGTATCGGGCTTTAAAGCTTTTTATTGATAATAAAGTGTTTAAATGAACCGAAGCATTAAACTTTACAGCATAATTCTTAAATTCACTTGACTTGACAGTTCTAAGCCCACATAAATTGCATTTAAATAATCTTTAAGGCACGCTAGTATAAAATAAAAAATGATTAACTTTCGCTTTTTATGCACATATGGAAATGTCACTGAAAAAAAACTGAATTATTGTGCACCTTTGCACTTGTTTAATAAGTACTTTTATTGAAGAGGATAAGACACGATAGCTCGCAATGACAAATTTTGTATACCAATCAACTCTCATATTAAAGAATAGATCAGCATACAAAGCTAGGCTGGCAATCTTGAGGTCGGAAGTTCGAAACCCAATAAAAAAAAATATTTTTTTTTGCGAACATTTTTGTTTAAGCTTCCAATTGATGAAAATGGCATTCCTTTGCACTAAATCAAAAAGTACTGAAAAAATATTGAAGTGCGAGTACTCCTCTATTATGACAACTCAATGTTAAAATCGTAAGTGCTTCTGTTAAAAAATAAGTACAACTATATCATTTATTGTAGTGCTTCTCCTACTGCTTTGACATCTCTTTTTTTTGTGGGTATAAAAGATATGAACCCTCTCTATAAGTGTCAAATGTACTTTATATTTATCATCTTAAATAATAAGAAGTGTCTAGTTATAAGGCATCAATATATGATTAGCGATATAACTACATTTTTCGCACTCAATACATTTATTTGCAAAAAGTAATTTATATGAATGTGCTGGTGATATTTTTGTAAAATTGCTTGTCAAGTGTTATTTTATAAATGTTTATATTAAACATTAAAATATGTTTTCAACAATTTAAAATAAAATCGACATACATATTTAACACACTGAACTAATAAAAAACGGTCAAGACCGAACATCGGATTCCCCTATCAACTGTCAAACGAGATTTACCATTTGTTGGTTGGTTATAACCAGGGCAAGTTTAAAATGGCACAAAAAAAAGTTGAAATTGGCAGGCAAAATGGCATGAAAAAGTAGTAAAATTGGCACAAAAAACGCAAAAATGGTACGCTTTTTCCAAAAATTTTAAAGTATAATAGTTGATTTAAGTGTTTTTCTGAATGTTTTTAACAAAACTACAATAATGAAGGAATTTACCGTTGAACTGCTACATTGCATTCGCCGTATATTAGTATGAGTTAAAAAAAATGTGAAATTTTATTAAGGCCCGATTACTGATTTTTAGCTTCTAACTTGGACTTTAACTGACACATTTGTTTTTGTTTCTCATATAAAATTTGAATTTAACTGTTGATTAAATTTTAATTGGATATTAAATAATCGGGCCTAAATCAAGCACCAGAAAACGTTTTTTTTTTGTTTTTGTCAAAAAAAAAATATCACTAAAGTTCAAAATGTTTTTATTTCTCAATCGAAAACAAAAAATTTCAAATGTATTTTAAAATAAAAATATCCCTCAAGTTGAAATTCCAAAAATATCTTTAGGTATAAATATCAAAGATAAAAAAATTGGTAAAAAAAATAAAACTTTTTAAAACGTTTTAAAAAACGTTTTTTTTTTGTTTTTCATCTTTGTACTAAGTACAAAACTACGAATAGAATTTTAGAATTTTTGTTTTATTTTTATGGTGGAGATACTATTCTGGTTTTTGGTTTCAAATCTTAATAGAAAATCATGTAGTACCCTGGAGTGCACTGTTGGGCGGTATATACATACAAACATATATTGCAAAAATTTTTTATGCTAAAATGTTTGCCAATTGACTAGCATTTTGCATTAATATTATTCAATTTCGGGAAAAAAAAATTTTGCAAAAAGGAAAATTTTTGCATCTACATATTCGTTTGCAGAATGTAAATCGCTGACTGAGTTTTTTAATTTATTTTTTGTACCAAAAAGCTTTTTTTCGCGTTCGCCGATTTTTTTGCAATTCTTTAAATGCGGGTTTTTAAAATTCATAATCTAGGGACTATAATACCAATTATCTCATATCATAGTTTGGTGGTTAGTTTGCAAAAAAAAAATCGCGATAAAAATTTTCCGAAGAGAAAATTTTTTGCATCAGTGTATTTGTTTGCAGAATGTAAATTTATAATAAGAATTTTTAATTCATTTTTTGTACCATAAAGTTTTTTTTCGCGTTCCGCCATTATTTTACAATTTTTTAAGTGGGGTTTTTTAAAATCCATAATCTAGGGACTTCATTTGAACACCAGTGATTTTTTTTTATTGAGGAAAAAACAAAATAAAACCTTTTAAAAGTATTAATATCGGGTGCCTGGCCTAAATATTAAAAAATATCATTTTTATGTAAATTTTTTACAAAAAAATTATTTACAAAGATTTAGGAGTTATTTTGTAATACGCAACGCCTTGCGTTGCGTTGTTTTCCATACAAATTGTTTTTGTAACAATAACAATTTACACACAAATCAACGCAACGCAAAGCTTTGCGTTTTACAAAATAACCCACTTAGTTTTTACTGAATTGTATAGCATTTTTTTAATGAAAAGTCCAAAAAATAGACAAAATGGCTTTTTTGGCAAGGATTTGTAAAAATGGAATTTTTACAAAATAAGTGAAAAAATGGCATTTAATGGCAAATGCCAAAATAACTTGCCCTGGTTATAATATTTAAAAATAACTACATATTGTAGTTAATTAAAACAACTATCTATTCAGTTAAAACAGCAGACATGAAAATAATTGTAATTATTATACAAACACCTACAATTAAAAGAAGTAACACAAAAATCATTATAAAATTGAAAACAATACTGTTTTTTATTTCAACTTGCTGCTGAAAATACTAACATTTATCGAAAACATTAACCCTATATGGATCAAGTTACACAAAATAATAATTTTTCAAGTGGACATTTTTTTCTTTTTATCCCCTTAACGGTCTCATAATCTTGCAGTCATAATTGAAATTAAGTTTCATGGATCTGTTTTGTCCCTAGGCCACTAAGACTTAAAGATTTTTTGAATAAAAGTAAACAAAATTAGTGTCTAATGAAATTTAAGTGATATTTTTCGCAAAATTATGAAAGTGTTTATTCTGTAAATTTCCTAGTGGGTCTTTTTTTCGCCAAGAGTATAAAAATTAGCCCTATATGGACCAGTTTACATAAAATAATTATTTTTATCAAGTGGAGATTTTTTTTTATTAATTTAAAAGCTTTACAATCTTGTGGTCATAATTAAAATTGAGTTTCGTGGGTCTTTTTTGTCCCAAAACCGCTAAGGATTAAAGATTTTTTTAAATAAAACTAAAGATAATTATAGTCTAGTCAAATGTGAGTGATATTTTTCGGAAAATTATGCAAACATTATGAAAATTTTCTAATTTTGTTCAATTACTGACAAAATAAGAAATATTCATAAAATGTACTGGAAATGAGTTGCTCCAAACACAAACTCGAATTATCATTTTTTCAATTTATTTTATTTTGTTCTTTAATATCAACTATTTAATGGAACAAATAGCAATCAACATCTCCAAATTAGGCATTTTAAAAATATTTAAAATTAATAAAAAAACGAGTAAAAAGGTTAAAGTCGGGCATGCCGACTATACAATACCCTACACCAGTCTGGTTAAAAGCCAACTAATGTTTGGATCCGAAATTCGAATGGGTTAAAATGAGGCTTGTGTCAAAATTTTCTATAATGTGAGTCAGCGCACCAAATTTCATTAAAATATCTTAATATTTGCGACCTGCAGTTTGTAACCAAGCCAATTTTGGGGGGACCCTTATATGGGCACTAGTTCTAAACATGGACCGATGTTCACCAAAATCATAGGTCTGTGTACGAAATTTCATCAAAATATCTTAATATTTGCGACCTGTAGAGTGCGCACAAGATTGCATGGACAGACAGACAGACGGACGGACGGACGGACAGACGGACATCGTTAAATCGAAATAAAAAAAAATTCTGAGCCGATCGGTATACTATAAGGTGGGTCTACGACCAATATTTTTTGGTGTTACAAACATCAGCACAAACTTATAATACCCTGACCACATAGTGGTGTAGGGTATAATGACCACATAGTGGTGTAGGGTATAAAAACACGTTTTTGCATTTTTTTCAAATTCGTGGTTAATTTTGGATTCCAGGCTAAAGTGGGTTAATGATATCTAATGATGTCAGAAATCCATATCTGAATAAAATTGACTATTTTAAACGAACAAGTGAAATAAAAACTAAATTTTTTCGAAATTTCGAATTTTGGGAATTTTTAATATAAACACTTGTTTCAAAATTGTCCATTTTTTACCAACTTTGGGCACGGGTTAACGTTGTCAAAAATAAATCAATTTGTTCCATTTTCAACCATTTGCAATAAAACAGGGGGTGTAATGAAAGAAAATAGACTAATCTTTTTTTTCACGGACATCCTAGTGTACACCAATAAGATATAAATAAACGTGTATTTTGACATTAAAAATATAAGTTTTTGTGGTTATTTAATAGTAGATATAAAACACTAGAGCATACTCGTATGCTTAAGCATAATCGTCATTAGATTTTGCATTATCCAATTATTTTGTCATAAAAAAAAATTAATACGACCTCTTCTATCAAATCAGTCATATGGAGAAGAATAGCAATTAACTGACGTTTAAAATACCATTTTTCTTGTTTAGACTATCGGATTCTTAATTTAATTGTATGTAAATTAAATTTTAATGAAATGTAATTTAATGGAAGATCACTTATGAAGCCTGTCCATAAAAAAGGCAGAAACTAGATCTAGTCTGATTTGCAAATTTAATGTAATTATAACTTTTGAAGAAAATGTTTATTCTTCTTATTAACCTCAAACCTACAAAATTAGAATTAATAAAAATACATATTAATTACAATATTAATTGTATTTGGTCTATACGACGCGTTTGAAAAAACAACACTTAACTAAAAAAAAAAAAAATGCCCTGTTGGCTGTCCGTCTCTAATATACAAAATTGCCTGCACTTGTACATAAAAACCATACGTCAGTTTGGCAACATTTTCGAAAAGGTGACACGGAGGAAATAAGAAGATAAACAGGAAATCTAAAGTAAATGTTTGTATATGTCTGTTTGATCTCTTCTGAAAGTATTTCATACAGAGACAATCTGACAATAAAAATATAAACAATAATACAATTTAATGGAAGATCACTGATGAAGCCGGTCCATAAAAAAGGCAGAAACTAGATCTAGTCTGATTTGCAAATTTAATGTGTTTATAACTTTTGAAGAAAATGTTTATTCTTCTTCTTAACCTCAAACCTACAAAATGTAATTTAATTTTTTTCATGTTTGTTATGAGTAAATCTATATTTTGCAGGGTTGGAAGTCGAAACGAACTAGGTTAGATTTTATAGTTGATACTTAAGTGAACTTAGCACTATTCTATGTATTGAAATTGAAGCTAATTTCAATGGATTAAAATCATTTAAGGGATGTATGCTCTTATATTGTTCGAATTAGTGTTTATAAGTAAATAACCAAATATTCTTAAATATGTAGAAATTCTGCCACTAAAATGTTAATGTAAACTGAAAAATTGCCCCTCATTCCTTTCATTTCCCAACCATGATTTTTTGTAAATAAAATTTTTTTTTGCTGAAATTATTTAACAAATATACATACTTATGTAATACCAACAATTTTATTCATATGCAAACATTTAATCAATAACTATTTATACATAAGTATATAACTATGCATATAAGTTTATGTTCATTGATTTTTTATCCTTTTTTTACATTTATTCAAGTTTACAAAATAAATCGTAAAATATTGCTACAAAAAACCAAACTTATACTATAAATGTTGAAAATATTATCAAAACAGCTTGTGTTAAGTGGTTGTCGGAATTCTATGTTTCAATAAGTAGTCCTTAATAGCATCATATTTCAAGACACCACAGTAACATTAGCTGATGTGAGTCACATGAACATGTAAAGAGTATATTCAATACACATATTAAATACATACCTAAATATAAAGTAAAATTATTCTTTGCCATTTCTATACTCGTATTATAACTTCAGCTAACTCTTCGTCATCGGACACTCAACCCTCATAAAACGCGGTAAATTTTTGCAACAAAAACAGCCCAGTCAGAAATTGCCAGTGGTACAGAAAATCAAGTACCTGCATACCACTGAGTAACCGCGGTGTTAAAAATAAATGACTGGTTGAACACTTTTTTGGGACGCTTTGTCAGTGTTTGCAAAAAGCGTTTTGCCACTATTTGTTATACAAAAATTTCGGTGGTTTATAAAAAAAAACACTGGCAATGAAGGGGTTTAGAGTGCTATGCCAACTTTAGCAACAAGTGGTTATCCAGTGCTACTACCTAGTCAAAAATTGCAGGGGTACAAAAATCAATTCACTGGTAGAGCAATGATTTTATAAAAATGACGCTTCGTTAAAAAAGTTTATAGTGAGAAGGTTCCGAGTTCAATCTGGTTGCAAGCAAAAAAATTCTTTTTTTAATTGAAATTTTTTTCCAAAAAAACTTTGCGAGTGCTAGCATTTTGTACAGCCGGTAGTTGTCCAGCTGTTGTCATTCATTTACATTTTTAGCCACCAAGTATTATATGTCTAGTTAGCTCAGTGGGTAGAGCTGTCGTCTGCCAATATGACTTTCTGGGTTCATATCACGGCAGGATCAAAACAGATACATATGAACTTTTTTTAAATTTTATTTTGGAAAATATAATTCCAGACCACCTATTTATTGGTTTTGCCATCGTTTTGCCAACGTTAAGAATTTTGTTTCTCCAGTACTTTTCCGGTGCTTTTTGAACAGCCGGTCCTTTTGTCTAATGACGTTATCATTTTGGAATTGGGAAAGCAATTTTTGCCAGTACTTGTACCACCTGCTAAAGTACCTTGCCATCGCATTCCCGTTTGTATTTTTCTGACTGGGAGTGCACTGTGGAAAATACGCTTTTTATGGAGCTTTGTGAAATTCATTTTGAGCGCCAAAGCAGGGACAACTGGGTTACTAATGCCAATCCCGCGTTATAAGAGGTAAGATATATATGACTAAGCTGAGTTGTACGAAACCGCATTAAACGAGGGATGAGTGCTTATGCATGTTAAAGTTCTTTATTTTCTTTTACTATCGCGGCAATAGATAGAATATTTTAGAGCATAGTCCTAACATTTTTCTTTCTATATCTAATATTGAATGTAATATATAGAATAAATACACTTAAAGAATTTCCGTAAACAAAATAGCAATTGTATTAAAATCGTTAATGGCATTATGGAATAAACTTAAATTAAAATGATTTCACATAAAAAATTAACTTATTCTCATTGATATATAATACACTTTCGGCTTTTATGTTTTCAACTTTATTTTATTATTTAAGTTAAGTGTTTGTAACCATTGCATAGGACAAATTGTAATTAATATTATAATTAATTACTAAAGAATTTTTTCTAAAGTTGATTTTGAGGAAGAAGAAGAAAACATTTTTATTGAAAAATATAACAGACAGAAAGGGAATCACCAGGAATCGTCTCACCCAAAAACTCGTCATTGGTTAGTTTATGTGTCAATTGATCAAAGTAATTTTTATTGTTAATTTGTCTCTATATGACAAACTTTTTGTGTATTGCCATGACCGGGGATCGAAGCGGCAGCACTTTGCACAGGCTATGACTCGTAGTATCACCTCATAACATGATACACCTCGGTCGGCATAGCGCTGAGTGTGGCTAATTGAATTTTTTTTTTCCAATCACAGCATATACATTGTATGTTTTTGTAATCAGAAGAACCAGAATTAACTAATACTTGAGCAATTCATTTTTCAATTAGAATGTTTCAGCTTTTAATCCAAGTTTTTTTTTTTTTTGCTTTATCACTTACTGTGTTCGTTTACTCGAAATTCTTACTACTTTTACTACAATTGGAAAGTTTTATTTACTTTTTGTATTGAATTTTTCCAGCTGTAGTAAAAGTAGTAACTTGTAGTAGGTAAACGAACACGCCTTTAATCCAATATTTTATGTTTTCTGAAAAATAATTTTTCTCGTTTTATAAGAAAAAATAACAATTCCAAAAAATATAACAAAAAAAAAATACTACATACTTATAGCGTCAAAAAAAATTGTACAGTTAAAATAACAAAAGCACTAAAAGAATTTTACAAAATTTTGTATTTTGTTTAATTTGATTTGAGTTTGCAATCTTCCGGGCATCGATTCCACTAGGTTTTCGGTTGCTTCCTTACTTTTTTCCTATAGAGAAACTCTCAAATTCAACGGAATTATCCTTAAATTTTATGGATATTTTCTTCTAACGTCTGAGGTTTTTATGTACGGAAAATTCTTTAAAGTTGGTGTGCTTCTATTAGAAGTCTTCAGAATATGAAAAAATTTTTTCCTCAAAATCTGTATAGTTCCTTTAGAAAACCCTCAGATTCTGAGAATTTTTTCTGAGGGCATTTTCATATTATGATCTTACGATTGCGAAAGTCCACTTGATTTGACGATTTTCTTAACGAAAATTTCCTTGGGATCTGAGAGAATTATTTAAGAAAAAAATTGTCAGAATCGAAGGGTTTTTGATTAGTAAAAGCATTAAGGAAAAAGTTACCCACATCTAAAGATAGAAAATTAGTTGTTTTCACAAGATAAAAAAAAATCCAAAAGTTTTTAAGTTAAAATGATAGCAAAATCTGAGTAAATTCTTTAAGGGAAATAGTCACAGAAACTAAGCGTCGTCTTATGAAAATACCCAGCAAAAAAAGGGATGCTGAAGCAGTAGAAAAAGTAGAAAAATTGATGATATATTTAGATTTACTTCTTTTTTAACATAAACACTACCCAAGTAAAAAAGTGTTGATATAGTCATATATTATCATATAAAATTTTGTATAATTATATATTAGAACATATATAGTTATATGAAATTTTACCAAATTATATCCTAAATATATAACTATATCTTATTATATATTGCACAATATATAGTGCAACATATTACAATATCCAATTATATATAGGCCTATATATAGTTACATTTGCCTCATATAATTATGTATAATTGTATCGAATTATATACCATTATATCAGTTGTCATAGGGAGGAGACTCCCACTTCAAAATTTTGAATGAGTGCAAAGAAAGCCCTCCCTCACCAATTAAAGTTTAAAAAAAATTGTTCGCAAAAAAAACCAGAGACATATAATATAGAGATGTAACATGGATAATTTTTTAAACAATCTGTAGATGTCGCTAGCATGTGGGAAATTTTGTCAAAGGAGGATTTTATTTTGGGAAATTTTCTGAAGGGAGGATTTTTTTAAGTCAAATGAGCTTTTACAGAGTTGTTAGGTAAGGGGATTTGGACCCAAATTAGGGATTTCGACTCGTTTTGGGGACAGATTAAAAAATTTGTAAATTTTAAAAGATTTAGTTTTAGGCCCAAAATAAGAAGAATTTTGGTATAAATTATATGCGTATTATTTAAAATTAGGTCTGTTAAAGAATTTCAAAATTTCTACAAAATATTTAAATTATTGAAGAAAAGTTCTCCAAATATTTATAAATCTTGAAATAACGAAAAGCAACCAAGCTCAATAATTAATCAACAAATGTTCTATTTTCCAAATACTGAAATTGTTACATGCAAAGGACTCAAAAAAAAATAAATTTTGTGTAGGCTCAAAAATTACCAGGGGTTTTCATATAACCTTATGTACCTTCTGAATCGTGTAAACTCGGCTTATGCAAACTTAATGTTCAAAAGAGTTTACGAGCCCTAGAACTTACACCTTATGTATATCTTTACACCTTTTATAAATTCTATTTCATTTAACTTACTTATTTGCAATTTAAGGCCCATAGGGCAAATTGCATGCTCTTTTGCCTTTATTATTGATTGATGTGAATTATTGCCAAATTATTTAAAAAAAATTCCGTTTCTACTTTTAAAAAATAGTGTTTCAGTAATTTATATTTAATATTTTATTTTTTGTTTTGTTTTTTGGTAATTTTTGACAGTTATTTTATTCTTAGAGTGTGTGTGAAACGGTAGCAAAGTATTCTTTATGGTAAATTTTTGACAGCTTTGAGGTGAATAAAATTTCACTAGCCATAGGTCTAGTAGGATTTTTGACATAAGCATGGAAATATTTGACATGTTAAAATGTGAAAATTTTTATATACATACATTAGGGCGGGTCGATTTAATAATCGCCCATGGCTCAGTGAAAATCGTATTCTAGGGATCAAAATAAGAAACTTTGCCGAAGGAACCATACCTCTAAAACGAATTCTACTACCCCCAACTGTTGACTTTTGTCCCGTAGGGTCAAGTTTTGAAAAATCCCACTTTGACCCATTTAGAGTGCCCCAATCGAGTCCAAATGTATGACCGACCCCCACTAACTGTGGAGGGCCGATCCACCCATGCCAGTGGCACACCCCCTGGAACTCCCCTGGGGGTTCCAGGGGGTGTACCACTGGCATGGGTGGATCGGCCCTCCAAAGTTAGTGGGGGTCGGTCATACATTTGGACTCGATTGGGGCACTCTAAATGGGTCAAAGTGGGATTTTTCAAAACTTGACCCTACGGGACAAAAGTCAACAGTTAGGGGTAGTAGAATTCGTTTTAGAGGTATGGTTCCTTCGGCAAAGTTTCTTATTTTGATCCCTAGAATACGATTTTCCCTGAGCCATGGGCGATTTTTTTGCCTCCCCACAAATCGACCCAGCCTAACATACATAAAATAAAAATGAATAAACAGTATGTACAAATTTAAAATTCTGAACAAAAACAAAACAGATTTAAAATTAACGTACCAGAAAGGAGGCAGAAGAAAATTATATTAGATGGAGGTAACAAATTTTACTTCTCGGCTTCGTCTATTTTGATATGCAAAACTAAAACTTCCATTAATTGCAACGATCTTGTTTGTAGGAGAATTACAATTAGAAAGCGCATATACATATTTCCTAAAAATATTTGTTTCTCCTTATTTATTTTTTCATTATTATTTAAAACTGTCAAAAATTTTACATTGTCGAAAAAGATTTCATTTCATACAGTAAAATTAAATTTTTTTTACCATAGAACAAATATTTTTCACCATGATACTTTGCTATCGTTTCACATACACCCTTATATCTAATTTACTCTCGATTAATACTGCCGAATTTGTTCGAAAACGTTAGTTGTAAATACCGAATAAAAAAATTTAAGAATTAACATTTGATTTATGTATAACAGTTATAACCAAGAAATTGGGAATAAAGCACAGTAAGTTGTTTGAGTTTCACGTGAAAAAACTGTTATACTCTATAAAAAAAAATATTTTTCACGACAATGAGTGTCACGTGAAATTTATTTAGACTTTGTTTTCACGCAAATTTAATAAACAAGACTATTATTTTTCTTGTGATAAAGATACATTTTGTGTTTATTTTGATTGTGTCTTTCTAATTACCCGTGAAAAAATAATTTTATTCGAAATTAATCAAATTAGATAAAGTTTTTTAATGGTTTACTGGTTTTTTTATACATTCAGATATTGCTTATACGGTGTATCATATTAATGTATATGATAATATTTAAATAAAATAACTTATATAAAAATGCATAAAAAATACCAATAAGATAAGACCAAAATACCGATACAGTTGTATCAAATTATACTCAAAAATATATTAATTGATATATATATAGACTTTGTTTTATCAAATTAAATTAATCCATTTTACGAATTAAATTGAATAAACCTTTTTTCATGGGTACATAAAAAAAAATTAAATTTCAGAATTTAAATTACTATTTAAGGCCTTTAAAGTTTGAGCGAAAATTTTCCACGTGAAAAACAACTTACGGTGCTTAAAGTATATTTTATTATTTTTAATCAGGTTGTGATTATGGAATACATATTTTCTTATAATTGGTGGAGGGGATCGATTCAAAATTAATAGAGAAATTGCGAATGTATAAAATAATTTTTCATTACGAAATATTTATTATATCCATACATGGGACTAATGAATTAGGTGGACTAATTAATTGACGAATTCATTAACATTGATTGATATAAATGGTAATGAAATTATTTTCGTTACCATTGTTTCAAACTAATGTTAATGATTTTGGAATTTGATTTCATTGAATAATGACAATGGTTTTTAAATTCATTACCATTGATAATGTGTCAATTAAAAAAAATAATTACCATTGACAGATAAGCTTTCCGAGGAACGTAAAAATGCAGAAAATTCACTGAAATCAGAGTTGGAAATTGTCAAAATTTGAAAAAATTTACAAAATTGAAAAAAATCACAAAAATTGGAAAATATTGGAAAAAATCGTCAAAATTTGAAGAATTGTCAAAAATTCGAAAAAATCGCCAAAATTGAAAAAAATCGTCAAAATTTGAAAATCGTCAAAAATTTCAAAATATCGTTAAAAATTTTAAAAATCGCCAAAATTGAAAAAATTGTCAAAATTTGAAAAAATTTCCAAAATTGAAAAAAATCATAAAAATTTGGAAAAAATCGTCAAAATTTGAAAAATCGTCAAAGTTTGAAAAATCGTCAAAAATTAGAAAAAATCCCCAAAATTTCGGTTTTACAAAATTGAAAAAATCGCCAAAATTCATTTCTCGCACAAATTACAAATCGCTTAAATAAAATTTTAATTTTCCATATCTCGAAAACTATAAGAGCTAGAAAAAAAATTACTGCACCAAAGGTCAAAACTCACTACCAATACCCCGATAGCGAAATTAGATTTTAACTTGCATTGCTAGATTTTAAAATCGCGTTTTTCTCGCAAACTAAGCCACGTAGAGAGAAAAGAGCTTTTATTTGGAATGTCCCCCATAACTCGAAAACCAAATGAGTTAAATGAAAACGGATAACGGTTTTGGAACAAGGAAGTCATAGTGAGTCATCTGCAATAAATGCGAAAAATCACTTAAATAAAATTTTAATCGTCCATATCTCGAAAACTAGAAGAGCTAGAGGAAAAATAACTACACAAAGGTCAAACCCACCACCAATACCCGATACCGAAACTAAATTTGACTTTCGTTGCTAGATTTTAAAATCGCGTTTTTCTCGAAACTAAGCCTCGTAGAGAGAAAACGGCTTTTATTTGGAATGTCCCCCATACCTCGAAACCAAATGAGTTAAATGAAAACGGATAACGGTTTTGGAACAAGGAAGTCATAGTGAGTCATCTGCGGAAAAATAAATGTGAAAATCGCTTAAATAAAATTTTAATCGCCCATATCTCGAAAACTAGAAGAGCTAGAGGAAAAATAACTACATCAAAACCCACCACCAATACCCCGATACTGAAACTAAATTTTGACTTGCACTGCTAGATTTTAAAATCGCGTTTTTCTCGAAAACTAAGCCTCGTAGAGAGAAAACGGCTTTTATTTGGAATATTCCCCGTATCTCGAAAACTAAATGAGTTATATGAAAACGGAACAAGGAAAAATAAATGCGAGAAATAAATTTTGGAAATTTCGTTTTTTAAACCTGGACTATTTTTTAAATTTTGGCGATTTTTTTTAATTTTGTCGATTTTCACAAATTTTTACAAGTTTCTCAATTCTGGCAATTTTTTCCAATTTTTGACGACTTTCTGAAATTTTGACGATTTTGGTAATTTTTTCAAATATTGGAAATTTTTTCAAGACGATTTTTTTCAAATTTTTACGATATTTTGCAATTTTTGCGTTTTTGTGTAATTTTTGACGATTTTTTTTTAAATTTTGACTATTTGGGCAATTTTTTCAAATATTGACGATTTTTTCAAGTTATGACGATTTTTTCAAAATTTTACAAAATTTTGACATATTTTCAATTTTGGCGATTTTTTCTAATTTTTGCATTTTTTTTGCGATTTTTTCTTTTTTTAATTTCAGCGATTTTTTGCATCCATGTGCGCGCACATGTGCATGTGCGTTCCGCTTTTTAGCTTTTTAGAAAAATGTTTATATTTTTGGCTCGCTTGAGGGCTTTTCCATCCCTGATTGTAGCTTATGTTATATATTAAGATTTTTGTAAACAAATGGTTTTTTAATCAATTGTAGTTAGTTTTTTTATACATTAGTGTGATTTCATTACCATTAGTAATGATTTTTCTAATGAAAAATATTTCATTACCATTAAATGGTAATGAAATTTTTTTCATTGTCATTAGTATGAACTAATGGTAATGAAATTTCAATGGTAATGAAAAATTCCCATGTATGATTATATCCATAAAATTTAAATAATCTGAATAAATATATTATGGTTTTAAAAGAATCCTGATGCTTTTGGTAGATATTTTTTTTTTTTTTTTTGATCGGGAAGTGATTTTTCAACCTGACAACGCATCAGGTCTTAAAAATCAACTTACTCAGATATGTTTTCAAATGAAAAATATCAGTGATATAGATTAATCGACATATTTTCCGGATAAGGGCCAAATCTAGAATGATAACGAAATATTATTATACCAATTTTTCCCACAAAAAAGTTTTTAATTTCAAGATTACATAATTTCATGTTTGGAGGCCAATGAATCGAAACTTTGTAAAAAATTTATGGATGGGGGAGAAAAATAGGTGTAAAAGGGAATTTTTGGGATTATTTAAAATCAGAGCCTTTAGCTAACATTATGTTTTTAACTTAAAAGGCAATTATTTTGAAAGTGCGGCTATAGTTATGGAACAATCTCCAGTCGTTCATCTCATATCTTTCAGTGTAGGGGTTTTTTCTTGTTTGTTTAAAGCCATCATTTACAGAATAAATACTTACACATAAACAATATGAAACACACACATTTTGTTTAGTACCACTATTATACAATTTGCACAAACAAGGATGAGGACGAGTGGCGGTAGTAAAAGGAATAAACGAAAAAAATTGTGTAAGGCTTAAGTTTATGGTACTTTTTAACTGGCGCAACGGAAACAGTAGCATTAAATCAAATGATGACTGCCTTTATACCATATTTTGTTTTTCCGAAAATAAAACCAACGACAACAACAAATCTAACAATACCGAAAACTCCAATCTATTTTCAGTGTTTTAGCTCATTGGAAGGATATGTAATATCCGTTTTGGTTTTCTTTTCAAACGTCTATTACAATAAATAAATAACACCCAAACATTTGTTTCTTATACAGTTTGGAATAGCTGTAGCTGGCGTATAAATAAATAGTAGACGTGGTAGATGGACGACTCACCCATTTCGAGACAACACATGCTTCTGCTCACATGATTGGCGATATTCACTGTACAATTCAACCAACAAATGATGTTGGCCATCATTTATTTGAAAATAAATACTGTCTGCCAGGAAATAAACATATAGCCACTAAATAAAAGTACTTTTTTTTAACATAAATGTTTGTGGAAATAGAAAAACTCTTAAATGGTTATGTGTGTTTATGTTTTTAATATTAGTATTATATTGACTAAAATAATCATAAAACTGAAAGTGTTTCCGTTAAAAAATTATACGCAAATAAATAAATTACACAATTGTCGAAATTTATATATAGCATAGGGAAGGTATGCCATGGAGAGAGACTCCAGTTTAAAGAACTTTAATGAGATTTTTTAATATATTACTGTTTAACTCCAACTAATACTACAAGCCCTAATCGAAACTTTAAACCGTCGCTCTAGAATAGATATAAGTTTAAAAATCTGGGACGTAAGCTCTATTAAATATCCAGCAAAAAGAGAGATGCGTAAGCAGTAGAAAAAGAACTACAATTGATAATGTAGATGTACTTCTTTTTTAACACAAACACTATTGATTTTGATATTGAGTTGTCATAGGAGAGGAGTACTACAACTTCAACATTTTTTCAGTACTTTTTGAAAGAGTGCAAAGGAAGCTCTTTTTCACCAATAAAAGTTAAAAAAATTCTTTGCAAAAAAATAAATTTTTTTTATTTTACAAAAGTTTTTTATTGCCGCCACTGGGTAGCGAACTTGCGACCTCTTCATTGCTAATCTAGCGCTCTACCGCTGAGCTATTTTTTGATATGAAAGTTAACTGGCACAAAAACACCACTTTGTCATTGCGAGATATTGCGCTTTATTATCTTCAATAAAAGTACATATTAAAAAAGTGTAAAAGGTGCACTCCAGTTCAATATTGTTTTCAGCACTACTTTCACATGTGCTTAAAAAGCAATTTTTCATCATTTTTATAAAGGTTGGTCCAACCAAAATGCACGATGTTAATTGTAAATAAAGCAAAAAGTTTTCAGAGAATTATCTTAATATTTTTTATTAGGATAGCAAGATTTATGACAATTATGTGTGAAACAAAATATCGGCCAAATGCTCGCCACGGCTTCGGTGGCATACCTCTATCCGATGGTCCATATTTTCAATGACTCTGAGACATAATTGAGGTTCAATGTCGTTAATGAGCCGAATTATCTCATCATTTAGCTCTTGAATTGTTCTTGGCTTCTTGGCGTACACTTTTTCTTTTAAATGTCCCCAAAAAAAAAAGTCCAATGATGTTAAATCACATGATCGTGGCGGCTAATTAACATCGCCACGATGTGAGATAACACGGCCATTGAATTTCTCGCGCAAAAGAGCCATTGTTTCGTTGGCTGTGTGGCAAGTGGCACAATCCTGTTGGAAGTACATTGACGACGAGTCGAGGTTGACGGCTCTTTTGCCAAACTATCGCGAACAGTAATGATTTCTTAAAATTTTTATTAATATAATCAATTTCTTTATTAAAACTTGTTTTTAGTTTTTTCTGGGTAATTATGAATTCTGTTTGGAATTTTTATTTCTTTTACTTTAGCCTTTTTTTCTCTCCTTTTTCCCTCTTTTTCCTCTTGTTCTTTTCCGGTTTTGCTGAGGGGGTGGGGGTGGGAATTTTCTTTTAAATATATCCCTAAACATATTTGAGTTTACTGGTAACCAAGTAATGAGCTTTTAAGCTAGTCTTTCCACATTTATTAACATTATGATTTGCTTCTTTCCCAGTTACCCTTAAATATATGATGGAAGGTTCTGGGTCGTTAATTATTGTAAAGTCTTTACAAACCTCCTCCTTCCAAAATAGTGCTTTTTGTGCTGATACAAAATAATTAACTTCAAGTAGATCATATATGCACTCAGTTGTTAAGACTCATAGTTTTGTTTTACAATTTCAAAAACTCATTAAAATCTTCATACTACTATGTTGTAAGTGTTGATCAAAAACCCTTTTTAAATATGTATCTTTTACTTCTTCTTCATCATTATCAACTTTTGTTCATTTCAATTCATTAACATGAATGAATTTTTGGGTTTAGTGTTTTCAAACGAAAATTGTCTGGAAAGTTTTTATTGTATTTATGAATGTAGACGTTTTTTTGTGTTTTGTCTGGTAGAAAATCGTATTTCATTACAAAATATTTTTTAGTTTATGACTTTAGAAGTGTTCATCAAATATTTGTTAATTTTTGGAAGTATTAAATATTTCTATAGTTTTGCAGTGAAAACACATCTATCTATATAGTTAAAAAGTTCTCTAAGTTTTTAATATTGTGTTATTTATTTGTTACAAAACTACGTTACTGATAGTGTTGGCAAACACTACTCAAAAATGTATAAAATTGTCTAATTTAACTAATTTATTAAATTGAAACTAATTAAACTAAATTTATGTAGTTGAGCAGAATATTAGGCCGTCTCGAGTATTATATGAAATACTAGCGGGCGCAGCCCGATACGTTGTTAGCGTGCCTTAAAGGTTAGAATTAAATTTCTTTTGGATAAAATAAAACACAATATTTGTTGTTAAGGTAAAATAATTGTATAAAATTTATTGTAATGTTTAAGTACAAACACTATTTTTTGCCTCTTCATTTTTATATAAATAAATCATTTAGTATACCAACACGTGAGCATGTAACAACTAATTGTCTGTTGTTCAAGCCATCGGCGTAGATAGGTCGTATTTTTTTGAATTCGCTTTGTTTATTTAAAGTACAGTTTTTATAATAAAAAGCCTTCACCCAGCCACCACAAATAAATAATTCTGACACAACAGTGGGTTTTAAATAAATAAATATTTGATCACTTTTTCTCATGAAAGTGGATTGTTATTAATGAATCCATTACAAATTGCAATATACGTGTGTTTATGAAGCTTATTTGGTAAAGTGCGAACTTAGTTAAACAGACCCGTAAGTAGTTTTGTTCATTTGTGTTTTGAATGAAAATTAATAACGAAAAACCGGGTTGGCAAGCGATTTATAATACTGTTAGCGTGCATTGAAGTTTTTTTAATTTCAGTTTATGTAAAGGTACACCTGGCAATTCAAGTAAATTCACAAATTCAGTTGGAAAATTTACTGCATCGGTTTCTTCCACCGGTGCTTCGTTACCTGCAGTTTAAATATCAGAATATATAAGTTCCATTCCTTTTCTAAGGTTTTTTCTCTTTTAGAAAATTTGTTTAACTTTTTGGAGAGTATGTTTCAATGCTACATAAGTTTCATATTCCGTGGATAGTGTTTGAATAGGTAAATAAAAGGGGTTCTTCACCCCTTTTTGTTCCTCCCAGTAAAAATCCCAAATATATATAATCTGCCTCAATCGGATGCGAAATTTCAAGTACCAAACTCCGGCAGTTTGAGTTATTCAAATTCCATTCCATTTTGTTTAACAATTTCAGTGTTCCAATGCAACTCTTTCCAAGATTCCATTTCGTTCACCATTCCATTGCATTTCGTTCCCATTATTTGTTATTCCAATTCCACTCGTCCCCCGTTTCATTTCATTTCGTTCCTACTGTCTTGTGTATCGATATTGATATCAGTCGCTTCTCTTTCCATTCCATTTCTTTGCACTTGCTCCGCTCCATTCCTCTTTTAACTGCAGTGTTTCAATTCCACTCGTTCCCGATTCTATGCCATCTCGCTCCTCATTCCATTTCGTTCTATAGTCCATTCCTTTCCGTTCCCTCTTCCAATCCATTTCCATTGTCTATAATTTCAATTCCACTCGTTCAACGTTTATATCCATTTCGTTCCACTTGTGTAGTGTTTCAATTCCACTATCCTATTTAGTTTCCTATTTAGTTTCTTAATTTTAGTGTTCCATATACACTCGTTCTTTAAATTTTAGGTTTCTAGCTAAAGACGCAGATGTTAAGGGGCGGGGGGCAATTTTCCCCTTTTGAGCCACCATTTTTACCACGTTCCTGTCCCAAGTCCTTAAAATGCCTTGTCGATAAGTTAGTCCATACTCCAAGGAAAACTTATTATAAATTACGGGTTTTTAGACGAAGGGTTCGGTTAGGCCATCAAGGGGGAGAATTATTCTATTTTTACCCCTCGCGGTAGGAATTTCCAAAAATTCCGAGAACGTCTGTGTTGGAGGAGGAACCTACTACATACATAATTTTAGGTCTCTATATCCAGCAGTTTGGCCAACTCGGCAAGGGGGAAGTTTTTTTCCTTTTTACCCCTCCCGATATGAGTTTCCAAAAAAATACCGTCTTAGCGGACGTCTACGTTGGAGAATTAACCCAAATACCGAATTTAAGCTCCCTAGTTCCAGCAGTTTGGCCAGGCCCTTGAGGCGCAGACTTTTCCTGTTTTTGACCCTACCTGTGGAAATTTCCAAAAATCTCATCTTAGCGGATGTCTACAATAGAGGAGGAACTTTAATATAAAATTTCAACTTCCTACCTCCAGCAGTTTGGGCAGGCCTTTAAGCGGCACTTATCGCTTCATTAATCCCCATTTTTGCAATGTCCCTGTCCAAAATTCCATAAAGCACCTTCCCGATAAGTGAGCCCATACTCCATGGAACATATGTTTTACATTTCAGGTTTCTAGCCAACTTTTACTATTTGTGCCCCTCTCGGTAGGAATTTTCGAAAATCCATCTACAGGGAATTTCAACTTCCTAGTTCCAGCAGTTTGAGCAGGCTGTCAAGTGGGACACTTTTTCTTTTTTTGTCCCTCCCGGTTGGAATTAGGCTGGAAGAGGAAGCTAAGTACCGAATTTCAGCTTCCTAGTTCCAGCAGTTTGGACAGGTCGTTTAGGGGCCTCTTTCCCTTTTCGAGCCCTTATTTTATAACGACACTGTCCAGAATTCAAAATAGTATCTTTCTAATAAGTTAGCCCTTACTCCAGGGATCAACATTTTAAATTTCAGGTTTCTAGCCGAAGGGGTTTTTACAGGCCACCAAGGGGAGGATTTCTTCTTTTTGACCCTCCCTTTAGGAATTTACAAAAATTCGATATTCGCGGCTGTCTTAGATGGATGAGAGACATTCATACCAAATTTTAACTTCATTGCCTCAGCGGTTTGGCAGGCCGTTATTGGGGACATTTTTCCCTTTCAACCCCCATTTTTACTATGTTTCTGTTCCAAAATAGAAAAAATACGTTGCCGGTGAGTTAGTCCTACTCCAGGGAATACATATTTAAAAGTTTAGGTTGGCCAGAAGGGATTGGGCAGGCCGTCAAGGAGAATACTTTTCCCCTTATCTCCCTCCCGATAGGAATTTCAAAAATTCCGTCTAAGCGGACGCCTACACAGAAGGAGGAACTCACATACCGAATTTCGGCTACATAGTTTTAGCAGTTTGGGCAGGCCGTCAAGGGAGAAACATCCCCCTTTTGGGATATCCTGTAGGGAATTCCAAAAATACAAACTTAGTCGATGTCTACTATAGTGGAGGAACCTTTATACCAAATTTAAACTTCTTACCTCCAGTGGTTTGGGCAGGCAGTTAAGGGGGACACTTTTCCAATTTGTGAGACCGTCTATGGGGAGACTTTTCGCCTTTTTGCCCGTTTCGGTAGGAATTTCCAAAAATCCCGTCTTTGCGGACGTCTATGCCGAATATCAAAAAACCTTGTTTTAGTGGAGATATCCGTGGGGGGAGGAAAAAAAGGACTTTTTGTGAAATCATATTTTTTTAAATGGTATTTTTTTAAATGGAATTTTTTGGGAAAAGCGAAATTTTTGGAAAAAGATACTTTATTTTTACAAAGTACTTTATTGGAAGAAGGTACTTTTTTTTGAAAAAGTTATTTTTTGGAAAAAGGTACCTTTTTTGGATAAGGTAATTTTTTTTTGAAAAAGGTAAATTTTTTTAGAAAAAGGCACTTTTCTTGGAAAAAGGTACTTTTTTTGGAAAAAGGTCCTTTTTTTGGAAAAAGATACGTTTTTTTTGGAAAAAAGGTACTTTTTTGGAAAAAGGTACTTTTTGTGGAAAAAGGTACTTTTTGTGGAAAAATGTACTTTTTTTGGAAAAATGTACTTTTTCGAAAAAGGTACTTTTTTCGGAAAAAGTACATTTTTTGGAAAACGGTACCTTTTATGAAAAACGGTACTTATTTTGAAAAAAGAACTTTTTTGGAAAAAGGTACTTTTTTGGAAAAGGGTACTTTTTTGGAAAAGGGTACTTTTTTGGAAAAAGGTACTTTTTTTGTCCCCTTTTTGCCCCTCTCGATAAGAATATCCAAAAATTCCGTTTCAGCGGACGTCTACACCGGTCGAAGAACCTACATACCAAGTTTCAACTTCATAGCTCCAGCAGTTTGAGCAGGCCGTCAAGGGGGAGACTTTTTCCCCTTTTTGCCCCTCCCTGTAAAAATTTCAAAAAATCCCGTCTTGGTGGATGTCTACGATAGTGGAGGAACCTTTATACCAAATTTCAACTTCCTACCTCCAGTGGTTTGGGCAGGCCGTCAAGGGGGCTCTTTTTCCCTTTTTCACTCCAGGGAATACATATTTAAAAGTTTAGGTTGGCCAGAAGGGATTGGGCAGGCCGTCAAGGAGAATACTTTTCCCCTTATCTCCCTCCCGATAGGAATTTCAAAAATTCCGTCTAAGCGGACGCCTACACAGAAGGAGGAACTCACATACCGAATTTCGGCTACATAGTTTTAGCAGTTTGGGCAGGCCGTCAAGGGAGAAACATCCCCCTTTTGGGATATCCTGTAGGGAATTCCAAAAATACAAACTTAGTCGATGTCTACTATAGTGGAGGAACCTTTATACCAAATTTAAACTTCTTACCTCCAGTGGTTTGGGCAGGCAGTTAAGGGGGACACTTTTCCAATTTGTGAGACCGTCTATGGGGAGACTTTTCGCCTTTTTGCCCGTTTCGGTAGGAATTTCCAAAAATCCCGTCTTTGCGGACGTCTATGCCGAATATCAAAAAACCTTGTTTTAGTGGAGATATCCGTGGGGGGAGGAAAAAAAGGACTTTTTGTGAAATCATATTTTTTTAAATGGTATTTTTTTAAATGGAATTTTTTGGGAAAAGCGAAATTTTTGGAAAAAGATACTTTATTTTTACAAAGTACTTTATTGGAAGAAGGTACTTTTTTTTGAAAAAGTTATTTTTTGGAAAAAGGTACCTTTTTTGGATAAGGTAATTTTTTTTTGAAAAAGGTAAATTTTTTTAGAAAAAGGCACTTTTCTTGGAAAAAGGTACTTTTTTTGGAAAAAGGTCCTTTTTTTGGAAAAAGATACGTTTTTTTTGGAAAAAAGGTACTTTTTTGGAAAAAGGTACTTTTTGTGGAAAAAGGTACTTTTTGTGGAAAAATGTACTTTTTTTGGAAAAATGTACTTTTTCGAAAAAGGTACTTTTTTCGGAAAAAGTACATTTTTTGGAAAACGGTACCTTTTATGAAAAACGGTACTTATTTTGAAAAAAGAACTTTTTTGGAAAAAGGTACTTTTTTGGAAAAGGGTACTTTTTTGGAAAAGGGTACTTTTTTGGAAAAAGGTACTTTTTTTGTCCCCTTTTTGCCCCTCTCGATAAGAATATCCAAAAATTCCGTTTCAGCGGACGTCTACACCGGTCGAAGAACCTACATACCAAGTTTCAACTTCATAGCTCCAGCAGTTTGAGCAGGCCGTCAAGGGGGAGACTTTTTCCCCTTTTTGCCCCTCCCTGTAAAAATTTCAAAAAATCCCGTCTTGGTGGATGTCTACGATAGTGGAGGAACCTTTATACCAAATTTCAACTTCCTACCTCCAGTGGTTTGGGCAGGCCGTCAAGGGGGCTCTTTTTCCCTTTTTCACCCCCAGTTTTACAACATCGCTGTCCAAAATTCTTGAAAGTACTTTCCAGAAAAGTTAGTCCCTACTCCAAGGAACACATATCTAAAATTTCAGCTTTCTAGCCAAAGGGGTTTTGGCAGGCCGTCAAGGGGGAGACTTTCCCCCTTTTTGCCCGTTCCTGTAGGAATTTCCAAAAATCCCGACTTAGTGGACGTCTACGCCGAAAGTGGAACCTACATACCAAATTTCAACTTCCTAGCTTCTGCGGTTTGGGCTGGGCGATGTTGAGTCAGTCAGTCAGTCAGTCAATAACGTTATACTACTACTACTATACCCAAGTAAAAAAGTATCGATATAGTCATATATTATCATATAAAATTTTGTATAATTATATATTGGAACATATCTTGTTATATATTGCACAATATATAGTGCAGCATATTACAATATCCAATTATATATAGATCTATATATAGTTACATATGCCTCATATAATTATGTATAATTGTATCGAATTATATACCATTACATCTAGTTGGATATGATTATATTATATTTAAAAAATTTGGATGAGTACAAAATCCGGATAAAATTGTATCAAACCATATCTTATTCCATCAAATTAAATCTAATTGTGTCAAATTAGATCTAATATGACCATAATACGATCTAATTTGATACAATTAGATGTTTTAATTTTTCGGATATAATTACATATAATATCAAAAGTCATATAATTTTTTTTAGTACGGTAGAGATGAAAAAAAACTACGGGTATTTATGTATGTTTGAAGTAATTTTAATTACAACAAAAATTACATTTTTCTCCAAATTCGCAGAAAGTAAATAGCTATAATGCAATCTTCGAATTTTAAATTTAGGTTTAACAAATTGTTTAGAAACTGAAGTTGGTGCTTTGCCATACCCAGATACTATTAATTATAGAGATAGGAAATCAAAACTTATGCTACTCACCGATAGAGGGCGCTGAAATTTAGTATTACCTGAGCAACTATTTAGCATCAGTTTAGAATCAGCTGAGCCGATATTTTAAAACTCACAAACTGCTGAAAACTACACAAAATAAGGAAAAAACAAGCGCGGAATATATTCAAATAACAAAATTTGAGATATTTATTTGTTTTTATGCTTTGTTGTTTGTTATTATTTAAATTTAAAAAAGAAAATTGTCAATTTTTTGAACAAAGTGCCATCTAGTGATAACAATGTTTTTATAACTATATTTTTTGGTGATGCCATACCCCTGGCTATACCTAGGAATGGGTTAGGGATATTCTTGAGGTAAAAAAATCATATCTAATTATTTTTATGTCTAAAGATTGAAAAATAATATAGCATTAGGAGATTTCAGTAACAATTAATAACACTGTGCTAGTCGCAAATTTTAACAAGCTGGGCACTCTACAGATAAAGCTAACTCGAGTACGCCGAATTCAATGGTGATAGCCGTTTTTCATATTTTAATCGCGCTCGTATTCGCGATTAAAATTTTAACGCTAATGTACCAAAAAAGTATATTTTTGTACTTCTGGGATCATTTTTGATTATAAATTTATCAAATTTGATTAAATATATACAATATTAAGGAAGCTTTAAATCTATCGCGAAATTTTTTTTTCGATTTTTTGTTCTGAAAGTTTTTTTTATCGAAAATTTTTTTTTTTTTTGCAAATAAAAAATACAACGTTATGTTATTTTGTGTATATTCAGGGTTTAGAAAAATATTCAATAGAGTTAAAAAAAATTTATTTTGAAAAAAATCGCGAAAAAAAGGTTTCCTCGCAAAAATTGTATTTAACAGAATTGGATACATTTAAATTTAAAAATAATCTCAAAAATAAAAAAAATATCGTTTTATGGTATTTTGGTATTGAAATATTATGGAGAATACGAGCGCTACATTCTAAAAGCGACTAGCACCATTGAATTCAGCGTACTGAAATTAGCTTTACCAGTAGGATGCCCAAGTTGTTTAAAAAAAAGTGTCAAATTCGAGTACAGTGTAATTGTTCTTGTTTCTAGTTTATATCTCATTGTTTCTTTAATATTTTCCAACGGATTTTTAATGGGTAAACCTTCTTGCAAAGATAATTTCATATTAAAACCAAATAACCTATGTATATACAAACCGTGCATCGTATGAAAGGTGTATGAAAGAGTCGTAACAAAGTAAAATTTTGTAAAAATCAGAAAATGTATCCTACTTTGAACTTAATTTTTCACAAGTCTAGGTTTGAAAAATTGAGAAATTTTATTATGAAGATCCAATAAAAATTGAAATAAGTCAATTATGTTTTCTTACTTTTTCTCATTTTTGACCATTTTTAAACAAAAAAGTATACCTTGGATTTATACTAATAGGAAAAATTCTGTAAAGAATTTAGCTAAAACTACCAAAAATAAGTTAAAAATTATGTTGCAGAAAAAACTGCTATAAGTAGTAGATTATTTTTGCTACATGTTAGTAAGATAGCAACAGCAAAAGTAAAACTGTTAAATATGCAAAATTCATTTGAGTTAAATTTTTTTTAATAGAAAATAACAAATTAGCCTTCCAAAGTCAGAAACAAATTTTGCTAAATAATTAGTAGCTAACAAATAACAAAAAAAATTAAAAATTTTCGAAGTTTTTTTTCAATCTTTTTTTAAATACAAGTAAAAATTGAGCAGTTTACAATTTTTTTAGCAAATATTTCTGCTGATTTTAGCAGTATGGACTGCTATTTGCATTCATCTAAATTTAGCCTAAAAATAACAAAAATTTACAGATATAACAGTTTATTTTTGATGATTTTATTCTACTGATATTTAGCAAAATTTTCTACAGATTTTGCAGTAAAATTTGTCATTTTCAATTAACTAAGAATTAGTTTAGACATAACTAAAATTCTGTACATTTAACCGTTTTATTTTTGCTGTTCTTATTTTACTAGTATTTAACAAAAAAATTATCTAATTTCAGCAGTTTTCTCTGCAGCATCATTTTTAACAAATTTTTATTAACTTTTTCTGCTATTTTTACAGATTTATTTCTATGAGTGTACTTATGTAATGAAGGTATCCCCTAGGTCAGGGCTTACAAAACTATGACACGAATGTCAGTAGTGGCACGCGAGTGGATTTTAGTTGGCACGCGACGTTTTGTTAAATATTTTCAAAAAATTTAAACCATTAGAAGACCAGCAAAAAATTTAGTTAAATGCTAAATTTCGCTACCGAAATGTGTGACTTAACTCCATAATGGTGAAATTATTCAAAGAGCTTGTAAATCGTCTTTTAAAATAATTAAAACTCTGCATTGAAAATTCTGGGAAAATTTCTAAAATTCTAGGTTGAAAGAAGCCTCATAATCGGAGAGGTAAAAAGAACGAGAAAATTGCACAAAAATGGAAAACAACTTGTAATAAAATTGGATATAAAAAATGAACTTTCTTTTAGAGGGAAAATAGGTGCTACGAAATAATCCTCAGTGAAATTAATGCTGAAAATAAGTTTCATAATGAAATAACTGGAATTGGAAATTGGATTTTGATCGTGTTTTGCAGAGCCATTTCATCTGAAATAGAAATTTCTCTGTTCAATTCCATAATGTTCGCTATAAATAAAAATGGCTCGATTTATTTTAACTAAATCAAATTTTTCCCTTAGGCACATTTTCCAACTAGTTTCTTAAGTACCTAAATAATTGATGGCGCCCAAAAATTTAACTTTTCTTAACAAAATTAAATAACCACCAAAAATGGAATAATCCCCCAAAAAAATTAATAGGCAATAATGTCCAAAATATTTTAATTTTATTTCATTGGGGATTTTTTCATAATGAAATAATCTCAATTAAACCCAAAAAATTAAATAACCCTCAAATATTTTTACATCATTTATTGAATGTTATTTAATTTTTCCCCTTCGGAGTTGTTTTATGGGGGTTATCCGTAGCGCTGATAAATATGTACATCTGCGATATTTTTAAAAGAAACTTTCTAAATTTTAATAATTTTCAAAAAAGGATTTTTAAAAGACAACTAAAATTAAGGTGGCACGCGGAAAACTTTTGCAAAAAAAAATTGTACATTTTTGGCACGCAGCAAAAAAAGTCTTGACACCCCTGCCCTAGGTCCATTGACTCCATTCTGAATTGACTTTAGGCCAATTTTATAGACAGAACTAAGAAAGAATTTTTTCAAAAATTTTTCTTAAGTTCAGAAATTTTCAAACAAAATTTCTAACTTAAGAAATATTTAAGACAGCATAGGCTATCTAACCCTACCAATCATTTCTCTCTGTTTAAAAGCTTTAGAGACAATAGGCATTTGAAATAAAAAAATGGCGGATTTTGGAAAAAAGTTCTTACTATGTTTGGTTTGAGGGTAAGAAGAAGAATAAACTTTTTTCTCTAAAAAATATGAACACAATAATTTGCAAATCAGACCAAATCCAGTTTCTGCTTTTTCCTGTAGGAATCGAACCTGTACCTATTCCTACATTACAAACGTAACTATACTAAGGTGCGACAGCTTAGCCGTCTCACCCATGTAAGGCCTTGAATGAAAATTCATAGTTTTCATAGTTTTTCTTTCCTGTTCAGCTTTCTGTTATTGTCTTTTATTTTCAGAAGTGATCAACAGACACATACAAACATTCTACTTTTGGAATTTTGTTTATATTCCAATCTCGTTCGTGCTCCTTTTTCGCAAATGTTGCCACACTGACGTATGTCTACTACTATTTTATTACATAATAAGGAAATAACTGGCCGAACAGGAATAAATAAAATTTTTCATCTGAAGTATGTTTCAACGAAACTCCAAAATAATTTAAATTATTCGTATGTAGATGTCTATATCAAAATTCTCATAACAATTGTGATAACAGAATTGTTCAGTTTTGATATGTGTATTTGAATTAGGGGGTTAGCTAATGCTATTTAGAAATCCGAATTATGAGGTTGCGACAACCGGTGCGGTTGAAAAAAATTTCTTTTAAGTATAAGTATAAATTATACATGGGTTTAAATAATTAGGTGGACTAATTAATTGATGATTTCATTACCATTACATTGATATCAATTGTAATGAAATTATTTTCATTACCATTTTTTTAATTAATGGTAATGATTCTAAAATTGAATAAATTAAAAAAAATAATTGCCATTGACAGAAAAACGTAAAAATGGAGTAAAACTCGCTGAAATCGAAGATGGAATATGTTCATTCAGGCTCATGCTCATTTGAAATTAAATATTACTTTCCATTCCGTTGTTATTTGTATCCAGGTAGAGTTTAAGGGAATTAAATGGATCCTCCTTAATAAATTATGTTTTATAAATTCCCTGGCCAAACCAGTTGTTCGTTTTCACTTGTCTGAATTTTTTGTAAACAAGTGGTTTTTAATCAGTTGTAATTAGTTTTTTTATACATTAGTGTAATTTCATTACCATTAGTAATGATTTTTCTAATCAAAAATATTTCATTACCATTAAATGGTAATGGAATTTTTTTCATTGTCATTAGTATGAACTAATGGTAATGAAAATTCAATGGTAATGAAAAATTCCCATGTATGGTATAAATATCTAAACTTTAGTGCGTTAGTTTTTCGGTGTACAAATTTTTAAAAAATTTCTTAATTCAGAAATTTTGGCTCAAACTTGACTCCTTTTCAAATAATTTTATTTTTTTCAATTTGTCATGCCTAAATATGCACAATTGTTTCGGACTAATATATTTTGTATTCGGAATTTTGTTAAGCTTCGTGCCACTCTAATTTTCAGTAATCGAAATAAACTATTCTGCTATCAATTACAAAAACGTCACCTTTGTTAGTTTCAACCCCACAGCTATTTCTGCAAATAATATCCCCAATAAAACAGGAATAACAATAAATATAAAAAGTCTTACCCAGATCCGGAAAGACTTTTGTAAAATTTATTATAAAGTTATATTAATATTCGGGGACCTTTCTAAGAAGTTTTAAAACTGGTACAAATTTTCATTACACTCGCTTCAAAATACTGACACTTCGACAAATTGACAGATCTTTAAAAATATATGACAATAATATTTATATTTTGCGGTCAATTAAAGATTTTTCAGCAGGTTTTGGATGGATGTGTTTGTACGTATATTTTTCGAGTCCAACACAATCAATTGTTGTAACATGTAATCGAGGGTTAGGAATCAATTAAGGTTATACATTATTTGTGTATGTTGTTGACAAGTGACACAGTAAAACTAATGTAATAGGATCACAGCATAATTGCAGGTACAAAGATCCATTGTTATAAATACTCGTAGGGTAAGGAATTCCATGCACTTAACAATCGAAAATATGCACCTATACAATGCGGCTAAAAAGGACAAATATTTATGTATGCATTTAAACATAAGAAATATGTTTTAATGCAATTTAAAACATAAAAATATATGTAAGTTAGTTATTTTGCAATAGACACATAACTCGAAGCTTTTCCTTAGGTCAAAACAGTTTTTAAGAATGTTTATTTTAAAAATCAATGATAAAATAAATACCTTGATTGAATCAAAATAAGAAAACGCATATATTTTTTTACAAATTAAAAAATTCTCCTAAAAATAAAAAATGTGCACAGATATGCATTAAAATTCACAAAATATAGGCAATAAATATGCATGATGATCCGGAAAATACTTAGTCCATATTAGACGATGAACTTTTTTTTTAACTTGGCTTCTTTCGCAGAACGCTAATACGAAGATATTTTAATGCAATTTGGTACGCTAATTCATATCGGCTCTTGGACAAATCCTATTGATTTTATGTATATTTGGGCTTATCTCTCGTAAGCACTATATTTCCGATTTTCTCTCAGATACACTTAACATTAGGTGAAATCAAAATTTCTTATCGATATTATATTTTTTTTTATCATTTATAGGTAATTTCTACACCAATCCATTTCCACCCATTCCACATATTAGTATTATAAAAAAACCATTAGCAAAGAATGGGCTTAGAGTGATATGCCAAGGTTTGGAACCAGTGGCTATTCAGTGCTACCAAGTAAGAAATTGCCAGCGGTACAAAAAACAATGCCTTGGTAGATCAATGATTTTATAAAAATGCTGACGTTTCGTTAAAGAAGGTTTGTAGTCAGAAAGTTCTGATTTTAAATCTGGTTTCAAGCAAAAAATTTTTGTTTAATTTTTTTAATTTAAAGTTTTTTGTTTTATAAAATATATTTTTTTTGTGGGAAAGCTCTTTTAAGACCAACTTTTTTTGATCTCCCAACACTGGCATATTAGTTCCAAGCAACTGTTTGCCAGTGTCAGCATTTTAGCACAGTCAGTTGTTGTGCAGCGGTTGTCGCTCACTTATTTATTTAGCCACCAAGTCTGCCAATATGACGGCCTGGGTTCAAATCACGGCAGGACCAAAAAAATACATATGAACTTTTTTTTAGTTTTATTCTGGAAAATATATTTCCAGACCACCTATACATTGGTTTTGCCAGCGTTTTGCCAACGTTCAAAAAATTTTGTTCCTCCAGTGCTTTTCCAGCGCTTTTTGAACAGCCGGTCCTTTTATCTAATTATGTTATCATTTTGGGAATGGGAAAGCACTTTTTGCCAGTACTCGTACCACCTGATAAAGTGCTTTGCTATCGCTTTCCCGTTTGTATTTTTTTTTTTTTGAGTTAATATCAATGAAATTGGTACAGCAAATTTATATATCAAAATAAAAGGTAAATTAATTGTTTTTTTTATTAATTGTGTAAAAACAGTACTTCATGCACAATTTTTTTTTATGAAAACTAGATATTAACCCTCTAACCGGCAAGCCCGCCTAGAGGCCGGGTATATTAAATTGACCAAAAATGCGCCAAATGAATATAATAAGAAATTAAGCTTTTTCAATAGAAAACAAAATTTACCAAATTTTTGGTGAAGAATTTTTTTGTATATGTATTTGAAGCGATAAAGTGTCAAAAATAAAATTTCGAAAATAAATATTTAAAAAAAAACAAAATTTTCAAAAATATTAAAAACATATTTAAATTGACTAAAACAATTGATAATGACCACGAAGTAAGATTGAAGCTTAAACTATTCAAAAAATTC
This sequence comes from Leucophora obtusa, assembly GCA_949987735.1. Taxonomy (NCBI): domain Eukaryota; kingdom Metazoa; phylum Arthropoda; class Insecta; order Diptera; family Anthomyiidae; genus Leucophora; species Leucophora obtusa. Next base: position 41,227,334 of record OX465296.1, read on the forward strand.
CTTACCTTGGTCCAAAGACACACAGGATTAAGGATATCTTTAAAGGACTTCGGCTTAACTTGACAAAAAATGGACGGATTTTTCTGAAATTTGGTAAAAATAATATATTTGCTATAAGTAGCAAAGCTTATAAGTTTGAGTAATATATGTGACAGCGCATAGAGAAAGGGACCTAAGGGTAAAAAATCAATTTTTTTTTTTTTTTTTTGTGGACAACATCTGAGCATCGAATGAGACCGATCCCATGCTCTCCGACCTTAGGTCCCTTTCTATTTTGCGCGTCACATATATTGAAGTTGTGGTGCGTTTTCGCTCAATTTCGCATTTTTCGAAAAACAAAAATCGCTACATCCTCTTAAGTAACATCACAAAAAATATAATTTTTTTATTGTAATTAGGTACATCTTGGTAAGAGGAATAATTTATGCTTAAACCTAGTAATTTTTATGCGCTAGTTTTAGAGATTCACTCTTAACTTATTTTGGTCCATATCGCCTAAAGTAGGCAAAAAAAAAAAAATAATGTTGGAGAAGAACATGTTGTTTATTTTTCGTGAGGAACACTTGGTATAAATTTCATTGCAAAAAAGCTTAGGCCAGTAAGTGGGTTAAATGAAAAATTAATTCGAAATTTAACTAACACCGCTATAACTTAATAGTTGTGTGGGCGATATTGTTGTACGATATGTCCAGTGTTGCCAGAACTTGGCTAAACTAAAGGTAAAAATGGCGGAAAAATTGGTTAGGAGCAATTTTATTGAAAAATTTTTTTTCTAAGGTCTATTCGGAGATTTCTGCGCGCCGCCTTCTACTCATAGTAGGGTGTCGAAATTTGGACAAGAAATTACAAAAGAATGTACGCTATACTTGGTATTTTGCCATATGGTTTTGTGTCACTCTACTGGTAGTTGATCATCGGGGTGGCAACTATTTTGCAAAATATCGACTTCTGATATCTGCTCCCTAACTTTTTTTTAATTTTATCTCAAAAGTTTTCAAGTACAATTTGTGCCAAATCGGACACGGCCATCGAAATTTCATATTTTCCGGACAAATAAAACAAATGTTTTTTTGAGTTTTATATTGTGGCACATCATTTTCAATTAATTTCAGCCTGCTTAACACAAATATGAAATTATTTTTCAAATCGCATGTACGGTTTTTGAGATGACATCGATATTCAAACTTTTTTATGGTAAATCCGAATGGTGTGTTGAGTTGATATAATTTCACCCATAAATGCTGTGTAAAACTATATTTAATATCGTTAAATTTTGCCAAGCCAGAAACTAAACGACACAATGAATTGATTTAAAAAATCTGGACAACACTGGTGCTTTTGTATACACTTATTTCAGAATATATTGAATTTGATTATGAATGGAAACTTGTGCCGGTCTGTGTTATAATTATATCTACGTCTCTGTTATCCTTATTATTAATTCATAATGTTTCATACTAAGTGTATAATATTTTATCAAATTATTAATAATTAATATTGTGCAAGCTGTTAATTAATTAAATAACTAAAAAAATACATGATTTAAAAATAAATATATATACTATTTGCGATACCACGTTTTTTACCACGTTTTTTACCACGTAGATCTCATTAAAAAAGTATTGTAAAAATCAATTAAATTAAATGTGGTTTTTGGTTAATTAATTTATATTTAAATGGAATGTATAAATGCATTCATTCATAATAGCAATTACAAAATGTTAACGTATATCAAAGAGAAATTTTAATAATAAAAAGTCATCAAGTTGTAAATGAACAATAAAAAAAAAAATTTGTTGTAAAACAATCCCTATTACGAAATGGTTAACCTAAATATAATATGGTATGCGTACACGCAAAGAAAAACCTAGTGAAAAAATATCGAAGTCAACTTTATAATTTTTTTTTATATAGAGTTCTCCGGTTTTATGTATAAATTCTCAATGCCGTTGTTAAAATTATAACTTCAGATTCTTAGTCAAACCAACATAGTTCACTAAGTACACACAAAGTTCTCTTGTGCATTATAAAATTCAGTTATGTGTTATATCTATTCATAAATTTTTTATTACATACAATAAATTTAGGTAATCTGCAAATGAAAGTGTACAACACACGCAGAGCTTTGAAGAATTAATTCTTTTTTGAATGAATTCACTACCAATCGAATTCAATTTTCTCAAGAATTAAATGAATTCCTTTTCTTATGTAATTCACTGAATTATTTCAACTGAACGCGTTCATCAAACAATAAATTCAAAGATGCAATAGTTCTATTTATTAAATCAAATGAATTAATTCACTGGTGAACGCGTTCAATTTTATAAATTGAACGGAAAAAAAGTGAATTGATTCCTTACTGAATTAATTCAACACAGAATTCGTTCAATTTCAATTTCGTTCAGTGAATTGAAAAAAAAAATAAAATTACGTTCAGTGAATTAAAAAAAAATATGTTCACGTACGTATTTTTTTTATAAAAAACTGTGTGTATGTTTCTGTAAAATTGTAATAGTAAAACTACGTATTTGTGTGGAAAAATACAATCCTAAAAGTATGGAGTAGTTACTTTATAGCATTGAGCCCCCTAAATAGTAGTCAGAATTGAATACTCAGTACCCAATAATTTTACAGCATTAGTGATTTTTATTTAATCAACGCACAGAGGAGTATTTGACCCGAAATGCTGGCCAAAAAGGCAAAAATGAATTTGAAGAAATCTAAAATCAAAGTACACAGCTGAATAGGCAACTAAATTCTGCACTATATTGCAAATTTTCAAGATATTAAGTTGATATTTGTTGTACCGGGATACTGTAAAAGTCAGGAAACCCGAGTAAAAAAAATTATATATAATCATATGTGGCATATATTACAATATATAATTAGACATGTGGTTATGTATATCCATATATAATTATATATGACGTTTTTTCCGAAAAATTTTCCTTATATTATGCCATATATAATTTCATCTAATTAGATATCGGCCTTCATAATATTAGATATGGCATATATAATTATATATTACACAACATGATTGATCTTATTGCATATATAGTTATATATAGAACTATATCTTAATATATATGGTGGCATTTTAGCAATATATAATTATATATGGTATCATTTAAACAATATATAATTATATATGGTGACAGTTAAACTAGATATTATCATATATGGTGCCATTTAAACAATATATGGTCATATATGGTACCTCATAAACAAAATCTTTAATTCAGTTCCAGATATGATAATATATGGTACTATATATAGTGCGATATATATTTATATATGGTGTTATTTAAGCTATATATTATCATATATGGTGCCATTCAAACCATATATTATCATATATGGTATCATTTAAACCATATATTATCATATATGGTGCAATTTCAACAATATATGACCATATATGGTACCTCATGAACAATATTTTTAATACAGTTCCACATATATGCTACCATATATAGTGCCATATATATTTATATATGGTGTTATTTAAGCAATATATTATCATATATGGTACCATTTAAACCATATATTATCTTATATGGTCCCGGTGAAAAATGTTCGTATATGTTCATATATGGTTTGCACATATATGAAGAAATTAAAAAAATGAGGTAACACCTAAGTATATGTCCATATATGAACATTTATGGTTCAACCATATATGTATGGATCAGAAAAATGAGGTAACACCTAAGTATATGTTCATATATGGACATATATGAACATGTACATTTATTAAATATATGCGAATACATGCGAATACATGCGAACGTTGCTGTTCTTTATTATAAGGTTGTACGATAGATATAAATTTATGTATGACATTCAAATTAGGCGCTACATATGTTCCTTTTTTTATTCATGGCATTAAATATAATTCCATCTTTATCCAAATATGAGTTCCTTTTACATATATGGAAAAATGTATTCTTCGAAATATGTTCATATACAAGTCCATTTTGCATAAATTGAATAACATATACTTTCATATTTGTCCATATATGAGTGCCATTTCCATATATGAAATAACAGATGCTTCCATATATGTCTGTATATGAAATTTTTTCCATATATGGAATCACATATACTTCCATATATGTTCATATAAAATCCATATATGTTCATAAAAAATCCATATTTGTTCATATGTGTCCATACATAAACCATATATGAACATGTTTGAGTGTATATGAACATTTTTCACCGGGGTGCCATTTCAACAATATATGCTCATATATGGTACCTCATGAACAACATTTTTAATACAGTTCCAGATATGATAATATATGCTACTATATAGTGCCATATATGTTTATATATGCTGTTATTTAAGAAATATATTAACATATTTGGTGCCATTTAAACCATACATTGTCATATGTGGTGCCATTTCAACAATATATGCTCATATATGGTACCTGATGAACGACATTTTTAATGCAGATGCAGATATGATAATATATGCTACCATATATAGTACCATATACTTTGATATATCGTATCATTTAAACAACCCGAGGAAAAATAGTTACATATAGTCATATATGTGATTAAGTTATATCTGTATAAATATTAGGGTTTTTCTTTTCCCGGACTTTTTCATTTCCCGGGACAGCGGGATTTTTTTATGAATTTCCCGGGATCCCGGGAATTCCCGCTCATTCGAAAATAAATAAATCCGACATTTGTTGTATTGGAAAAACTCGATTTCTATTACAACACAGTCCGACAAAGTTCATATTTTGGTTGTACCTATGAGAAAATCTACTTAATATATTCTGAAAGCAGGGCTAAATATAAAATATCCATGTCTTCCACTTTTTCGAGATCAATTCGTCTAACAATTTAAATCGCGAATTAATATTGAGGTAATATATTTATATGGAAGGCCGTCTTAATTTTAAAAAACTCTTAGAAATAACTGAATATTAATTCGCGTTTTAAACAGTTAAACGAATTAATATAGACAAAGTGAAAGACACGGGTATTTTATTTTCATCCCTTCTTTTAGGACATATTCGAATTGTTCATGGGTGCAAACTTGTGTCGGACCAGTTTTATAGTCAGAACTAAGATCGTTTTTTTTTTTTTGCTTAAACATTTATTAAGTATGGAATCCAAAAATTTCTAATTCTAGATATTTTGTTTCTATGGAGATTTTCAGAAGAATTCGTCTAGAATTATTTTTATAAAAAAGTTTAAAAGGGAGTATTTTTCACACAAATTTTTAGGCAAATTGGCTTAAATCTTTTTATAAAAATAGAAAATAAAATATTATTATTAAAATTAAAGATTATTTATCTTTAATTGGTTTTTTTTTGATTAAAAATTTTTAAAAATAAATTCCCAGCCAGCAATTTCGGAGAATCTCATGAATAAGATTCTTAAATGGCTCATAGGAAAAAGTGGAAAAATTTTTGTTTTTGGAGCTTATTTCTGAGTCATTAATGATAATTTTTCTTTGCTGGGTTATTTAATTTTCATAGTTGCATTTTAAATTAACATATAAAAAATCCAAAATAATTTTAAAAAGCATCTGATGCATTATTTGAAAAATAAATAATTTTTAAAAAATACAATTAAAATAAAGGAATAGCAATTGAAATTTAAATGAAATTATTTGAAGTAAAAAACACTCAAATTATTTATATCAGCTGAAAATATGAAAATATTACTAATTTTTTAAATTTTAATGCTCAGGCTTTTTGGATGTATTTGGAACTGAAATAATGATGTTGAAATGTTGTATATATTGCTTTACTTGAACAAAGATCATCGTTTTAAAGAAACCATTTTTTTCCCGAAGTACGAGTATTTTTATTGGTAACTAAACCAAATTCAGCTGACATTCAAGAACAATTTGGCCTAAATAATATTTTTTTTTTATATTGTACTAATTCAGTTTATTAAATTTTACATCGTATTTTTTATTTTAAATATTTTTATTTAAATTGATTTCAAAAAAATCAATGCTTTAAATTTAAATAAAGCTTCCGAAATTGCAATATATACTAGTTGGAACTTCTATAAAAGAATACAAAAAATCCCGGGAAATCCCGCATGAAATTCCCGGGATTGCGGGATTGAAAAAAGGGCGGGATTCCCGGGAATCCCGTCCCGGGAATTCCCGGGACATAAACCCTAATAAATATACAGTTTCATCCGAAGAATGGCTCGATATATTTTTATCAATTGTTTATCAATTTTTATCTAAATGTATCAGTTTAGATCTGACCTGATTCAATTATGTGTTAACCAGATGAAATTGTATCAGATTTTTGATCTGATACAATTTTATCGGTTTGATCGTAATTGGTTCAATTTTATATAAATAAACAAATTTTGACAATTTTTGTATTTTTTAATGCAAAAATTAAAATAATTGTTAATAAAATATAATTGTATCCGACATTTACCTTATACAATTGTATCAAAGTTTTAAACTGATATCAGGTCAAAATTGGGATATAACTATATAATTTTGTATACAAATATATCTATTTGGACCTAAACTGATACCATGTAATATAAACCAATAAAATTGTATCAGGTCAAAAATCTGATACAATTTCATCTGATTAACACATAATTTAATCAGGTCAGATCTAAACTGATGCAATTAGATAACAACTGATACAAATAAGAACTGATACAATTTTATCGGGCCATTTTTCGGATCAAATGGTATATGGATGAATCTAAGTTATATATTACCATATAAAGCTCCATATTGGTGCCATTTAAACAATATATTGTCATATATGGTGCCATCATATATGGTAACTCATCAGCAACTACAATATTAACTGTATTTCAGAAGCTATTAATTGTATTTCAGAAATTTTAAATGTATTTTAGAAATTATGGAATGTATTTCAGAAATTTATTAATTGTATTTCAGAAATAATCAAATCTATTTCAGAACTTGTTGATGGTTTATCATAGTTAATAGAGAAAAATTTCTAAATTACATTTCATAATTTCTGAAATACAATTGATAATTTCTGAAATACAGTTTGATAATTTCTGAAATACAGTTGTGAATTTCGGAAATACAATTAATAATTTCTGAAATACAATTGATAAAACTGAAATTCAATTGATTATTTCTGAAATACAATTGATAAATCTTAAAAACAATTGATACAATTGGAAATGGTGTAGAGCGTTAAAAATATGTAAATAAAATATTTTTTAAAAAAAATTCAATTTAATAAAAAAAATATAATTTTATAAAAACATTTATAGAAAATAAAATTATAATTTTATAAAAAGAAGTTCTTTTGAATGGGGGGAAATGTTTTTAGTTGATCTGTTATTTTTAAGTAAATAAATGTTATTTTAGTTTGACTCAAGATCATAAATTAATATCACTTTCTGTTTAAATTATTTTCAAATCAAAGAAAGATGATACAATTTTTACAAGTAAATTATAAAGAATAAAAATGATTGAAAAAATTTCGATAAGACCAGCAAGGAGAATGCGCATTTTTATAAAAAAAATGCATAGCCGTGAAAGGTATCGAACTCGAGACCTTCTGAGTTTAAACCTTATTTTAACAAAATATTGTAATTTTTATAAAATCAGTGCTCTTCCAGTGTATTATTTTTTGAACTATTGTCAATATCTGTCTGGGATCTTATTTAATCCCAAATAAATAGAGATCTTACGTAATACCCAAATATAATGCGGGATCTAATTTTAGCTTTCATTTTTTTGGATAGTTTTAGATGTCAATCTCCAAATATATTGCTGTTTCTAATTCGATCTGCAATTTATGGGATAAATTAAGATCCTACCAAATCACCAAATATATCACTGGATTTAATTCGATCTGCAATTTATCGGAAAAGTTAAGATCTTACGCAATCCCGAAGTATATTACTGGATCTAATTTTATCTGTAATTTTTTGGATAAATTTAGATCTTACTTAATCCCCAAATATATTGCTGGATCTAATTTGATCTGCCAATTTTCTATTCAATTTATATCCAAGTTTATCCACAAATATATTGCTGGATCTAATTCGATCTGCCATTTTTCAGATAAATTTAGATCTAAGTTAATCCACAAATATATTGCTGGATCTAATTTGATCTCCCATTTTTCAGATCAATTTATATCTAAGTTTATCCACAAATATATTGCTGGATCTAATTCGATGTGCCATTTTTTGAATCAAATTAGAGCTAAGTTTATCCCCAAATATATAGCTACATCTAATTCGATCTGCCACTTTTTCGGATCAAATTAGATATACGTTTATCCACAAATATATTGCGGGATCTAATTTGATCTGCCAAAATTGAGATCAAATTAGATCTAAGTTTATCCCCAAATATATAGCTGGATCTAATTTGATCCGCCATTTTTCGGATCAAATTAGATCTAAAAATATCCGCAAATATATAGCTGGATCCGCCAATTTTCGGATCAAAATAGATCTAGGTTTATCCCCAAAGATATCAGTGGACCTCCCAATTTTGAGATATAACTTGATCTTAGTTTATCCCCATATATACAATGGGATCTAATACGATATGATTGGATACACCCAATTTTGAGATCTAATTGGATCAGCTAGATATTACAGCAGATCTTAAACAATATCAAATTGGATATAATTAGATATTGCGCGAGATCAATTTTTTTTACTCGGGAAGTTAAAAAAAGTTCATCCATTTCTATTGATTTTTTTTTCAATTTTAAAAGGTTTATATGATACTTTTTTTATGGCTGAACGAATGGAAATTTTAAATTTCTTTTTCTTTTTTCAATGAGAGACTTCATTAATGCTATTTTCAGCAATTTTCAGAAAATTTTATCTTAAATATTTATGTTCAAACACTTCGTTCAACAATTAAAAAAACATTTTTTTTACAAAAAAAAAAAAAAAAAAAAAGAAGACTTTTAAAAGCTAAGGTAGTAAGTGTAGTAAAAACGAAATATACCAAAATAAAACTGGAAATCTCTTATTTTAAACAAAAGAAAAAAAGTTTGCACAAGTTTGCGCCATAATTTTTGGTGATTTTTTGAATTTTTGCTCATCGGGCACTTTTTCTCATATTTTTTTGTGAGTCAGAAACATAATGATGCGGCCAAATTAATAATGGATATAACGAGATCTCCTAGAAAAGCAAGAATTTGCAAGCAATCTTTATCAACTTCTGAGGTCAACCTGGTACAAAAAACCAATATGAAATTATATTGCTAAAAAATGCTAAAAAAAATTGTTATCCTACTGAAGATGCCATAACCGTAACTGAAACCTTATCGGATGTAAAGATTCACTCTCTTCTCGACCGATTATGTAAATACATTGATGAGATTTTACTGCATTTGGTCTATGTAGAACCTCATTTTCTGGAACTTAAAAGTAAATAGGGTTGTGACGGTTCGCATCAATCATCTTATATGCAAAAATTTGAAAATAAAAAGGATAGTGACTAGGGTCACTACCTTTTTATTTTCACCCGTCCCGGGAATTCCCGGAAATCCCGCCTTTTTCAATCCCGCAATCCCGGGAATTTAGTGCGGGATTTCCCGGGATTTTTTTTATTCTTTTACAGAAGTTTTAGCTAGTAAATTAAAATTTTGGGAGCTTTATTTCAATTAAAAACATGGATTGTTTTAAAAATAATTTAATTAAAAAATATTTAAAATTAAAAAATGCGATTTAAAATTTAATAAATAATATATAATATAAAAAAATATTATTTAGGCCGAATTTTTTGGGTTTAGTTAAACCGAAAACAAATTTTATTAGACATTATCAAGTTTAAATACCAACAAAAATACTCGTACCTCGGAAATTTTATATTTTTTAATGATGGTCGTTGTTCAAATAAAGCAATATACAACACAACATTTCAACATCAGTATTTCAACTCCCAATACCTCCAAAAAAAATCGGTATTAAAATTAAAAAAAAAATTATATTTTCGTATTTTTATTGATGTAAGTGTTTTGAGTTTTTATTACCTACTTCAAATAATTTCATTTAAGTTTCAATTGCTATGCCTTTATTTCAGTTGTATTTTTCAAATTCTATGTTTTTGTTAGATTAAATATTGTTGACATTTGGCGTTGTTATATATTTAGTATTGTTTGGCTTTAGGTCATAAATTTAAAAAAAATAAAAATCCAAAAATTTGTATTTTATTTTTCAATATTTTATTTTTTAATTTTCATCCGATATTTCGATTTGCATTGCAAATCATCCTCTGGGATATTTAAAAAGTACAATATTTTAAAAAATATATTTTTGAACGGGACTGAGCTGAAAACTTCTCGCTGCACTTAAAGCTTACTATTATTTTTAAAATAATGCATCAGATGCTTTTTCAAATTATTTTGGATTTTTTATATGTTAATTTAAAAAAAATGCAACAATGAAAATTAAATAATTTATTTAAGTAGTTCTGCCATAAAAATTTCTATTCAAAAAATACCAATTAAAGTTATAAAACTATTTAATAATATTTTAGTGTCTTATTTTTATAAAAAGATTTAGACGATTTACCTAAAAATTTGTGTGAAAAATTCTCACTTTTAAACTTTTTAATTAAAATAGACGAATACTTCTGAAAATCTGCACAGAAGGAATTTACAAAATTTTAATTAAATTTTTAAACACCTTTCTCATACCAAATTTGTAAATACAAAAAAAAACTTTTTAAAAAGGCACCAACAAAGATATTTGTAAATAAAAAAAAAAATATTTTTTTTTTGGAACTTTGAATTTTTATTTTTAAACAAATTTTATATGAAAGATAACAATTTACAAACGAGTTACAAATATTTCAAACAAAAAAATTGTTGGGAATAAAATTTCAATTTAAAAGAAAATGTGATTGCTTTTTTCCGGCTACTGTTTTTCTGTGTGCTTAGAAACAAAATATCAAGAAATAGACATTTTTGGATTCCATATTTAATCAAAAAATCGATCTTAGTTCTGATTCTAAAGCTGGTGCGATACAAATTTGCACCCATTAACAATTCCATTATATCCTGAAAGAACTTATGATTCAATTTGTTTAACCGTTTAAACTGCGAATTAGTATTTAATTAATGTATTTCTAAGAGTTGTTTTAAAATTAAGACGGCCTTCCATACAAATATATTACCTGCATATTAGTTCTCTGTTTAAACTGTTAAACGAATTGATCTCGAAAAAGTGGAAGATATGGATATTTTATATTAAGCCCTTATTTCAGAATATATTAAGTAGATTTTCTCATGACTGCAACCAAAAGATGAACTTTGTCGAAAGTTTTTTTTTAATGGTTATCGAGTTTTTCAAGTAAACATACGCCGGATATATTCATTTTCTAACGAGCGGGAATTCCCGGGATCCCGGGAAATTCACAAAAAAATCCCGCTGTCCCGGGAAATGAAAAAGTCCGGGAAAAGAAAAACCCTAATAGTGACGCTAGTATATTCCAAAGCTCTTGTGTGCCTTCAATTAATCACAAATGCTAATGGAAAAATAAAAACGGTACACTCAAAAAGTTTGGCGGTAGAATCTACTAAAAAAAGACAGTTAAAACAAAGGTATATGTATATATGCAGTTAAAAAGGCGACAAAGGTATTTCCTTTTAAAATAACTAAAAATGTTGTTATTTTTAACTGTTGAAAAATAACTAACAAATGCGTTAAAAAATAACTAACGATGTCGTAAAACTAAGTGAACATTTTTTACTACAAAAATTTTAAAACGACTCACAAAATGGGTAAAATCTACTGTTTTTGTACAGTTAATTCTTTTGGTATTATAAACGCCTATTTCAATAAAAAAAAATGTTTCTTTCGATTACAAAAATAATTGTAATTACTTCAGCCTACTTAAAATTTTAAGTAAACATTCCATACGGTTCTCCAATTATTATGCTTTTATGCATTGGAGATACAATACAAGTTTTTGATTTTTATTTTCAAACTAGCAATAAATCAATAATAATATATGTATATAAACTAAGCAAGAATTTTTGGCGAAATTTTTTATTTCTTAAATAACTAACAAAAAGAACTGTTTACTGTTAAAGTACTGTTTTGGTACTTGATCATTATGGTGTTAAAAATAACTGCTTTAAACAACTGTTACGAAATTACAGTACTTTTCGTTAGTTGTATCCTTAAATAACTGTCATAACAGTTGCTTTCCATTTTGCCATAGAAAAACAACAGTAATTACAGTTAAAAACAACAATTATTGATTACTATGCAAACAACTGTCATGTAGTAACTGTCAAACTTTTTTGAGTGTATGGCAAAATCCAACACCATCCTCAACTAGGTTGTGTACACCAATCCGCATTCCGCATTTTAGATTTGGAAAAACCTTGACAAGTTCCGGAGATACAGCATCTCAAAATTTGAATCTTAGTTCCAAATATTTCCACTAGGGGGCATTGCAAAAGCACAGAATTATCTAAAATACTTTCCTTAGATGTATCTTCAAACTTTGGTCAATAAAAGATTAAAATACAAAATAGTAAAAAAAAAATTGGAGACAATCAGTCTTCTGCGTAGTACGAGAGAGAGAGGGGGGGGGGGTAAAAATCAACACGAACCCTCCAAAAATCCGCCACTAGATTCTTTTTATCAAACTAAATCTAAAAATATCAAAATCCCCGAAGTTTTAGTTCGAAAAACACGTTTAATAATTTTGGCCAGCTTTTCGGGTCAAATACTCCTCTGTGCAACGTTTTGTTTTGAGAACCCGTCTTATAATTCCCATACCTTTTTTTTTGATAAATAGTTGGCATATATAGATTCCCATTTCCGTACAAGCTGTTATTGAAAGAACGGAAATCACTTATATGTCAAGAGGATGGGTTTTACAAAGTCGACAAAAATTGCCAGCTGTGTGTGTGATGGAATAAGAAAAAAGAAAACATTTGAAAACTACAAACTAAACACAACAAATAAAAATAAAATTATCAATTTTTTCTAATAGTTAAAACAAAAAATGCAAAAAATATTTTTTTGTTTTTTAAAAATGAAAGTTCTAAGTATAAATGTCATTACTTTTTTTTATATTTATTTACCGAAGTGCTTTGTATAATAGCTGTGTTTGTGTGGCATGCCTATCAATGCTATCTCGAACAATTTTGACAGTAGAAAGCCGAAATAAGTGAAAAAACTGTCAAAATCGTTCTAGATAACACTGATATGCAGTCACACAAACACAGCTAATGTGTCGTTAAACTTTTGTAGTTTTATAATATATCGTATAATAAACTTTGGCAATTTATACGCCAAAATTAGTTGATTATAAACTTATTTTTCTTTGCGTGTATGCATCTATATAATTTCTCAGCCTGCATTAGGAGTCAAAAATTCATAGTTTTTAAATATAATACAATTTTTCTAAAATCCAGATTTCTTCAAGATTTTGACTCTGTGTAACAGAAAAAATGTTTGCAACTACTTACCAGCCTATTTACTCGCTTAATTAATTTTGTTCGCGATGTCCCAAAAGTAATGGGTTGTCATTATTTTAAGTTTTTTTTAAGGTTATGTAATCATTAACTCATTACTTTGTAATTTTTGCAAGTGAGAAGATAATGACTATCCACAACTTTGGAAAAATCGTGAACAAAAGTAATAAATCGAGTAATTAGTTTAAACCCTGTATTTGCTGGGATTACCCACGTTATACGGAAAGTTTATATTGTTTATATAATAACTAAAAATTATAAAGGTATTCAAAGGTTTTAGAGACACATCTAAATATATTTTCATAATGACTTAAAAAAATTATGAATTTATACGGTTGTATGGGCCAGATTCATAGAATTATATTGAAAAATATTGAGCATGTATACATTGTAGACGACCCTCCAAAAATGCTCGGAAATTCACTACTATAAAATGAGTAAATTTTTTTTAATATAACGCATAGCGGTAAATATGGAAACAAAGTGCATAAAATTATTCTGCGGTATGTATGAGGAATAGTAAAATCATATATATTATTTTTCCCAAATGATGTTGCTGCCACTGGGGATCGAACCCACAACCTTGTTTGCAACAGTGCAACGCACTAACGAACTTGATATCAGTGCAATAAATGTATTATAATAAATTCGTTTAAAAGCAATTTAAAACGAAATTTGGGATGAGGAGTTTTTTTTAATAAATTTCTTGTTCTGATATATTCCTTTCATAAGAAGGGATAATTTTTATATATCTCTTATAATTGACTCATTGAAAAAATATGGTGAGGGCAAACCAATTAAATCAATAAAAAACTTATTTTCATTTTCAACAGTTGTACAAAAATTTACTAATTCTTATTTCAGCTGGCACTTGCAACCAATATGAAGAATGTGGCCAGAGTTTCCTTTTATTATCTAAAAAAACTTGGTACATTTTGAAATGCAATTGAAAACATGTGAGATGCAGCTTAAAAGTTGTCGAATAATCTCTTCCTGAAGTACAATAATTTATCCTTAACTTATTTTAAAATTTCTACATTGTTAGTAGCGTAAATAAATAGATGTATTATACAATAGATTTTCAATTACTTAGACTACAAATTAAAAACGACATTGTTAATATGTAAGCACAAAAAATCGTATTTTTATATATGAGCATAAGTAGGTATATGAGCATTAGGGCGGGTCGATTTAATAATCGCCCAGTGAAAATCGTATTCTAGGGATCAAAATAAGAAACTTTGCCGAAGGAACCATACCTCTAAAACGAATTCTACTACCCTCCAACTGTTGACTTTTGTCCCGTAGGGTCAAGTTTTGAAAAATCCCACTTTGACCCATTTAGAGTGCCCCAATCGAGTCCAAATGTATGACCGACCCCCACTAACTTTGGAGGGCCGATCCACCCATGCCAGTGGCACACCCCCTGGAACTCCCCTGGGGGGTTCCCCATACAAACATTTTAAAAAATCACCATTTTTGGCACTTTATTTTATTATTTTTTATTTATTTTATTTATTTTTATTATTTTATTTATTTTTTCTCTTTAGAAATTTATTTAGTCAGAACATATGTAAATGAAAAAATTAATTTAACTTAGTAATAGAAAAGAAAATAAAAAAAATTACTGTTTGAAGTCTTTTTTGCTTTCAAGTCTGGGCAATTTCGCACGGCTCTCTAATGTCGTCACCATAACAGCCTCTACATTTTCCGGTATAACTCGTTTGGAAACGCTAGCTAGCAATTGAACGTGTCGTTCTGTTGCAGGTCGTAAAATAGATTGTGTGGGTTTTTTAAGCCACCACAAGACACAGCTGAATGTCGTAAACTTACTTAAGCTAAATCGGTTACAGGTAGAATTGAGCATAAAATTATCATAAAGGATTTTCCAGAAGTAATAAAAGGCGCACTTGCTTAACAGAATTTGTAGTCAGATTAACGTTTAATTTACATGTAAGTACTTTATGGGCAGTTTTGACAACAAAATCGGTTACAGGTAGAATTGAAATTACCATTTCATTCTTATTACCTCGTCTCCTAGAGCATATATAACGCAACAGTTTTTGTGAATGCATTAAGTCGTTGTGAAGAACTCGAAGTGTGTAGTGCTAATTTGAGATAAAAAAATATTTAAAAAAAAATCATTCCAAATCAAGAAGTTTACAATGAATCCACCATCCTCTACACCGCAAGATGAAGCAATAACAACATCAACAACTATCGAAAACCCAATGAGTCATATACCCAGGCATGATGTTACTGTTTTTGGTGTGTCTACTGATTTGACTGATCTTAATTTACCAACCCATCTGGATATCTTGAGATATTATTTTTACTTGAGCGAACAAAAAAAGTTGTCCTATAAAGCATTCACTATTCAAGTACAAGATAAGTTGATTGGAATTTGGGAAAAACTTGGTATGGAAATAATGCTGAAAAAAAGTGTATGTAATAAATTGAATAGATTGCTTGACAAATATCAAGAGCAAATCAAGAGAAGAAACAAACCCCAGCAATTTACAGAGTATGTAAAATCTCTGGAAACAATTTTTTTCATTGGAACATGTAAAGGCGATTTGAAGGCAGCTCCATGTGCATGCGGTTTGGTTCCCGAACGCCTCAAAGAGTTTATGCACGATCAACATAATCAGAGAAGTCTAACAATGGATGGATTTGCGATGGAAATTGAAGAGCAAGGAGCAACGTCTATGTCATCAATGCCAACATACCAAGATCCCGATGATTCAACATACGCACCGCCACCGGTTCAAGAAGATTTGGATATAAGCACAAGTTCACAATACACACAGAGATACGATTGTTTTAACTTTGCCTTGGTATGTGACAGATTTGGCGTGCCTGATAGAGTAGCATCAGCAATGGGAACAGCTCTTTTCCAAGATTTTAAAATGAAAAATATCCATGGCAAACCTCTCATCATGGATAAATCGTAAGTTCGCCGAGAAAAAGAGAAATGCAGACAAGAAGTGCTTCGCAAACGGTTAGATGATACCAATTTGTTAGCATTTTCATTCGATGGCAGAAAAGATGATACTTTAACGAGAGATACAATTGATGAGAAGTATCATACTAGAATGGTAAAAGAACCTCATCTTGTTATTTTGAGAGAACCGAATTCTGAATTGATTGGTTACGTAAGACTGGAACATGAAACCGCTGAATACAAAACAACCAAATTAAATGATTTTTTCAACGATAAAAATATATCACTGGATGCATTAATTGGCATATGCACTGACGGTGAGCCAACAAACACTGGCCCAAACGGTGGAATTATACGACGATTCGAATTGCTGTTAAAAAGACCATTGCATTGGTTCGTTTGCCTTCTACACTTCAACGAACTTCCGTTTCGGCATTTGTTTGAAGCTTTGGATAAATCAACCAGCACTGGACCAAGATCGGGAACCGGAAAATTGAGCCGTCAAATCGAAACTTGTGAAACTCTTCCGGTAAGTTATTGCTATCACTCATTTATTATAATTGTCAACCGTTTTTAATTGTTTTATTTTTATATATTTTCAGGTGGTGGACGGATTTCAGAAAATTGAGTTGAAAAATATGCCCCCTGCTCCAGAAAAAATTGAATTTTCCACCGATTCCAAGTACTTATACGACATGGCCCATGCAATTTCTAGCGGCGTGGTTTCAGTGGATCTGGCAAACATCAAATCAGGGAAAATTGTACATTCTCGGTGGCTCACCAAGGCCGCTAGACTATTACGATAATATGTGGCAACGGAAAATCCAGATGCAAATTTAAGAATACTGGTTGAATTTATAATTACATGTTATGT
This sequence comes from Leucophora obtusa, assembly GCA_949987735.1. NCBI lineage: Eukaryota > Metazoa > Arthropoda > Insecta > Diptera > Anthomyiidae > Leucophora > Leucophora obtusa. The sequence continues at coordinate 41,244,618 of OX465296.1, forward strand.
GCCAATGTACTTCAATACCAAGTATTACAGCTCTGTCGTGTACGGTAGTAGATTATTTTTCAAATTCATTAGTTGGTCAAGATTTCTAGAACCTCGTTTACGCAAAATTGTCAATAAAGTAATTACAGATAATTCATATTATGCGCATTCGGAAAATATCTTGTTCCCGGGTAAAAATCTTAATATGGTGTCATATTTATATCTTATTTGATAAGTCCCCATATACAACCACATACAGCTTGATCCGAAAAATGGGTCATCTAGATGTATCTAATTATATAAAATTAGATATAATTTGATACAGTTTGATCCGAGATTTGTCCATATCCAGGACATCATATTATATCTAATTCGATATAAAAATATCTGATTTTATATAATTTTGTCTGATAGTAGCTATACTTTTTATGCATAACAGCTATTAAATTGACATTGAAATTTGTATAGTTTGAACAATTTTAAAGGCCCACATTTTATAACATAAAATAAAAATTTAGTTGAATGCTTTTATCTTCTAAATCGTACGCATCATTTTTTAATATGAGTTTACATGAAAAAAACCACGTGAAAATTATTTGGCTATGAGTAATTGACTCTTAATTTGCAGACTACTAAATTTGATGTTGAACTATATATTAATTTCTACGGGATTATATAGAAAGTTATATAAAATTACAAGAATATATTTTTAGTATGACGACACATACAGTGTTATATAACTTAGTATCGAACCATATATAATCATATCGGTCACTACATATATTTTGATTAGTTTTATATGGCTTATGCAGTTATATATGGAGTCAGATTTGGGGATATGTAACAACATCATTTATCATACAAAAAATTCGTTGAGAAAATAATATCAGATGTAGTTGTATATAATGATATGTGTCTTAAAGTGACTCCATTCATTGTCAGATATAACCCAATCACATTATATATGACAATATATAACTATTTTTACTCGGGTTATCAATGTTGTTTGATGATAGCAAAGAAAAGCGCGACTGTGCTATCAAGATAATTCTACGCTATCGAACCGATGTTGACGACCCAACGGGACTTAGAGCTTATAAAAAACCAGATATAAACTTTTATTTCACAAGTTACACGGAAATGATCAATATGAATGACATAAATGACGTATTTGAACCACCATTCACGCGAAGCATTCCATACGATACTTTGAAAGAATATTTAAATCAAGATGATCCACCGTTTAATGATCCAAAAATTCCATCACACATACAAGAAACAGAACGACACGTTCAATTGCTAGCTAGCGTTTCCAAACGAGTTATACCGGAAAATGTAGAGGCTGTTATGGCGACGACATTAGAGAGCCGTGCGAAATTGCCCAGACTTGAAAGCAAAAAAGACTTCAAACAGTAATTTTTTATTTTTTCTTTTCTATTACTAAGTTAAATTAATTTTTTCATTTACATATGTTCTGACTAAATAAATTCCTAAGGAGAAAAAATAAATAAAATAATAAAAATAAATAAAATAAATAAAAAATAATAAAATAAAGTGCCAAAAATGGTGATTTTTTAAAATGTTTGTATGGGGAACCCCCCAGGAGAGTTCCAGGGGGTGTGCCACTGGCATGAGTGGATCGGCCCTCCAAAGTTAGTGGGGGTCGGTCATACATTTGGATTCGATTGGGGCACTCTAAATGGGTCAAAGTGTGATTTTTCAAAACTTGACCCTACGGGACAAAAGTCAACAGTTGGGGGGTAGTAGAATTCGTTTTAGAGGTATGGTTCCTTCGGCAAAGTTTCTTATTTTGGTTCGCTGAGCCATGGGCGATTTTTTTGCCTCCCCACAAATCGACCCGGCCTAATGAGCATATATGCACTCATGTCCATGTATGATCATATACGGTCACATACCCCCAAATGAATCATATGAACCCATATGTCTGGTCATGTATTATCATATATTACCATTTTCACCCGGGTACACCTGGAGTAAATTTACCCTATTTATAGTAGGAGTACAGTTTTATGCTCTAAGTTGCGTAAATTTAAACAAAAATTTATTAGAGTTTATACTGGAGTGAACTTTAACTGGACTTCCATCGCGCAAACAGGTAAGTCCGTTTGGAGTTTTGTCCTAAAAAAGGATTAAAACTAGCTAAATACTAGTTTTGTTGATCTAAGCTGTTTGAACAAAGGGCTTTCGTCAGAAAACGTTATAAATAAATTTCATTTTGTAATATAAAAGGACAACTAATATTTTTTTCGTACACACTTTTGCCATAAATATCAAAATCAAAATGATTGAAAAACGAGTAAAAAAGTTAAAGTCGGGCATGCCGACTATATAATAACCTAAACCAGTCTGGTTGAAAGCCAACTAATATTTGAATCCGAAATTGGAATGGGTTAAAATGGGACTTGTGTCAAATTTTTCTATAAAATGATAAAAGAAGAGAAAATCGTAAATATAGCCCATATGGGCGATAAGTCCCATCCTATCCACACTGATAGAATTTTCGTTCATAGCATTAATGAATCGATTTCATTAAAATGGTTTCATTGATTTAATGAAAAAATTCATTAACTGAATGAAAATTCATTGTTGTTATGAATTTTTTCATTAACTGAATGAAAATTCATTGTTGTTATGGATTTTTTCATTAGATTTTTTTCTTATTTTTTCATAGTTTCATTAAAAAAATTCATTAAATTAATGAAAATTTCATAAACAAAAAAATTAACTTATAAAATTGATTTCATTTACAATTTTACCTCTTTTTGGTTTTCCCTATACAGCTGATATGTGAGGTTCTAAATAATTTAGACATATAAAAGACCTTATAACTGAAAGTTACATCTAAAAGATTAATTAACGTAGGTTAATTTAAATCGCCATTTTTATTTTTACTAGTGTTTCATAACTATTTTACTAGTGTTTCATAACTATAGACGCACTGAATTTAGAAGTTAAAAGCATTTGAGTAAAAAATTAAATAAAATAATTTAATGTTAGGTAAAGTCGACCTGATTTTATTTAATACCAAAAATTTTAATTTAATACCAAGAAAAAAAAAAACATATGAAACTTTCATAATGTTTATCTTAAAATTAATGAAAACAAATTCATATATTCTATGAAACTTTCATTAGATCAATGAATTCATTCATTAAAATTAATTTAATGAAACATGTTTCATTAATCCAATGAAACCCTTCTTTGGGGACTTTTCAATGAAAAAATTCATTGTATTAATGAACAAATTCATTAATACTATGTACAAAATCCAATCAGTGTAGAATCTATAGGCTTTGTCCTTGGGACCATGTGAGTCAGCGAACCAAATTGCAAATCATTGCAATATCTTCGTATTTGCGACTTGCATTGTGTAAGAAAGCCAATTCTGGGGGGACCCTTATATGGGCACTAGTTCCAAACATGGATCGATTTTAACCAAAATCAAAAGGCTTCGTCCGTGGGCCGACATAGGTCTGTGTACCAAATTTTATTGAAATGTCTTCGTATTTGCGACCTGCAGCGTGTAAACAAGCCAATTTAGGGGGGACCCTTGTATAGACACTAGGTCTAAACAGTGTCACTGAAATGAATTTTATTCAAAAAAATAAGGTAATCAAATATAAAATTTTTACCAGACAAATCACTGCTCAAGGGTTACAGACAACTAAAAAGATTATTCGTGGTACAAATTATTAATTTAAGAGTCACCGCAATGACCTTAAAAGTAAAATAAATTCAGAATTCTATTAATTCAAACCTTAACAATTTTAGAAATAGACAACGCATAAGTATGAAATCTGTTAGATAATTCTTTAAAATACGCTTCAATTCAATCCAATCTTGCGCTTGTCATTCTAGGAAGAGTATTTGAAAATTAAAAAGTCAAACAAATTCACTTTTCTTATTCCATTTCACATTAAATTTAAGCAAATATATGAAAATTTTATGATATTTGAAGTGGGTTTTAAATGAAATCTATTTCGGAGACCTATTCAAAGGATTTATTTTTACGCCCCTACACAAATAAAAATTGTTTATAAATACAACTAAACTTAATATTTTAATTAAAATTGGGCCTACAATTGATTTTGTAAATACAAACAACATGTGTGTTACTTGATTATTGAAATTCAATTAAATAGCCAAAAAACTCATTTGTTGAAACTTATACCAAAAATTAACAAACGATATTACCTAGGAAATTTTTTTACAATCGGTAGCCAACCACATCCATTCTACAACTGGTTCCAATGCAACAGATTCCATGGAACTGGTTCCGGAACCAGTTCCTGGGATCCTATATGGAAGGTGTGGGTGACGTAGAATAAGTTCTAGTTCCAGAACTGATTCTAGAGCAACCGGTTCCACTTTGGAGCTATAGAAGGGGTTGCTTTTGGGACAATTTCAAACAAAAAGAAGCAGTGTTAGAATCGACAGTAGAAGGGGTTGTGAAGGAAAAGTAGCTATTCTACAACCGATTCTTTGGAACAGAAAATTTTCCTGGGTATCATGTCAACAATCGAGCTTGTTGAAACTCAACGCAAAATTTAAAAATCAATATCCATAATATTTTACGAAAATTGATAAAATTTTACCGTAGATTTTTAGTTGATCTAAAGATTGATACAATGAGTGTTATTTTTGTTCAGTTTTAAAATATATAATTAAAAAAAAAAAAAAAATCCAGCCTACTCAAATTCAACTAAATTTAACTTAAAAATATCAAAAATTTCGTAGTTCTAACAGTCAGTTTGCGCTATTTTTATTCTACTAATATTTAGCAAAATTTCCTACAGATTTTACAGTATAATTTTTATTTTTGATGGTCTTCTTTTACTTGTATTTCCCAAAAAATCTGCTTTTAGCAGTTTTTCTAGGGTTGGCATGCAATACCGCTGACTACCGTTACCCCTAAAATACCTTTATGGAAATAACTGAAATACCATTATCCTTATAAAATAAATAAATGAAATATCGATAATCTTAAAATACCATTATCGAAATACATGAAATAGCGTTATCCTGGAAATACCGTTACCGTTGTTTTTAATTCTCTGCTCTCGGCCATTGCACGTGGTTGCTGAGTATTTCACATAAATTAAGTCGATTAATTTATTTTGGTTTTACCTTAGTTTGGTTTTTGCAAAAAAAAAAAAAAAACAAAATATGGTATGCACCGAAACAACTGACTATCGTTACCCTTAAAATACAATTACCGTTATAACTGAAATACCCTTAACCTTAAAATACCGTTACCAAAGTAATCCAAATATAGTTATCTTTAAAATACTGTTACCGAAATAACTCAAATACTATTATCCTTAAAACACCGTTACCGAAATAAATGAAATAGCGTTACCCTTAAAATACAGTTATCAAAACAAATAGCGTTATCCTAACAATAAACGCATTCATTTCGATTATCATCTATGGTTTTTTCCTGCAAGGTAATTTTTAACTAGTTTTTAGCAGCTTTTTCTGCTATTACTACAGGTTTATTTCTGGGAGTGTAGGAAAAGTACAGGATAAATTTTTTCAAACTAACTTTCAGATTTTAATGAGATTTATGCATGTGATAGAGGGAAATAAACTAAAAAGCATAACCAATTCTTCATCGGCCCTATCATATTTTTAAGTGTTTAAAAGGAGTTGTCAAAAATAACCTTTTACAATTTTATTCTAAAGAAATTATGCATAAATTCCCAGGTAGAAATTATGGGTGGTGGGTGGTTATAAAAAAAGCACTGGCAAAGTACAAGTAGACCGTGGTATTACAAAAAGAAGCATTTAACACTAAATATAAATGCTTTGCGAACGATTGAAATAAGGGCTTTCCCAGTGCTTGTTTTGCAAAAATTTGCACGGTTGTTTAAAAAAGGCACTGGCGAAGAACTAAAATCGGACGCTTTCTCAACGGTTTAAATAGGTGCTTTCCCAGTACTTCATTTACAAAATTTTCTACGGTTAAAAAGCATTTGGAAACAGCAAATTCGGATGCTTTATCAACGTTTGAAATAGGTGCTTTTCTCAGACTGGATTTACTATAATTTAAAAAGTCAACAAAATTTAAATCTATTTTTTATATTTTCTAAATACAACTATGTAATTATTAAGAAAAAAGTTATTAGTGTTTAAAATTATGTTTCTTTTGAGTACTCATACTTTTGCATTGAGTACTCGTTACAACTCAATATTATTTTTAATAAATTCAATTTAGCTTCAAAAAATGGTCATATTCCATTCCTCAAGGATTTATTCAAAAGGTTATTTTCCAAAGCTTTAATTGGTATCGAAAAAAATCTCTAACTTGAATTATTCAAATGCTATGTTCATTGAATATTTTATTAATTTTCTTTAAGTTAATGCATGTTTTCATAAAATGTTATAAAAAATATAATTTTATTATTAAAAGTTTCATATACTCAATGAACAAGTTTCATTAAAAATCTGGTTTCATAAAAAGTACGGAGATTTTCATAAATTTTAAGAATTTTTCGTTCACTTTATGAAGAAAAATTTTATTATGTCGTAAATTTTGTAAAATTGTTTGCATTTATGGATTGCCATCAAAATGTAAAAAGTGTAACCTTTTTTGTAGTGATTCATATAATTTAGTGTTGGCAACCTTGAAACTGATTTTAAAACGTAAACAAAGCAATATAAAAAAACAAAACAAAATTAGTATCTTTTGAACCCTCTTCGAAAACCAAAGTAAAGCCTGGATTAGTCAGACGTAAACGTATCTCTGCATAGCTGAATTAATAAGTTAAATAAGAACAGACGATGTGTTGTGTTTTTTCTTTCATTCTTATACATTCAATATAGAGCAAACGTAAATACACAACGAAAATCTATTCACAACACATTTTTGTTGTTTATTTACGTTTGCTCTATATTGAATGCATAAGAATGAAACAAAAAACACAGCACATCTTCTGTTATTATTTAAATTATTTTTTCAGCTACGCAGATATACGTTTACGTCTGGCTAATCCAAGCTTTAGTCGTACGTCAACGTACAAAATTGTAGTTGTTTTGTTAATTCGATACACGCCTAACGCCAACGTACTAATTTTGGTCGTACGCTGAAAAAATTAAAATTGTATTTAAGATATTTTCATTTTCCCTGCAATTTTTCTTATTTTTTACTCCATAATTGTCGTTTTTATCGCCGTGTTTTACAAAATACAAAATTTTTAAAAAAAAATTAGGGGCGTGAGGTTTAATGTCATATGAAATGATGCCTTAGTTTACTGAAAATTTTTGTTATTTTTTATCCAATAAAATTCTTTCTGTGCATAAACATAATACGCAAGCATGAAGCACTATTTTTGAATTATATACTTACTAACTTTAGATGCCTACCCAGTCAGAAAAATACAAACGGAAAAGCGGTGGCAAAGCACTTTAACAGGTGGTACAAGTATTGGCAAAAAGTGCTTTCCCATTCCCAAAATGATAACATCATTAGACAAAAGGACCGGCTGTTCAAAAAGCGCCGGAACAGCACTGGAGGAACAAAACGCTGGCAAAACCAATAAATATGTGGCCTGGAAATATATTTCCCAAAATAAAATTAAAAAAAAGTTCATATGTATTTTTTTGACCCTGCCGTGATTTGAACCCAGGCCGTCAGATTGGCAGACGATTGCTCTACCCACTGAGCTAACGAGACATATAATATTTAATGGCTAAACACATAAATGAGTGATAATAGCTGGACAACTACTGGCTGTGCCAAAATGGTAGTACTGGCAAACAATTTTTAGTAACTAGTATGCCAGTGTTTGGAGGGCAAAAAAAAAGTTGGTATTGAAGGAGCTTTCCCACGAACAAAAAAATTGATTTTATAAAACAAAAAAAATTTTAAATTAAAAAAAATCCCAAAAAATTTTTTTGCTTGCAACCGGATTTGAACTCGGAACTTTCCGACTACAAACATTTTTAAACGAAGCGTCAGCATTTTTATAAAATCTGGTAGCATTGGCTGAGTAGCACTGGATAACCACTGGTTGCAAACCTTGGCATATCACTCTAAGCCAATTCTTTGCCGGTGGTTTTTTTTATAAACCACCGAAATTTTTGTAAAAAAAATACTGGAAAAACGCTTTTCGCAAACGCTGGCAAAGCGTCCCAAATGAGTGTTCTGCCAGTCATTTATTTTTAATACCATGGTTACCCAGTGGTATGCCAGTGCTTGATTTTTTGTACCACTGGCGATTTCTGACTGGGTATTTATTTTAACTCACAAGTATTAACTGTAAAAATTTTCTGAGTGTAGTGTTATTTATTAGAAAATCATATACGAAAAATATAATTTTATAGTGTATTTAGACTGGGCGAAAACTAGTAGTTTTTGGGTATTTTTAGTTTTTGAGCCGAAAACTACAAAATTAATTTAGTTTTTCCATAAAATTTTCATACAAAGTGAAAACCAGATTTTACCTGGTTTTTGCCAAAAACCAAAAAAAAAAATCTGAAATGTGCATTCTTGATACACCCGGTATCATTTATAATTAATTTTCGATACACCCTGTTGCAACGAATATAGAAGTAAAGCAAGTGTCAAAAAATATTTTTTTAATTTTTTAAAAATATTTCTGTTTTAATTTGCAATTGTGTTATGTTATTCTTTTTTAAATGTATTAATAATTTTTTTACATTAATTTGATAATAGAAAAAGAAAGAAAAGTGTGTAATAAAAAAGTGTTGTGACAAAGAAAAACTAAATAACCAGTGTAAATGACTTGGCTTTTGCAATTTAGTTTTGTACAAAAACCAATTGGTTTTGGCTCAGTCTAAATTCAGTATTAGAAGCTTTGTTATTTTAACGAACCTAATAAAAGTATCGAGTACTCGGTACTCAAATGCACAATAATTCAACAACATTAATAAATGCAACACTGCTGTAGAATAGTAGCGAAAAAAAACAAAAAAAAAAAAGATCAACAGTTATAACTGTGGTTTCGTTTTTGTTAGCTTTTTTTCTATTAATTTCTTTTAAAGACAATCTAATTTTTATTTAAGTAGTAAAAAATCAAGTTTAAACAAAATGGGGGAAAAAAGTTAAAGAAAGTGATAAAAAAGGTAAGTAATTCTATACATCGTCACCTAAAATGTAAAAGGGCGTAACAACAAAAAAATTTAAGCCGATTTTCTGATTGATTATGATGCACTAGACCAGGGCTGGCAAAACTATGACACGCGTGTCAGTAGTGGCACGCGAGTGGATTTTAGGTGGCACGCGACGTTTTGTTGGATATTTTCAAAAAATTTAAACTATTAGAAAGAAGACCAGCAAAGTATTCAGTTAAATGTTAAATTTCGCTACAAAAATGTGTGATTTAACTCCATAATGGTGAAATTTTTCATAGAGCTTGTAAATTGTCTTTTAAAATGAATAAAACTCTGTATTGCCACCATTTTTTGTTTAAAGAAATATGGTTAACCCTTTGTCGTAATATGTCCCATTTTTACTTTTTGCTATTTTATAAAATCTTGAGAGACGATTTTAATTAAACTATTGTGGTTGATACTAGAGAGATGTAGCTTTCTAAGAATATCCATAACTTGTAGCCAGATAATCTCAGAGCAGTACAAGGTCAGCTCAAAATCGAAAATTAAAATTTTTGTTTTTTAAGATTTTTTTTTGGTTTTTAGTTTTTTAATTTTAAAAATTCAATTTGAAATATACAGAGAACTATTTATTATTAGTGGTTTGGCCATAGTTTGGCCATAGATTAAAATTTTTTAAAAATATTAACCCATTAACCAGCGATATTCCATTAATGTTATAGCTTTAGTTCCATTTTTCAGCGATATGGAGCAAAGTGAAGCGCCAAAAATAACATAGAAATAATTCTCAGTCATAGGCCCATGTCCTCAAAAAGTTTCGTTAGAAAATCTACAAAAATTTCTAAAATTCTAGATTGAAAGAAGTTTAAATGTTTCGATGAGAAATTGCATCATAATCGGGGAAATAAAAAGTACCAGAAAATTGCACAAAAATGGGAAGCAACTTGTAATAAAATTGTATCTAAAAAATTAAGTTTTTTTTTAAAGGGAAAATAGGTGCTACGAAATTATCCTCAATGAAATCAAGGCTGAAAATAAGTTTCATAATGAAATAACCCCCTTTGTTGGAATTTGAAATTGGGTTTTGATCTTGTTTCGCAGAGTCATTTCATCTGAAATAGAAATTTCTCTGTTCAAATCCATAATATTCGCTTTTTATTCATTAGCCGCTTATTCTAATCACTTGGATTTAATAAATCCAAAAAGTAGTTCTAAAAGTGCTCAACAGATGGGGTTAGATTTTCCCTATTTTAAAAAGAATTTTCTGTCCGACACTTCTTTCACCCTAATTTTTAATACCGAATTCGATGATGAAGAATTTACTTTAACTTTTAATTTTTAATTATATTTTATATAAAACAGCGATAAAAAGTATGCCTTTTCAGTTTTATCACTTCAATTTATAGTTTTACACAATTGAAATATTCCACTGCAATATTTAATATTCACTAATTGGATTTAATTAAATTACTTACAGTAGAGTGAAAAATTGCCATTTCTATTGCAGCTATTTCTCCATGTCCAAGATGGAAAATATGTATTTGGTGAGGTGTAGTTTTTTTTTCTAAACATATTTCATAAAAAAAATTTTATAAAAACCTTTTATTTGTTAGTTTTTTAAAGTTTTTTGTTTCTCTTTTAATTTTCACTCGTATTTTTTCTGACATTATATTAATAGGCTGTTTCATATATTTGTGCTTTTATTGTTATATGTAAACCCAGACAAATAAATCCAACTTTATTTTGGATTTAATAAATCCACTTTTTGTATGAAAAATTCTAAATCCAGGTGATTTAAAAAAACGCTTATTATTATGATGATAAAAATCGCGAGATTTATTTCAACATTTTTGCCCGAAGCACATTAAATGATAAATGGCGCCCAATAATTTAACTTTTTTTTAACAATATGAAATAACCACCAAAAATGGAATAACCCCCCAAACAAAGAAAAGGCAATAATTTTCAAACTGTTTTAATTTTATTTCATTGGGGATTTTTTCATAATGAAATAATCTCAATATTTAAAGATTAAATAAATCCCCAAAAATTAAATAGCCATCAAACATTTTTACGTCATTTCTTGGATGTTATTTAATTTTTCCCTTTGGGGTTTATTTCATGGGGGTTATCCGTAGCGCTGATAAATATGTACATCTTCGATGATATTTTCAAGAGAAATTTTCCAAATTTTAAACATTTTTAAAAAAGGACTTTTAAAATAACACAAAATTTAAGGTGGCACGCGAGAAATTTTTCCAAAAAAAATTTGTCCGTTTCTGGCACGCAGCGAAAAAAGTCTTGCCACCCCTGCACTAGACTAAATTACATTTCCCTACAAAATTTTAAACTTATATGTCGAAATAAATCTATAGTCGTGTTTTAAACAAGAGAAGAAAATATAGAATATCTTTAATTATACAACGTTTTTTTTTGGTTCATTTTAGGTGACGATATGTGACCTTCTCCGAGAAAAGGTACCTAGTGTGTCAAAAAACGGGTTTGGCCTTAAGAGTGGATTCTGGTACCTAAAAGGGTGTAGAATAAGATGAAATGAGTTAGATTTCTGATAAAAATTTAATTACCCCATAAAAACGTACAAACGCATCTCCCAACTGAAGGTGTGTTCAAAGTGATAATGCGTTATGAAACTTTAAATGCATTCTTCTCAAAACTTCATTTTCACACATTAGGTACCTTTAATTAACATAACGTTTGCTCCACAAAAATTGTTATTTTAAAAGTTAATTATGTTAGTAAAAATGCTTACAATTTTGCGTACAATTTTTCTGGAGGAAAAAATGGTTCTAACACTGAATTTATTAATCAATTTTGTATAATATTTCTATGTATTTACAGACATAAAAAAAATGCTAGACGCCATTCCAGATTTCAATTCATGTGACACGTTTTCCGGCTTCAAGAAGATAAGAAAAAGTTCTCCAGAACAATATGACTTTAAGACTACAGGTATGCATGCTAACAACCTTTAATATCCTTTTTACTCATCTAAAACCTATCAACGTTAGCCCCTTGGGTTACTCAAATTCAAATACAATTATTATGGAGCGAAAGTTGTTAGGCCTAAGATGAGTTAAGGTTAAGATATATAATTTAAAAATGAGTGAAAGCAAAAACATTACTAAACATTCCTAATAAATTTGTATATATAAATTTAGATATGGACGACAGATGTAACTCCCAAACGGATTTCTCTGCACCCAACAGTTCTGCAGTGGCATAGAAGACAAGTAATATATGTGGATCCATCAAACATAATAAATCGTAGAGGTATGTGGGCAAAGTAATTAATGTGCTCTAAACAGTCTCAATACACACTGCTTATAATGGGCAGCATTGCGTATTTAGTTCTAATTAGAGAAGAAAGTTAATTAACATAACTCTTTTGAAGACGCTATAGATAGCCCGCCTGAGGCTGAAATAGATAGTGATGATTCTTCTGATTGTAGTAGCAGTGGTAAAGAGGAGCCAGAAAAAAGAACAATCGGTAACCAAACAATAACTACATTCTCAGACAGCACTGGTAATTTACTTACAAGGGCATGCTTCCAACGATGTTGCTGATGAAATTTCGATATGTGATACGAAAATCCAAAAAAAGAACTACAAGTAAATTTTGTATTGTAACCTAGTGTCTACTAATGCAATAATATGTGCAATGAAATTTGAAAATAATACACAAAGCTACAAGAAAACTGTATTCTTTCTTTTTGCTTTTTGTGTTATTTTGAATTTTCATTGCACATTTTAGAGACTAGACAAGAAAGCAATTTTAAGAGACATTAGCGCTTTTTTGTGGTTAGGGTAATGTTGTAGAATTTAAATCTGGTTAACCTTCATTCAGTTTATCCCATTTCAAAATCATCGTGAGTGTTTGAAGCATTGCCTTTTTTGTCAAATGATGTTTAAAATATACGAACATTTAAAATAATTTACTTGGTCTTTTCAGATTTTATCTCATTTAAAAATGAATTGAATGCTGATTTGAAGTCTTTTAAAAATTCAATTTTATATAATATAAAAAAGCTTGATACTAAATTTGATGTTAATTATGTATCTAAGGACACAAAAACTATTGGAGATGTAACAACCAAATTAAATCTAAAGGAACCAATAGACGATTTAAATGTTTTTTAAGAATTCGATGACAAGTTAAAAACAGATACGGAATTTGTTAAAACATTCGTAATTTGGTAATTGTCTTTATTCATTCATTCAATCATTTATTCATTCACTTAATACTTTGTAGAATGAACTTTTTGCATTTAAATCAAGAACAGACAAAATTGAGAAGGCCTTTCCGCAGTCATGAGTCACGATCTACAAATAAAGTTTAGCGCTTGTGGTAAAGCTAACAAGGAGTAGCTAAAGAAAATTTAAGCATAACACAATTATATCTAAAATTAAAAGGTGTGTTTATAACATGGTTGGCAAGCACTACCTTTTCAAAATAACGGTAGTTGCTTACCACGTCCACATCAATACCGATATTAAAATTTTAGAATTGCGAGTAAAATAGTGGCATGTGTCTCCTAATATCACAGGTTTTATTTCATAATATTGCCTGATACATTTTGTTGTATCTGCAAAATACCATTATAAATCTGCGTTTCGGCATTTTAGCGGTATTTTAACGGTAGTTCAAGTTATTACAGAATTGGACCGGTAAAAAAGCGAAATGAAACCGGTGATACAAAATGACATATGCCTTTAATGGAATCGACTTTTTATAAATTCCATATGGGTCTTGAAGTAGCTGCTGTAGCCAACTACCGTTATTATGAAAAGGTATTCAATGCCAACCATGGTTTATAATAATGCATTTTTAATAAATTATTTATTTTGTGTTTAATTTTTTTAACAGAGTATCTACTCCCAAAATATGTTAATGAAAGTGAAGCCACAATGATTTCAAAAACAAGTCGATGGCTAGCAGCAGCCCGGGATAGAACGGGTGGAAGAAATCATCGCTAGATTTCTTTTAATGTTTTGAGAAATACAATTATTTGTTTAAGTTCTTATTTTAAGAAAAAGAAATATTCAGTTTTCTCACACAAAGTAGTTTTCTAATTTAATTTTTTCATATAGTTTCTTAATTTAAAATAAAAGTTTTTTTTTAAATTTATTTAAACTTCTGATTTTAAGAACTGTAGCCCTTTGTGTTTTTCCACCTGGGTTGGTATAAAATAAAAGGTAATTTAAAAATCCAACTATGTCCGCTATATGCTATTTTCATTTATGCAATCTTATTTTATATTTGGTTTTGGTTAAAACAGTCAGAAAAAAATAATTTATTTCTCTACATTCGATTGAATTTAAACGAAAATTTTGCATTATATTTTGTTAAACTTAAGAATCATTTTTTTTAATCATTCAAATTAATGTAAATGCTGTGAATATCCTTAACAATTTTCGTGAATAAAATATTCATTATGAATTTAATTTTTTGATATTAAAACAAATTATAATTTTTACAAATTGCTTTAATCTATTGACATAAAATTTATATTATAAATTAATATAAATGACACATATTTAAATTTACTTGATTGTTTAACGGATGTAACACTTTAACATCCGTTTGTTTGTAATTGAACACATTCAAAACATTTAAATTATTTGAATTACATTAAAATTGATTAGCAGTGATTTAGTAGAGGAAATAATATGCAATAGATTATGCACTACAATCATCATTCATTATTATTGGTAACCGTTTTATGTAAACACTAAAAATAACTAGTGCTTCTATGGAAAAAGTGTTGGAATAAATTATGCAAAACAATTCGAGTGCATGTTGTAGAAATTATACTTGATACAAGAACATGCTTGGTAAACACTTGCTTTGTAAAAATATATAAAAGGATCCTTTATTTCAAAATTATAAATATTTCCCCTACAAGTTGTCTTGAATGGAATTAAATTTAAAAATGCTATAATATGATGGGTTAGTTGAATTGATATAAAGTTTCCCAGCAACACTTTAGTCTGTTATACTCAATCAATAACTTCCCTATGGGGATTGAGGGATCAGTTGCCCTAACAATACCTCTTACGTGCTTGGTAAGGCAGGACTTGTCACCCGTATAATCTTCCATGTCTGTGGTTTAAGCAGTGTCAATTATATTTAAAAAACTGGTGACTGTGACTAGCCCAACGAGTAACTGCTTAACTGGTATTAGTGGCAAGCGTAGTAATAGTAATGACCAGGGCAAGTTTTTTTTGGCATTTGCCATTAAATGCCATTTTTCCACTTATTTTGTGAAAATGCCGTTTTTACAAATCCTTGCCAAAAAAAGCCATTTTGTCTATTTTTTTAGAGTTTTCATTATAAAAATACTATAAAATTCAGTAAAAACTGAATCTTTGTAAATAATTTTCAGAAAAAAATTAAAAAAACCATATTTTTTTAGAGTTTACCCAAGAAACATTTTTACGGACACTCCGGCACATACGGAATCATGAATCCGGCTTTTACGGCACATTAACGGTCCGTAATACACGTATCCGTCAAAGCTTGTACGTATACGGAACATTAACGGACCGTGTAATCGGATTTTAGAACATAATACGTTTTAACTCCGTTTCCGTACCGTAAAATTGATTTTAATTTGTGTTCAAAATAAAAACAATTAAATTCTTTTAAAAACTTTTTGTGGCAATAAATTGGTGGCGGTAGCTAGAATATTCAACACAATACAATCAACACATCATCAAGTCGCATACATATATTAGATGGTAAGATTAATAACATTTAGTGCGTGTTTTACAATGGTTTGTGGTTTATGTAAGATCGTTTGTTTTTATAACAAAAGCACTGTTCCACCTACGTTAACGTGGCTACGCAATTTTTCCCAAATTGTGTGTAAATTTTTGTTGTTTTGAGTAAAACACCATCGTAAATAAAATCAATTAAACCATAACTAATTTATTTTTTCTTTTGCATGTAGATGCTCGATTCTATTATGGGTGACTGTCGTGAATTGATGCGCTAGATAAAGAGGTAAACTCAAAGGTAAACTGATGTACTAAATATAGTGTAAATAATATCGTTACTAATAAATCTATTAAAAATAAAAAAAACGAGTAAAAAGGTTAAAGTCGGGCATGCCGACTATACAATACCCTACACCAGTCTGGTGTATTGTTTGGATCCGAAATTCGAATGGGTTAAAATGGGGCTTATGTCAAAATTTTCTATAATGTGAGTCAGCGCACCAAATTTCATTAAAATATCTTAATATTTGCGACCTGCAGTTTGTAACCAAGCCAATTTTGGGGGGACCCTTATATGGGCACTAGTTCTAAACATGGACCGATGTTCACCAAAATCAATAGGCTTCGTCCTTGTGCCAACATAGGTCTATGTACCAAATTTCATCAAAATATCTTAATATTTGCGACTTTCGATTTAAATTTTAATTAAAATCATTTTATTAAGAAAAATTGTATGTTTTTATTTATTCTTTATTATGGAAATTGTAAAAACATTTATTTGTTGTTGAATTGCATAAATTTATCTTACATTTAACACAAAATGCCTGAGTTTCCGATTTGCAGCCGGGAAATTTGCACATCTTCTTACCAGAGCGGTCTAAAAAATCACACCAATAGCCAATTTGATCGTATCTAATATTTTCCACTGGCAGATACGCCTTTTTAGCCTTTGGTGGAGGTGTGGAAGAAGATGGACGACCGCGCTTGGCAGGTTGTGCCGAGCGAATCAAACAAAGTGATTCAGCCACCCCTGTTCTGAAGTCAGGAAGTGAACAATTTACGACACCTTTGTTTATTCTATTATAGAGACAATAAGCATTTACCATTGCTACGTCCAAAATGTGATAAAAAATTCGATTTGTCCACTTTCTGGTTTTCATTTTTATGTGGTATCGACCAATTAGTCCGTCAACCAAATCAACACCACCCATATGCTTATTATATTCTTTTATAATTGCTGGACAATTCACCTCTATATTTTGCTTCTCTTTACGATCCCAACGAAAAGCCTTTGAAGAGTGAGGATTTTGCGTACCAATAAAATCTTCTGTTGCCACGTAAGTGGACAGAAGTCGGACTGATCTTGTGTCATTCCACAAAACGCTGCTTACATCTACTCCACAAACTGTTCCAACGTATTCTTCAAAATGCCCACGTTCTACTTTTTGAGATTTCAAAGCAGCATCGGTTGAAAGTTTAATGTTTGGTACCCGATTAGATCGTACTGTACCTAAACTGTGAATTCCCCGACTTTTAAGGTATAATAACAGTCCCAATAACGTATAAAAATTGTCGAAGTAAATGATGTGATTTATATTGTTTGGAATGTTTTGTGACAATCTTACTACAACATTAGATGCAGCACCAAGATCAGGACAATTTAGCAAAATTTTGTTATCGCCAGCACCGCAATATATTTCAAAAGCATAGGAATAACCTGAAGAGTCGCAAAGTACAAACAACTTAGCTCCCCACTTGTGAGGTTTTGCCGGCATATATTGCCTTATAGGATTTCCTTTCATCTTTGTAGCACACATTTGCTCATCAACGCAAAGACGCTGGAGCTTTGGGACCGACGCAAATCGTTCATTAAAGTGTTGTATAAATGGCCTTACTTTATACAAGGGGTCGTAGCCAGGTTTACCTTTCTCTATACGCATTGAATCATCATTAAAATGCAGATTACTCCGTATGTTTTCAAAACGATTACATGTCATTGCTTGACGTATAGGACTCAACCCATATTTTCCCCAATGCGAACGACAGTTTGGATAGCGAAAAACTGACGTAAAAAATAGTATTCCCAAAAATGTACGCAGTTCCTCATCATCAGTTTTAAATGTTGTAGATATATCTTTCTGCCGGGCATACAAGTTCATTTGTGCAGCTATAGCCTGAAAAATATAAAAATTTTAAGACATTATATACACAGTGCACAATTATTTATTGGGATGTACCTTTAGGAAATCTTTTGTAACAAAATATTCAAAACAATCATAGGGTGTTTTCAAACATTTCAAATAATCTGGTACATCCGCGGCCCCTTGAAAAACAAACTCGTTTGCATGCAGCTGAAGATGTTTTTTTTTTCCAAATTATTGCTCTCAACGCAGGCATATCATTTCTGATGTCACTTGCAGTTGGTATTTCACCGGTTTCTTCTTGTGATTCTAATGTTCGTTTTCTGGAGCGTGTGATTGTCGACGGTACAGATGCACTAGAGCTAGCAGCATCAATAGCAATAGGTCAGGTACACTAGCTAGAGAAGGTTGCTCAAAATCCGTCAAATTTAAACTATATTCAAGAGCATTTCGCATCATTTCTGAAGAATCAAGCATAGCATCTATTATGGAATCATCTTGAAGCAATACATCATCATCATCGTCACTATCGAAATCGCATTCATCGCTAGAAGTATCCTCATCAGATTGTACTTGTTCGAAGAATTGGCGAATTTCATCCTCCGTCATATATGTTTTATTTTTACGGAACATGTTTTATGCTGGTAAAATTATAAAAAGAAGTCAACAATTTCAATAATAACACAATAAATATGAAACTGTTTGTAAAAGGGGGGCTGAGTAAGTTAACACCACAATGCATGAGTCCGCCTCAAGGCGGAGTTGAATATTTTTCAATTTACTCACCTGTTAATATTTTTTTCACCACAATACAAGCACAAAACGAAAGAACATAAAATTTTTTACACGTTGATATTTTTTTGAAGTTAATTCGACACAAAAAATTACACTTTTTCAATTTGCGAAAATTGGGGTTTTGCTAAAATAATAAAAACCGCGTGATTTAAGCCACCTGTCACTTCAAACTGACATTACTCAAAAACTAAAAAGAGTGTTGCCAGTCTGAAAAAACAGAAACGTAGCTTAAAGCTTTAACTACACTTTAAAAAAAGTTGGAGTTAAAATTTTAAAGAAATATATATCAAATCAGCATTTGCGTAGACCCCGTCTAAAGGCGGGGTTATGCAATATTTGCGACCTGCAGCGTATAAACAATATAATTTTGGGGGGACCCTTATATGGGCACTAGTTCTAAACATGGACCGATGTTTACCAAAATCAATAGGCTTCGTCCTTGGGCCAACATAGGTCTATGTACCAAATTTCATCAAAATATCTTAATATTTGCGACCTGCAGCGTATAAACATTATAATTTTGGTAGGACCCTTATATGGGCACTAGGTCTAAACATGGAGCGATGTTCACCAAAATCAATAGGCTGCGTTATTGGGCCAATGTAGGTCTGTGTACCAAATTTCATCAAAATATCTTAATATTTACGACCTGCAGCGTATAAACAGTATAATTTTGGTAGGACCCTTATATGGGCACTAGGTCTAAACATGGACCGATGTTCACCAAAATCAATAGGCTGCGTTATTGGGCCAATATAGGCCTGTGTACCAAATTTCATCACAATATCTTAATATTTACGACCTGCAGCGTATAAAAAGTATAATTTTGGTAGCACCCTTATATGTACACTAGGTCTAAACATGGACCGATGTTCACCAAAATCAATAAGCTGCGTTATTGGGCCAATGTAGGGCTGTGTACCAAATTTCATCAAAATATCTTAATATTTACGACCTGCAGCGTATAAATAGTATAATTTTGGTAGGACCCTTATATGGGCACTAGGTCTAAACATGGACCGATGTTCACCAAAATCAATAGGCTGCGTTACTGGGCTAACATAGGTCTGTGTACCAAATTTCATCAAAATATCTTAATATTTACGACCTGCAGCGTATAAACAATATAATTTTGGTAGGACCCTTATATGGGCACTAGGTCTAAACATGGACCGATGTTCAAAAAAATTAAACTTGTTCGTCCTTGGGCCAACATAGGTCTGCGTACCAAATTTCATCAAAATATCTTAATAGTTGCGACCTGTAGAGTGCGCACAAGATTGCATGGACAGACAGACAGACAGAAATAAAAAAAAATTCTGAACCGATCGGTATACTATAAGGTGGGTCTACGACCAATATTTTTTGGTGTTACAAACATCAGCACAAACTTATAATACCCTGACCACATAGTGGTGTAGGGTATAAAAATTTACTCAAAATTAGTCAATTTAGATAGATATACAAGTCGGTTTTTGGTCCGGAGTCACTCCGGTTATACACGACATAACGGTCTGTAAATGGTCCGTCATTGACGGACTTTCAACGGACTTGTCCGTTTTTTACACGACGCAACGGTCCGTAAACGGTCCGTCAATGACGGACTTTCAACGGACTTGTCAGTTTTTTACACGACATAACGGTCCGTAAACGGTCCGTAAACGGTCCGTCATTGACGGACTTTCAACGGATTCGAATCAGTTTCGATGTTCCTTAAAATACGTTTTCTGGTCCGTATACGGATCCGGAAAACGGTACATAAACGGAGTTGGATTCCGTTTATGACGGACCGAAAATGGTACGTAAACGGAACGATTTGTTTGTTGGGTATTTATAGGAAGAAGAAGAAGAAAACATTTTTATTGAAAAATTTAACAGACATATTTAATATTTAATAAAATTCCATATTTTTTTTTAAATCAATACAATGTAGCAGTTCAACGGTAAATTCCTTCCTTATTGTATTTTTGTTAAAATCATTCAGAAAGACAGTTAAACTAGCTATAATACTTTAAAATTTTTGGAATAAGAGTGCCATTTCAACTTTTTTGTGCCATTTTAAACTTGCCCTGGTAATGACATATCATAATTTTCTGGACTACCAGTAATGACACTGACTTATTTTCTGCATTATGTTAAAACATATAATAATTGGTTACATTTTTAATTACTTCAAAAGAAAAAATAATGCCTTACCAATAACTACTTATTTATATTTTATATTAAATACCCAGTGTAGAAACGGTAAATGACATATCATTATTTTTGGAATACCAGTAATGGCACCCACTTACCTTCTGCATTATTTTAAAACATATAATAATGAGTTACTGATATTGACTTATTTTTATTATTATTTCAAATAGAAAATACTCTTCTACAGTTTTTTGAAAATTTTTTCAAATCTATTTTTAGACTCAATATTTTTTAAACACCGGTAAGGATATATATATTTAATCCTTTAATTCCTAGTGGAACATAGGGCCGCTAGGTTTCAGTAATCATTTTAACTTCGGGGAGAATAAGTGATTGGCCTATAGCTCTCCTAGGGTGGTGCTGGGGCTGCCAGCTAAGCCACCAGCCTGGCTCGGTGAAAGTCAGTAGCAAACTTAGCAAAAATGCCTACTTCCCGAGAAGTCACTTTATTTTCTTTAAGTGACCATTCGGACATGCTAAAGACCGTCGCTCGAATTCGCTTCCATCTCAACAGAGGTGGTCCCCGGAGAGTACCACGAGGAGGCCACTGCCGTAGCAATGGCATCACCACGCTGACCTACGAGTCTACTTGGAGTGACTTAGTAAGGATAGTGGGAACACTTTACCTTATACTTGTCAATTTTAAGGATGACAACTCTTACTAAGGAACGCTTTAACCAGTTTGCCTTACACACTCCCATAAGGTTATATGTAACCACATATTTTTTGATTTTTTGTATGTTGGCGAGTTAGCTTACTTCTGTGCAGCAGGTCAGTTACGTTTTTATCTATTAAGTATTACATATCGATGGTAGAGCTATTGACTGGCAATCTGTACACCCAGGTTCGATTACCGCACCAGGAAGTGTTATTAAAAAAAAACAATAAAACATATATTTTTTATATAATTTATTTTTTGGAAAATCTATTTTTAGACTCATTATTTTTGTCAGTACTGGTAAGCACATAGGTAACGATATATTTTTTGATTTTTCGTATGCTTGTGTGTAACCATAACTCATTATTTTTCGCGACATCGCCATATAAAGGTAATAATAAATGTAATAACAAAAGTAACTAGTTACCATTACAAGTATGTAGTTACATTACCACATATCTGGTAATGATTTTCTACACTGGGTATAAATAAATGTTCAAGTTTTTTTTGTAAATTTTTGTGAAATTGTTTTTAGACTCAATATTTTTTTAATCAAGTTTTAGACTCAATATTTTTTTATTAATTTTAACCAGTTTGTGCAAATATCCGAATTTTTAAGGCCATAATTCTAACAGAATTATGGCCTTAAAACTAATCTAACGATTTAAAAAAAATGAGATCTGAAATTTCTATGGGTGTCTACAACATTTGCCCGCTTTTAGATCTTGCTCCGAGGGAAAAGTGGCAAAATGAGACACCCTAGTTCATATCGAGGATGACCATTCGTACTGATTGCGTCAAAATTTTCTATAATGTGAGTCAGCGCACCAAATTTCATTAAAATATCTTAATTTTTGCGATCTGCAGTTTGTAACCAAGCCAATTTTGGGGGGACCGTTATATGGGTACTAGGTCTAAACATGGACCGATGTTCACCAAAATCAATAGGCTTCGTCCTTGGGCCAAAATAGGTCTGTGTACCAAATTTCATCAAAATATCTTAATGTTTGCGACCTGCAGCGTATAAACCATATAATTTTGTAGGACCCTTATATGGGCACTAGGTCTAAACATGGACCGATGTTCACCAAAATCAATAGGCTTCGTCCTTGGGCCGACATAAGTCGGTGTACCAAATTTCATCAAATCATCTTAATATTTGCGACCTGCAGCGTATAAACAATATAATTTTGGTAGGACCCTTATATGGGCACTAGGTCCAAACATGGACCGATGTTCACCAAAATCAATAGGTGTTGTCCTTGGGCCGACATAAGTCGGTGTACCAAGCTTCATCAAAATATCTTAATATTTGCGACCTGTAGAGTGCGCACAAAAATACATGGACAGACAGACAGACGGACGGACAGACGGACATCGTTAAATCGAAATAAAAAAAATTCTAAGCCGATCGGTACACTATAAGGCGGGTCTAGCACCAATATTTTTTGGTGTTACAAACATCAGCACAAACTTATAATACCCTGACCACATAGTGGTGTGGGGTATAAAAAGTTTCGTTTTTATACTTTCACAATGCTCATTCTTTCTTATCTTTCTTATCCTTCTAGTTAATTTTCTCTATTAAAAATTCGAAGTTTTTCATCTTGTATTTGTTATTTCATCGCCTTACCCGTTCACCTAAATCATAATAATACAAAGAGTTTTAAAAACTTTCCTATATTAAATTTTTTTAATTTCAAACCTTAAATTTTATTTGAATCTTCCTATAATCAAATTCAAATTATATTAATTTTATTTGAATATACCATTTAAATTTAAATTTTGTTTTAAATTCAAGTTAAGGACATACAAGTTTTAAATCGATTATACTGTAAATGTCTAGACATATTTTTTATATATTTTAGTTTTGAAGTTTGCTGTTCAAATCGCTGACACTACAAAAATATTTTTTTTATAGATTTGTTAAGATGCAATTAGGGTTTGGGATTTCCCGGACTTTTTTATTTCCCGGGAAACGGGAATGAAAAAATTTGATTCCCGGGATTCCCGGGAATCCCGGGAAATATTTTTGAACAAAATTGTTAATGAAAACCACCTATATAAGTAATTTTTGTTAAAAAAACACTATTTCAGTACAAATGCAGTATGTGTAGTGAGAATTCAAAGTAAAAATATCAGAATGTTGAATATTTGCTTTCACATAAATTACTCGCAGCACTGCCAAATGAATTGCATGATTCTAGCAGAAAGCACCTACTACTGGACTGTCGGAAACAAACCGTTTCATCACACTTGGCCTATTAGATATGGTGGCCACAATGTTATTTTCCAAAGACAAATAAAACTCTTCTAGTCTTATTTCTACAATTCTTCTTATTTCATCAGCATTACATCTTCCTGATATATAAACCAACCCTAGGTTCAAAAATGAATTATTTCCGTTTATACATATGTTCAAATATCTCTTTTTGATATTCTTGTCCATTCATCTAAGATTATAGTAAATCTCCCATTGTTAGAAATATTGCTCAATATTTCTTTTATCATGATATCTTTTACATGATTGTAGTAATTTAATATAATGTTCTTTACATCGGTTTCATTTTTTTGCAATGCCAGGTTTTTATTATAAAAACTTTCTCAAATAAACGAAGATCTGGTTATGGTGCGGATTGACTGCAGCTAATTTGGATACCATTTCAGGAAATGTTTGCCCTACCATAAAACCTTTAATGCCTATTCAGCTTAAACTTTTTTCTTCAGGTACTTTGCTAATTTTAGCTGAAACGTTATTCTTGTTGTTTTCTTCAAGAGATGTTGCATGACCATCAGTTCGTTTTTTTTTTTTTTTGTGAACCAAATTTAGATGTCGGATAACCAAATTTAGATACCGCCGTTAACTTGTAGTCTTTTCTTTTCACATTTATTAATGAAAACGTTACTTATAAAATTATTGACTCTTAATATAAAGGCGTATTTTAAATTTAAAGTCGACTTTATTTTTAATCAAACGGTTTTGTTCATTTTGTGTATGAAAACCTTACAAAAATATTTATATTTTCAAATATTTTGATTGGTTGAAAATAAATTAACCAATCAGAATGCTCCAAAAATAAACCAAGTCAAGGTATACTGCCACCCAATATTTTAACTAAAGTCGACTTTACCTAAATTATACATTTGAAAAATTTAGATAGTATGGGCGATTATTTGTAAGAAACAAAGCTTTTTTTTTAATATTTCTTTTAAACATTTTACCAAGTTTTTAGGTTTTACTACTTAAATTTTGAATAAGTTATGCGAAAAATCTCTATTAGTTGAAATGCTCCTTATTACTTGGCAAAGATTTTATTTGTGTGTCAAATAAATGTATTCCCTTTTAAAAGATTTTAACAATGACATTTTTGTTTTGGTATTTAAAATGTTTTTTATGACTAAAATTAAAAAATCCTATTCGAAACAAAAACAATTTAAAAAATTTAATATTTTTAAAATTTCCCGTTTTCCCGGGAAAAATATATAATTTTCCCGGGAATTCCCGGCAAACTTTTCCCGGGATTTCCCGGGAATTCCCGCCCGGGAATTCCCGAACCCCAAACCCTAGATGCAATACTGACAAATATGCAGTTAGTCAGCGCGAATCAAGAAAACATTATGGTGATGATGACAAATAGCTAGTTAGTCAGCACGAGTTAAGAATAAATGCCTGTGATGATGACAAATACATATGTGATGATCACTTAAGAAAAAGTAAAAAAGTGCAGACATGCCTTTAAGGCAGGGATCGGCAAATATATACAACCTTATTTTGTGCTTTTATGAGTGAGTTGCAGCCTCTCACTCTCAATGCACTGACAAAGAACGTTTTTATAATAAATCGACAATTTTAAATGTTTATAATGGGAATATAAAATAAAAATTTAAAAGCAAACAACAACTACGAAAACAAATATCAAAAAACAACAACACAAAAAAAAAATAAAAACAAAAAAACTGAAAAATAAATTACCAAAAAAATGTATCAATAAACATTATGCAGAGTGTAAAAAGTCTGGCAAACAAGCGATACGACAACCTACTTCATTGAAATCTTCTATGCGACTGATTATTTTTTTGTTCTATGTGTGAGCTTATGTAGGTGTGAGAGAGCGCCCATGGGCATAGGTGATGCCGACCTCTGCTTTAAGGCGTCTTTGGTAAATGCTGACTTGCAATTTAAACTGTGCTGCTGGCATTGTCTTTAAGACATATTTTCCATCTGGCAACGTGTGCTGATGGAAAAACCTTGTACTGATTTGTACTGGTTTTTAAAATTTTTAAATACACATTTTTGGGTTTTTATAAATAGTAGCCGTTTTTTCTAATCACTTGGATTTAATAAATCCAAAAAGTATTTCTAAAAGTGCTCAACAGATGGCGTTAGATTCTCCCTATTTTAAAAAGAATTTTCTATCCGACACTTCTTTCACCATAATTTTTAATACCGAATTCGATGATGAAGGATTTTACCTTAACTTTTAAATTTTAATTATATTTTATATAAAACAGCGATAAACAGTCTGCCTTTTCAGTTTTATCACTTCAATTTATATTTTTACAAAATTGAAAAATTCCATTGCAATATTTAATATTCACTAATCGGATTTAATTAAATTACTTACTGTAGAGTGCAAAATTGCCATTTCTATTTCAGGTATTTCTCAATGTCCAAGATTAAAAATATGTATTTGGTGAGGTGTAGTTTTTTTTTCTAAACATATTTCATAAAAAAAATTTTAATAAAAACCTTTTATTTGTTAGTTTTTCAATTTTTTTGTTTCTCTTTTAATTTTTATTCTAATTTTTTTTTGACATTAAATTAATAGGCTGTTTTATATATTTGTGCTTTTATTATGGATTTATTAAACCCAGCTTTTTTTTTGGATTTAATAAATCCACTTTTGTATGAAAAATTCTAAATCCAGGTGATTAAAAAACACGCTAAATGTTAAAATACAAGTATTAATTAGAACGAATTTTATAGAAAATTGTTCAGATAATGCGAAGGATTTTCTCTAGCAGAAAGCATCCCGAAATAAACGCTAAAAAATAATCTTAAAGAAAATTATAAATGTGAAATATTATTTTAACTCTAATGGCTTTTTTATTTATAATTAAAATATCGTTAAAATCCTATAATTTTTCCGCAGGAAAATGTTCATAGGGAATGTATATACTATATATATATTTATATATATTTAAAAAATTTGAAATCGGCTAATTTTTTTTTTAACATTCCTACTAAAAAAGCCTTAAAAATTAATGCGAAAAAAGGTCGATTTTTCAACACAAACTCGTCCAAAACCTGAAGAAATTTTTTTTTTTTTTGGAAAAACTGCTATCGCCATCGTTTTTAGCGTACAATTTCAGGTAATATTAAAAAAAAATTAAATCAGCCAATTTTTTTTTTACCTAATACTAAAAAAACCTTAAAAACCACATTTTTTGACATTATTATAAATGAATTAAAAAACGAGTAAACAAGTTAAAGTCGGGCATGACGACTATATAATACCCTACACCAGTCTGGTTAAAAGCCAACTGATGTTTGGATCCGAAATTCAAGTGCGTTACTATGGACTTGTGTCAAAATTTTTTATAAAATGATAAAAGAAGAGAAAATCGGAAATATAGCCCATATGGGCGGTAGGTCCAAATATGGACCGATCCTATATAGAATCAATAGTCTTTGTCCTTGGGACCATGTGTGTAAGCGAAGCAAATTTCATTGAAATATCTTCGTATTTGCAACCTGCAGCTAGTAAACAAGTCAATTTTGGGGAGCCCTTATATGGGCACTAGGTCTAAACATGGACCGATTTTAACCGATTTTTAACTGATTCGTTCTTGGTGTACCAACGTAGGTTAGTGTACCAAATTTCATCAATATATCTTAATATTTGCGACCTGTAGAGTGCGCACAAGAATGAATGGGCATACAGACGGACGGACAGACGGAAATCGATAAATCAAAACAAAAAGTGATTCTGAGTCGATCGGTATACTAAAAGGTGGATCTAGGTCCAATATTTTTGGGTGTTACAAACATCAGTATCAGCAATCAGAAGTGATTTTGTTACAGCTAGCTAAAACCACAAAAATTAATACTATTATCTAAATTATTGGCCAAAATCACACTTTTCTCCAAAATTTTCAAATTTAAAACGCCGTCACTATTAAGTTAAAATAGGGATATATGTATTTTCCAGTAGAATTACCCTCTAACGTGTATTTAATAAACTCCTATGCGTTGAACACTTTTTTTTATATATTGTTGAACAAAATTATAATGTTGTACTATAGATATAAATTTATGTATGACATTCAAATTAGGCGCTACATATGTTACTTTCTTTATTCATGGCATTAAATATAATTCCATATTTATCCAAATATGACTTCCTTTTACACATATGGAAAAATGTATTCTTCCAAATATGTTCATATACAAGCCCCTTTTGCATAAACTGAATCACATATACTTCCATATTTGCCCATATATGAGATCATTTTCTACCCGAGTAAAAACAGTTACATATAGTCGTATAAAATGCGATTATTTTATATCTGTATAAATATACTCTTTCATCCGAAAAATGGCCCGATGTAATTGTATCAGTTGTTTATCAGTTTTTATCTAATTGTATTAGTTTAGATCTCAACTAATAAAATTATACATTATTCAGATGAAATTATATCCAATTTTTGACCTGATACAATTTTACCGGTTTATATCTAATGGTATCTGTTTAGATCGTAGTTGGTACAATTTTATATAAATAAAATATATTTGTATCCGACATTTGCCTTATAACTCAGAGACGAATCGAGATACCACCTTAAGTTTTTCACACAAATGTTCATATATTTTTTAGGAATTTAAAAAATGCGCTTTTCGTGCAAAGGGAATTTGAACTCAAGACCCCAAGAAATGACCTTTGACCATTCCATGACAAAAATCCATATGCATGCCATCTTAAAGGGTGCATTCTTACCTAATAAATAATACCAAAGTGATATTAATTTATGTTATGATCTATAGTCAAACTAAAAAAAAAACATTCATTTATCAAAATAAGAGATCAACTAAACATTCCCGTCATTCATCTTAAAAACACATTGACACGGTGCAAAAATATAATTTAAAGAACATACATTTAAATTTAACGGTTCGTTGTATTTCAAAAATCTGTGGTTATCATACACAGAGTTGAATAGAATCAGCTGAGATACCTTAAGAATTAAGGTTCAAAGCAAAAAGGAGTAATAATAACAAAGGATAAAAATAGCATTGTTAGATTTCGTTGATGTTAGTCTAAGTGGAGTTGTTGTTAACAAATTCGATTTGATTTCATCTTTCACATAAGTAGGCGATCATCAATTATTAAACCATTCAAGTGAAACGACACTGATGATGGCTTTGTAGCTAAAGCCGAAAATACGTATTCTGTCTTGCTTGCCTTATCGAATTCTTTCAAAAATTTTTATTCTTGGTAATTTATTTGTGAAAATTGTATCATCAGAATGTGATATTTATTTATGTTATGATCTATAGTCAAATTAAAAAAAATAATTAAAAATTCTAAAATTTCAATTAAAATGATATAATACTAGTGAATATAAAATTATTATAAAGAAAAACAGCAAACAACATATCAACATAGTTAAATTCTTAGTTCTTGAATTTTTCATTTCTTTCGTTCATTAGGAATATATAGGTGTATAAAACAAAATGTATAAAACCGTTATATTTTATAGAGCTTATGCATAATACTTTTAAACATGTTTGTTTTATGACCCTATATTTTTTCCATAATTTTTAAGTTTTTAAACATTTTTTAAGTAAAAAATTTCCAAAATGGCAAAAAATCATGAAATCCCAAAAAAAAAATCGGAATCCCGAAAAATCCCGATCCGTCCCGGGATCCAGCTTTTTTAATTTTCAAATCCCGAATCCCGGGATTTTAAAAAACCGATCCCGATTGGCATCCCTACTTTTACTGGTATGAAAACTGCCTTCAAAAAACATGTAAAAGATGAATAATGCATAAAAAAAGTCGTAAAACGTTCAAATAAATACGATAATGACAATATTAATTATTAGCCGTTTTTTCTAATCACTTGGATTTAATAAATCCAAAAAGTATTTCTAAAAGTGCTCAACAGATGGGGTTAGATTTTTCTTATTTTAAAAAAATTTTCTGTTCGACACTTCTTTCACCCTAATTTTTAGTACCGAATTCGATGATGAAGGATTCTACTTTAACTTTTAATTCATAATTATATTTTACATAAAACAGCGATAAAGAGTCTGCCTTTTCAGTTTTATCACTTCAATTTATATTTTTACTCAATTGAAAAATTCCATTGCAATATTTAATATTCACTAATTGGATTTAATTAAATTACTTACAGTAGAGTGAAAAATTGCAATTTCTATTTGAGCTATTTCTCCATGTCCAAGATGAAAAATATGTATTTGGTGAGGTGTAGTTTTTTTTTCTAATCATATTTCACAAAAAAAATTAAAAAAAACCTTTTATTTGTTAGTTTTTCAATTTTTTTGTTTCTTTTTTAATTTTCATTCGTATTTTTTTCTGACATTAAATTAATACCCAGAAAAATTTTCTGTTCCAAAGAATCGGTTGTGCAATAGCTACTTTTCATTCACAACCCCTTCTACTGTCGATTCTAACACCGATTCTTTTTATTTGAAATTGTCCCAAAAGCAACCCCTTCTATGGCTCCAAAGTGTAACCGGTTGCTCTAGAATCGGTGCTGGAACTAGTTCTGGAACTGATTCTACGTCACCCACACCTTCCATATAGGATCCCAGGAACTGGTTCCGGAACCAATTCCACGTAGAATCAGTTCCAGAACCAGTTCCAGATCTGATTCTAGAGCAACCGGTTCAACTTTGGAGCCATAGAAGGGGTTGCTTTTGGGACAATTTCAAACAAAAAGAATCGATGTTAGAATCGACAGTAGAAGGGGTTGTGAATGAAAAGTACCCAGGAAAATTTTTTACAATCGGTAGCCAACCACACCCATTCTACAACTGGTTCCACTGCAACCGATTCCATGGAACTGGTTCCGGAACCAGTTCCTGGGATCCTATATGGAAGGTGTGGGTGACGTAGAATCAGTTCCAGAACCAGTTCCAGAACTGATTCTAGAGCAACCGGTTCCACTTTGGAGCCATAGAAGGGGTTGCTTTTGGGACAATTTAAAACAAAAAGAATCGGTGTTAGAATCGACAGTAGAAGGGGTTGTGAATGAAAAGTAGCTATTGTACAACCAATTCTTTGGAACAGAAAATTTTCCTGGGTAGCTATTCTACAACCGATTCTTTGGAACAGAAATTTTTCTTGGGAGGCTGTTTCATATATTTGTGCTTTTATTGTGGATTTATTAAATCCAGCTTTGTTTTTGGATTTAATAAATCCATTTTTTGTATGAAAAATTCTATATCCAGGTGATTAAAAAACACGCTAATTATTTTAATTTTTTCTTTGTACTGAAAGGTTAAACAAATTTATTAAGAAAAAAACCCTAGTGTTGAAATTTTAACCTAGTAACTTATACTGCTACAATATTTTATGCATATATAACGGGTTTTGTATTTCTTAATACTTTATACAAATTTAAAATTTTAAATGCCATCAAGTACCACAAGTTACTTAAACACTTCAAGCTTTATAGTGTTATACCCTACAAACGAAGTGGTATAACAAATAAGGCTAGAGAGACTTTATTGAACTATATTAAATTTAATACTGCATCAGAATTAAAAAAAAATACAATTATTATATTGATAATATTAAACAATACCTATTGTTTACTGCTAATTGTAACAAGTTTAAAAATTTCCAGCAACCCAACCAGCAAACATGAGCAAAACTGAATCAAAAAAACTCAAAATATATCATTAGAAGTCTTGATCTTTTTTATCAAATTTGTATTTTAATGCATATTTTTGAGGTAACTGCAAATCGCGAATAAAATAGAATTGCTCGAAAGATCCTGCTTTAAGTCTATATTTTTCTTTAAAGGATTTTCTTTTAAACTGCTTAACTTGTCCCATAAAACTTTATATATTCCTTTTCAGTTTTTTTCGAAATTATTGTTTTTCGATTTTCGTTGCTTTCCAACCAATATAGTACATTTAGTTGTTTAATTTTCCACTTGATAAGTCAACAAGAGTTCAATGCTTTTAAAAAGGAATAAAAGTTTTTGTATTTTTTAAATACACAAAAAAAAAATCGTAAAACACAAGCAATGAACTAAAGTTGTATTACTTGACTTTGAAGTGTGTTGGGAATAAAAATTCAACATGACTTAAAATGTTTAGAATAAAATTCTATTGGTTGACAATGGGCAGGTATCAGGTAGATTGAAAAAAAAAAATCTAAAATTTTAGTAGGTATCCAGGAAAATTTTTTACAACCACTTCCTGGAATCCTATATGGAAGGTGTGGGTGACGTAGAATCAGTTCCAGAACTAGTTCCAGAACTGATTCTAGAGCAACCGGTTTCACTTTGGACCTTAGAAGGGGTTGCTTTTGGGACAATTTCAAACAAAAAGAATCGGTGTTAGAATCGACAGTAGAATGGGGTTGTGAATGAAATGTAGCTATTCTACAACCGATTCTTTGGAACAGAAAATTTTCCTGGGTAGCATTCAGCCCTAGGAACCGCGTATCAAAATTACAAAAAAAAAATATTTAATTTTTCAAAGTTCAATTTCTATAATTTTTTAATAATGTATTTATTAAAAAATTTAAGTGATTTTGATAAAAGGCAACAACACTGCATTGTATAATTTAATACTTCCCAGGAAAATTTTTTACAATCGGTAGCCAATCACACCCATTCTACAACTGGTTCCACTGCAACCGATTCCATGGTACTAGTTCCGGAACCAGTTCCTGGGATCCTATATGGAAGGTGTGGGTGACGTAGAATCAGTTCCAGAACTAGTTCCGGAACTGAATCTAGAGCAACCGGTTCCACTTTGCTATATAGCTATAGAAGGGGTTGCTTTTGGGACAATTTCAAACAAAAATAATCGGTGTTAGAATCGACAGTAGAAGGGGTTGTGAATGAAAAGTAGCTATTCTACAACCGATTCTTTGGAACAGAAAATTTTCCTGGGTTTTGTTAATAACATCTTTGGAATTTCAGTTATTTTACGATTCTTTCATTATACTGTGCAACACTATTTCTCGAAATAACCCATGAACATTTTTTGCAATCGGTAGCCAACCACACCTATTCTACAACTGGTTCCACTGCAACCGATTCCATGGAACTGGTTCCGGAACCAGTTCCTAGGATCCTATATGGAAGGTGTGACTGACGTAGAATCAGTTCTAGAACTAGTTCCAGAACTTATTCTAGGGCAACCAGTTCCACTTTGGAGCCATAGAAGTGGTTGCTTTTGGTCCAATTTCAAACAAAAATAATCAGTGTTAGAATCGACAGTAGAAGGGGTTGTGAGTGAAAAGTAGCTATTCTACAACCGATTCTTTGGAACAGAAAATTTTCCTGGGAAATTAATCTAGAGTGGAAAGATTCATTCAAAGGTATTAAATCCTGAAATCTGTAAATTGTAATTTATCACTTGTAGTCCAATGTGAAATGTTTAATACAGTGTAACACTATTTCCGGGCATCGATGAATCATATATCCGATGACTTTAGCAAGCGTCGCTAAAAAAAAACAAATTAAAAAAAAAATTTAAATATATTCTCCAATAATGCAAGTTCGCTACTCTTGAATGTAAAAAACATACGTCAATGTGGGAACATTTGCGGAAAAGGAAACACGGAGGAGATGGGAAGATAAAGAAAAATATAAATATAGAATTTTTTATTTTTTATTTTAATCGGGACATACATTAATTGCATTAAAGGAATTAAATATGCTAAAATCCCAAACGTATTTTACAAATTGTGAAAAATAATCTGTTGGAGGCATGTCCCTATCCGGATTTCATTCTTGCCTAAGGAACTTTTTATTTTTTCTTTGATATTTTGAATGTTTAATAACGCTCCTAGACGAGAACAAAAAATTTTCATTGAGTTTATAATTTAACTTAATAAATATTTCCAGAAGTTCTAAAAAGATCGTCCCCTGACGAGTTCCTTAGACAAGTATGAAATCCGGATAGGGACATGCCTCCAACAGATTATTTTTCACAATTTCTAAAATACGTTTGGGATTTTAGCATATTTAATTCCTTTAATATAAATATAGAATATCTGTATGTGTATGTGTTTGATCACTTCTGAGTAAAGACAATAACAGAAAGCTGAAGAGGAAAAAAACAATAAATTAGTTACATTACATTCAAGGCCTTACTTGGGTGAGATGGCTAAGCTGTCGTCGCACTTCAATGTGGGGACATCTTTTCGAATCTCACAGCCGACGGGTTGTTGAAAAAATTATCATATAGAGACAATCTGACAATAAATATATAAATAATTAACAATTTAATAGAAAATCAATGATGAAGGCTGTCCAGAAAAACAAGGCAGGCAGAAAACATACTAAATAAAATTGAAAAAATGCATATTAATTATATATATATTCCTCTAACTCCCATTGGAGCATAGGGTGCTTACAATTACAATATTAATTGCAGCTGTGTCTATATGAAGTTAAAACAACATTTTTTGGGAACGTCGTTCCCCTTTATGAAATAAAGGAATTTTTTGCTTTTTATATTTTAGAGAATTTTTTCCCTGCCATGAAAAATGTAATTTTTTGGTTCCTGGAGTAGATTTTTGAAATAAAAAGCGGCCCAGGCAAATATTTTTTTAATAAAATCGCGCCATTTTTTTCCTGGCTCCCCTGCGAGGCCTCAAATCTACTAAAATGGTTCTAGTTGGAACCATGTTTTACGAATCTGGAAAAAAATCCTTTTAGTTGAGTGCCTACTTTTATATGTAAGAAGGAGCATCGGTTTTTAGGGTCTGGGTTCCAAGAACCTCCACCTACTTAACATCTAGTAGAAACAAGTTTTGTTTTTAGGAGGGAATAAAATCTTTTTTGTGGAGATACGCCTATTAAAGTGTACCTTAGCCGATGGACATGTTACGTTAGTATATTAAAAGGGCCTAAGATTTTGGAATTGTATATAATTGACAAGTTATGTGGCCGTTTCTAATTTTAATTTTTTTTGGCAACAAAAATGTCCGGGTGTCCCGAAAAAAAAAACTGTATGAGGATTAATTTGTAGAACATTTTACCCTTATGTATGTCTGCATTTTTTAGGGATGATTTAAGTCCTTTTTTGAAGAAATACCACAAAAGTCAAAATAAATATAGAAAAACTTTGAAATCAAAACTTTCCTAAAACCAATGGTTGAGAATTGATGCAATTTCCAGTACTACTAAGCACTATAATCAGATTGTCTTCATGGGCTGCCTCTATGTTGTAATGTTGCTTTAAATTTTTGTATTTATCTTGCTGTAATTTCCAAATAAGCGTATTAAACATTTATCAGTTATTTTTGTTTACAACGAAAATCACATATTTTATAAAGCTGTTATTCTCATCTATGTCATTATTGTTGCCTCAACCAAAGTTCCTTTAGTAGCAAAGCGAATATTTTTTGTTGTATATAACGTTCAAGCTTGTTAAATCTATTTATTGTTAGACTGAAAGCAGATAATTTTACAACGACTATTCGTTATTCTTTTATTATACCCTATTTATGCCATATTATTGACTAATATGTTGAACTTAAGGAATATTACTTAACAATTTGGACTGTACCTGGTCTGTGAGGTATTTCATTGTAGATTTCAAGTCAATCAGAAGATTGCTACAATGAGTGTTATTTTGTTCGTTTTAAGATCACAGTACACAAATTCTAAACATAATTTACAATTCATTTTTTTACATA
The DNA here is from genome assembly GCA_949987735.1 of Leucophora obtusa. Classification (NCBI taxonomy): domain Eukaryota; kingdom Metazoa; phylum Arthropoda; class Insecta; order Diptera; family Anthomyiidae; genus Leucophora; species Leucophora obtusa. Next base: position 41,280,137 of record OX465296.1, read on the forward strand.
GTTTTTTCTATATTTCTTGTAAAAAAATTAAAAATAAATTCTTTTACCCTTTTTTAGGAGACGTAGTTTTACAACCGAATAAATATTTCCAGGGGTAGCCCAGACAAAAACTGAAATAAATATTTTTTGGAGCCCCTAGTATACATAGATTATTTAATATACTAAAAGTTCTTTCACAAAAAGCATTGCTAATTGGTATGGAAAAAACAAACGAGATCAATTACTCATTATACTGTGCAGTTCTATAATAGTAAAGGAATCACTTTCTGAATATTAATTTACTTATTAAAAAAATATAGTTAAAATATAATTATTTGTCAGAATTAAAAAAATTCTTTTTTATCTGGAAAATTGTATTTTAGCTGGTAACTGGACAAGGCCCAAAATAACTGGACAATCCAGGCCATCTGGCAACCCTAACCACATGCGTCAACAATAATTACCAAAAACTATTTTTGTCTTATTTTGCTATTTCCAGATAAAAATGTGTTTATAGAAATGTAGTAATTCACAAAAAATAATCCGTTTTAGTTTTTTTTTAATATCTAAAAAAATTTTAATTTTTTCCAATTTAAAATGTTAAAGTATATATTACTATTATATGTTAGTATATTTGCCAACTTTGTGCGTAAAAATTTTATTTAACAAAAGAATACTAATTTTTCTCATAACGTGTTTATTTGTATACACATAATGTCTAAAAACACTTTGTGTGTGTATTATTGTGTATGGAAGTGTGTACAAAAAAGTTTACGAATTTTTTGCTTATATTTACCGAATTTTCGTAAAACTAACCAAAACTTTACCTATTTTATTTACAAACATTTTTTAGAGTGTAGCTCATATAAATTACTAGGTTTAAGCATCAATTATTTGAGTGGTTAAAGCTTCAGTCTTATTTTGTGGTTATTATAAATTGTTTTTTTTTTTTTTTCAATTTCAATATGTTTAATATTTTCGGAAATTTTACGAAATTTTATTTTTGACTCTTTCTCGCTTCCAAACCGTGCACAGTATACAAAAAAATTATTCACAAAAAATTTAATAAATTTTGTTTTCTATTGAAATATCTTAATTTCTAATTATTAAGGACTTACTTTTGCGGTTAATTTAATATACCCCGCCTGGAGGCGGGCTTACCCATTAGAGGGTTAATATATTTGAATATCTTCCTGGCCTTTTATAATATCTTGTTCCATAGTGCAGTAAAGTGGTTGCAGTAAGTAAAGTAAGTATATAAAATACATAGTAAATACTGCTCCTTATACACATACATAGACATTACAATAAAAAAGACTTTATGTGTTCTATACTTGTATTTATTTAAAACCGATTTTCTTTCATTTAATCCAAATACTTTTAATCTTAGCAAAGAGTAAATACTTTTTTTTACTGAGAGTTTGAAAAACACAGAAAAAACTTTACAAAAAGAAATCATCCTAAAAGATTACAATAAAAGTTTATTTTAACTAGACACTCAGTAATCGGGTCTTAAGCGCTTACTTTTCTTTTGTAATGAGCATAAAAATGCATATTTAACAACTCTAAGGCAATACGAGTATTAAAAAGCTTCTTGAAAAGTAAATATTAGTAGTTTAACAAACTATTTATATGTCAGAACTTGATAAAGATAATTCTTATTGAATCAAATCACATAAAATTTTATTCCATTGTGAATCGTCGAAAAATTCATAATCACTTTAAATTAATGCATTTTTTATTTTTCAAGTTCTATTACACTTGAATAAGTTGAGGTAATTGTAGACTGAAAAAAATTGTCGTTTGTGTGATAAAGAACTTTGTCCAAATGTTTTGAAGAAACTGTTTGGAATTAGCTTGAGGTTTCTGTTCCATGTAGATATGAATATTATATTCCTGCAATCCATTAAAATATTGATATATTAAATTTTCATAATCTTTTTCTCCTCGCTGAATTTTTCAAAATTTATAAAATATTTGATGTTATTTTTCATTTAAGTCATCTTAAATATACCACAACTTAATATTCGCTGATTGTTTTTCTTTTTATAAACCAATGCAATTAAAAAAAACAAAACAAAAATATTCAAATTCATAAAATGTATTCAAAAAAATACTAAGGACCAGTTATTTTAAATTTCAGATCTTTAACCAAAAGGGATACCGCACTAAATTAAATGGGAGACATGTCGCTATTTGGCCGTTGCTGTAAAAGTATCGATAAATTATGTCTTTACGGAGACCATGCCAATTTTCAAATTCTTAGCTCCAGTCACATTATTCATTTATATACTGAGAGAGTGAACTGCACTTTTTTAGTACTTATTCCATTATATTTCAAATGATATTAGTGTTATCATATGAAAATGTTTTTTAGGTGAAAAACTTTTACACCCATTTTTACAAATGCAATAATACTACATTTATACCTGAGCAAAACCTACCTGGTTCTCGGCTCTTGTAATTTTTAACTTGTCAAAACGCATACAAAAAAAAAAAAAAACAAGCAAAAACTAGTCGGTTTTTGATGAAGTATAAATGTAGTATAAAACAGATGATTCGGTTCACCTAGACGTATGATTAATAAAAAGCTACAATAATATAACGCATACGTTCAAGTGCATTATAAGAAGCTGATAATATTACTTTTATTTCACTGCATGACAAGAGAATATTTTAATATTAGCTTTTATGTACAAAGCAGAAAAAAGCATAGAATATTTATCTATTTTTTCAAACAGTACCAACCCTAGTGCATATAAAAATGTGTACACTTTATACTTTTTTGTGTAATTTAAGTTTTTTTTTTCTTTAAAAGTTCATTATTTTGATATCATATTATAAATCAGTGAAAATCTTATTGAGAAGGGTTTCATTTGAATGGAAAATAATTGCACCATTCCATATCAGAAGACGTTGATAATGGGAAAAAATTGTTTTCACAGATTTTTGTATGGCAGCCTATCTCAACCTTGATCTCACTCTTGTGTGGAAAACCACACAAAATTAAACTTTTTTATACATTCCCTACGGGGAAAGGGACCGGTCCAAAGTGACAGGCAGGATAGGTCCCAATGGGGCAGGGACCGGTCCTTGATCGGCCCTTTTGTTTGAAAGAGACACGTCAATTTAACATGGCGTTGTCATTGGAAATGACCAATTGCCACAGTTTAGACACCTTGTGACAGTAAAGTGGTGTGTCTAAAAATAGCTTTTCAAATAAACTAATAAAAAAATTAAGAATTAAAAATAATCTACTTGGCGTCGAAGTAGGGCTCGATAACACAACCTCCTGCTTGTAAGGCAAACGCTCTACCGTCTGAGCTATTGTTGCTTATGCGTTATGGCTGGCTGATGGTAAAGTTATATATTTTTCGTTTTTGTTCAAATAAAAAAGAAAAAACAAACACTAGAAGCAAATAAAAAAAATGGAAAAGAAAAAAAATAGAAAAGAAAACAACAATAACACACACACAAATATAGTGGAAGTGCCTTCAGTATGCCCCCGATTGACCAGTCACGGGATAGGTCCTTGACTGGTTTTTTGTAAAATAAATAAAAAATATTTTTAAAAATATGCCGCGAATTTTGTTTTTCATTTCGGTATCGGTCAAGTTTTTTTAAAAGCAACAGTGAAAATAACGCATCAGAAAATACTTAGAAAATAAATTCATTTTCTTTTGTTTATATTTGTACTAATTTAGTAATATGCCTTCGGTTGACCGGTCACGGGATAGGTCCTTGCTGGACAATTGACTCCTCATTCCCCGTAGGGTTTTAACAAAAAATATTGATGTGTTATTCATGAAATTTCTTGACATTTCCTGACTCATAAATTCAGCACGAAAATGCTTTAATTGATTTAAAAGTAAATTTTGATAACAAGATATTTAAAAAGCGACGTTAGTTACACTCGTGTGTGGTTTTGTTAACTTGTTGTTTCAAAAATCATATACAAAGGTACAAAATTCTCGTCCCACTGAATTTTTGTTCGTTATGTAATATCTCGGTTTGAATGTTCCAATCATCATTTTCTTATTGCAGACAACTGAAGATTGGGGTAATATATATGAAACAACTGTAATGTGCGTCATGAAAATGGTCAAACTTTTTGAAACCACAAAACAAAATCCAATATAACAATATCATATTAGAATTTGGCCTTGAGGTAGAATAATATTATTAATATAACTAAATAAAGATAGAGATAATCAAAATCGAAACATTTTCTTTTTCAAATAAAAGAATATCCAAGAATACATTTTAATTTCGTTTTTTGTTTTGTATTACGTATATCTATAATTATATAAATGAAAAAAATTACTCAGAAATTGATTGGTATGCAAAACATCGCACTGTTTTTCGAATTAGTCCCATTAGTGTTTGGACGAGATTTCCATCTGCTTTCCTGCTGCCACATTCCATTTAGTTCTAAACTATTCTAGGGTTGACACTGCCTAAGCTGTCTTCTTTAAATTTCCTTTTATAATTGACCAATATTCTTCTATTGCTCGCGATTCTGAACAATTAGGTCGATTGCTTTCTTTTGGTATAAAATCAAGTTTTTGTACCAGTCTGTCGTGACCCTTGCGTAATGACAGCTAGCTCGATCTGACCAAAATAATGGTTTTGTGGTGTGACATCTTACAAACGGTAACAGGCAATTTTTTACATATTTTTCCCGATAAATTTCACTATTTATTGTACCAGTGTAAAGAACGGTTTCGATTCTCTTCTACAAGAACAATAAAATGCCTGCCAAACCAAGTACTTTTTGGGAAATTTGGACTTGATTTTTTTTACAACCCAGTAGAAAAAAATACGTGCGAGTTCTACCGCCTCTCCATACAAACAACTGTGGAATTTAACATGGAGATGTCATAGGGATGGTAACAATTGTCGCCAAACTTCCACTTGTTGTAGACCTAGTTTGAAAATTACAATTTACAAATAAACACATTATGCCTAAAACTACTACTCTTTTGTTAAACAAAATTTTTACGCACAAAGTTGGTAAATATACTAAATTACCCAGTGTAGAAAATCATTACCAGATATGTGGTTATGTAACTACATACTTGGTAATGCTAGTTACACTCATTATCCCTACACAGAGAGAGTTTTGCTCGACGAGTTTTAATGAAATTTTCTTAACAAAATAAATTAAAATAATTCTTAAAATTGATGAAAAAGCTTCATATATTTTACGAAACTTTTTCATTTAGTGTATGATACTTTTAATAAATAAAAGAAAAATTTTCACAACATTTTATGAAAAATTACATTGACACAATGGAAAATTTCAATGGACTATTTCCAGTGAAAATTCATTGATTTTATGCAAAAAATAATGGGTTTTTTCAATTTAAATATTTTTTTATATTGTAATACACATTTAACATTAACAAATTTTTAACACTACCCAGCCAGAAATTGCCGACGCTTCAAAAAATGTAGTACTGGTAGAGCACAAATATTTTTGTAAAACTAGTGTTTTGCTAGTACTACCTAAAACAGTGCTTTGCCAGTACTGTTATTACATAAATTGCATCAGTTTTTTTTTTTAATTTTACAAGTTTGCATACAGATTTTTCGATAGGTTCCATTTTTTACATAATTTATCCGTGATTTATATTGATACACTCATAGAAAAAAGTTTGTAGAAAAGTTAGTAAAACTGTTAGTACTTCAACTTAACAAATTTTTAACTAATTTTTAGTTAAAATTGAATTTTTAGTTAATTTTTTTGCTACCTCCACATTACTAACTTACAAATTTTTTTGCTATTTTTTTTTTTGCTGAATTTAGTTACTAATTTTTAACAATAAATTTGCTAACTTTACAGTATTTTTCTGAATTTTAGTTACTAATTTTTAACAGAAGATTTGCTAATTTTACAAATTTTTTGTAAACTGAACCACCAATTTTGGAGCGATTATAAACAGAATGTTAAATGACTCATAAAAATTACTGCATATTTTTAACTCGACAAAAATAATGCAAAATTTTAAATAAAGCTAAATTGAAATGGTTGAAAATTTGTCCTACTCATAAAATATCTAAATTATTAAAATTTATGAGAAAAGTTTCTATTTATCGTAATACATCAATTTTCAAAGATCAAGGTTTATTTTGGACGAACCATTTTAATATGAAAATTGTGATTAAAAGTATCTCTGGGTAGCAAGTTTACGGGGATGACCATAATTTTTTCCCCCAATATTGTACTTTTTAAGCTTATTTAAAGAATACGATATTTTTAATCGGCCACACCTTCTTTCCTGTGGGTGGAGCTTTAGAGGTGAAAATGGAAACTCAAATAAATTCGGAAGTACATATCCGATCAGCAAACAATGAAAAATCAAAAGAAGGGTCTCTGAAATTCATTTTGTTATGGTTAACATATTAGGGATTTTCATATAAACTCGTAAATGCCTTGTAAATCTTGTATAAATTTTAACCCATATTTTTTATGTATGGAGTTTGACATTAAACTCATAAAGATACCAGGTTACACCGTTTACGAGTAAAATACGAGTTTATATGAAAACCCCTATTATTGTCTATAAATATTACCACTTTTACAAAAAATCATTCTTGGGAAATTTTCATTGACATTGAAATATAATTGGCATTACTTTATCTCAATGTCAATGCCAACAAATTTCATCACCATACAATGCCAATAAATATTTTTTCAATTAGCATTGATGAAAACAATGGTAATGAAATGTACACATAATTGAAAAAGCATTGTAAAAAAAATATAAGAAATACGCGAATTTTTAATTTTTTTCTTAATTTATTCTTTTATTAAAACATGAAAACAAATACTGCTTTCATCATTTATAAATGGGCATTTAGGCATTGAACAATGCCAATTGAAAAAATTTAATAAACTGGTCCCAAGTATGTTTTTAAATACACATTTATTTTTTATTTATTAATTTTCATTTCATTTGCTCCTTTTTTACCTTTTTCCAGTCCACTAGTAATCTGCAAAAGTTTTGTTGATTTCAGAAAATTTTAGCAAAAATTTTGTAGATTTAACAGTTTTTTTCTATTTTCATTCTACTATTATTTAGCAATTTTTTGCTGTTTTCATTTTATTAATATTTAGCAAACTGATTCTGCTAATATTAGCAGTTTTTTCTGCAGCATCATTTTTAACTAATTTTTAGTAACTTTTTCAGCTATTTTTACGGACTTATTTGTGTGAGTGTACGTCCCACATAAGTATTGATGTATCACAATATTAGTAACGTATTACTTTAGGTTTCTATGTAAAACCAAGGGTAAAGGGGTACCCATTGCAAGGCAATGCGTGAAGAAGGTCAAACCCATTACCAAGGTTTTGCTGGGAATCTTTAAATTATAAATTTACAAAGGAACTTCGAAGGGAGATATATTCGTTATTATTTGCCATAGACAAAACTTTTACCAAGCAAAATCGGATCTTCTAAGTACTAGCAACTAATAACAGAAAATGCAGTTTTAATTTCGTTTTTTTTTTGCTGTATTTATTTGCCAGTACTCACACATATGTACGTTTAGGCTTTTTTGCCGAGTCAACATGGCATGTTTTACTGCCCGAGAAACTATTGTATAACTTTTTTAGAATGTAAACGAGAACCTTTATAAATGCAATACTTATAAACCATTTTATAGTCTGTTCTTTGGATTTTACTTTTTTACTGGGCTACAAGTCGGGTAAAAGAGACCGTAGTGTTCATAAACAGTAACTAATATATTCACAGGAGTATGAATTTTCTACTCCTATTTGTTGTATTATCGAAATAGTTTCTATATTTATTTAACACTCGAAAAAAATCGCAAAAACATTTTATTATACACACAAAAAAAAAGGATTATTTTTGTAAAAATTTAATTAGATGTTTTTTGCTCTGACGATTCTTTAGTCAGGAAAGTATATTAGGAAAGCTTTGCGTTCAAAGTTTACAACAAAGTTCTTAACAAATAACGAATATAAAGTGCCAAATTTTTTCTAAGTATACTCCAGCCTTTGAGTGGAATGCAAAACTCATTATAATTTTTATTTTATTTTTTATTTATTTTATTTTGAAAATGATTTGTACAATAGTTTTACGAATTGTGTTGTACGTACTATTTGTCTAAATGTTTTTATTTTTCAAGTTTTTGCCAGTTTTTGTTTACTTCCTAACTGATTAAAATATTTTTTATGAGAAAAGTTTTTATGACCTCATTAAAAGATGTATTTTTTTGCGCTTTTAGTTGAATGTTTGCTGTTTTATTGCTTGTTGATAATATCTTTTTGGGAAATGAGCAGAAAAATTTCAAAGGATCATATTTGTAATGTCTTTGATTCCTTATAAGCATTTTAAGTACAAATTTCATTTGTGAAATAGTTTATTTTTCAGTAGCATTTTTTCTAATTATAGTAGGTAATATTCAAGAAGTTTTTAAATTATTCTTTGAATTAAAAATTTTTTTATGATGTATGGCAAATGAAAAGAAAATTTTTATTGCATACTATCTAGCCAATATTTGTCATTAAAAACTATCCATTAAAAAAAATCATATACAAACAACTTGTTCCAGAACACCTTATAAGGAGTGTAATGTTTCAAATCTGGAAATTTTAAAGTAGGCTATGTTCCAAATTATTAAAAGTAAAATGAAAAACTTTATACGAAAATATTCAGTAACTTCATAAAATTGTGTCAACATAATATTTTGATTCCTTTGAGTGATACTTTTTCAGCAATTATGAATCAATTGGAACGACGAAAATTAATTATCGACAAATGGAATGAAAATCCATACCCACCAGTACATTTTATTTCAAAAGATTTGAAAATGGCAAGAAGTACGGTAGATCCAGTCCTGAAACGTTATTTTGAAACATCTATCGGCATTGAAAAGTTTGGTTTGAAGTATCTCGTTTGGCATGAAATTTGCCAATGCGGCGAAAAGACATCTTCATATATAACAACAGGTACAATTAACGGAGATGTGTACAGGGAAGAGCGCCTAAAAATAAGATTAATACACTCAAAATAGTTTGTAGTTTAAATTAACTGAAAAAGTAATTTAAAATAAATGAAAAATCACTTGAAAACCGGTCTACTGACTTTTCATTTAAATCAAAAGAATTTTTCATTTATTTTTATATGTTAATAACTTTAATAAAAGCGAAGTTAAAGAAGACCAAACAGACTGCTAATTATATAAAAGATTTGGAAAAAAAGTGGAAAGTTGTATCCAAAGTAATAACAAACAGCACTGTCAAAAACTTAATGGAAGGCATTCGGAAAAAAGCTAAGATCGGAGTGGACCACAAAATGAAATGGATATTTTTTGTTCTATATACTTTTAATACTCTTATTTATCAGACAAAATAATAAAAGTAAAAATAACAATTTATTAATTGTTATTTTTTTCTTACAAAATAATAAAAACCTGGCATTGCCAAAAAATAAAACCGATGTAAAGAACATTATATTAAATTACTATAATCATGTAAAACATATCATGATTAAAGAAATATCGAGCAATATTTCTAACAATAGGAGATTTACTATAATATTAGATGAATGGACAAGAATATCACAAAAGAGATATTTGAATATACAGTAGTGGACTAAAGTGGATACATTAATTCAACATTTTTCGAAATTTGTTATAATTTTTATTTTATTATAGAAACTTAAATGATTTTTTTTAAAGCATAAAATTAAAACATTCTTCTTCAATAAAAACCTAAATACAGTAGACAATATCACTAAGAAGTTAATAAAAAAATAATTTTAAATTGTGACCGCTTTTATCCAGTATTGTTCATATTTGAAATTTTCGGCAAGTTCTTTCTTTTATATTTTGTCCAAAGTCCTTTGTGCTTTAAAACAGATATTATGCGAGAAGGCATGCTTTCCGCGAGATTTTTAATAGTTTGAGGTGGAATATTAGTCCATTCCGCTGAAACTCCTGACCAAAGATCATCTAAGTTGGTCGGTGCTCGTTCGCATTGGGAGAGTCTTCTTTTGACAATTGCCCACCAATTCTCGATGGGATTCAAATCGGGGCTCTGACCTGGCCACTTCAAAAACTGGAAAAACTACACTTGAATATCACAAATTGAACAAAAGTTATTAATACAGATTTAAAAATATTCAAATATGTATCCACTTTAGTCCACTACTGTACATATGTATAAACGGAAATAATTCATTTTATAGCCTGGGGTTGGTTTATATATGAGAAAGATGTAATGCTGACGAAATAAGAAGAATTGTAGAAATAAGACTAGATCAGTTTTATTTGTCTTTGGAAAATAACATTGTGGCCACCATATCTAATGGGCCAAGTGTGAGGAAACGGTTTGTTTCCGACAGTCCAGTAGGTGGTGCTTTCTGCTGGAATCATGCAATTCATTTGGCAGTGCTTAGAGTAATTTATGTGAAATCAAATGTTCAACATTCTGATATTTCTACTTTATTATTCTCACTACAGAGACTGAATTTGTAGTGAAATAGTGTTTTTTTTTAACAAAAATTATTTATATAGGTGGTTTTTTATTAACAATTTTGTTCAAAAATATTTCCCGGGATTCCCGGGAAACAAATTTTTTTATTCCCGTTTCCCGGGAAATAAAAAAGTCCGGGAAATCCCAAACCCTAGTGGGCACGGATTTGTCCGCGAGAGCCATACTGTGGTTTTTCATAAATTATAAAGGGTCGCAGAACACAATAAAAGAAAAAAAACTACAAAGCTTTAAGTGAAATAAAAGCGGGTTTCAACTCCATCTATCCCAAAACTGGTTCCACAAGAACTCATTGCAAACTCAACTTTTTTCAAATTCTGTTTTGGTATTCTTTAATTACATAACATAAGTAGAATTAAACATTATTGGAAAACTTTTTTACAGTTTTCGCGCGATGTCGCGGAATTGGTCAACGAAAATTTGAAAACTCAACTAGTTATAAGAGGCTGAATATAATTCCGCCAACAAAAATATGTATAAAAATTCATAGCCTGCTTGCCTCGAATTTTTACTTAACAATTTCGTTGTGCAGACAAAAAAAAATCCTGCCTTTAAAGGGACACTATGCACTAAAGGGTTAATTTAGACGATGATTACAAACTTAAAGATTTAGTCAGTAACTAATGTGCTTTTGATAAATTAAAACGCCGACTTTTTCACACAGACCAATGCGGCGCAGTATTATATTCAGCACTAAGCATGACTTTTATTAAACCTTTAATTGAGTAATAAATTTCCAAACAAAATTTCCAAAAGTAAAATTTAAGTTTAAACTCGTGCCTTGTTCTGACTATAAAACTCGGCCACTCAACAAAAAAGTCTATAATGGCTACTCAAATTTTGATATTATTATTGGAAATTTAAATATTTGGCGCCCTTCGGTACACTGAGAGAATTGTCATCACTTCAGTAATGAATTTCTTCATAGTTTCAATGAAAATTGTCTCTGGAACTCGTCCATTGAAACTTTTCATAAAATCTATGAAACAGGTTTCATTAAAGTTAATGTTTATGAAAATTTTATAAAATTAAAGAAACTCTTCATAAAATTAATGAAACTATTCATAAAATTAATAGGCCACTCCTCCAATGAATAAATCATTCAGCCAATGAAGAGCTTCATAAAATCTATGAAGCTATTTCATTTACTATTATTTATTATAGTGGGTTGTTGTCGTTGCTAAGCTGGAGTGGATAAATAAAATGTATTTAGCAAATGCAAAAAGCGCAATAAAATTGTAACATATTTTACGGATGTATAAAATATATCTAATGAAAGAATTCATTAAATTAAAAAGTTTCATAAAATTTTATAATAATCTTAATTCAATTAATGAAATTCCTAATTAATGTTTCGAAAAAATGTGATTTATAAAAAATTTCATAGTCCAAAATTAATAATAAAAACTTAATTAAAAAAAAGTAAAAATTTTAAAAAATAATTCTCTCAGTATGGAAATTAATGCACATCACTAAAACTCGGCTTTGTGGTTACATAAAACTATTGTATTTGAGAATTAAATGTTTAATATAAAATTTTTATTGTATGAAAATTTTTAAAAATTAATGAAATGATGATATTTAATAAAAAAATTAAGAAAAAGTAAATACTATTGAACAATTTCATATATATAAAGAACATTTTCATTAAATTTATGAAATTATGAAATTTTATGAAGGAAAAGTTATGAAAAATTTCATAATATTAATTAAATATTATATACATAATAAAATTCTTCATTGATTCTACGAAAAAAATTCTATGAAATTATATCATTAATATCATGAAGGATAATTCTTTCAGTGTATATTTGCTAATTTCAGCAACTCACGCCTACTGATTTGCAGTATAATGCAATTAGTAGAAAAAATTATTAACCGCTCCCAAATTTTATTAAAATTGTTGTAAACTGTAATTTAAAAATTATTTGCTAAAATTAGCTTCAAATTTTACTGAATATTAGTATAACTGGAAGAAAAACCTCCGTCTTATTTATAAAAACCTTCATAAATGTGATGAAAAACAAAAATAAAACTTGACAAACGTGATAAGATTTTTTTTAAATGCAAAATATCATGTTTTTTATTTTTATGAAATGATAGTTTGTCACGTATTTCTGAATGTGGACGTGTTTCGTAAAAAAAGTTGAATTTATTTTGTAAAGGATGGCCCTTAATCCATCTTAATTTACAGTCAGAACTAAGATCAACTTTTGTCTTAAATATTTCGAACTAAATGAGTAAAAAAGTGTTATGGGCACTAGGTCTCAACATGGACCGATTTTAACCAAAATCAATAGGCTTTGTCATTGGGCCGACATAGGTCTGTGTAAATATCTTAATATTTGCGACCTTTAGAGTGCGCACAAGAATGCATGAACAGACAGACTGACGGACGGACAGACGGACGGACAGACGGACATCGATAAATCGAAACAAAAAGTGATTCTGAGTCGATCGGTCTCTGTCCAATATTTTGTGGTGTTACAAACATCCTCACAAACTTATTATACCCTGTCCACGTAGTGGTGTAGGGTATAAATAGCCATAAGGGTAAGATCGATTGTTCTTTTAAATACCTTTTAAGGGGGTAAATACTGCAACAACATTATTTTAAAGGGCATTTTGGAACGGTTGTCAAAAATTCAATTAATAATATTTTTAATATTTTATTTTTTTATTTAAAGATCATGTTATTGTAGTATTTATAAAAAATACCAGTTTTATATTTCCCTAGCCAAAATCGACAAAGTTGCCACTTCATTACTGGCATTTTTCAAAAAAGGCAAAATCGGATGCCACTGTGCAGCCTTCATTAATTATCGGAAAATAAAAATGTAAAGTGATTCGTAATCTCAGATCAATTCTGTAGTCCTTATCGTGGCCCGATTATTATTTAAAAAAATTTTTTTAACAAAGTTGCCACACAAACTAAAAATTCCAAAAAAGGCAAGAAAAAACACATTTGCTCGGGGAAATAAAATTTATTTGCTCAAAATTCAAAAAAGGAGCCACGATAGGGACTAGAGTTTTTTGTTTTCTACGAAAGAAAAAATCTCTAAGCGAAATCGGCTAACCCGCCTTGGCTGTACAGTGGCAGCCGATTTTGAACTCAGGCTTGTGGGAAAACGCGTTTAAAGTTTAAAATTAATTTTACGCTAAGAAAACAGCAAAATTTCAAAAAACCGTGTATGAACAAAATTTATATCTCGCAGTTTTCTACGTGTGTACCAAATTCGGGAAGAATCGGATAAAGAGTATTTTATATATTAACCCAAATATTCTTAAAAACGATGGTAGAGAATTTATTAGGCATTTCATTTCGGTAAAAATCTTTTATTTCGTACATTTTTTAATTTGTTTTGTATTTGGTTTTTACTTTTTATATACATTGATTACTTTTATGGCTTATGAAAAGCCATCAGTACCTGCCTCATGTAACGTGCCTTCGCGCACCATTCGGTCATTGGCTTTTCTTTAAAGACTGCGTGCAATTCTTGCATCTTTGGATGCTGTATTATGCGTAATAAGATTTATAATAAAGACAATAGCCGTTTTTTCTAATCACTTGGATTTAATAAATCCAAAAAGTATTTCTAAAAGTGCTCAACAGATGGGGTTAGATTCTTCCTATTTTAAAAAGAATTTTCTGTCCGACACTTCTTTCACCCTAATTTTTAATACCGACTTCGATGATGAAGAATTTTACTTTAACTTTTAATTTTTAATTATATTTTATATAAAACAGCGATAAACAGTTTGCCTTTTCAGTTTTATCACTTCAATTTATATTTTTACACAATTGAAAAATTCCATTGCAATATTTAATATTCACTAATTGGATTTAATTAAATTACTTACTGTAGAGGGAAAAATTGCCATTTCTATTTCAGCTATTTCTCCATGTCCAAGATTAAAAATATGTATTTGGTGAGGTGTAGTTTTTTTTTCTAAACATATTTAATAAAAAATGAAATTAAATATTAAATATAATTTAATAAAAACCTTTTATTTGTTAGTTTTTCAATTTTCTTGTTTCTCTTTTAATTTTTATTCGTATTTTTTCTAACATTAAATTAATAGGCTGTTTCATATATTTGTGCTTTTATTATGGATTTATTAAATCCAGCTTTTTTTTTTGGATTTAATAAATCCACTTTTTGTATGAAAAATTCTAAATCCATGTGATTAAAAAACACGCTAAATAATAAAAAACACTACCAAATAATTTTGTGTATAAATTTAATGCATAAAATATTACTTTGTGACTAAAATATATTTCACAAAAAAACATGTGGAAATATTATTTCTTCGAATTCTTTATTGATATTTTCTGAGCATATACTGAAGAGCTCTATCCAAATAAAATATAAAAAAAAATTCCAAAACAAAATTTTTCCTAGAGTCGATACCCCCCTTAAGTAAGAATTTTCAACGCGATCTTAGTTCCGACTATAAAATTGGCCCTAATTTTTATCTAAAAATTGTCAAAATGAAAAACTTAAAAAATTCCGAAATAAAATATTAAAAAAATCCAAAACTTAGGGAACCCCAAATTGGTTAAAAAAAAATAAGAGGACAAAAATTATTTTATAAAAAAAAAAATTGTGTCCACAGTTGATATCTATGGTAGCCGCTTGGCTATCGCTTCCACCATAATTTATATGGGATTTATTCGCACTACGGCTGCAACATTGGCAGCACTGAAGATGGTGTTGTTGCTGCTGAAGATGTTGTTGTTGTCAATGTTGTTTCTTGCCATTTTTATTTGCATGGTTTCTAGGGTTTCGGGGGAAATCCTGCGACGCTCTTGAAAGGGTGTGTTGCTTTTCAAGACATTCGAAGCACCGTTCCCGACTGTCGCAATTTCGCAGCAAATGCAATATTGTTAAAACAATATTTTAAGCGTTTTACCGTTTGATGCGTTGATCCAGCGACATGAGCTTAAAACGGAAATATTTGCGCAATGGATGGCCCTATCTTACAGAGTTTGCACGATGGACCGAGGTCCGTTTTTTCAGCGGACTTGGTTTCGGGCTTATGGCACCCTCTTGTCGGTGAACCCCAAGGATATTCCTCATAAAAGGAATATCGTCTTACAAGAACAAGACGATCTCTTACGAATTTCATTTCCGCATGAGTAATATCGACAGCAAAATGAATATGCAATAATTTTCGTTGCTCGGGGTAAATCAGAAAATAGTTTGTGAATATCAATTATTTTCTTCGGGATGTCATATGAAAATTTTATTCTTTTTAAATAAATTACAAAATTGAGAGTAAGTAGGCTAGTTTTTCAAATAATTTAATTGAATTAAAAATTCACTTTATTTTGATATATTGAACTTTGATAGGTGCGATAATATTCCATATATGTACGTATATTTTTAGTTGAAATTTCGTTTTCCATGATTTCGTTTATAAGTAAATTAACTACAACGAAGGGAATGTAGGTTCGTTTTCCAAAACACCGCTATATATCTTAAGTGAACATCAAAAGTTACTTAACTTATGAAACAATTCGAATTTATTTTTTAATTTAAAGAAAAAACTTACTAAACATGGAAAGTTGGATTATTTGTATTTCAGACAAAATTTTCGAATGGAAAAGCTATAATTCTTTTGATGAAATGAATTGAGTGGAATACACACTAATATCAAGTGTTAACATTTAAGGGTGGATGCGAACTGGTTAAATAGAACCTAAACTAAATTCAGGTTTCCAAATCTTTGCGAAATTTGAAAAAGTTTTCAAAAAAATTTCAAAGATATTTTAAACCCTTTTGTCAATTTGTATATAGCTTAGAATTTATTTAGCCACCTCGCACAGGGCCCAAGACTAAAATGAATGTTAAGATAAAATAAGGGCACTGAGATAATTCTTTGCATGCTACTAATGAATTTTTACATTATTTCAATGAAATTTGCTGGAAATTGAAATTTCTCATTAATGTAGTTTTCAAATAAATCTATAAAAATTTTCACATTACTTATTAAAAATGTTATACCCTCAAAAATGAGAAAGTTTCATAAAAATTAATTTATTTTGTTAAGAAACCTCCATTTGTTTATTGAAAAATTTTATTAAAACTAGTCAAAGAAAATTCTTTCTTTATGAAGTTCTTTTTTGTAATAAATAATAAATTTTAGAGAAAAAATTGTTTTTTGGTAAAAGCCAAATTTAAAAATATTATAAAAAATGGAGGTAATATTAAAATTTTTTTTAGCAGCCATGATGTACATTAGAGCGTTCCACCTTACAGACAAAAAAAAAGAGCTCGCAAAAATCATTAAACTTTTGCTAAGGAAGTTTTTCCATAAACCCAGTAGAAATTTTTTTATATATTGGTTGCCGAACGTTGCCTTTTTAATTTTTTTTCATTGGTTTTTTCCTTTAAATGCCGAAGCTATAACGAAAAATTTAAAAAAGCGACCCCTACGTTCGGCAAAAAAAAATTTAAATACTTCATATTGGAGGGTGTACGGCGATTTTTTTTTAAGGTACGGTCTAATGTACATCCGAAAATCTATCAAAATTGCTAAGTCGCATGTCAAATGCATTTTTAGCAATTAACTGTGTTACTTGTTTGCATTGCAAAATACTATGTTCCTATATACTTATTTTAAATAGTTAGTTATAAAATAAATATATTGTTAGAGAAAACAATAGAAAATATAACCTCAAAATTACAATATAATTCAAAAGCCATATAAATAACAATCATTATTATTTTTTTTCCTCAAAACTAACATTAGCAGGAGAGCATATAGAATATTGATTATATGTAAATTTATAATACAGTAGTTTATGTGGATAAATTTTCTGGGAAACAAGTTTAAAATTTAAATTTAATAGTGAATTTAATGGAATACATTGCAACTGCGTTGATGTGAGAGATCTATATTCATCCCGGCAAAAAAGAACATTCTCTTCATTCAAAATAAGATATTGCAAAAATTAAATACTACAAAATTCACGCACAAGCACATAAAAATTTCACGCACAAGCATAGTTTTCTTCTAAAAATATGTTAAATTTACAACGGTAACGGTTTTTTCCTATGACACGCACATGTTAAATTCATTGGTGGAAATTCCAATTTTTTGGTTCATTTTTAATTTATTTTTAAATAAAACACCATAAGCTATTAATAAATGGTATCAAAAAAGTAATACGGTATTAACTTTTCCATCCCTGAGTATTGTTCGTAAATGCATCACTGCGGCATCACTGCGGCATAATAAAAGTAAAACGTTCAAAAATGCAACACTTGACAGCACTGATTTACGTCAAACGTTTTTTTATGCAAACAATTGGCAGTGTTGCCGCAAATTTCTGCAACTATTGTAACAAAAAATTGTCATTTTTATCATCAAGATTTTCAATAATATTTGTTAATGTTATTGCGAACATGTTTTTTATTTTTTGCAAAACGTTCTAAAAAGCAAAGTCTGTGCAGTTGTTGAGCAGTAGCAAAGCATCTGCAACAGCTGATTACGCATCAGCAACAAAACTTCGCATAACTTCCGGATTGTTGCACAAATTTGCTGCATTTACGAACGTACCCATACTGATAAAAATAGTAGTCACTTAAACGTCACAAGTGACGCATTTTTGATTTTGGGATGGAATGAATGAATAGTGCTTTGAATTTTACGGAGTCTATTTTCTTATAAAAAAAATATAAAAAGGTAGAATTTTTAATATTCTAATGAAAATTTGCTTGTAATTAACAAAATTTGATATTAAAATCAATGTTGGTTACCGTTATCGTTATAATACTGTTATTGCTAAAATACCGTTTCAAATTGAATACCGTTACCAATACCTCTATACCGTTATTTTTATGGGTAGTTACCGGTATTTTACCGGTATTTATTAATTTATATAAAAAATGCCAATTTTTTAACTTTTTTATTTTATAATCCTGAGTTTTTTTACAAAAAAATTTTTAGATAATAATTTTACGTACTAAAACTACCAGCATTGAATTTATAGCTCATGATCTGTATTTTAAATACTTAAAATTAAAAATATGCAATGTTTTTACTTGTTTTTTATGTTTTTAATGTAATTTTGCTGGTATTGCTGTTTCGATAACGGTATACCATTACCGAATCAGCCTTAAATACCGTTACCGTTACAAACGAAATTCGATACCGTTATTCGTTTCCGTAACCAACCTTGATTGAAATACCACGTCATGCTTTTTCGTGAACTACCTACACCAAAGTTTGGTATACACTCAAAATAGTTTGTAGTTTAAATTAACTAAAAATGTAATCTCTATATATAAAAGAATAACGTGACTGACTGACTGATTGACTGACTGACTGACTCAACATCGCCCAGCCCATACCGCTGAAGCTAGGAAGTTGAAATTTAGTATGTAGGTTCCTCTTTCGGCGTAGACGTCCGCTAAGACGGGATTTTTGGAAATTCCTACCGGAACGGGCAAAAAGGGGAAAAGTCTCCCCCTTGGCGGCCTGCCAAAACCCCTTTGGCTAGAAAGCTGAAATTTAAGATATGTGTTCCTTGGAGTATGGGCTAACTTTTCTGGAGAGTACTTTCTGGAATTGTGGACAGGGACGTTGTAAAAATGGGGGTTAAAAAGGGGAAAAAGGCCCCCCTTGACGGCCTGCCCAAACCGCTGGAGGTAGGAAGTTGAAATTTGGTATAAAGGGACGGGCAAAAAGAGGAAAAAGTCTCCCCCTTGACGGCCTGCTCAAACTGCTGGAGCTATGAAGTCGAAATTTGGTATGTAGGTTCCTCGACCGGTGTAGACGTCCGTTGAGACGGCATTTTTGGAAATTCTTATCGGGAGGGGCAAAAAGGAGACAAAAAAAGTACCTTTTTCCAAAAAAAGTATGTTTTTCTAAAAAAATTACGTTTTTCCAAAAAAAGGACTTTTTCCAAAAAAAATGTCCCTTTTCCAAAAAAAGTACCTTTTTCCAAAAAAGTACCTTTTTCCAAAGAAAAGTACCTTTTTCCAAAAAAAAGTACCTTTTTCCAAAAAAAAAGTACCTTTTTCAAAAAAAAGTACCTTTTCCAAAAAAGTACCTTTTCCAAAAAAAGTACCTTTTCCCAAAAAATATACATTTTTCCAAAAAAATATCTTTTTCAAAAAAAGTATCTTTTCCAAAAAAAGTACCTTTTCCCAAAAAACGTACCTTTTTCTACAAAAAATGTTCCTTTTCCCAAAAAACATACACTTTTCCAAAAAAATACCTTTTTCAAAAAAAGTATCTTTCCCAAAAAAAGTACCTTTTTCTAAAAAAATTTTCCTTTTCCAAAAAAAGTACCTTTTACTAAAAAACATACATTATTTCCAAAAAAATACCTTTTAAAATAAAATACCTTTTCCAAAAAAAGTACAAATAAAGTACTTTGTAAAAACAAAGTATATTTTTCCAAAAAATTTCGTTTTTCCAAAAAGTACCATTTAAAATAATATATAATTTCAAAAAAACTACTTTTTTTCCTCCCCCCACGGATATCTCCACTAAAACAAGGTTTCTTGATATTCGGCATAGACGTGCACTAAGACGGGATTTTTGGAAATTCCTACCGGAACGGGCAAAAAGGGGAAAAGTCTCCCAATAAACAGTCTCACAAATTGGAAAAGTGCCTGCCCAAACCACTGGAGGTAAGAAGTTGAAATTTGGTATAAAGGTTCCTCCACTGTAGTAGACATCGACTAATTCCCTATAGGATATCCCAAAAGCAAATTCGGAATGTGAGTTCTTCCTTCTGTGTAGGCATCCGCTTAGACGGAATTTTTGAAATTCCTATCGGGAGGGGAAATAAGGGGAAAAGTCTCCTCCTTGACGACCTGCCCAATCCCTTTTGGCCAACCTAAAATTTTAAATATGTATTCCTTGGAGTAGGACTAACTCACCGGCAACGTAATTTTTCTATTTTGGAACAGCAACATAGTAAAAATGGTGGTTGAAAGGGAAAAATGTCCCCAATAACGGCCTGCCCAAACCGCTTAGGCAATGCAGTTGAAATTTGGTATGAATGTTCCTCATCCATCGCAGATAGCCGCGAAGATGGAATTTTTGTAAATTCCTAAAGTGAGGGGCAAAAAGAAGAAAAGCCTCACCTTGGGGGCCGGTAAAAACCCCTTCGGCTAGAAACCTGAAGCTTAAAATGTGGGTCCCTGGAGTAAGGGCTAACTTATTACAAAGATACTTTTTTTAATTTTGGACAGGGTCGTTATAAAATGGGGGCTCAAAAAGGGAAAGTGGCCCCTTAACGACCTGTCCAAACTGCTGGAACTAGGAAGCTGAAATTCGGTACTTAGGTTTCTCTTCCAGCCTAATGCCAACAGGGAGGGACAAAAAAAGAAAAAGTGTCCCCCTTGACAGCCTGCTCAAACTGCTGGAACAAGGAAGCTGAAATTCCCTGTCGATGGATTTTCGGAAATTCCTACCGAGAGGGGCACAAATAGTAAAAGTTGGCTAGAAACCTGAAATGTAAAACATATGTTACTTGGAGTATGGGCTCACTTACCGGGAAGGTGCTTTTTGGACAGGGACATTGCAAAAATGGGGATTAATGAAGCGAATAGTGCCGCTTAAAGGCCTGCCCAAACCGCTGGAGGTAGGAAGTCGAAATTTGGTATTAAAGTTCCTCCTCCATTGTAGACATCCGCTAAGATCAGATTTTTGGAAATTTCCACAGGTAGGGTCAAAAACAGGAAAAGTCTCCCCCTTAACGGCCTGGCCAAACTGCTGGATCTAGGGAGCTTAAATTCGGTATTTGGGTTCCTTCTCCAACGTAGACGTCCCCTAAGTCGCTATTTTTGGAAATTCATACCGGGAGGGGTAAAAAGGGAAAAAACTTCCCCCTTGATAGCCTGGCCAAACTGCTGGATATAGAGACCTAAAATTATGTATATAGTAGGTTCCTCCTCCAACGCAGACGTCCTCTAAGACGGAATTTTTGGAAATTCCTACCGGGAGGGGTAAAAACGGAATAATTCTCCCCCTTTATGGCCTAACCGAACCCTTCGGCTAGAAACCTGTAATATATAATATGTTTTCCTTGGAGTATGGGCTAACTTATCGACAAGGCATTTCTAGGACTTTGGACAGGAACGTGTTAAAAATGGTGGTTCAAAAGGGGAAAATTGCCCCCTCCCTTAACGTCTGCGTCTTTAGCTAAAAGCCTAAAACTTAAAGAACAAGTGTATATGGAACACTAAAATTAAGAAACTAAATAGGAAACGAGTGGAATTGAAACACTACACAAGTGGAATGAAATGGATATAAACGTTGAACGAGTGGAATTGAAATTATAGACAATGCAAATGGATTAAAAGAGGGAATTACCTGTTCAAACACTATCCACGGAATATGAAACTTATGTAGCATTGAAACATACTCTCCAAAAAGTTAAACAAATTTTCTAAAAGAGAAAGAACTTAGAAAAGGAATGGAACTTATATATTCCGATATTTAAACTTCATGTAACGAAGCACCGGTGGAAGAAACCGACGCAGTAAATTTTCCAACTGAATTTGTGAATTTACTTGAATTGCCTGGTCTGCCTTTACATAAATGGAATTAAAAAAAACTTTAAGGCACGCTAACAACGTAGCGGGCTTTGCCCGCTATTTTTAATATTATAAAATGCTTTCCAACCCTGCTTTACGTTATATATTTTCATTCAAAACACAAATGAACAAAACTACTTATGGGTCTATCTACCTAAGTTCGCACTTTACCAAATTATCTTAACATACACACGTATATTGCAATTTATTATGGATTCATTACTAACAATCCACTTTCATGAGAAAAAGTGATCAAATATTTATTTATTTATTTTAAACCCATTGTTGTGCAGAATTATTTATTTGTGGTGGCTGGGTGAAGGCTTTTATTATAAAAACTGTACTTTAAATAAAAAGCGAATTTAAAAAAAATTGTCGGGGGGGGAGGGCGCAGCCCCCCCTAAACTTTAAGGCACGCTAACAACGTAGCGGGCTGCGCCCGCTAGTTTCAAATAAATGAAAAATCACTTAAAAACCGGTTTACTAACTTTTCATTTAAATCAAAAGAAATTTAATTTATTTTTAATTGTTAATAAATTAACTACAAAATCCTTAACAAAATAATGAATTTTCATTTATTTCGTGTTTTGAACTTTCAAGAAATCGACTACAAAATCACTAAGAATAAATGATATTTAGTTTATTTCGTTTTTTAACTGACGTAGAAATCTAAAAGGGTTTGTTTTTTAACAAAATATTTTAAACGAAAATCCGTATTTACAGGTTATTTATTTTTTAAATAAAAGACAAAAAAATTTAAAAATATATTGCTTTTTATTTTAACTGTATAATCATTTAAAAATTAATGTACGGATAACTTTTTAAAATAAACTACATACAGTTACTGTAATAATATTTACAGTATATAGTTTCTAATAAAAATAAGCGAAAAAAAATTTGGAAAAGGAAAAACTTTCGCATCAGTGTTTTTGTTTGCAGAATGTACTTAAATCGCTGACCGAGTTTTTGAATTATTTTTTTTTGGTCATAAAGTTTTTTGTGCTTTCCACCATTAATTTCCATTCTTTAAGTGCGAATTTTAAAATTGATAATCTATGGACTCTAATACGCATTTAATATACCAAAGTTCGGTGGTTACTCAGTCAGAAAAATACAAACGGGAAATCGATGCTAATGCACTTTAACAGGTGGCACAAGTAGGTACTGGCAAAAAGTGGTTTCCCATTCCCAAAATAATAACACAATTAGACAACTGGGTTAGCTCTTCAAAAAGCGCCAGGGAAGCACTATGGAAAAAAATTTCCAACGTTGACAAAACTCTGGCAAAACCAATCAATACACTCAAAAAATATCTTACTAAATATTAGGTCATTTGAACTAATTTGAAAGAAAATTGGGAATGATTTGGCTGCAAAGATATATTAACAACAGATTTTCGTTGTGTATTTACGTTTCCCCTATATTGAATACATACACACAGGAAAAAAAATTACCAACCGAATTGCTAAGCTTATTTTGGTTGCTACAACCAACAAATTAGGTTGGTAAAACCAATTGGAATCTGATTCCTAAATATTTTGGGTATTGCAACTAAAATTCAGTTGTTTAAACCGAATTTTGTTGGCATATTTTTTCTCTGTGTGTAAGAACGAATTAAATACATTCTTATTTAACTCATTAATTCAGCTACACAGAATTTCCGTTTCCGGAACGTCTTAAACGAAAATATTTTTAATATATTTTTCGTTAATACAAATATTTTTAATGTGAAATTTATTACTTAAATTTTATTTCACAAGCCTAAAATATTTATGTAATACAAATTACAAACCAAATAAAAATTCCAGGTCATTACCATACGGATTACCAAGTAATGATAGGTCATTACCTTTTGCATTACTTTAAAATACAAAATAATGACTTACCGATAATAAGTTATAGAAGTACTTATATATTCTTGCAAAGTATTTAATTACTGGTAATTGATTAAATAAGTACTGATTTAGTCTTTTTTATATTAATACCCAGTGTAGAAAATCATTACCAGATATATTATTATGTAACTACATACTTGGTAATGGCAACTAGTTACTTTAGTTATTACATTTCTTATTACCTTTCTATGGCGATGCCGCGAAAAATAATGAGTTATGGTTACATACCACCATACGAAAAATTAAAAAATATATTGTTACCTATGTGCTTACCAGTACTAACAAAAATAATGAGTTTAAAAATAGATTTTCAAAAAAATTAATTATATAAAAAAAAATATTTTTTATTGTATTTTTTTTTAAATAAAATTTGCTTTTGCGGGAATCGAACCTGGGTCTACAGATTGATAGTCAATAGCTCTACCATCTGAGCTATATCGACATGTAATATTTAACAGATAAAAACATAATTCACCTGCTGCACACAAGTAAGCTTACTCGCCAAAAAAACAAAAAATATTGTGTTTAAAAAATATTGAGTCTAAAAATAGATTTCAAAAAATTTTTAAAAAAATCTAGAAAATTATTTTCTATTTGAAATAACGATAAAAATAAGTCATTATCAGTAACTCATTATTATTTGTTTTAAAATAATGCAGAAGATAAGTGGGTGTCATTACTGGTAGTCCCAAAAATAATGATATGACATTACTATTTCTGCACTGGGTATTTTATTTGAACTAAATAGGAAATTTTCCAAAGTAAATTTTTTTTGTTCCCAATATGACCAACTATTTTACAATGTAGGGTAACCACTTATTTCCTAACTTCTGAGTAACCACTTATTATATCTTTGTGAGTAACTACTTATTCTTTCACTATGGGCAACTCGTTATTAGCACTTTTTTTTGTAAGCGAGGGGACATTAGGGGAATTTATGGACATCGCGAACAAAAGTAATGTTGCGAGTAAATAGCCTGGTAAGTAGTGAAACCCTTTATGTGCTACTTACTTGCTTAATTACTCGGTAATGTCTGTTTTTGCTGGGAAATTTAAGAAAAGTCCACTACTTGAATTTTGGTTTTTCATATAATTTTAAATATCTTAGTTTTTAGTTTCCACAGATTCTTAACATTTAAGATTGTTAACTAAAAATAAATACATTTTTCAACAGTTTCAAGAAATGTTAACCTAATTCAAGAAAATAAAATTAAACAAGACGTTTTATTATATTAGAATGTTGAATAAACTGAAATTAAATAAAATTTGCATTTTTTTTAAAGTAATTTTATTTATTTTTAGTAAAAACTTATAAACATTGTTTTAGTAATGTGTAAACTTATTTTTAGTTCATAATTTTTTCTGAGTGTATAATACCCATGGGGCCTATGTCCTGTCGCTGTTAAAAAAATTGCGAAAATATAAATTAAACTTATGCAAAACATTGTAACATTTTGCCAAGTATATGTGAGAAATCTTATTGAAACTTTTCGAAGGGGTATATATAGGCTTGCCAGATCGAAATTGGCAAAAAGCTTGACATTCAGAGGAAAAAGTTTTATTTTTCTTGACATTAAAAAAAAGGCTGGATTTTTCTTAACAATCTAAAATTCAGTTCAATTAGCAAAAACATTTCAAAATTGACTTGAAAATTTAAATGATATTAATTTATACAGATTTTCTACATTCTTTGTTTTACATTTTTTAAAGAAATGGGCTCATATGTTGCAAAGCTTTGAAGAATTAATTCCTTAATTCAATTTTTCATTTCGCAATTAAAAATTCGATGAATTAATTCACTAAGCACCATATATTGAATGGAATGAATTCATATTTGCTTTCGTTCGATTTATTTTGTTACGAATTAATTCAATTGCAATAGTTCTTTTTATTAAATCAAATGAATTAATTCATTGGTGAACACGTTAAATTTTATAAATCGAACGGAAAAAAGTGAATTAATTCCTTACTGAATTAATTCACTACTGAATTCGTTCAATTTCATTTTCGTTCAGTGAATTAAAAAAAAAATAAAATTACGTTCAGTGAGTTAAAAAAAAAAAATAATAAGTTCACTGAATTGAAAAGAAATAAAATAAGTTCACTGAATTGAAAAAAAATAAAATAAGTTCACTGAATTCAAAGCCTGTTTTCTGCCGTTCAGTAGAAGAAAACAATAATGTTCAAATAAAATTTTTAAATAAGCAATTTTACAGCGTGTGCTAGTAAAAATAAACAAATTAGAAACCGGATGCTGTTTATCAACCAACATGATTCAAAAATAAAGCCTTTTACTATTAAAAATAAAAACTTTACCGATATAGACAGATAAATTTGGAATAAAATATAACTATTAATTTTTCAAACTAGTTATATAGTTATATTTTTTTTCCAAATTTATCTATATCTGTAAAGTTTTTATTTTTAATAGTAAAAGGCTTTATTTTTGAATCATGTAGGTTGATAAACAGCATCCGGTTTCTAATTTGTTTATTTTTACTAGCACACGCTGTAAAATTGCTTATTTAAAAATTTTATTTGTACATTATTGTTTTCTTCTACTGAACGGCAGAAAACAGGCTTTGAATTCTATGAACTTATTTTATTTTTTTTTTAATTCAGTGAACTTATTTTATTTTTTTTCAATTCAGGAAACTTATTATTTTTGTTTTGTATATCACTGAACGTAATCTTATTTTTTTAATTCACTGAACGTAATTTAATTTTTTTTAATTCACTGAACGAAAACGAAATTGAACGAATTCAGTGGTGAATTAATTCAGTAAGGAATTAGTTCACTTTTTTTCCGTTCGATTTATAAAATTGAACGCATTCACCGGTGAATTAATTCATTTGATTTAATAAAAACAACTATTGCAATTGAATTAATTCGTTGAATTTGTTGTTTGATGAACGCATTCAGTTGAACGAATTCAGTGAATTACTTAAGAAAAGGAATTCATTCAACTCTAGAGAAAATTGAATTCGATTGGTAGTGAATTCATTCAAAAAGGAATTAATTCTTGAAAGCTCTGATATGTTGTCAATGGATATGTCTTTTGGAAATTCTTCCGAACTTCCCGAAGGCAGCAGTAATCTGCATGCAACATATCAGTATTAATTTAATTTGATATTTTTAAAATAAATGCTGCTCTGCTTAATTATACCTTGAAAACAACTAGTTTTTTATATTTAAAACAGCAATTCGCTAAAAATCTGATTTTTCTCCAAAATCATATCTTTTTTCTAAGTATTTTACAGCATTTTGTAAGAATTGGTTAGATTCTAACTCAAACGTTTCCTTTTCGTTCAAAGAAAGACTTTTTATGCTTCGCTACCAAGGAAACAGTCATTTATTATTTAGTCATGGTACATTTAAAAACAATTTTTTTTTCTAATAGTTAATTTTTCTTGATTTTTGATTTGATGGAAAAATTTCTAAACTTCCGTTTTAGCTTGACAAATGACATTTTTTCTTTATTCTTGGCACGCATTGAAAAAGCTTGACAATCAACAAATCAAGCCCGTCTGGCAACCCTAGGTAAATGTGTTCCTTAAAT
Organism: Leucophora obtusa; assembly: GCA_949987735.1. Taxonomy (NCBI): domain Eukaryota; kingdom Metazoa; phylum Arthropoda; class Insecta; order Diptera; family Anthomyiidae; genus Leucophora; species Leucophora obtusa. Next base: position 41,307,654 of record OX465296.1, read on the forward strand.
ATATCAATTTTTAAAAACTGAAAGTATAATAAATTTTCAAATATTTAATTTAATTTCGTTCCACTGTTTTATAGTTATTTTTCGATTTTATTTTTGTATTTTGCAAATAAACAAAATTGTGTTGAAAACTGTATGAATTTATGCGACAACCACTAATTGCATCGTTATATTTACATAATTAGAGCGTTATCTGTTTTTATTCCTCTAAAACTAACAATTTTTTTCATTAGTTTCTCTTGAATTTAATGGTAATGGTAAATTATGAATTTTGTACAATTCCAAAACGAGCTAAAATCACACACAAATTCAAACATACATAAACATTTAATTGCATCATGAATAAATATATACGTATTCATACATCAGAACTTTGAAGAATTAATTCCTTTTTTGAATGAATTTCCCAAAATTTAATTAAATTTTTTAATTCAAGGAATGAATTCAGTTATAAGAAGAGACCAGGAAGTAATTCCTGTGAATGAATTCAAACACTTTAAATCTACGGAATGAATTCTCTAATCAAAACATTAATTAAGCTGAAATTCAAGAATTCATTGACTAGAGAATAATTTAAATTGAGTTAATCCAATTTTTGTTCAAGGAATTCATTCAATTTGCCGAATTTTCATTTAATGCCTAAAAGTACTTAACTCTTCACGTAAGATCATAAAATTAAAAAAAAAAAAACAAAAATATTTATAGAATACTAATTTATTTTATTTAACAAATGTGTCATTGACGCTATTTAACTTTTTGAATAGTTTTGTATACTTCAGTGTACACATCTTTAAAAAATTATTAAAAAATTTATTTTTTTTAAATATATTTATTAGGCCCTTAGGCATCAAAAAAAAAACTAAATAAGTCATATACATAAGCTGTTCATCAGGAAAATATAGTAGCCATATGTCATAATCGCCATATTTTTATATTCTTAGGTAATAAAAGACTTAAAAGGGAATTAAACGAAAAATTAATTATTTTAGGGAATTAAACAAAAAAGTTAATTCTTTAGGGAATTAAACAATAAAGTTAATTACTTCAGGAGATTTATTCCTTAGGGAATTAAACGAAAAAGTCAATTGCTTCATGGAATTAAGTACATAGTTGAATAAATTCCCAGGGAATTCATTATTTAGGGAATGAATTATTTGACCAAATGTTGAATTAAGGAACTCCTTAATGAATACATGCATTCAATTTTGTGAAGTAATTAGAAAAAAATTAATGAATTCCTTCAAGATAAAACGAATGAAAAAAAGGTAATCCAATCAATTCCTTAAGTTCGGTCAGAGATTTAATTGCCAAATTATAAATTCAGTTCAACAAAAGGAATCATGGAATTAATTCCTTCGAATCTCTGACATACATATGTACCAACTAGGGATGCCGAACGGGACTGGTTTTTACAATTCCCAGGATTCGGGATTTTGAAACATTAAATCCCGGGATTTTTCGGGATACCGGCATTTATAGGGATCCCGAGATTTTTCGGGATTCCGGGATTTTTCGGGGTTTCGGGATTTTCTTGTTTCATCATATTTTAAAATTTTTTTTTTCAAATTTTTTTTTTTTGAAAGTGACAGGGAAGACATTCGCGGGGAGTTTATTCCACATGCGGGTGGTTCGACTAATGAAAAAAAAATCCAGAAATTTTCGGGATCGGGATCGGTATCCTTAGTACCAACAAATGTACGTATATATAAACGTATAAATATCCCAGTTGGACGTGTATTGAAGACATCTTATAAAAGATAAAGATTATACAAATTGTCGATATAAATGTCGCCAAAATCCCGCACAGCTACAGCTTTACTACTTTATCTTAGTAAATGCTGTTAAAATTTTCATATATTGTCTTTGTTCGCAATTATGTATTTAGTTGAAAACCCTCCTGCCACAAATTTAACCGATCGAGAAACTCGCCAGGCGATGGATAACGGATGTGCTAATATATCCTTAAAATATCCTTTCTATTAACTGAAACTCAGAAATGCTAACTGACGCAATTGCGCAGGCGATGTATTGGTCATATGAACAAATAACACTATGCGACAGTCAAAATCGGGATGGGATGAAACCAACGGGAAATGTTATATCGGTCAAAAACAAGTTATACGTTTCCCGGCGTTTCGCTGGGTCACCCCTAGGAATCGAGATATATCTTTTTTTGACATAACTCGAGAACCACTAGTCCGATTTTGCTCAAACAATTTTAAAAAATTACAATTCCTTTAATCTGTTCATATAACGTTTTTCTATATACTCAACAGTTTTGCCGATAAAAATAAATGTTTGTTACCGCTACCATAAAAATCAATACTTACAGTGACAAGGCCACAACGGTGGTAGCTCTGAAAACTGGGTATAGGAAACTTTGGTTGGTATCCAGTTACATGGCGCATGAGCATGATGAACAACCACCTAACACTGTGGTCACGAAGCTGGTACGAGAGCCGAGGGCGGAGAATAAGCCGGTCATAATATTCGCTCATGCAAAGTCACGACACACGGTTTAGGGAATCTCAAACATCAACGTAGTCACTTTTTGATTTTGTTGTCAGAAGTTATTTATCGATAGCAAACGTAGGAAGTGAACCGACCTTTATTGTTGCGAATAGGAGGGAAGTTCTTGATATTACGCTCATTGGTGAGAGCAGCTTTCAGATGGTTAAGGATTGGAATGTCTCGAGAGATTGTTGCTTTTCGGATCATCAGTATATGGACTTCTCTGTTGATGTTAGAAATCAGGAGAGGAATCCGTACATTAATAGAAGGAGGCAAACAGGGACATTCACTGCGGTACCATCTCCAGGATCATTCGTCATGATCCACTGCTCATAGAGAGTGCCGTTGATATAGAGGACGTATATGCAGGCTAACTAAGGCGCTTAAAGGGGTAGAGCAAGCCACCATAGTGGAACACTGATATTGCCAATACACAGGCTGAGTGCAGAACACCATTCAACGAGGCTAAAAAATCGAGTCACTGGCCTACCTACAAGGTATCGTTGAATAGATTTAAGGACCTGATTAGGAAAGAGAAAGTCCTGATTAGTAGAAGCGAAAGTTTTGGAGAGATTCTGTTGTGGCAGGGAGAGCTCTTCTAAGACCAGCCGTCTTTCTAAGATCCTGGCTAGAACCTCCACTGCACCGAGCTTTATTCAAAGATAATGCGGCAGTTGGACCACGTGCACATTTTAGGGGTTGTCTTTTCCTGACCGACACAGAAGTCTTTCCGAATGGTGACGAACCCAGAGCAGTAACCATGCCTATAGAGGAAAGCAGACCGCGCTGGGCTATCGATAGGTTTGTCCCATATAAGTCACCGGGTCCTGACGGTCATACCAGCGGACCTATAGAGGAACGCTGGGTTGATTACACCATGGCTTGCCGTTATGTACACGACCTGTTTAAAGTGGTTCTTCATTCCGAGGGGATGGACCGTGAATAGAATTGTCTTTATTCCCAAGGGGGTGGGGGAAGACATCCGATACGATTCCGAAGTACTATAGACCAATAAGTCTATCTTCCTTTGTATTGAAGTCCCTGGAGAGGATTATCGATGTATTGTACACCTTAAGATGTACATTGAATCAGGTCTATCTGCCTCCCAACATGCATATAATAGGGGCAGGTCAATGAAGACGGCACTTCACTGCCTCGTGTGATATATTGAGAGATCTCTCGAGTATAAGGAATACACTTTGGTGGCTTTTCTTGATATAGAGGGCGCCTTTAGTAACATCAGACACGATGCGGTCGGGTGCGCCATACGGGACTTGGTGGCCGATGACACCATCACCGAGTTCATCATGAGCTTACTGGGGCATATGGTGATTATATCTAAGCTCGGCGCAGAGACGGTATCTAAGTAGAGTGGTGGTGAGAGGCATCCCATAGGTGTGTGTACTGTCGACGCTACTCTGGAATCTGACCATGAATCATCTACTCATTCAACTTGACGATGTGGGCGGTTGCTTATGCGGATGATGTGGCAATTGCGGTATCGGGTAAATATCCGAATATTCTGTCGGAGCTCATGGACTCCTCACTGAAACTTCTCTCTCAGTAGGTTGAGAGTAGTGGGCTGGGAGTAAATCCGAGCAAAACAGTTTTTGTTCTCTTTACTAGGAATAAGATCAGGGGGCTCAAACTGCCCAGATTGAACGCCGTTGAGCTTACACTTTCTGACAGTGCCAGCTATTTGGGAATTATCATTGATAGAAGATTATTATTGAATATGAACACTCAGGCTAGAGTTTCTAAGGCAGCTGCTGCCATTTATTGATATAAAAAGGCCATTGGTGTAAACTGGGATATCAACCCCCGAAATGTAAATTGGCTTTTTAGAGCAGTAACCAGACCCACAGTGATGTAAGGAGTGTCTATTGGATGGAGTGCACTAGATAAGGTTATTCACTGGATGAAGTTCGAAAGGATTTTGCGGACAATAGCGTTGCTGATTACGGGCGCTATTCGTACCATTTCGACGGAGGCTCTAGTGGGTATACTGCAATGGTTACCAATAGACGTTCTCTCGAGACAAATTGCTGCAAACGTGGCTATTATGCTGGCACTAATTGGGGCATGGACATACAGGTGGTTTGGTCATGCCAGGATACTACGCCTCCAAGTGGACGCCTCACCCTACAACCTCCGTTCGATTTTGAGTTCAAGACTCGGATAACGGAGAGATCGGAATGGTCAGAGGGGCACGCATGGGAGCACTCGATATTTATACGGATGGCTTCATGAGGGATATAAGGTGGAGGCGTATATGTGGGTCGCTTTGATTATCGACTCTCCTTTAGGCTGCCGGATCAGTGCAGCATTATATCCTCAGCCTGTATAATGCTGCACTGAATACAACGGGCTATGTTTTAGATAGGGAGTCGAGGGATATTCTCGGAGGATATCGGTGTTTTACCGACAGCAAAGCGGCCATAAAGTCCCTAGTAGATGTGTTTACCACATCGAAGATTGTCCATGAATGCCGAGTGTATCTGGACGAGATGGCGAGACATTCGCCATTGACACTCATCTGGGTGCCGCGACATGGGGGCATTGATGGGCCCCCAAATGGCAGCTGGCTCTAGAACCTAATCTAACCTTGCTTGTTTCTAGTTTTAGATGGCTTATCCACCACACAGTGTGTCAAGAAGCACTTTTTTGAGCAAAACCCATTTAAGGCCCCAATTTTGAACCGAATTTCCAAATTCTTTTTGTGTATTTGAATCCACAAAATTTCGCACATTTTTCGCTAAATGTCTTTAAAGTTTGGCAGTTTTCCATTCAGTTTTTTATATAAAAATTTTTCAAATTCAATTAATATGAAATTTTTGTGTTAAAAAGTAAGCACAGGATATAAATGCGATTTGATAATCTTGACATTTAAACCACTACTTAGCGTTTTATATAGGTTTTATGGTTTTTTGCTGTTTCAGCGACTTTAGTCGCTGAGTGTACAATAGACCCCAATAAATGTAATGTCTTAGTAAGGAAGCAATTAAAAAGAAAATATTTCAATAAAAAAAAATGTATTCATCTATAACGGCCTATACTTAAAATCGCGACTTTTCAAAAATTTTATATGGCAGCATAGCTTTCCAAGATGTCCCTAAGGTCCAACTTTTAGGATAATATGAGGTCACCTCTAAAAACTGTTCTTGCAAAATTTCAAGCGAAACAGTTTCCATTTGCAAAAGTTATCGCAATAAATACATTTTTTACTAAGGTTAGTATCGTACTAAAGACACTTTAGTATCTTAAAATGTCTTTAGTACGATACTAACCTTAGTAAAAAATGTATTTATTGCCATAACTTTTGTTGAACTTCTTATATATATGTGACCTTCTCCGAGAAAAGGGACCTAGTGTGTCAAAAAACCTAGTGTGTCAAAATCTTGTGAAAATCGATATTTTCTCATTTTTATCGATTTTCCTAAGTTTTTGACACATGATAATGATTTTATTTTAAAAATTTGATGTACACTGTAATGTATAAGGGTAGTGAAAGTTGGGGGTCCAATACTTGCCGACGTTAGTTGGGGTCCAATACTTGCCGACGAATGCAAACAACAGTAAAAAAAATATTTTTTAAGATTATTTCCTAAATTGGTATCTTAATTAAATTGGTAAACCTTTAGGCTCAAGCCGGCTATATTGTGTTCCCCACTGGTGTTTTTCTTTAGCCGCCGTAGAAATTTTATGTCAGCTTGCATCTCTGGCCCACAATAGTCATTAACTATTGACTGACTCCTATTCGGTGAGTAACTTGTTCTCTATGGGAAAACTACAAGTGTTACGACAAATAGGCTGAATAACCTCTACCTGATGATGATAGTCTCGGAATTATTAAAAGATGTAAACTTCGTTAGCAGATTTATAAATGCTTTTGTAGCTAAAACTGTAGGGGATAAAATACCCAGTGTAGAAACGGTAATGACATATCATTATTTTTTGGACTACCAGTAATGACACCCACTTACCTTCTGCATTATTTTAATACATATAATAATGAGTTACTGATAATGATTTATTTTTATCATTATTTCAAATAGAAACTAATTTTCTAGATTTTTTTGAAAATTTTTTGAAATCTATTTTTAGACTCAATATTTTTTAAACACTGGTAAGGATATATGTAACCACATATTTTTTGATTTTTTGTATGTTGTGTGCAGCTGCTCAATTATGTTTTTATCTATTAAATACTACATGTCGATATACCTCAGATGGTAGACCTATTAACTGGCAATCTGTAGATTCCCGCACCAGCAAATTTTATTTAAAAAAAATACAATAAAAAATATTTTTTTTGATATAATTTAGTTTTTTGAAAATCTATTTTTAGACTCATTTTTTTTGTCAGTACTGGTAAGCACATAGGTAACGACATATTTTTTTGATTTTTCGTATGCTGGTGTGTAAGCATAACTCACTATTTTTCGCGACATCGCCATATAAAGGTAATAAGAAATGTTATAACAAAAGTAACTAGTTACCATTACCAAGTATGTAGTTATATAACCACATATCTGGTAATGATTTTCTACACTGGGTATAGAATTAGTTTGTGATTTTCTTCTTAAATTTTCTATTTACAGCCCAATTCAAATTTTTATTTTTTCTGTTTGTATTTTATTATCAGGTAAATTTTTACTTTTTTTTGCATTTGCCATTAAATGCCATTTTTCAAATTATTTTGTAAAAATGCCATTTTTACGGATAAACGTTTTTGTTTTTTTTTCTACTTTTCATTAAAAAAATTTAATAAAATACAGTAGTATTAATATTAAAATAATATTATAAGTATAATATAATACTACCTCTGTTCCGAAATAAAGTTAAAATTTCTATGATTTTTTTATTCCAAAATAAGGTTAACATTTTGCTAAACAAAGAGTTTTTATTCAAATAAAAGAAAATAAGTTAAAATAACAGTTTATGTATATGCCACTATTGTGGTAGAAAAAATTATATTGTATTGTAATAAAATTAATGAACAATATGTTGACTAGCTGTTGCTAATGTCTCTTTGCTGCACTTAATAGAAACCAGTAAAAGGCCATCTCGGCGAAGAATTTCTTACCCATACCCATCCTTGTTAAGCATTGTAGATTTCATACATGTTTGTAATGTCAAAAATACAGTTTCTAATTTATCTGAATGCTGTTAATTTTTTTCACACAAAATCAACGAATTATTTTAATTCTAATTTTCAACTTTGATATCGAATTAAAAATAAATTTTAAAAAAAATTGGAAAGCTATTTATACCCAGCAAATAAGTAGTTATATATAGAAACTAAAATTTTTTACTAGGGTAGAAGGGGGATCCTTCGCCACTTTTTTTTCAAAGCACTGTCACTTTTTAACCCCTAAATATTTTTCAAAAATTACTTTCAAACTAAAAACCTACATATCTTGGATTTAATATCTATGATTTTTATTCTAATTATTTGTATATTCTCATATATTTTTTTAATGATTTTCAAAGTAACTCAATTCGGCGTAACTCCCCCAAACCGGGGGTATATTCGCCAAAAGAGCTAGATACAATTTCAACAAAAAAATTTATTAATAGAGCAAAGTCAGTCTTTTAATGACTGAAATAAATAATTTGTAATAAGTTCTTTAAGATATGCGATTCTTTTTAATCAATAAATCTCCACTACATTAAAAAAAAAATAATTTAAAACTATAATATAATGATTAGGGCAAGGAATTTCATGCAAATGCATGTTTTTTCTCGATAGTCCAAAACTAATATAGACTAAATATTTATCCGAATCATCAAATTTAGAACAAAATGGCATCGATTTGTAGTTGCAAATTTTTGCATATTTTGTGATAAATGCATATTTTTGCATATTTTGACTTTAAATGCATATTTGGTGCCTTTTTAATGCATATTTTGTGATTTTTAATGCATATTCGTGCATATTTTTCATTTTTAGAAGCACTTTTTATTTTGTAAAAAAATATAAAAAATTGATACGTTGTCATATTTTGATTCAATCAAAATAAATATTCTTAAAAGATTTCCATAGGTCAATACTATGGGAAATCTTCGAGTTCTGTTTGTGTTTGCAAAATCTTAGTGAAATATATTTTTAAGTTTTAAGGTGCATTTTTTTTGCAAAAATAATTTTTAGTGCATATTTCTTATATTTTTAATGCATATTTTTCTTATTTAACCGCATATTTTAGGCGCATATTTTCCATTTTTAAGTGCATGAAATTCCTTGCCCTAATAATGATTCTTAAAAATTATAAAAAAACTGAATAATTAATATAAATTTAAGAATGAACACGATTGTTCTAATTTACTATGAAACATATTTTAAACATATAGAGCATTTTAGGCAGGGATGCACCAACTGTTTGTAGCTCCAGGGGCCATCTGGTGATTGTGCCCCAGAGACAGACACTAATATAAAATTAATATTTTTTCACACTTTTTAAGCATTTATTAAAATCAAATTATTATTTTTCGAAACCTTAGGATCGTAGGTCTAACATAATGAAAAATTATTTTCTTATCACACGATTTGAGGAAGTTATTGCAAAATATAGTTGCTTCCTATTATTTTTTTGGCACCCCAAAAAACACAAAAACACGTCTGTCAGCGACCACATGTGATATGAATTCATCAAAGTGGATGTCAAGGAAAAATAATTGAAAAATGCACAAAATCTATTTTTTCCAATTTTTTATCTCCCTTAATAACGGAGAAAATTGGGATTAGTGTATGTGCCCTACTGGCGAAGGATCCCCCCTCTACCCTACTTATAATTTGGCGTCAGTACTAGTTATTTTGTTAGGCGAAGCTGTTTTTATAAGCAGTCTAGTTTACTCGCGACTACTTATTTATTTATTTATAAAGATAATGTGAGTTTGGAAACTACTTATTTTTTAACCACTAGTAAGTATATAAGTAAGTCGTAGTATTTAACAAATTGTAACCACTTATTTTTTAACTGTTTATAAGCACAGGAATAACTACTTATTTTGGTAACTACTTATTTTATATACTTTTGTAATGCAGCGGGTAAGCGGGTGTACAAATTTTGTGTGTTTTTTCATGCAGCGAATATGGACAACTACTTACAAAAACGACCTTGTCGAACAAAAATAATGAGTTTTGACACCGAATTACAATTTATTTAGATATTAGAAATGAGCACCCATTACTAAGATTTTTATGGTTAAATTCAGGATAACTGATATGTCCTAACAACTATCCAAAAAAAAAAAATATTTTAATAAAAAACCTCCATAATCCCAGCTAAATATAGAAATGTTAACCGCATTTCGGAACAGAGGTAGTAATAACACTGCGGAACAAAATTGAACTTTTTTTGTGCGGCCTGGAACTTTGTTGCAAATTTTTACTAATTTGAGGTCGCTGATTTCAAGTCTAGTCTCCATTTTTCTCTATCAGCTCGACTTTTCGAGATATACCGTTATTTCCAAAATCAAGGCACTTTTACTACATATTTTGGAATAACTTCAAAACGGTTCACCATATTCAGTTACAAAAAAAACCAGAAATTCGGCAACAATATTATCTTTAAGCCGTGCTTACACTGTTTTTAAATTTGCCCGTTAGTTTCATAGATATCGTTAAAGTTTTGAAAAAAAATAACAATTTAAAAAAAAAAATTTTTTTTGTTCTTTAAAAATTCATAAAAAAATCAAAAGAACAAAAAGTAAAGAACAAAAAAGTTTTTTTTTCTTTAAAACTGTTATTCTTTTTTTCAAAACTTCAACAATATCTCTGAAACTAATGGGCAAATTTAAAAACAATGTAAGCACGGCTTAAAGATAATATTGTTGCCGATTTTCGGATTTTTTTTTTAACTGAATATGGTGAACCGTTTTCAAGTTATTCCAAAATATGTAGTAAAAGTGCCTTGATTTTGCAAATAACGGTATATCTCGAAAAGTCGACCTGATAGAGAAAAATGGAGATTAGGTTTGAAATCAGCGACCTCAAATTAGTAAAAATTTGCAATTAGATTCCAGGCCGCAAAATGACTGTTCCGCAGTGTAATATAAGTAATATTAAAAATAAAATAAATTAGCTGTCCAACTATAAATTCCACTATTACTTTTTTTGTTAAAACTATTTTACAAAAATGCTTAAATCAACTATCTACATGCATGATCATGTTCATGTGTGTTCATTAGGGCGGGTCGATTTAATAATCGCCCATGGCTCAGTGAAAATCGTATTCTAGGGATCAAAATAAGAAACTTTGCCGAAGGAACCATACCTCTAAAACGAATTCTACTACCCCCAACTGTTGACTTTTGTCCCGTAGGGTCAAGTTTTGAAAAATCCCACTTTGACCCATTTAGAGTGCCCCAATCGAGTCCAAATGTATGACCGACCCCCACTAACTTTGGAGGGCCGATCCACCCATGCCAGTGGCACACCCCCTGGAACTCCCCTGGGGGGTTCCCCATACAAACATTTTAAAAAATCACCATTTTTGGCACTTTATTTTATTATTTTTTATTTATTTTATTTATTTTTATTATTTTATTTATTTTTTCTCTTTAGAAATTTATTTAGTCAGAACATATGTAAATGAAAAAATTAATTTAACTTAGTAATAGAAAAGAAAATAAAAAAAATTACTGTTTGAAGTCTTTTTTGCTTTCAAGTCTGGGCATTTTTTCTTTTCTATTACTAAGTTAAATTAATTTTTTCATTTACATATGTTCTGACTAAATAAATTTCTAAGGAGAAAAAATAAATAAAATAATAAAAATAAATAAAATAAATAAAAAATAATAAAATAAAGTGCCAAAAATGGTGATTTTTTAAAATGTTTGTATGGGGAACCCCCCAGGGGAGTTCCAGGGGGTGTACCACTGGCATGGGTGGATCGGCCCTCCAAAGTTAGTGGGGGTCGGTCATACATTTGGACTCGATTGGGGCACTCTAAATGGGTCAAAGTGGGATTTTTCAAAACTTGACCCTACGGGACAAAAGTCAACAGTTAGGGGTAGTAGAATTCGTTTTAGAGGTATGGTTCCTTCGGCAAAGTTTCTTATTTTGATCCCTAGAATACGATTTTCCCTGAGCCATGGGCGATTTTTTTGCCTCCCCACAAATCGACCCAGCCTAGTGTTCATACATGTACACACATGTAGATATTACCTCAAATTTCGTTAATGCACATGTGTGTACATACATGATGCATGTATGGAGATTTATGTATCCATGTATGGACATGAATGCATGTTTATGAGCATGCATGAACATAAATTTAACCTCCCGGTGAAAAATGCTCATAAACGCTCAAACATGTTCATATATGGTTTATGTATGGACACATATAAACATATATGGATTTTTTATGAACATATATGGAAGCATATGTGATTCCATATATGGAAAAAATTTCATATACAGACATATATGGAAGCATCTGTTATTTCATATATGGAAATGGCACTCATATATGGACAAATATGAAAGTATATGTTATTCAATTTATGCAAAAGGGACTTGTATATGAACATATTTCGAAGAATACATTTTTCCATATATGTAAAAGGAACTCATATTTGGATAAATATGGAATTCTATTTAATGCCATGAATAAAAAAAGGAACATATGTAGCGCCTAATTTGAATGTCATACATAAATTTATATCTATCGTACAACCTTATAATAAAGTACAACAACGTTCGCATGTATTCGCATATATTTAATAAATCTATATGTTCATATATGTCCATATATGAACATATACTTAGGTGTTACCTCATTTTTCGGATCCATACATATATGGTTGAACCATAAATGTTCATATATGGACATTTTTCACCGGGCTGTATGTATTCAAATATGTCGATTTTTAGCTGGGTAGTAAAAAATTTTGGTTTCATTATATAACCACTTATTTGGTAATGAAAGATTTTGCTGGGCTTATTATTATTTATAAAATAAGTACTCTAAGTATTGTTTATATTTAATGTTTTCCAGCTGATGTATATTGTACTGTAGCTGATATAAATAAATAAGTAATGCATTGAACACAATATCATTAACGAAGATTTTGTCAACTGGGTATTCAAAAACATTCAGTGCCGTAAGTACACTTACAAATGTATTATCATATCAACATACATGCACGATACTTTGAAATTACACGTATATTATTTCAATAGAAAACTATTTAACCTTAAGCATTATGAGTTTTTTCCCCATGAAAAATATCACTCAAATTTTGAAGGCTTGTATTGTATTTTAATTTTAATTCCCAGGTAAAAATCGACATATATGGATCCATACAGGATTAATGTATGTTTGTTCATTCTCATAAACATGCATGCTCTTCCATACATGGATGCATAAATCTCCATACATGCATGCATATGTGAACATACTTGTGCATTAACGAAATTTAAGGTAATATCTGCATGTATGGTCATAATTGTTCATGCATCCACTTATGAAAAAGCATTCATGTTTATGTTTATACACGAACATACATTAAACCTGTATGAATCCATATACATATGTAGATTTTTAGCCGGGTTGTGAAAAATTTTTGCTTTATAAAAAGATACACGCACAATAGACCCTACCACCTTACAAGCAAAAAAAGAAAAAAGTGCACGGTACACTTTCGAATGTAGAGTATTTTTGGAAGGAATTTGGAATTTCAAAAATAATTTTTTCACGAACGTAGGGGTCGCCTTTTTTAATTTTCGTTATATCTTCGGTATTTATAGTCGGATCTTAAAGTGTGATTTATCTATTTTTTTGCCTCGAGGAGAGGCAAAAAATTTGCTATAAAGGAAAAATCCAATGAAAAAAATTTTAAAAGGCGACCCCTACGTTCGGCAAGAAAAAATTTTCCGTTACCCTATTTTTTTTTTATCATTTTATAGAAAAATTTTGACAAAAGTCCCATTCGAATTTCGATTTCAAACATTCAACCATATTTATAGCTTTACCATACCATAGCTTTCAAACATACTGGAGTAGGGTATTATATTTTTCGTTTTAAATTATATAAGTTTTTAATTCTGGGAATATTTTTTAAAGTTTTTCTTCTTTGATCCCCGGAATCTGCCAAACGATAATTGAAAACTCAGTGAGTTATAAGAGAGTGAATAAGAAAAAGTCTCTTTGATTAAATTTTTATTTAATAATTTTATTGCGCAGAGCAATTGCAGTTTTTAAAGGGACACCATTCACTAAAGGACTAATTTTAATTATGATTACAAACTAAACATTTTCGTGGTCTTTGTGAAAACGTATTCGATTCTGTAAAAGGATTTATAAAAAATTAACGGAAATGGCATTACAATTACGTCATAAAACTTCGAATATAGAGCAATTCCATATGAAAGCGATCACCTTTTGGACGACCCCTCTCCGATTCTAAAATAAATAGTCTCAATCGATTGCCCAGCAAAAAATAATGTACCTACATATTTTTTTTTTTTTTATAGTGACTGGTTTAGTGGTGTTGTACACCACTGTCATGTGACAAAATTGAAGAATTCTTCATAAGGGACCTCATTGAAAGTTGTTTTAAAAAAAAAAACTACTAAAGCGATCGCAACGAGTGATAGCTCGTTGGAAAGGTATTGAATCAGGCTTTAATTGAAAAATAAAATTTTCCTAATTTTTTCAGAAATTTACCTTTTTTCCCATGAAAATTAAATTTTCCGATTTTCCACAGAAGCTCCTAAATTTTCCGGCTAATTTTTTTTTTTTTGGATTCCTCATAATTTTTGCTTTAAGAGTCAGCAATAAAAAAATGGGCCCCGACTCCTTGTTTGGACAGGAGAGGAGCATTTAAGAGACCACCTTGTTCTCATTGTTTTTATATTTTTTATAATTGAATTATTTGTAATTATTTAACATTGTTTTATTTTATTATTAAAAATACATTTTAAAAATTATTTTACAGTTAAAAATACATTTATGAAGAAAAAATCTTTCTTATTTTGCTGCTTATACTTAATTACAATATTTATTAAAAATTTCAATTGTCTTGGCATCATTATAAAATTAAAGTAACTTTAAATTTAGCACGTCGGCAGACGAAGAGTACCGCTTTACATTAATTTACATATCAGAAATATTTGGTATGAAGCAATGAAACTTTTGCGTTCCAGTTATAGTTTTGACATTATTATATCTGTTTTGAATTCGTCGCTCCATGGCATCGTGTTCTTTTTGAGTGCATAAAACTGTGTTAATGGCAATTTCCTTGCTTTGAATCCACGAAAACAAATGTTGTACATTTAAGATCTGGTCAGTATATGGCCTTTGCAAACTTGCCTTAGTCGCCATGCGTTTTAGGGTTCCCCCTAACTCATCGCATGGGCCCTTACCGTGGGACGTCGCAAAAAAGTGCCACTCGACCTTGCAGTTTTGTTCTTCTTCAATTATGCAAAGATTGTAAAAATTTTTTTTATTCTTGTACTGAGAAGCCGCGTCGTCTGAGAAAAACGTTACTTTGTCGATTGCATCGAATTTTGATCTTAAGAATTCAAACAGTTTCATTTGAAATAAATAAACGGACACATAATTATGAGCTAAACTCTCCGCGACAACAACAAGGCTTACGGTCTGTAGTTATCTTCGTTTTTGAAATAAATGCAAAAAGGATGCACCGTGCACTGGTCGTTTGCCCAGTGATAAGCCTGAATTTCATCCTGAACGAGAAAAGTGTAATTCTCGGCAAAGTCGCTTATCACAATGAATTCATTTTGGGCTAATTTCTCCTTACTTTCCTTTAGAAATTTCGATTGCATCTCGGATATGAAATGGTGGTTCAGTTCATTCAACTTGAATCCGAATTCTTCGATGAATTCCGGAATCTGCTTTACCACGGTCTCAAGGGAACATCTGCCGCTGCTAATTATCCACTGTTTGAAATGCACCTCCTGAATTAACAGCTGTTCAAACTTTTCCGCCAAATATTGCTCTAGCTCGTCAATCTTCGGACAATTGTCGCATTTGGACAGATGACAATTTTCCGTGGGGTATGCGCACAACGACTTCGACAGGAGGTCCCTATATGTTTCAATTTCACCGTGAAATACTTTCAATTTCTTGCATGGAAAGAACATTAATTTGATGTTTTGATGAAACATGCAAACGCAGACTGAATGCGTTCCGTGCCTGTCTAATGCCAGCACGCATTCTTTTGGTCGTAGGATGGCAAACTTAGAAAATCCCACTTTTTCTGCTGGGTATTTCTCTTTGAACTGATGGTATGCTTCGGATAGATTACATAATAATAATCTGCGCTGCTTGTGTACTTTTTCTCCATCTTCACGTGTGATAACATAGTCACGTGTACCTGGGCAGGCGCGGCTGTTGTCATCATTGCAGTAAAAATCTTGAATCAATTTCACCGTTGCTTCGCTGAGGGTCCTTGAGCCAAATTTCTTGGTGGGAGTCGCCAATATGCCCTTCTGTCGAACTAATTCTTTGCTTCTTCTCGCGATGTAAAAAGATGTTTAAAACTGTTCAGAAATCTTGCGTATAGACCATGATTGAGGCAGCACAGATAAAATGAGATATTTCTCCGGAAAAGTGGTCGCTAAATTGAATTTTCTTTTCAACTGCTCAATCATTTGTTTGCCGTCATCAACGTCATCTGCTTGACTGCATTCGTTATCAGAGCCTTCATCAAATATTGTCGCGATTGCACTCATAACCTTGCCTTTTTTCTCTTTCCTGTATTTTTCACTTCGCAACTTTCTTTTTGTAATAGGCGATTCACCTAAATTGGTAATAGCCTCATTCAAAGGACTCAAAGACATATTGACCATCGGAATGTCTGCCTCACTATCAGATGAAACATTTTGTTCAATTGTCATTTCACTCTCGGATTGTGGTTGCATTTGTTTCAATGCATTTGCTTGTTGAGACAAATCGATTTTACACTTGGGGCAAATGAATTCTGCTTCTTCAGCGTATTGTATATTTAATTCATTCACGTATCGCTTCGAAACACCAGTTAATTTTAATACTTTTATCTTTTTCGAACGATGTCCACTCTTGTTAAACGGATTGCAGCAAAATTTATTCATTTTACTTTAAATTGTCTTTACAGCTTCACTCTTTACTTTACAAAAAAAAACACTTTAACACTTTCACGTTTAGTATTCAACTAAAATTTGACTCAGAGTGTGTGAAGTATTTATATTTATTTTTTGGTAAAAAATAGGTAAAAAAAATAAGCGATATTTGCTTTTCTTTAATAGGAAAATTTGCGTGAACTACTGGTCATAAAATGTTTTTTAAAGAGGGACTTAATTGGTTACTGCCAATAAGCCGACCACAGGTCATAAAATGTTTTGTAAATTTTTTAAATTACCAGGTAATAAATATTTCGCCATATTTATGGAAAATCCGTGTTTTATGACTTGTTTCTGCACGTGTCATTTTAGGCGAAATATTTATAACCTGGTAATTTAAAAAATTTACAAAACATTTTATGACCTGTAGCCTCAGTCGGGTTTGGTGTGCCATTACATGCCACTGCTGCTATTATCCATGGATTTATGGCCGATCTTGTGAAGGCAGGCAGACCATATTCACTACACACTCCACTTGGGGCTCTTAAAAAAAATTGTTTTTTTCTTCATAAATGTATTTTTAACTGTAAAATAATTTTTAAAATGTATTTTTAATAATAAAATAAAATAATGTTAAATAATTACAAATAATTCAATTATAAAAAATATAAAAACAATGAGAACAAGGTGGTCTCTTAAATGCTCCTCTCCTGTCTAAACAAGGAGTCGGGGCCCATTTTTTTATTGCTGATTCTTAAAGCAAAAATTATGAGGAATCCAAAAAAAAAAAAAATTAGCCGGAAAATTTAGGAGCTTCTGTGGAAAATCGGAAAATTTAATTTTCATGGGAAAAAAGGTAAATTTCTGAGAAAAATTAGGAAAATTTTATTTTTCAATTAAAGCCTGATTCAATACCTTTCCAACGAGCTATCACTCGTTGCGATCGCTTTAGTAGTTTTTTTTAAACAACTTTCAATGAGGTCCCTTATGAAGAATTCTTCAATTTTGTCACATGACAGTGGTGTACACCACCACTAAACCAGTCACTATAAAAAAAAAAAAAAATATGTAGGTACATTATTTTTTGCTGGGCAATCGATTGAGACTATTTATTTTAGAATCGGAGAGGGGTCGTCCAAAAGGTGATCGCTTTCATATGGAATTGCTCTATATTTAAGTTTTAAAATATTAAATAAAAACACAATAAATAAATAACGCTTAAAATTTTTTATTAAAATTTATTAGTTTAATAAAAACAATTTAATCGCATTGTAAATTTTTCATAAAATCCGTAGACATGATTTATAGAACCCAATGTCGGAAATTTCCGTTTAAAAATTTCCCTACAAAACGGAAAATTAGAAAATTTCCTACATTGTTCTTGCGTAAATTTCCGATTATTGAATTTTATAAATCAACTCTACGGATTTGATGAGGAAATTTCAGATGTGACTAAAACTTTTTTTTTTTAAATAACTTATTTTGACAGCCAATTTTTAGTTATTTTATTTAAAAAGTTCTATGACGTCATTGTATTGCCATTTTCGTTAATTTTTATAAATCCGTTTATGAAATCCAATCCGCTTCCAATCAAATTCCGGTACGGATTTCATAAAGACCACGTTGGTCAGTAATTTAAGTGCTTTTTGATGAATTAAAACGCTAACTTTTCACATAGTTCTAAATTTACTACAAATATTATTACAGTCGGAACTAATTACGAACTTTTACTAAAACTCAAGTAACCAATTTTCAAACAAAATTCCTACTTAAGTAAAATTTGAGTATAAAGTCTTAAGTGCTTAATTCTGACTATAAAACTGGCCCTATAGGTGCTATTTTAAATTTAATATGAATTTATTTTGTAAATAACTAAGAGTCAGTTTAATAGTCAGAACTTTTATTTGATTCTTGAATATTTCTGAAGTGATAAATTTTCAAATCAAAATTCTACACCTTTTGCAACTGTAATTCAGAAAATATCAATTGAAATTCAGAATTTCCATTTGAAATTCAGAAAATATCAATTGAAATTCAGAATTTCCATTTGAAATTCAGAAAACATCAATTGAAATTCAGACGTTCCATTTGAAAATCAGAAAACATCAATTGAAATTCAGATTTTCCATTTGAAATTCAGAAAATATCAATTGAAATTCAGAAAATATCATTTGAAATCCAGAAAATATCAATTGAAATTCAGAAAATATCATTTGAAATTCAGAAAATATCATTTGAAATTCAGAAAATATCAATTATTATTCAGAAAACATCAAATGAAATTCAGAAAATATCAATTGAAATTCAGAAAATATCAATTGAAATTCAGAAATCGTCATTTGAAATTCAGAAAATATCAATTGAAATTCAGAAACCGTCATTTGAAATTCAGAAAATATCAATTGAAATTCAGAAATAATCATTTGAAATTCAGAAAATGTCAATTGAAATTCAGAAAATATCATTTGAAATTCAGAAAATATCATTTGAAATTCAGAAAATGTCATTTGAAATTCAGAAAATATCAATTGATATTCAGAAAACATCAATTGAAATTCAGAAAATGTCAATTGAAATTCTATTGATATTTTCTGAATTTCAAATGACGATTTCTGAATTTCAATTGATATTTTCTGAATTTCAATTGATGTTTTCTGAATTTCAATTGATATTTTCTGAATTTCAAATGATATTTTCTGAATTTCAAATGATATTTTCTGAATTTCAAATGACATTTTCTGAATTTCAAATGATATTTTCTAAATTTCAATTGATATTTTCTGAATTTCAAATGACGGTTTCTGAATTTCAATTGATATTTTCTGAATTTCAAATGACGATTTCTGAATTTCAATTGATATTTTCTGAATTTCAGTTGATATTTTCTGAATTTCAATTGATGTTTTCTGAATAATAATTGATATTTTCTGAATTTCAAATGATATTTTCTGAATTTCAAATGATATTTTCTGAATTTCAATTGATATTTTCTGAATTTCAAATGATATTTTCTGAATTTCAATTGAGATTTTCTGAATTTCAAATGGAAAATCTGAATTTCAATTGATGTTTTCTGAATTTCAAATGGAAATTCTGAATTTCAATTGATGTTTTCTGAATTTCAAATGGAAATTCTGAATTTCAATTGATATTTTCTGAATTTCAATTGATATTTTCTGAATTACAATTGCAAAAGGTGTAGTTCTGACTATAAAACTGGACCTAAGTTTTTATCCAAAATTTTAGGTATAAAAAATTTTAATGAAAATTGTGAAAAAAAATACTTAAAAAATAAAAATTTGAATTGCAGCAAGGGCCGCACAAAAATCAACAAAGGGCCGCATGCGGCTTAATGGTCCCCATTTGCCCACCGTTGGTATATGTTCCAATATATACTTATACAAAATTTTATATGATAATATATAACGACATCAAAACTTTTTTACGTATAAAATTTTATCTTATTTTTTTAATATTCATTATATTTTTTGATCACAGTGTAAAAATTATTCACAAAATGCATACTTATTTGTTAGTTGTTGAGATGCAATTTTGTAAAACTCGCATTTGTTAAAATACAATCCAATTAAACGAATTTGCATAATAAATTATCAACAGAAACACAAATGCATTTTATTTTTAGTTGAAATTCTAACAAGTAATCAGTGCTGCCAGATAATTTTAATAAAAATTGTGTGTTTGACGATATTTATTTTTAATTTTCTCCATTAAATATTTCCAGCAAGAAAAGGAAAATCATAAAAAGAAGAGAAAAAGTAGTAGTGATTTGGATTTCAATGTTGTAAAAATTTAGATCGGAACTAATTTTATGATCATTATTCATTGCTTCCAAAATAATGCTTATGGTTTAATGAAAGTAAAGATCTTTTGATATTATTTTTAATTAGTAAAAATCCATTAATTTTTATTTTTAAAAAATTTAAGCAAATCATTTGGATCTGATAAATTGTCACAAAATAACCAAAGTTATAAATTTAAATACCAGAGTTACAAATTTAAAATGTATATGGAAATATATGTAGTTAACATTTAAATCTGGTTCTTTTTTTGATAAGTTACCGGACATATAGTGGGGAGCACTACTGAGTATATATCAGTACATGAGGAAACTTATGAGCTCAGGCATAAATATTTCAGACACGGGGACTAAAGTATACTTTTCTAAAAGCAAAATTTTCGTTTAATCTAAATCAGACCTCAGAAATCTTTCCATGTCAGACTTTCGAACTGTATAAACGGGAATAACTTAACTTTTCTTCAAAATATTTCAAATGGTATGTTTCCTCGAAAAATAAGATTCGTAACGGCATTTAAATATACTACTCTTCCTTTTTAAAATAGTTTTTGAATTTTTTTGATAATATAGTTTTTATGGATATAATGGTTTTTGAAGTTTGGGCCTTTTAGTTTTTTTTTTCACAATTTTACTTTGAAATTGCGGTGAAGGTAGAAAATTCAAAAAACGATATATCCATAAAAACATGTTATCAACAAAATTCATTTTCAAGACCGGTAATGGTAATTACTTACCTTTATTATTACATTTTTTATTATTTTTATATGGCGATGCAGCGCAAAACAATGGATTATAGTTATAGCATATGAAAAATAAAAAAATATGTCGTTATCTATGTAATGAGTCTGAAAATAGATATTCAAAAAAATAAGATTTATAAAAACAAATATTTTTTTATGGTAAAAATTGTTCAGTTAGAAATTTATTAACTCAGTTCGAGTCCAATTTCCTTATTATGAATTAACATAATAAGTACTTTTGTTTCTTCAAAAACTGCTATTTTTCTACTCCCCTGCAGTGTTACCATATATTTTTTTAGAAAAACTGTAAAAAAAACTGTTTCTTTATAGAAAAACTGTTTTTCGAAAAAATTTTAAAAATCATAAGAAATTCTGGGATTCCGAAGTATCCTGGGACTAAAATATTATCCCAGGGTCTCAATTTTCAAAATATCGAGATTTTAGTAATTTAATTGCCTTTGGCATTAATAGTAATCGACTTTTTGGACAGCCTTCTAATAAAGAATAATTTTGGTCTCCTAGGCCCGAATCTGAAGTTAAAAAAGTTCATCGAATCACCCTTCCGAGATGTGAACCTTTTTTTATTAACCCCTGACTTAGGATAGAATACTTTACTGGTCAATGTTGTACTTTAAAATAGTTTTTATGGATTGGCATTCCACATAAAATTACCTTTCATTTGATTGAGTATTGTTATGTCGGAAATTATTTAACGGTGTGTAAAACCCCGTAAAAATATTACGTTTTTTGGAATTGTCCTTGATCATAATTGAAAAAAAAGTAGCAAACTGTTATCCAGAACTGGAAAATATTTATTGAAAAAAAATCAATTTCGGCCTTTTTGGTGAGAAATATAAATTTCTAAATTATCCTTTATTTAGAAATGATCTGAAAAGTTCGGCTAAAAAATTTTTAAATTTATTTGTTTCGATTTGTACCTAATTTTTTACAATAGGCCTTTTCTTAATTACCCAGTATAGAAAATCATTACCAGATATGTGGTTATGTAACTACATACTTAGTAATGGTAACTAGTTACTTTTGTTATTACATTTCTTATTACCTTTATATGGCGATGTCGCGAAAAATAATGAGTTGTCGTTACACACCAGCATGCGAAAAATCAAAAAATATATCGCTACCTATGTGCTTACCAGTACTGACAAAAATAATGAGTCTAAAAATAGATTTTCTAAAAAATAAATTATATAAAAGAAAATATTTTTTATTGTATTTTTTTTTTTTTAATAAAATTTGCTGGTGCGGGAATCGAACCTGAGTCTACAGATTGCCAGTCAACAGCTCTACCATCTGAGCTATATCGACATGTAATATTTAATAGATAAAAACACAATTGACCTGCTGCACACAAATAAGCTTACTCGCCAACATACAAAAAATCAAAAAATATGTGGTTACATATATCCTTACCAGTGTTTAAAAAATATTGAGTCTAAAAATAGATTTCAAAAATTTAAAAAAAAATCTAAAAAATTATTTTCTATTTGAAATAATGATAAAAATAAGTAATTATCAGTAACTCATTATTATATGTTTTAAAATAATACAGAAGGTAAGTGGGTGTTATTACTGGTAGTCCAAAAAATAATGATATGTCATTACCGTTTCTACACTGGGTACTGGATATATTTTTGGATTTATTTTATTTTGTTAAAAAATCTATATTTTGTTTTTGATTTACAAAATTTATAATTTTTATCAAAATCTAATATGCAATATAATATAATAAATAAAATTTTGTCAAAATGCGAACACAGGAAGCAATAGAAATAAACTAAATCCAAAATGGAATTAAAAAATAAATCCGTTTTGGATTTAGCTTAATTTTATTCCAGAAATTGCATTTTGGCATAATTTAGATTTGATGTGTTAGATTTGGATAAAAATATAAAATTTTGAAAATTAAAAAACAAAATGTGCATTTTTTTAACAAAATAAAATAAATCCAGAAATAAATCCAGTGATTAAAAGAAGTTTTATTGTAATTTTTAGGTCATATTCATAATAAGTTTCTAAGTTTATAAATGTCTTATAAACCAAATATTTTATAAAAAAATTCATTTTATAAACGTGTTATACGGTTTTCAAATTATTATGCATAAGCACTTTTATATTTTAATTCTTAAGTTTTAGTTAAAAAAATAAAAAAAATTGTAAATGAAACAAATGTGCCGATTTAATACGACAAAACTGTAAAAAAATCCATGAATTAAAAAAAAACAGTTTTTTACAAAAGAAAACTGAAAAACTGTTAGGCATCCCAAAAAACTGTAAAAAAAACAGTTAAAACTGGCTATATGGCAACACTGCTCCCCTGACAAATACTTCACAGAGTTTTTGCTTTCAAAAACCTCTACACTTTCAGGAATGATTGTTGTTCTTAATAAAATTTGGTCGTGACCAGAATCGAACCTGGGACGCCAAAGTGCCAGTCGATAGCTCTTCTATCTGAGCTATCTCGGCATGTTATATTTGATAGATGAAAACATAACTGACTTGCTGCGCAAAAGTATGCTTACTCGCCAACATACAAAAAACCAAAAATCCTTACCAGTTTTGAAAAAATATTGAGTATAAAAATAGATTTATAAAAATTAAAATTAATCATTACACAGCTATACAAAATATGACAATATTTATAAGTTGCACAACTTCTCAGTGGTTTTAGGTTAATTAGTGGGTGCTGATTTCGAATCTGCAACCAGTTTGTTCAAATGGATCTAGCTTTTGCACAATTCGCGATTTAAACTTTTTTAATTTTTCAGCCGATTTTTTCAATAAAAAATTTATAATTTAGTAACTATAGCTTCGGAAAGAAAACGCTTTACACAGTTTAAGCTTAATTCCATGGCCTATTTTTAAAACTTAAATGTGTATCAATATCTCAATAACTTTTCTAAATATAGTCGCTGAAGGTCAAAATTTCAAGTTTTGTTAAGGTTTTTTAAAAAAAAAAATTTTAAATATAAGACGAAGTCCGATTTTAAATATCAAAGCCAATTTGGAAAGAAAAAGGTCCAAAATTTATATACATGTCATATTGCATTAACAAATTATATGTAGTTTTAGAGCCTTTCGTAATTAAATTTACACGTAATTATTTAAATTTAAATAAAATTTAAAAATAACACAAAAAATTAAAAAAAAATATTTATTATTTATAAATATTTATTTCATTACAAAAAAAAATTCTGCCGGCAGGATTTGAACCCAGATTGCTGGCGTTGTAGTCAGCCACTTAACTCACTCACCCACATACTGCTATACAAAATGACTGACTATATGAGACAACATTGTTCGTGTTAAATTTATAAATACAGATGACTTAGAAAAAATAAATTAATAACATTCTTGCAAAAAAAACAAAAATTAAAATCTTAAATTTTTTCCACTCACGGAATTTTTTGGTGAAGGAGATAAAAAAATGTTTGTTGAAGGGTCTAGGCACCAATTTATATGGCTCAAAAGTCTAAATATCAACAGTCTGTATTTTCGAAATTAATAATGGAATAAGAACAATATACATGTTGTTGAAAAGGTAATATACAGTTGTGGCAAGGAGATGGTTCAGAAAATTGTACAGAATTTGATCGTAATGTTTGTTTTTTCATTTTGTCACTTGTTTTAAGTGGGCGTGGCTTTTAACGAAAAATTAGCGATATAAACCTCTTATCAAATTACATAAATTACATAGTAAAATTTAGGCAGTACTGATCGGTTCTGTACAAACTGTATATTTTTGGAAATCCTATAAAATTTCCTTAAGTCTTGCATTATTTTTATCTACAAATAGTCGCCAGACTTAAAAGTGCAGCACTTTAAACGTGACCAAATTTTTATTTGTTTTTAGCGATTTTTAATAAAGTTAATAGCTCTGAAATTTTAAATTTCCGCGACCCATTTTCGATATCAAATACTGAACAAATACTATATGAAAGTTAATTTAACATAATAGAATTTAATATTTACAGTAAATTTTTGTCATTTGAGTCGATTTTGAGTAAATGTTCAAACTCTGACATAATCTATATTGACTCAAAGATAGTGTTGTTGCAATCGTTCTTATTATTTTCTCCAGGCTCTTACTTACCTTTTCTCACTCCCTAGCAAATAAATTTTGATTAGTAAGAGAATCATAAAAAAAGTAAATTTATATTGAAATACCGTTACATTGTGCTCCATTTCACAGTCTTTTCCAAACAAATAGGTTGTTTATGAAAAATTCTACAACTTTTTATTTAGTAAAAATTTATCGTTCCTATTAATTTTTCCACCACTGTATATGGAATAATATATAGCTATATCTTAGAGCATTTAATATAATATATTATCATATATAAAAATATCTTACATCATACAACCAAAAAATTTTTATAGGAGGACATATATCATTGTATTTCAATTATATATATGGCTTATATGCCACCACATGTGATCATATATTATGTTATATATGATCATTTATTATTATATATGACAATAGGTCTGTCATATCTCATTATGTATAGCATATTTGGTTGGTATCTAATTTTATAAAAGACAATATACAAAAATATATGGTTATATAAGGTACAACATAAGAAACATATAATTATATATGGCTATTCATGACAACATATATATTCACATATTATAAGATAAAACAAGATATTACTATATATGACTATATATGAATTTTTTTGATCGGGAAATAAAAATAAACAAAATCTTTTTGTTTTATAATCGGAATGTACACTGTACCATTTATTAAATGTGTTTTTACAAAATATAGTCGTTGCTGATAATGTAAACTCCCTCTTTATTGTTATGAAATTATTTTTATTTTATTTGGTTGCAATCATGAATAAACTCATACGCGGTAATTTTTGTTTTTTCTGATTTTAGTCTACATCAAAATAATCATCGTTGATCCGAGCGAATATGAATGAAATGAATGGTATGAAAACGACAAATGATTAAATCAACGATGCAAAAAAAAAACACTTGGTTTGATTGATTTAATATCAGCAACGAGTATGTGTATTTGACTATATTCGGCGCTTGAATGGAAACGAATATTAATTCGGGTGTTGATTACATATTACGCAGTCATACATAGCAGTTCTCTGATACATATATACTTACCAGTGTTGGAAAAATATTGAGTATAAAAATAAATTTCAAAATAATTTCCAAAAAAGATCTTGAACATTACTTTATATTTCAAATAATGGTAAAAATAAGTCATTATTGCTAATGCATTATTTTTTATTTTTAAATAATGGAAAAAGTTACTAGTTATTAGTAACCCATTATAATATTTTTTAAAATAACGCAGACAATAAATCGGTGTCATATCTTGTAGACCAAAAAATAATGATATGCCATTACCTTTTTTAGAACGGGACCCTGATCTGCAGAGAGTTATAGGTTATAAAGAGCTATTTCACACAAAAGTCTTGAAGTTTTATGAAAATACAAGATACTGAATGTTCTTTTTAGTTTTGACTCTAGATCATAAATTAATATCACTTTCTGTTTAAATTATTTTCAAATCAAAGAAAGATGATACAATTTTTTACAAGTAAATTACAAAGAATAAAAATATATTTGAAAGAATTCGATAAGACCAGCAATACTGAATACGTATTTTCGGCTTTCGCTACAAAGCCATCATCAGTGTATTTCGTCTTGGGCTAATATTTTAATG
Organism: Leucophora obtusa; assembly: GCA_949987735.1. NCBI lineage: Eukaryota > Metazoa > Arthropoda > Insecta > Diptera > Anthomyiidae > Leucophora > Leucophora obtusa. The sequence continues at coordinate 41,334,497 of OX465296.1, forward strand.
TTGTCTACTTATTTTACTCTAATTTTTTTGTTAAAAGAAATCATTATTTTGGGATCAAAAATAGTCGCATCAATACTTAGCTTATTTTTTTTGATAAAAAAATTCCTCAAAATGACAATAAATCTGGTAGCTTTGTAAGCAGTGAAAACGAAATTACGAGAATGTATATAATCCCCATAAATGATATACAATTGTTGTGTTTTAAATCTCTTACGAAATAATTCTGTTAATACCAAAATAGCTGAGGGTGCATAAATAAAATACAAGTAGAAATAAATCTTAATTTTTTAATACATTTTAATAGCAATACTCATTTGAATACAAGTACGCAGGTATTCCTTTACTTGCCCGAAGCAAATTAATTTTTTTATTTCTCGCTTAAGTTCAGAGGCATTTGACTTAACACATTTTTAACATATTTTAAATCCGCTGAACATTTTTTTTGCTAAATTTGGAACTATTTTTCATTGAGAAGTTACATGACTTCCAGTTGCCTTCCAAAGTCCTCTTGTTTAGATATTGGCAACCAAAGTTGAAAGTTTTAAATGACATTTTTTCCAAGATTCATACTAAAAACTATTAAAGTTTTATCTGTGGAAAATCGTTGATTTGTTTTTCAAATTTTTTAAATTGTTATTATTGTAAGATTCTGTTCTAAAACCACTAGGTTAGTACAGTTTTCATACAAACTGCTACCTAAGTCAATCAGACATACGATTCAAAACTTTGTAAAGCCAAAATTGATATAACCCAGTTTAGAGTTAGCTGTAACCAAAAAACCGAACTGAGAAACCACCTGAAAACTTCTCACAAATGTGGAAGAGTGTTTAACAATAAACACTAGGTCTTATTTGGACAGCAAAATAGTAAGAAAAATGTTCTCCTCTAAATAATATAACTTCCCTAGTAAAACAATTGATCTGGCCCAATATTTAATCATATCCTATTTGATATTCTTTAATATTTGCTACAATATCTAGATCATCCAATTATATCTTAAAATTGGGTGTTTCCAATGATATCGTATTAGATTCTATTGTATATATTGCGATGAACTGAGATCAACTTATATATAAAAACTCCCGAATAAAAACGCTTGAATACAGTTATATCGTATTTAACGTAATATTAGCTGTGTTTTCGGTAATACCTCTCAACCTTAAATAATTAAAGAAATCTACGTTTAACCGATTAAAGTATAAAAAAATTATAAATAGTTAATGTGTATAATAGTTTCGGTATAATCGAACATATTCCAGCAAAACTTTTTAGGACGTAACGCGAAGAAGTTATGTTATATGGGAAAATATGCAAACGTTGAGTTTTCAATATTGGTAATTATCGACATTGCAAGTTAACGTGCATACGACAAGTAATGTGTTGTTTTCGTCTCAAACACGTTTTCGTATACTTTGAGTTTTTTTCTCCGTTAACGGATATAGTGAAGTCAAAAACACAGCTATTGTATAAAAATATCTAGAGTAACATATGTTTAATATGGATATATGAGATGCTACATATAACAACATATAATTTTAACTTGTATTTCGTTTTTCGAAAGTTTTTGATATGGTCCCATATATATTAATATCTAAATATATAATGACACATATTTCAGTAAATGTGATACCCGACTAAAAAAGATGTTACATAATCATATATCACCATATATATACCCAAACATATGTTCATATCTAATTTGATTCGAATATTGGAATATTTAATTATATCAAGCCAGATAAGCATATTATCTAACCTAATCCAATTTGATCCGAAAAATGGTATACCCATTTTTGCATAAAATTACCCAGGCACAAATTTCTGAGCACTCATAAATTATGAGTCTTAAAAGACTCCAAAATATATGTCTTTTGTGAGCGCTCATAATTTTAAGTCCAAAATTATTCATATTTGATTCTTTTTATGAGCCTTTCCAAACTCGCACACAGAAAACACACTTATTTTGGACTATTTTCTGAATAACCATAAAAGATTCAAAACTGAATCCGATATGAATAGGAAAATTTTGGAAATGGAAAATTTTAAATGGCATGTTCAAAAATTGCTCATATTTAAGAATGATTTCGGAAGGCTCAAAAATATGAGTCATATGAGTCATAAAATATGAGTCTTTAAATATTTATTTTAATTTTTAAAGTCAAACAATTTTCTATTTTGCAAAAGAATTAAAAACGTAAGTTGCGTACACGTAATAATTCAACTGTTTTTTGCCTCTGTTAAAATAAAAAACTAAAACTTGATAACACAAACAGATATATATACGTATTCCACTGCCTGACGAAGTTTTTGTAAAATTAATTCTGAAGACTCAATATTAGTAGTTAGGATTACTGTTTTCATTAATTCCCCAAAAAAGACTAATATATGTACGAGGCCTAAAAGGACGAATCTAAGTGCGAGGATTCAAATGTGCAAGTTTTTGTGGAATTTTCTTCTAACTAATGGTTATTGTTAATCCTAATTTATGTAATGAGTTGTAATTTTTATGTAAATAAAGTTAAGTAAATATACTTTAAAAAATGGTCCATGACTTTATTGAAAATAAAATACCAATAAGGCTCTGAAAACGGACTAAAATTTTGGTAAAAATTACTGGGAAAAGACCCACAAAAAGCTCTTAATTACCTCTGAAATTATACCGAAAAGAGTAATTTTTGTATTCGAAAAGTCTTTGTTTTTGTTCACTCGTTAATTACCCAGAAAAGGCTCATAAATAAGAGGGAAATTTGCCCTGCCAGTGCTCACAAATAAGGTGGTGTTTCTGGATGACGAACGAAAATACAATAACAAAATACATGTAGTCACTCATTCGTGTGACAACGAACGTCTTCCAACGAACGAAACCCCATGTACGAGTCTTTTTTGAGTCATAAAACAGTGCTCAAAAAGAGGCTTCACCTGTAAAGAAAACACACTCATAAACTGCACTATGAGACAAATGGTAGGGGTCAGTGATCGGGAAGGGTTCAAACTACCGGGGAAAGTTATATCGGTAAAGAAGAAGTTATACGTGTCCCGGCGTTTCGCTGGGTCACCCCTAGGAATCGATATATATCGATTTGACCTTTGGTGGTCTTTTTTTTGACATAACTCGAGAACCACTAGTCCGATTTTGCTCACACAATTTTAAAAAAATTAAAAATTACAATTCCTTTAATCTGTTAATATAACGTTTTTCTATATACTCAACAGTTTTGCCGGTAAAAATAAATGTATGAAGAAAAAAATATTTTTTGCCTAAAATATTAAAAAAAAATTAATAAATAAAAGGTTATTGATTTTTATGGTAGCGGTAACAAACATTTATTTTTACCGGCAAAACTGTTGAGTATATAGAAAAACGTTATATGAACAGATTAAAGGAATTGTTATTTTTAATTTTTTGAAAATTGTTTGAGCAAAATCGGACTAGTGGTTCTCGAGTTATGTCAAAAAAAGATATATCTCGATTCCTAGGGGTGACCCAACGAAACGCCGGGACACGTATAACTGGTTTTTGACGGATATAACAATTCCCGTTGGTTTCATCCCATCCCGATTTTGACTGTCGCATAGTGTTATGATTTCAGAAGATCTCAGAACCCTTTTTTGAGTCGTTTTGGACTCTTATTGTACACTGGGTATATTTAAGTACATTTAATTTAATGAAAATTTTAAAATGAAAATTTTAGTAAGTAACTCATCTGTGCTGTGGCCCCACTAATGAAAAATCCATATGATTTTTTTGGAACTACCAACCTTTAGATGATACTTGTCAAAATTTAATGACAATTCGTTTATTAGTGAACAAGTCACAGCTGTTTAAGTGGCGCTACTTTTGCGATTTTGAAAACAATGGATTTAAAGCAATTTCGTGTCTTGATTTATCATTGCTTTTTAATGGGAAAAAATACCGTTCAAGCTAAAGCTTGGCTTGATAAGTGTTACTTGGACTCTGCACAATCGAGACAAATGGTAGAAAAGTGATTTGCTGACTTTAAAAGTCGTCGTGGAAAAAACGATGACGCCAAACGCTTTGGTCACCCAAAAGAGGTGGTAAAAAACTTAGGCAGACCGTAAAGTGAAGCTGCAGGAGATAGCTGATACCTTAACCCTAGAGTAGTACTAAGAAGTACTAATCATATTTCGTACTCTAGGATTAAATATATCGAAGGAGCGAGTCGGCTTTATTTTGCATGAACATTTGTCCATGAGAAAGGTGTTTTCGAAATGAGTGCTGCGTTTGCTCACATTGCACCAAAAACAACAACTTGTCGATGATTCAGAGAGCTGTTTGGAGCTGCTTCGGCGAGACTCATAGAAATAAATCTGTAAAAATAACAAAAAGGTTATTAAAAATTAGTTAAAAATGATGCTAAATACTAGTAAAATAAGAACACCAAAATTAAAACTGTTAAATTTACAGAATTTTAGTTATATTTAAGTCAACTTTTAGTTAATTGAAAATAGAAAATTGTACTGTAAAATCTACAGAAAATTTTGCTAAATATTAGTAGACTAAAATTAGCAAAAAAAACTGTTGTATCTACAAAATGTTTGCTATTTTTAATCTAAACTTAGTTGAATGCAAACAGCAGTCTATTCTGCTAAAATCAGCAGAAATATTTGCCAAAAAATTGAAAACTGCTGTTTTCAAAAGGCTCGATTTTTATTTGCATTTAAAAAAAATCGAAAAAAAACTTAGAAAATTTTAAATTTTTTGTGATTTTTAGGCTACTTAGCAAAATTTTTTGTTCATTTTAGCAGGTTAATTTGCTATTTTCCTTTAGCAAAATTTTAGCTCAAATATAACTAGAATTCTGTATATTTAACAGTTTTATTTTGCTATTCCTATATTACTAATATATAGCAAAAATTATCTGATAATTTTAGCAGTTTTTTCCGAAGCTTCATTTTTAACTTATTTTTAGTAACTTTTTCTATTTTTACAGATTTATTTCTTTGAGTGTATGTAACAGGTAACGAAACTTGTAGACGAATCGGCAGTCAGCTGAGTGTACAGCAACTGGCGAACCTCGCCCGATGAAATCAAAGATACAAAAGTCAGCTGGTAAAGTTACGGTAAAGTTGGTAAGCAAGACCATCAATAGCGATCGTTACATGGCTCAACTGGTGCGTTTGAAGAAGGAAATCGTAAAAAAACGGCCGCATGTGAAGAAGAAAAAAACACTTTCACCAAGACAATGCGCCGCACACTGGGGATTTTTGTATGGGGGTGAGGAAAAAGAGGTTTTTTGAAAAAATATAGTAGTTTAAGTTTTATTTATATAGTAGAACACTCAAATAAAAAAGTCTGTAAAAGTTACAGAAAAAACTGTAATATTACAGAAAAATTAACTAATATTAGGCCAGCAGACCGATTAGCTAATTTTAGCAAAATGTGTCTGTAATTATTAGTAAAGTCAAAGTTGTGGAAAAAATTTGTAATAGTTACTAAAATTTAGTATAATTTTAGTATATTCATAATGGAAATCAATTTGCTAAAATTAGCCAAATTTCTTACTAAATATTAGTGAAATTCATTTAGAAGGAAAAATTAGTAATTTTACTATATATTAGTAAAATTTCTGTAAATTTAAAATGGAAATAAAATAGTACTTATACTAAATATTAGTATGCATACTGTATTTTATTTCCAAAAAATCTAAAATAAAATCCATAAAAAATGCTTACGAATAGTAAAATTTATTTCTTTTTAGTTATAAAATGAAATGTAATTTTAAATACGATTTAATTATAAGTAAAGTTTTAAAATTTAAATAACTTTTAGATGAATGATACATTGAATGTATGTATATAAAAAGATAAAAAGATTTATTATAAATATATGTACTAAATAATAGGCTTTTGAGATCAATATCAAATTGATATTCACATTTAAATTAATTTTTGGAGTATTAATATATATAAGTATTTAAAAGAAAGTCACGCATTCTTTTAATGCAAATTTTTATAAGTATTCACTTTTAAAAGTATAAAAAAATGCCCACATTTATTCCAAATTAATGTAGGTACATTTTATTATTTATCTATTACGCTCGGTTTCATATTTAAAGTTAACTTGAACTTAACGATATTGAAAGATAAAATGTAAAAAATTGTATACGAAATAACAAATTAAATAACTAATGCTTAACTCAGAAACCTTCAGTATGAAAACCACCGTGTAGGTTTTTGAGTTTACTTTTATTAATCCATAATTTTTTGTTGTTTCGTACACAAATTTCTTGGCATTTTCTTTTGTTTAATAGTGTGAAGTTAAAGACTTCAGTATGAAACTCAGCTGTAAAGATTATAATTAGAAATTGAGAGTTTCAAAGTTAACAAAAGTAGGCAATTGTTATTTCCTTTAATTAATAAATTGATGCGAAAACAGCGAAAAATACCATGTTTTAAACGACTTAAAATGTGAAATTATCAAATTAACTAACATAGGAGTAAAATTTATAAATTTTTTTTTTTTCATTTATATTTTTTAGATAAGTTGTCAGGCTAAGGATTGCTGTTGATAACTTGTCTTTAGGAAAATTGATTCCAAAAAAATGTGATTGAAGAGCCATACATGTTTACATTCAATCGGATATTTAAAATGAAAAACCACATAAATATGAAAAAGACATGTCAAAGCCACTAAAATACTTTCTAGTTTATAAGTAACAGTGTCAAATTTTACAAAAATATATTTATAAACTGCGTGCCATTAAATCATTGATACCATTACCACGATCGCCGTATTCGCCTCCACGCTTAAAGGATACCGACACTTTATTCTTCCAAGCTTCACGTGGGCTACAAAACTGTAGATAAAAAAATAGAAGTTAATTTTTGCTACATATAAATTAATACAGAGACAATAAACTTACTAAAAATGCACACATAAATTCACTAACAGCTTGAACCTTTGTACCCACTGTAAATATCTCATGAATAATATCTTCCAAACAAATAATGGGTGATTTTTTGCCATTGATACGAGCAAAACCTTTTTAAATACCAATTCACGTATGGTACCAATATTGGGATAACCATATGTAATTGTAAAATTATGTATCGCTTTTCCATAATTTTATGGTTTTGTCATTTTCCGAAGCCGCCGAAGCAATAATATTCTCTGATGGATGACAAGCAGTATACAACACAGTGTCGGTGTGACCCTGTCATTTCTGGACCACCTCTTTCGATTGTAGATTCCAGATGTAAACCATATTAACTGCCGGAAACAACCCACAAAAAAATATTACAAACATTTAAAACAAATTTATAGATAAAAAAAAATACTTGCCTTTAACTAACATTTACTCCAGTTACTGAAAAATTTGCAAAAATACAATATTTTTCATTTTTATGTCCAGTGTAGGTTTTTAAACATTTTCCTTTTGAATAGTCCCATAATTTTAAAGTATTATCCAAAGTAGCCGCCAATATATACTTGCCATCATTATTAAAGTCTTCAAACACTGACCACTGGCTGTATCCCAAATACGACATAAGCCAACATAGCTAGAAGAGACAATTAACGAACCATCACGATTAAAATGAACGGCCGAGACAGGTCAATTCATAAAATTTCGAAATTATTTCTTTTCCCACTTCTGGTACTCACATGAACTTGCCAACCATTCCCCATTGGGTGAAAACAGCTGATACTGCCTTGGTATGACCAGACAAAGGAAACTTTAAAGTATAATTGGGTTTTACGGATAAAGACGATTTATTTGAAGATGAGGATGTTGTTCCGGTCGAAGATGATGTTTGAAGAGTATTAGGACCACTGGGTGCGGTGGGCATATGTTGTGGAGCAAGTACCCCAGGATGACCACCATGTACTGGTCCAATATGTACCATTGTTATTGATTTTTACAAGTTATTATTTTAATTCACTTTATTTTTTTAACTATCAAAACACTACCGAATGTTTTTGTTGAAAAACGTCGTGCTTAGAGTTGTATCGTTCATGAACGAACTAGTTCATTTGAACGGTTCAGTTCATTGAACGATATGACATCGTTCACCATTATTTGTTCTTTTCGTTCAATCGTTTATTTCGTTATTTTTTTTTTAGTCATAGAAAATTTGTATCCCTTTCTTATTAATTTTATTACAGAATTTAATGTTTTTCTTAATAATTTAAAATTTTTAATAAAATTGTAATTTTCTGACGTATTAGTCTATGCACAATAAAATTAATACAAACATCATATCGCTGACATGCAAAAGTTTTCATTTTAATTTTGTAATAGAAAAACAACAAAAAATTTGGTAAAAAAGAATGGAAAAGTGTTTAGTTTTTTATTTTTTGTCGGTAAATATTAATGTTTCATAAAATTTATTGTTTTTCGAAAAAAATCTATGATATTTCTTATCCATGAAATGGTCAAGTGTTCTCCTATGCAATTGATATCATTTTGACGTTTCGCTGCAATGGTTTTGACATTTCATATCATATAATTTATTGCATTTGAAGACACCGGGTTAGCACGCGTGCAATTTACAGTTGTTTATATTATATATGTTTAAAGGAAAACTGGTCAATATTTTGTTACAATTTATATTTAAGGATTTTTTTCTTAATTGTCTATAAATTTTTATATTCATTTATAAAAATTAATGCAGTTTTCATTATTTGTAATTGTCGCCATAATGCGCAATTACAAAAGCACCTCCCAGTACGACTGCTCTTAATGAACTAAAACAGCAAAAACAGTAACATCGATACACACGATGGAAAATTGAGTTAGGAAACATAAAATATCAAAAAATTTTGATAACACGAATGTCAACACGATACATTAGCGGCCATATAGACTTCCAAGTATGCTGTACAGCATGCTGGCCGGCTGTATGAATTTGACCATGTAATGTCTAATTTGACGGTTTGTCAAGCATGTTGGACGAAAAACAAAATTTTTTGATTTTTCGGCAAGTTTGACAAACACGCTTTACCGTATATTGAAAAAAATCATCAAACATTGGAGAATTTTACATTTTTAATAAGTTATTTTGTGACAAGAAAGGGATAACGTTAATAAATAAACTAGGGATGTGCGATTAATCAATTAATCAAACAGTATGATTAATCAGAACTTTGATTAGTCAATTAATTGATTAGTTGAAAATTTGATTAATCAGAATTATGATTAATCGATTAATTTGAATTTTGATTAATCAAAACTAATTAATATTTAAAATAGAAAAATACGGAAATTTCATCCTTGTTTTGTGGCGATACTTTATATAGCTCCAAATAAAGAGAATAACAAAGGTTGTTTGCTCACTGGTCAGACTTGACCAACTCCGTTCCTAAATTTAAAGTCTCTATTTTGAACTGGCATTAAAAAGCGTCGTCAATGGAGAAAAACAAGATATTATTCAATTATTCATAAATTTGATTAATCAAAATCATGATTAATCAATTAATCATTATTTTGAATAATCGAAATAACTGATTAATCGATTAATTATGTTTTTGATTAATCAAAATTATTGAACAATCGATTAATTGATTAATCAGAATTTTGATTAATCAGGAAGTTTGATTAATCGATTAATCGCACATCCCTAAAATAAACTAAAAAATGCAAAAACAGAAATTCAAAACTGAAATTCCAAGAAAAAAAATTAATAAAAATAATTTCGTCATTATCATCCGCTGTGTTGATTTTGTGGTTTTGAAGTAAAGTTTTACAGCATGCTTGTCCGTGTATACCAAAAACCATTTTTTGTTTGTCAAACAAGCTGGACAGCATGCTTGCTCGTATATAGGCCGCTATTGACATAAGCGGACTTTATACGATCAAATACACGGTCAAGCATGCTGTAAAATGTACCTTCAAAAACACAAAATTAACACAGCGGATGATAATGACGAAATTATTTTTTAAATTTTTTTTCTTTGAATTTAATTTTTTTTTTTTTCTGTTTTTCCATTTTTTAGTTTTTTTATTAATGTTATCCCTTTCTTGTCACAAAATAACTTATTAAAAATGTAAAATTCCCTAATGTTTGATGATATTTTCCATTACACTGTAAAGCGTGTTTGTCAAACCTGCCGAAAAATCAAAAAATTTAGTTTTTCGTCCAACATGTTTGACAAGCTGTCAAATTAGACATTACATGATCAAATTCATACAGCCGTCCAGCATGCTGTGCAGCATGCTTGATTTTCTATAGGTCGCTATACACGAAGGGCATTTTGTGACGAATGTTCCTTTGTGTGTATGCAGCTTTAGAATAGAAAACAATTGTACCATTTACAGTAAAATTCTTTTAAGCTAAACTTGGTTAAAGACGAATTATCGGTGAATACGAACTAATTTGAAAGACGTTTTGGCATCAATTTTCGTATAAAAAAGATCATCTGCTTTATGAAACGCTTCGTCATATTTATTGCGATGATTGATTTATGAAGCAGTTTCATCAATATGATAACTCTTTTTTTCACCGAGTGTACGAATATGGATGATAAAAATACATATTGAAAAAATTGCAAACTAATTTGTATTTATAGCAAAGAAATATTTGAAAAAAGCAAAAAAAAAAAAACGTGAAAATATAAACATTAAAAACAACAAAAGAATTTAGAGAACAAATCTATTTTTATTATAAATGGAAAAAAACGCTTAAAAACAACTTGGTTTTCTGGTAATCATATTGCAACAAAAATTTCTATCAGGTTGTGTATATTTTCAAAAAAAAAAATAAAAAATTTAAACTTCCAAAATAAAAAAAGATTAGTAATTTTTTTTGCTAATTTTAGCTAATCGGGTTTCAAAATTTAGTAAAATTAAATTTGTAGATTTAGCAACTCAAATTAGTAAAAAATTCTGTAATTTGTAAAATGAGAATACCAAATTATTTTACTAAAAAACAACTTTATACTAAAAATTAGTATAATACTAGTATAATAAAATTGGAAACCGTTTTACTAATTTTTATACTAACTTTTTTTTTTTAGTGAACATAAAATAATTGAGATTAAAAAAGATACACTCAAAAAGGTTTGACAGTTACATGACAGTTGATTGTGTAGTAATCAGTAGTTGTTGTTTTTAACAGTAATTACAGTTGTTTTTCTTTAGAAAAATGCACAACAACTATTAGGACGGTTATTTAAGAGAATAACTAACGAGAAGTACTGTAGTTTGCTAACAGTTCCCAGCAAAATATTGGTAATGACACCTCATTACTATCTGCATTACCCAAAATGATGAATCATTACCTTTTGCATTATTTTATAATTTAAAATAATGACTTCCTAATAAGGGCCTATTGTATTCATTGTTTCTAAATATAAAATAATGACTTACTCGTAATAGTTTAAATAAGTACTTTTTACACAGTTAAATTTTATAAAAATTTTATTTATTATATGTAAATATGTTTTATGTTTAAATTAAAACTTAAATTTTTCTGAATTTATTTCCTTAAGCTAATAGTATTTGCCTAACTCCTTATTTTTAAGAATCAAGTAAGCAATCTGATAACCACTTATAATTAAACTTTTTGTAAGCATGTATGTAACCACTTATTATTCAAAAACTCATAACTACTTATTTCTCATTTTTTCATAAGCGAGCGGGTAAGCGTGACTACTTATAAAAACAACCACACCAAACAAAAATAAAGAGTTTAGATGCCAAAAAATAAGTTGTGCGGAGCTATGAATTTCTATTATATAACCCCTTATTTGGTAATGAAAGATTTTGCTGGGTTAATAACTTGCCCGTTAATTTGTTTAATATTGAAAATATAAGCAAAAGAAAAAAGGAAATTAAAAGACACTTTATAGAATCGCAATGAATTAAAATCATTAAAATAGTTAATTAAAAAGAATTAAAATCATTAAAATAGTTAACTAAAAAGAGAAAAAAACACCAAAATAGGAAAATTGGAAAGAACATTTATTTTTTTTAATTATAATTCCTGCAGATAAGACAAAAGGCTTCGCGGGAATATTATTAAAGGAATGTAAAATGAATTGTTAAATAAATTAAATAAATAAATAAATAAAAAAAAAAAAAAAATCAATTATTTCTAATATCATAATAAACAACTAACTAACAGTAGTTTTATGGTAAACAGTTGTTTTTGATAGTTATTTAGAACAAAAAAAATTCGTTGAATTTTTTTAATGTTACCCGACTAAAAAAGTTTTCATATAATTTTTTATATTATCATATATATGATACATTGACCATATACATTTATATTAACACTTTGGTTTTATAAATATGTTTGATATGACGTTATATATTAAGAGATATTAAGAGATCTGCAAATGTAGTCTATACATAATTATATATAATGGCGTATAAGCTTCTCTAAACAATCTTATATCAAAATATATAACAAACGTTAATATAAAATTGTATTAATTTCATGTATAAATTTATCTGACATGATTTCTAATAATACAAAATTTTATAAAGTTTAATTGCACTATAAAAATTAAAAAATAACTCCGAAATTGTGGATCTGGTTTTGAATTTTGCACTTTGACATATACATAAATAAATGTTTATAATTGAATTTAACGTATATTTTTCAAATAGTTGGCAAAATACTTTTTATTAAACTAAAAATAATTTTAACCCTTAAATGCGTGGTGTAGCATTTGGCAACATACCGGTTTTTGAATAAAAAAACCCACTTGATGCACAAAACTACATTTTTGGGCATTGGGGGCCCCTTCTGTACATTGTCTTCCTATAGTTTAGCGCAGAATTTTTAAACAGTTAGAGTAAAAATCTTGGTTTTGCTCTGTATATTTGTGAAAAATCTAAAACGCGTTTTTTTTACAAAAAGTGTAATATTCAAAAATATTTGTTTAAATATTTAAAGTGATATTCTCGCAATAAAATTCATTTTGGCAACAATAAATTTTGTCAATTTTTTTTTGTTTTTTTTTTCATATACGTTAAAATAATCAATTAAACAATTTAGCTATTTGGCAAAAAACCATATTTTTCAATAAAAATCAACATTTTTAAAAATAATTTTTTTTTTGGTATTTTTCTTGAAATGTTAAAATAGAAGAGATCATGCATTTAAGGTTTAAAAAAATAAATAAGGGAAAAAATTTTTTTTTCATTGTGGAATTAAAGGCCGAAATAAATATTTTTACTTTAAATTTAAAAATAAAAACATATGTTGAAATTAATATGGTTAAAAGGCTCCATTTCACATCACTTTACTACCAAACTAATTTCTTATTTTATAAGAAAGACACACATTTTATTAAGAAAGACCAAAACTCTAACCTAGAAAAAGTTGTTCCGAGAAATTTTTAATTTGTATTGTTTTATTTTGTCAGATATTTCCAAGTTTATTAGCAAACATTTTTCTAAACATTAAGCATTAGTATTTAATATGAATGAAATAAGTGATCTCAACAATATTTACAAAAATTTTCTTTGAAAATCTTCATCAAATTATATGTATTTATATATACTTCGATGCTGTTAGATAGACCCATTTTTCGGATCAAATTGTATCATGTGAGATAACATGCTTATCTCGCTTGATATAATTATATATTCCAATATTCGGATCAAATTAGATATTATTATATAACATCTTTTTTAGTCGGGTAAAAAAAATAAAAATCAGAAACTTTTATTGTATTTCCAATTCATAAAAGCATATTAACTGGAGAACGGTTTGGAATTTTTACTTCAAATTTTAAATAGGCTGAAGTAATTCCACATAACTTTCTAATGGAAAGAAAAAAAAAATAATTTTATTAAAATATGCTTTTATAACACCAAAACAATTAACTAATAAACAGTAGTTTTTTCCCATTTTGTCAGTTGTTTTTAAATTTTAAAGTTCAATTTGTCAGTTAATTTTACATTATTTTAAATGCATTTGTTAGTTATTTTTCGACAGTTATATAACTCACTATAATTATCACAATCCGTAGTTTATTAATAGTAACTAGTAAGTGTTTACACGTGTTTGCACTTAAAATTTATTTAAAATGTTAAAACTGATATTACAAAATGTATTGGTAGTGGTTTTCAACTGTAGAAAAATGTAGCTAAAATTAAAGGTCCAAGAGTATGGCTTTTTTATTCTATGTTTATAAAAATATTTTTAAACGGAAAATAAAAGTCTCTGTAGTGTTTATTTTTTCAAACTTACCATATTTAAATATCCTATTACAAATAAAACATAAAATGGAAGACGTCAGCTCAAGCAATAAAATAATATTCGTCTTGAAATTTTTAGGTTTAATTTCAGTCAGTTCAATAAAACATACAAGTAATGAGTTTGAAATGGATATAGTCAGATCAAAGTAATTCTTTTTGACTTGATTGTAACATTTATTCCGAAATTCAAAAATGTCATTGCATATTGCATTAATAGTATGTTGACAATTCGACTTTTTTCCCAAAATCCCCAGTGTGCGCCGTGTCACAAGGCGTTGGCTAACATGGCCAAATTGCACGAATTACACTTTCAATTGTTTCCGCACCCACTGTATTCGACAGATTTCGCTCCCAGCGAATTTCGCCTATTTTCAGACTCCAAAAAATGCTCGCTGGAAATAGATTTGGTTCGAATGAAAATGTGATTGCCGAAACAGAGGCGTATTTTGAGGCCAAATATAAATCATTCTATAGAAAAGGTATCGATATGTTAAAAAGGCGTTGTAGTGATTGTATCGCTCTTGTAGGAGACTATGTTGATGAATAAATTTGAATTTTACCAAAAAAAAAAAAATCGGTGTTTCATTGGTTATCCTACGGACTTTTCAATTCCTTTTATTAAATAAGTAATAAATGTTATATATATGGAGTCCAGATTGTTTAGAACAGAAAAATGAATTAAAATTTAGAGGAAGTCAATGTTCAACTTTTAGCAAACATGAGAATTGTAACGTCTCGATTTTCTTATAGAAGAATGATAGTTGCTTTAGAAAATTTCATATAAATTAAATGTATACTTAATTAGAAATTTATTAATTCAGTTCGAGGCCAATTTCCTTATTATGAATTAACATAATAAGTACTTTTTTCAAAAACTGCTATTTTTCTTCATCAGGATATTCTCCTAACAAATACTTCACAGAGTTTTTGCTTTCAAAAACCTCTAACACTTTCAGGAATGAAAAGACGATCGTTTCGGGGATTTTCCAAGTCCCCTTCTTCAGTTTTCTTTAGAAAGTGGTGGCAATAGTGCAATGCAAATTGAAACATCAAAATTTCATATTAAACGTAGTCTACTACATCAACGAAATGAGAATGGAGTAAACAATAAAATATGTTTTCGAAGTCTCTGCAAAGACATAACCAACAATAGAAATATTATGAAAGTTTTTGTTTTTGTATTTCGTACCATCGGTTCAAATAAAATACAAATTTTATTTTTACCACTTCTTTGTCAATTACAAGGAAGGGGCAAAAAACATTTCTCCGTACTGCGAGTGTTGTCAAAATGTTGGGTTTTAATTTTTATTCAAAAAAATAAAAATTGTTTTTTCGACCTTTTTATTAATTAATTAGAAATTTATTAATTCAGTTCGAGGCCAATTTCCTTATTATGAATTAACATAATAAGTACTTTTTTCAAAAACTGCTATTTTTCTTCATCAGGATATTCTCCTAACAAATACTTCACAGAGTTTTTGCTTTCAAAAACCTCTAACACTTTCAGGAATGAAAAGACGATCGTTTCGGGGATTTTCCAAGTCCCCTTCTTCAGTTTTCTTTAGAAAGTGGTGGCAATAGTGCAATGCAAATTGAAACATCAAAATTTCATATTAAACGTAGTCTACTACATCAACGAAATGAGAATGGAGTAAACAATAAAATATGTTTTCGAAGTCTCTGCAAAGACATAACCAACAATAGAAATATTATGAAAGTTTTTGTTTTTGTATTTCGTACCATCGGTACAAATAAAATACAAATTTTATTTTTACCACTTCTTTGTCAATTACAAGGAAGGGGCAAAATACATTTCTCCGTACTGCGAGTGTTGTCAAAATGTTGGGTTTTAATTTTTATTCAACCCATTTTTTTGAATAAAAATTAAAACCCAACATTTTTAAATGTATACTCTTAAAAGTTTCATACTGATATTCATAAGTCGATATCTTTCAACAGTTAATTTTTAACAACTTCATATAAGCATGCCAAATGACTTCTCGGTCGTTATTTCACACCGTTGTCAATTCGTGACCATCGGTATTTGTTAACTAATATATAAATTATAATTATTTTGAAGTAGAAACGTTGTATCTACTTCAACGTAACTTTAATTCAAATCACGAGATTCATGAAGTAAAGTGTACTCGTGCCGGGAATCGAGCCGGTGTCTCGAGATTGTCATTCGATATCTCTACCATGCTTACGAGCTAACATACAAAAAATCAGAAAATATGGTGATACCAACGAGTCCGCCCTTGCGAATAATATATTACACCTTGTCATTTTTATGACGATGTATGATATATTTTTTTTGCTTATGGAAAGCACAGCTGAGTGCTACTGGACGCGTCACAGGTTGCGGATAGTGATTCCGCAGAAATGTGGAGTAGCTGCTGGGGAGAGTCTCGGAGGGTCTTTCGAGCTCCCACTAAGTCCCGAGTTTGCCTGTGATCCTTGTAAACGTCGTGACGAGCAATTGGCGCCAACCAACAAAACCAATGTCCCAACCGACCATGGACGGTATAACCCTATTTGCGTTTGGATAGAATCCTTGCGCAAACATTGTTGGCAGCGCCAACACCAGGATCATATGCTTTGGCCCGTATAGCGGCCCTATGCTCCTTGCAAGAGTAAAAGGAACGAATATATATATATATATAACAAGCATACACTCACAATATATTTTCTATAACCGATTGGGGTTTATTTAAAAAGTAATAGGTAAAGTTTGTTTTCAATTGAAGATTAAATTAAAATGCATTGAAACATATTAGGTGTGTTTCTTTACTTTTTGGGTAAAGTTCGGTAAAATGAGAGTAAGCACAAAATCCACTCACAAAATGACAAAATTACCCATAGTACGGGAACACAAAAAAACACTTTTCTAGCCCAAAATCTTATTTCAAAGGATAATGTGAAACAGTGATGCGACTTGAAAAATTTTTTTTTGTGCCAAGTGTGTGACTAAAATGTGACAAATGATCCTTCATTGAACCAAAACTCAATTTTCACTCAGTGCTCGTGTTTGCAACTTTAATTTCATTTCGTGTAATTCGACTTTAGTTTCATTTCGTAATGGCATCCTTATGGAATTAATTCTAATTTGAATGAATTCTAACCGAATGAATTAAAATTGTCTTGAATTCATTCAACTGAAAGGTGAATGATAAATAAAATGCATTCGATTCTTATTAAAGATTTGGGAATGCGGCCAACGAATGAGTTCTTTAGGAATGGTTACACTTAATGGTGTACATAGAAACATTTTCTTAAACTGAATTAAATTTTTCATGAATTAAACTTAAATTAATTCTTTCGAAGCTCTGAGAATTTTTAGAGAATTGTTATTTTTTAAATCCATTTTTTATTAACTTTTGTAGATAACCAAAATGTGCAAAAATAGTATCGGTTGTGCCAATTTTCGAGTACGGGAACGCTTTTGGGTAAATTTCGGTAACTTTGGGTATATTTCGGTAACAGTGGGTACGTACGGGAACGCACTTATTGTTTAACTTTTTATATTCGCCAATAAAAAACAAACAAAAAAAATATGTATCGTCTGTAGGAGTTGTTATTTTCAGTCAAATATTCTATTTTTAGATTTCTATTTTTAGAAAAAATAATTTAAATAATTTTGTTGTTTTCTGTTTTAAAACAAAGAATTCAAATATTTTCGCTTTTCTTTTTTGTTAAAATTGTTTGTTTATATACAAAATTATTTCAACTCAAATTACAAGAAATTCTTTACGCATATAGACAAACATAGCCAATAACGAGTAAAAAGGTTAAAGTCGGGCATGCCGACTATACAATACCCTACACCAGTCTGGGTAAAAGCCAACTAATGTTTGGATCCGAAATTCGAATGGGTTAAAATGGGGCTTGTGTCAAAATTTTCTATAATGTAAGTCAGCGCACCAAATTTCATTAAAATATCTTAATATTTGCGATCTGCAGTTTGTAACCAAGCCAATTTTGGGGGAACCTTATATGGGCACTAGGTCTAAACATGGACCGATGTTCACCAAAATCAACAAGCTTCGTCCTTGGGCCAAAATAGGTCCATTTACCAAATTTCATCAAAATATATTAATATTTGCGACCTGCAGCGTATAAACAATATAATTTTGGGGGGACTCTTATATGGGCACTATGTCTAAACATGGACCGATGTTCACCAAAATCAATAGACTTCATCCTTGGACCGACATAAGTCGGTGTACCAAATTTCATCAAAATATCTTAATATTTGCGACCTGTAGAGTGCGCACAAGAATGCATAGACAGACAGACGAACGGACGGACATCGTTAAATCGAAATACAAAAAAATTCTGAGCCGATCGGTATACTATAAGGTGGGTCTACGAACCAATATTTTTTGGTGTTACAAACATCAGCACAAACTTATAATACCCTGACCACATAGTGGTGTAGGGTATAAAAATATTAACGTGTGTGTTGTGTGTTTTGAAAATCCAAACAAAAAATAAACTTTCAAATATGGAAAAACAAACCACAAAATCGTTTTTTGTTACGTTCTGTCAGTTTTGATTGATTGATGATTGATGATTGTTTTAATAGACTTTTCAATTATTTTTATTTCTTTTATGGATGTTTGAATGTTTGAAAATAAATAGCAAAATGGTTTGAATATAATGAAAAATAAGTAGTCCTTTTTTTAATTGTGTTTTCAATTAATTTAATATGTATTTTAGGTTGTTTTTAAGGATAAAATATTGTGAGTGTATAATTAAAAGAGGTACCAATTCACCCAACTTCTGCTAAATCACTCTCTTCTTAATTTGTATCGAAAAATGTTACCATATGAATTGCAAATGTCTGCAAAGGCTAATATTATTCGATACAAAATGTTAATATTCGAAAGAGAACGACGAATACCGCCTGGTGATACATATATCTTTACCAGTGTTAAAAAAATATGGAGTCGCAAAAAATTTACAAAAAAATCTGGAACATTACTTTATATTTAAAATAATGATAAAAATAAGTCATTATTT
Organism: Leucophora obtusa; assembly: GCA_949987735.1. Lineage (NCBI taxonomy): Eukaryota > Metazoa > Arthropoda > Insecta > Diptera > Anthomyiidae > Leucophora > Leucophora obtusa. Next base: position 41,353,690 of record OX465296.1, read on the forward strand.
GTAACGCAATATTTTTGGTTTTGAAATAATTGAAAAAGTAACAATATGTTTTAAAATAATGCAGAACGTAAGGCGGTGTCATTACTGGTGGCCGGAGATAGGAGTAATTAATTACTTTGTAATGACCATTGCGGGTTTTCATTACCATTAAATCTATAAAATGAAAATAAAAAAAAATTCATTACCATTACAAAGTGTAATTGCAATGAAAAAAATGTTAATTTCATTTGTTTTCTTTACATGTAATAAAACGTTTTTATAATTTTCATTACAATACACAATGGCAGTAAAAACAAAAAATCATTTTAATTTTTTCTACTCTAGGTAGACGAATGAAATTTCAATACCATTACTTAAAATAATGATGTAAAGAACGTTTTGTTCTTTGTTCTACACTAAAAAATTTTCTTTTATGGAAATTTTTTTTCGCAATATTTTTTTGGCAACTAGCCACCAAACTTTGATGTATGTCTCTAGATTATAAATTTAAAAAAACCGCACTTAAAAAATAGCAAAATTATGGCGGAACGCGAAAAAAGACTTTATGGCAGAAAAATTCAATTAAAAAACTTAATCAGCGATTAACATTCTTCAAACAAATATACTAATGCAAAAAATTTCCTTTTGTAAAATTTTTTTCGCGATTTTTTTTTTTTGCAACTAACCACCAAAATTTGTTATATGAAATAGGCATTATAGTCCCTAGATTATAAATTTGAAAAAACCGCACTTAAGAAATTGAAAAATAATGGTGGAACGCGAAAAGACTTTATGGTACAAAAACTGAATTAAAAAACCTAATCAGCGATTAACATTCTGCAAACAAATATATTGATGTAAGAAATTTCCTTTTTGCAAATTTTTTTTCGCGATTTTTTTTTTAACTAGCCACCAAACTTTGTTGTATGAAATGGGCATTATAGTCCCTAGATTACAAATTTTAAGAAACCAAACTTAAAAAATTCAAAAATAATGGTGGGACGCGAAAAAAGACTTTATGGTAAAAAAATTTAATTAAAACACTTATTCAGCGATTTACATTCTGCAAGCAAATCTATTGATGTAAGAATTTTCCTTTTTGAAATTTTTTTTTTCGCGATTTTTTTCTCGGTTTTTTTTTTAACTAGCTCCCAAACTTTGTTGTATGAAACGGGTATTATAGTCACTAGAATATAAATTTTAAGAAACCGCACTTAAAAAACTCCAAAATAACGGCGGGACGCGAAAAAAGACTTTAGGTAAAAATATTTAATTAAAACACTTAATCACGATTTACATTCTGCAAGCAAATATATTAATGCAAAAATTTTCCTTTTTGGATTTTTTTTGTTTGCGATTTTTTTGCAATATTTTTTTTCAACTAGCCACCAAACTTTGTTGTACGAAATGAGTATTATAGTCCGTAGATTATAAATTTAAAAAACCGCACTTACAAAATTGCAAAACAATGGCGGATCGCGAAAAAACACTATGGTACTAGAATTGAATTAAAAAACTTAATCAGCTATTTATGTTCTGCAAACAAATATATTGATGCAAGAATTTTCCTTTATGCAATTTCTTTTCGCGATTTTTTTTTTTTGCAACTAGCCACCAAAACTTTGTATCAAATATGGATACATAGGCCTCAGATTATGAACTAAAAAATGCTTTTAGTAATTTGTAAACCTAATATTTTTAAAATAAAAAACTTCGACAAAAACGGCATGTAATGAAAAACAAATGGGTGTTTTATTACTATGTAAACATTAGGTAAAAGTAATGAAAATTAAAAAAAGGTTCATTTTAATTTTCAAAACAAATGAAAATTAAAAAAAATATTCATTACCATTTTTTAACGCAACGGTAATGAAAAAAAACATTACCATTTCTTCAAAAAATGGTAATGATAAAAAAAGCTTATTTAAAAAAAGGTATTTTAATGAAAATGTAATGGTAATGAAAATGTAATGGTAATGAAAATGTAATGGTAGTGATTTTAGCCCATCTCTGCTGGTGGCCCAAAAAATAATTATATGTCATTACCGTTTCTACACTGGGGCGTCAACTCAATTTTAGTTCATAAATTTTTCTGTAAGAGTACCATATAAGTTGAGGATAACATGTTACTAGGTTAGAAGTTACCTCGGTGTAATAGGTTTTCTAATAGAAAATTAAGATCTTACCTGCCTTTATTTATTCTTCCAAACCTCATTATCGGGTAAGAAAAGGTTTTGCTGGGTACTTACATTAAATGCCTTTGTCGAATAAAATTAATGAGTTTTGATACTGAATTATATGCAGTAGACCCTAATGAGCACCCGTTTCTGAGATTGTGCTGGGAAATTATAATTGTGCATTAAAAAGTAAAAAAATAAAATAGTTGTTAATTGTCATTGCCAACCCAACAATTAAAATGTCCTGAACTTCGAATGTATGTAAATGAAAATTAACCAGCTTTTGCTTTAATTTACTTATAAATCATTAAAATTGTGTCAGAGATAAATTAAATATTTTTTAAAGGATTTACTATGGTATAGAAATTAATGTTATCCTTAATATTATATAAAGTTTTTCGTTTAATAAGGTCATTTTTAATGACGCCAAAAGCATACATATATTGTACATGTCCTTTTAGACAACAAATAATACAGAAACAAAAGAACTGAAGAAAAATAAAGGACTTTCGTTAAAATTTTTATACACCATTTATTTTAACACTTTATTAGCTCAGCAGATGTGACCGAATTTAATACGAATGGTCTGTATTTTAAGATTGAGTATGTTTGTATGTGAAGTTTTGTTTCAGTATGTGTAAAGTGTTCTAGCAATATACTAGAAATATTTTACACATTTTTGAAAGTTGTAAATTTTCCCCAAAATATATATTTATATTATATTTTACTTTACACAAAGTGGTTTGTTGTAAATTAAAACACACTATACACAAACAGTATTTGCAATTTTATAACTGAATTCATATTGGTGCCCCAGTGATGGGAATGCATCCAATATTTCCATGTAGGTGACACAGATTTTGGCAAACAAGTGAACATTTTCCAAAATATTTTTGTTTAAAAATTTTGCACATTTTTTATCATACTTGTGGACTCATAAAACACACACAAAATAACTTCTGAAGAAAAACAAAATGTTATAAAAATATATAGTTAAAAGTAAATAATAATAAAAAAGGAAATGAGTTATTAAATTTTTTGCTCTGTGTATCTTCTTTTAAATCGTAAATTTTTGGTAAATTCCATGAAGAAGTTAAGTAGCAAAATGTTTTAAAGTTTTCCCATTAAATGCGTTTAATATAAAAAACGCAAGTAAAAAAGCTAATGTCAAAAATGACGATTACATGATACTCTATACAGGTCGTCTGGTTGAAAATGAACTAATGTTTGGATCCGAAATTTGAATGGATTCACATATACTAATGTGAAGATTTGTATATAACTTTCCAGCAAGAAAAATTGGAAGTCATGCTTAACAAACAACTTCTTTCACTACTTTAAATATATCGTTTAGTTACTGCTTTTTAGAAGTAATTCTGAACACCATCCTCTGTTATGACTTCTAAAGTATAATTGCTCTGAAAGTGATCCTAAAAAACGATTTTGATATAGTTTCTTTCCAAACAGATAATCGCGGGTTCGATTCCCGGCCTGACCAATATTTTTTTATTTTTTTTAATTTTTTTTTTATTTTACTTTTTTTTGTAATACAGGGTGGGCCAACTTGGACTGACTGATTTGAAATACTTATAATTTTTGTATTTTTAATTTTTTTTTATTTAATTTTTTTTTTGCAAATGAAAGTATAAATTATAAATTTTTTTAAGCTAAGTATGAAAAATTACATCTTTTAGATGGCGTCCATTCTCCTGTTGGCAGTTAATGGCTCTACTCAATACATTTTGCATTATGTTGCGCAACGTTTCTGACTGCAATTGATCAATTTCTGTGCGAATATTCTGATTTAGCTCCTGAATATTTTGTGGTTTGTTGACGTAAACTTGTTCCTTCAAGAAACCCCACAAAAAAAATCTGGGGCCGTCAAATCTGGAGAACGAGGTGGCCACGCGGAATCTGCATTTTTTGAAGTTATTCGGTCATCGAAAAGTTCTCGCAGAATTGACGGCCCCAAATTTTTTTTTGTGGGGTTTCTTGAAGGCACGAGTTTACGTCAACAAACCACAAAATATTCAGGAGCTAAAGCAGAAGATTCGCACAGAAATTTCTCAATTGCAGTTTAGGTTTTAAAATTTAAAATTTTTTACCAAAATTTTTTAAAAATGTTTATATTCCCGAGTAAAAAAATTGATCTCGCGCAATATCTAATTATATCCAATTTGATATTGTTTAAGATCTGCTGTAATATCTAGCTGATCCAATTAGATCTCAAAATTGGGTGTATCCAATCATATCGTATTAGATCCCATTGTATATATGGGGATAAACTAAGATCAAGTTATATCTCAAAATTGGGAGGTCCAGTGATATCTTTGGGGATAAACCTAGATCTATTTTGATCCGAAAATTGGCGGATCCAGCTATATATTTGCGGATATTTTTAGATCTAATTTGATCCGAAAAATGGCGGATCCAATTAGATCAAATTAGATCCCGCAATATATTTGTGGATAAACGTATATCTAATTTTATCCGAAAAAGTGGCAGATCGAATTAGATGTAGCTATATATTTGGGGATAAACTTGGATATAAATTGAATAGAAAATTGGCAGATCAAATTAGATCCAGCAATATATTTGGGGATTAAGTAAGATCTAAATTTATCCAAAAAATTACATATAAAATTAGATCCAGTAATATACTTCGGGATTGCGTAAGATCTTAACTTTTCCGATAAATTGCAGATCGAATTAAATCCAGTGATATATTTGGGGATTTGGTAGGATCTTAATTTATCCCATAAAATGCAGATCGAATTAGAAACAGCAATATATTTGGAGATTGACATCTAAAACTATCCAGAAAAATGACAGCTAAAATTAGATCCCGCATTATATTTGGGTACTACGTAAGATCTCCATTTATTTAATAATTTTTATTCTTTGTAATTTACTTGTAAAAATTGTATCGTCTTTCTTTGATTTGAAAATAATTTAAACAGAAAGTGATATTAATTTATGATCTTGAGTCAAACTAAAATAACATTTATTTACTTAAAAATAACAGATCAACTAAAAACATTTCCCCCATTCAAAAGAATTTCTTTTTATAAAATTATAATTTTATTTTCTATAAATGTTTTTATAAAATTATATTTTTTTTATTAAATTGAATTTTTTTTTTAAAAATAATTTTATTTACATATTTTTAACGCTCTACACCATTTCCAATTGAATCAATTGTTTTTAAGATTTATCAATTGTATTTCAGAAATAATCAATTGAATTTCAGTTTTATCAATTGTATTTCAGAACTTATCAATTATTTTTCAGATTTATGAATTGTATTTCAGAACTAGTCAATTGAATTTCAGTTTTATCAATTGTATTTCAGAAATTATTAATTGTATTTCCGAAATTCACAACTGTATTTCAGAAATTATCAAACTATATTTCAGAAATTATCAATTGTATTTCAGAAATTATGAAATGTAATTTAGAAATTTTTCTCTATTAACTATGATAAACCATCAACAAGTTCTGAAATAGATTTGATTATTTCTGAAATACAATTAATAAATTTCTGAAATACATTCCATAATTTCTAAAATACATTTAAAATTTCTGAAATACAATTAATAGCTTCTGAAATACAGTTAATATTGTAGTTGCTGATGAGTTACCATATATGATGGCACCATATATGACAATATATTGTTTAAATGGCACCATATATGACAATATATTGTTTAAATGGCACCATATATGACAATATATTGTTTAAATGGCACCAATATGGAGCTTTATATGGTAATATATAACTTAGATTCATCCGTATACCATTTGATCCGAAAAATGGCCCGATAAAATTGTATCAGTTCTTATTTGTATCAGTTGTTATCTAATTGCATCAGTTTAGATCTGACCTGATTAAATTATGTGTTAATCAGATGAAATTGTATCAGATTTTTGACCTGATACAATTTTATTGGTTTATATTACATGGTATCAGTTTACGTCCAAATAGATATATTTGTATACAAAATTATATAGTTATATCCCAATTTTGACCTGATATCAGTTTAAAACTTTGATACAATTGTATAAGGTAAATATCGGATACAATTATATTTTATTTATATAAAATTGAACCAATTACGATCAAACCGATAAAATTGTATCAGATCAAAAATCTGATACAATTTCATCTGATTAACACATAATTGAATCAGGTCAGATCTAAACTGATACATTTAGATAAAAATTGATAAACAATTGATAAAAATATATCGGACCATTCTTCGGATGAAACTGTATATTTATACAGATATAACTTAATTACATATATGACTATATGTAACTATTTTTCCTCGGGTTGTTTAAATGATACGATATATCAAAGTATATGGTAATATATATGGTAGCATATATTATCATATCTGGAACTGTATTAAAAATGTTGTTCATGAGGTACCATATATGAGCATATATTGTTGAAATGGCACCATATAAGATAATATATGGTTTATATGGCACCATATATGGTAATATATTGCTTAAATAACACCATATATAAATATATATGGCACTATATATGGTAGCATATATTATCATATGTGGAACTGTATTAAAAATATTGTTCATGAGGTACCATATATGGGCATATATTGTTGAAATTGCACCATATATGATAATATATGGTTTAAATGGTACCATATATGATAATATATGGTTTGAATGGCACCATATATGATAATATATAGCTTAAATAACACCATATATAAATATATATCGCACTATATATAGTACCATATATTATCATATCTGGAACTGAATTAAAGATTTTGTTTATGAGGTACCATATATGACCATATATTGTTTAAATGGCACCATATATGATAATATCTAGTTTAACTGTCACCATATATAATTATATATTGTTTAAATGATACCATATATAATTATATATTGCTAAAATGCCACCATATATATTAAGATATAGTTCTATATATAACTATATATGCAATAAGATCAACCATGTTATGTAATATATAATTATATATGCCATATCTAATATTATGAAGGCCGATATCTAATTAGATGAAATTATATATGGCATAATATAAGGAAAATTTTTCGGAAAAAACGTCATATATAATTATATATGGATATACATAACTACATGTCTAATTATATATTGCAATATATGCCACATATGATTATATATAATTTTTTTTACTCGGGTTAATTCAATATTTAAATTTATAAACATATTTTTAAACTCTTTCACCAACTATTCATTTCGTTTTTCATAGTTTTTTAATATATACTTTTAAATATTTGATTTCTGATTTTTTCTTTTAGCAGAGTTGTAGTTTTGTGATAAATATTTTAGCGAAGTCACACTTTTGTGGTAAATATTTTAGTGGAGTCACATCTATATATATTTTGTCTGTCCAAAATGCAACTCCGAAAATATCGAGTAGTAGTTTTGAGTATCGAGTACCCAACAAAAAAAAAAAATACAAATACTCGATACCCACTACTCATATTTTTACCAGCACTAGTAGCAAGTTGAATACCCGGTGGCGGCAATAAAATAATTTTTTTAAAAAAGAGTATAATTTATTTTTTGTGAAGAATTTTTTGAACTTTTAATTGATGAAAAGGAGTTTCCTTTGCAGTCGTGCAAAAAGTACTGAAAAAATATTGAAGAGGGAGTACTCCTAAAGTCAAAAATTTCTACAATTAATGGGAAAGCTACGATCTTCATAAGGCCAAAGCTATTTTTTGCGAAATTTTCAAATGGTTCTGTGTATTAAACTGCTGCCAAAAACTTCCACTGCAATTTTGCAAGAACTCCAGAGCGAATGAAAAATAATTTTTGGTTTTTATGCAGGTTAAGGTGTTTCCACATTTTAGTATCTTGCATTATGATTTTGGGGTGCACAAATATTATGAAATTTCATACGTATCCTCAAAATCTTTAATTAAATTACATTATTTTTTCTTATTATGAAAATAGTTATGAATAAAACAAAAAGCCAAAACATATGTTCAAATATGATCATATATGGTTGTACGTATGGAGAAATATGGACATATATGTTTCATATGTACATATATTTGGATGTATATATGACTTCATATATGAAAAATACAGTCATATATGCACAATAGAACGTACCTCAAAAAAAAAGTTCGTCGTACACCCTCCAATATGAAGTATTTTTGCAAGGCAATTTAAAAAAAAAATGTTTTGCCGAACGTAGGGGCCGCCTTTTTAAATTTTTCGTTATAGCTTATTACACTCCTAAAATTAAGGCCAGAAACTTATGGAATAATAACTAAAAATGTTTATTGGTTTATAAAAAACTAAATAGTAAAATAGCAAAAAATAATCGAACCAAAATGCATAATATTTTTAATATCATTATAAAAAAGGTAAACATTTAGATTTTCATGTTAAAATAAATATTTTTTTACAAAAATCTCAGTTTAACGTTGAAACACTAGCCGTTTTACTTATTTGTCTACCAGTTTTTTTTTGTGAGTGTAATTCGCTTAATTTTTATTTTTTTTACTTAATAATACAAACATTTATTTTTTTGGAAATATAATATTCTATTTTTAATATTTTATTAAACTAATGTGCCTTGTCATGACCAAAAACAACATTTTCCTCGAAATCCGCAAAAATCGAATCGACAAGGTAAGGGTTAACGTTAATTATTTCGTCCAAAAATTTTACTATAGTAACTTCAAACATTATGTTATAATATTTCAAATCACATTTCCAAAAATTAATTGGTAGTAAGCAAAAAATTGACTTCTTTTGTAAATTAAAAAAAAAAAAAAAATCTGGGGTCATTTTGGGCACCAGGTCCACATGGGTTAATGATGTCCAAAAATTTTTTTTGTCAACATTGGGTAGCGATGATAAAAAAAAAACAACTAACATTACAGAAATAGCTGATTTTTAATTTTAAATATTTTATGACAGCAAATAAGCCGTGTTATCACCAAAAAACGCAATTTCCTCGAAATCCGCAAAAATCAAATCGTTGCCCTACCCAAGTGTGCCAGTGGATATTTTTAAATTTTTTTATTTTCATTCTCTAAGGTGTTCTAAACAAGCTACTGGACTCCAAAGCTCAATTTTTTCGGTTTCGTTGAAGAAAAAATTTTGAAATTTGAAATTAGAGATTTCAAAAAAGTCCCAAAAATTTTGTCCGCGTCTGACGTCATCTTACGACAGGTTTACGACATCCAATAAAAAAATCTTGTTCCATATCTCATAGCCTTGAGTCTTTTAAGTAAAGAAATTATAACTTAGTAATCGATTTCAAAAACATTTATGACGTGTGGTCGAATTTCTCAATGAAGTAGTAATTTAACCTTTTTTGGTCTGGGGCATTATTTATTACTGGGCTGGTTCTTAACCGAATTTGAATTTTTATACTTTTTTGACTATATAATTATCTCTTTATATCAAATAATTTAACGTGTAGAATAAAATTTTTTCCCATAATTGAAAAATTTACATAAGTTTTGAAAAAAGTCATTTTTTCCCCATATAAACCCATTTGCAATTTTCAATCGCTTTGAGCGACCTCTAAACCTTTTTCGATTGGCCCAAAACTTCGTATTTATCACTTGTTTGGCCATTCGCATATTTCTGGGGGGTGAGACCTAAAATTTGAACACTTTTTTTTTGGCCCATATAACGAAGGGCCCCCTAATATATATTTTTAAAGCTATTTGGTTTTCAGAATGGTTATTTGAATCATACCTAATGCTCAAAACATTTTAAAATATTGAATTCGCGGAACAACTTTTACCCAAATCTTAGAAATTTCTGCGGAAAAATACGTTATAAAACCGGCTCTAAAATATTTAAATTTACACGGTCAAATGAGGTACACCTTATATAGCCCTATTTTATTAAAATCATTATAGGAAATTTAAAAGAATATATATAGATAAACTAGCTTAGCCCGCATTCTAAGTAGTAACATTACAGTAAAGATGATTGTATTTATCTGTACAATTCTTGTTTGTCAACAAACATTTAAATAAAAAAGTTTTATATAACTCGATTGAGCTTGTTTTTTTTTTTGTTAAAAAGTTTCTAATGATTGCAAATATTTGTTAAAGTTAATGATGATGGCAATGTCGAAGCAACTTTGATGCTGATGTTATATATGTATGTTCAACGAAATAACTAATTGTCTAATTTAACAAAAAACGGAGTGAAAACATTGTATGTTAAATCTTTGCATAATTAGCACGTTTAGCTAATTACGCACCTTTGGAAGTTGAAACAGAAAATAAAATTTGTAATATTCAACCAGAGCTTTAAAGAATTAATTCCTTTTTGGAATGAATTCCCAAAAATTTAATTCAATACTTTAATCCAAGGAACGAATTCATTAATAAAACATAAGCAGGAATGCATTCCTGTCATTGAATACAAAGAATTCAAATTTATAGAATGAATTCCCTCTTCAAATCACTAAGCATTTGAATTAAAGAATTCATTCACAAGGAATTCATTCAATTTTAGTTAATTCAACTTTTGGTCAAGGAATTCATTCAATTCTAGTTAATTCAACTTTTAGTCAAGGAATTAAATTTTTTTTCACTCAATGCCCATCTCTTAAAGCTCTATCTCGCTTAGTTTTCGAGATAGAGGGAATTTTGTAAATTTTGGCTCCACAGGAGTATTGTCACACATAATACAAATAGGCCTGGTCTTGTAACGCTTCCGATTGATCCATTTCTATAAAACGGTCACGTAGTCACGGTGACCCACGTGACTGCGTTACAAAACCTGGCTTATTTGTATTATCGGGGCGTGTTAATACTCCTATGGAGTAAAAATTTCGTCCGTTTTTCTCTATCTCGCTTAGTTTTCGATATAGAGGCCATTTTGTAAAATTTTTTGTCGTATAATTCCCTAAGGAATTAAATTTTTTCCGTTTCATTCCATGAATTTAAGTTTTCTCTCAATGCCCGAGATACGGGCCATTTTACAAAATGGCCTGTATCTGGAAAACTAAGCGAGATAGAGCAAAACGGACAAAATTTTTGCAAGTTTTGGATCCATGTACAAGCTCCTATTATTCACATGAGGTAGGTCCGAGAGCGATTCCCAGGGATCAATTTTTATGAACAGTCACGGTGACCCACGTGACTGCTTTATAGAAATGGATTAATCGGAAGTGTTACAAGACCTGACCTATTTGTATTATTGGGGTGTGTTAATACTCCATAGGAGAAAAAATTTAATGCAATTAATGTATATCCCGATAAAATAAAAAACAAACTAATATGCAAGTGCTTGTGCAAATTTAAATGTTACTAACACTTTAGAAAACATTGTTTTCTATTGTTATTTATACATGAATGGATGTCACTACATTGCTAGATCTGTCAAAACAACAGAGTAGTACATTGGAAGATGACAAAGCAAATTGTGGAACATTTTTTGTTGTTGTTTTTGTTTTTTCTTTGATATTTTAAATGTTTAATAACGCTGCTAGACGAGAACAAGAAATTCTCATTGAGTTTGTAATTTAACTTAACAAATATTTCCAGAAATTCTAAAAACGTCGTCCCCTGACGATTTCTTTAGGCAAGAATGAAATCCGGATAGGGACATGCCTACAACGGATTTTTTTTCACAATTTGTTAAATACGTGTGGGATTTTAGCATATTTAATTCCTTTAATAAAAAATTTCCGTTTTACTCTATCTCGCTTAGTTTTCGAGATAGAGGCCATTAGATACGGGCCATTTTACAAAATGGCCTCTATCTCGCTTAGTTTTCGAGATAGAGGCCATTAGATACGGGCTATTTTACAAAATGGCCTGTATCTCGAAAACTAAGCGAGATAGAGCAGTGAGAGATGGGCATTGAGCGAAAACTTAAATTCATGGAATGAAACGAAAAAATTTAGTTCCTTAGGGAATTAAACGAAAAAAAATTAATCCCTTGACCAAAAGTTGAATTAACTAGAATTGAATATATTCCTTGTTGAATGAATGCATTAAATTTTATGAAGGCATTAGAAAAAAATTAATGAATTCATTTAAGATAAATCGAATGAAAAAAAAGGATTTCATTGAGTCAGGGAATTCATTTCCAAAATATAAATTCAGTTCAAAAAAAGGGAATTAGAGAATTAATTCTTCGAAGCTCTGTATTCAACACAGGGCTAAGAAAATAACTTTTAATTAGGAATGATTACTTTTATTTAAAACAGCTGCACTAGAAAATTTTGCTGTAAATTACATTAATTTAGAAATATTTAATGAAAGGATTTTGACAAAAAATCGCTTAAAATCAAGTGAAAAAAGTTGAAACTTTTATTTAAAAGTTTTGTTAATCAAAGAAATTTTCGTGTTTATTTGAAAATATTTTAAATCCTTGAATTAATTAGAAATTATATTAAGCGAATAAACAAAACAAATATTTGATCAAATAAAATAATTATGACAATTTTCTTAGAACACAGTTAAACAAGAAATTTTAGTTTAAAAAGCTCTTGGTTTTGAGGTGGCCTCATATGTAAAGAAAAAATATGATTGATACCCTTTTTACCATATTCATGTATTTTTGGATTTATGATTATGACACATAATTACAATATCATATGAAAATGTTCAGGTATTTTTTTTTTTTTTTATAAAGAGAAGCAACACTCAGGAAATTCTTCCTACTAATTAACGTGTTGCTTCCTTTGGAAATATGATAGAGAAGAAGTGAAAGGTGGTGAAAGATGAAGGGCTTCAAATATGGCAACACTGCAATTGCGCGAGATGTTGAATTTTAGAACAGTTGTTGCGCGCCATCTGATGGTAAGTTGGCGAACTTTGTTGAAGCTTTTAGTTCATAGCCCTGTTATATTATTTTACTTCGGTGGGGTTAAGTGCTATGGGAACACCGAAGGAGGACGCTGCGATATGTATGAGGGATAGAAAAAACTCATACATATTACTATTTTTCATAAATTGATGTTGCCTTGGTTGGGGCTCGAACCCGCAACCCAACGCGCTAACCATTACACCACAGCCCAAATATGGCCATATAAATAATATCTGAAATTTTAGTCATAGTAAAAACAGATTTTGTGAATTTTCGTATAATAAGCATATAATTTTATACACTTGTTGGACCATTTTGGTCTCCGCAGCGCAAGGTTAACATTTTATGAGCGACGCTTTAGTTTTAAAAGACAATATAAGGCCCAACGGAAAACTTAAGTTAGATTTTTCATGAAAAAAAAAATTTTTTTTTTAAAACTCTTTTTTTAGGTCTAATTCACGTAACAAAAGCTACATATTTTAATTAAATTACCAGCTGATAAAAAAACAAAATTTATTTTTCAACTTGGGAAGCACAATCATTAAATTACTACCGCTGAAATTTAAATATTTTTTGAATTGGTATGTCAAAAAAATTTAATTAAAATAATATATTAATATATATTTGTATTGTGCATTTGTATTTATTTAAATTGTACACCAGTGTGCAGTAAGATATAATTATCTTTTAAATTTAGCACTGTAAACATATAGTGGCACCAGTGTTGCCATATAGCCAGTTTTAACTGTTTTTTACAGTTTTTTGGGATGCCTAACAGTTTTCCAGTTTTTTCATGTAAAAAACAGTTTTTTTGAATTTATGGATTTTTTTTACAGTTTTTTTCATATTAAATCGGCACATTTGTTTCATTTACAATTTTTTTTATTTTTTTAACTAAAATTTAAAAATTAAAATACAAAAGTGCTTATGCATAATTATTTATTTGAAAACCTTTTATCGCGTTTATAAAATGAATTTTGTTTTATAAGCCATTTATAAACTTAGAAAGCGAAAAATTACAATAAAACTTTCATATTGTCAAAAATTAGGTACAAATCGAAACATAAATAAATTTAAAAATGCAAAATAACTTACTGGAAAAACGAAACATTTTTATAACAAATTTAGAAATTCATATTTTTTTGACAAAAATTTTAAAACAATGTCTCATCAAAAAATGCCGAAATTGATTTTTTATTTTTTTCAAAAAAATATTTGGCAATTCTGGATAACAATTTACTACTATTTTTTCAATTATGATCGACAACAATTCCAAAAAAAACGTAATTTTTGACGGGGTTTTTGTACACATCGTCAAAAAAATTCCCGACATAACAATACTTAATCCCATGAAAGATAATTTTATGTGGAATGCAAATCCATAAAGAATATTTTGAAGTACAACATTGACCAGTAAAGTATTCTATCCTAAGTCAGGGGTTAATAAAAAAAGTTCACATCTCGGGCGCGTTATTCGATTAACTTTTTTTAACTTCAGATTCGGGCCCAGGATGCCAAAATTCTTAAAAAAACGTTATATTAGAAGTTGATTACTATAAAAGCCAAATACTTCGGGATCTCAGAATTTCTCCTGATTTTTAAATATTTTAGAAAAACAGTTTTTCTATAAAGAATCAGTTTTTTTTACAGTTTTTCTAACAAAATATATGGTAACACTGAGTGGCACACAGGTGCGGATACAAGGGGGGGGGGCTATGGGGGCTAACGCCCCCATTAATGTTTAGGGCCAGTTTTGTTTTCAGAACAAAGATCGATTTCTAACGAAATTACTTACTTAAGATGTATTTATGAAAATAATCGTGCTTAGTTCCGACTATAAAACAAGCCTTTATATTTTTAAGAGGGCACTATAACTTTCTTTTTTTTAACTTAAGTGCACTACTATTAAAACCTCTTAATTCAACTTTTTAAATAATTTTTTAATGGTCTTAGGATGACCTTCTCACCCGTAAGTATCGCTCAGACACACCTTTAAGTCTCGGAACAAAGTTCACTTAAGTGCTTTGGTTTTATTTAAGTGGTGTATGCAAATTCTCAAATTCTATATATTTTTTCGAAGAAACTCCTCATACCGTAGAAAAATTTTACATTCAAAAAGTTATTTTTAATTCCTAGACATTAAAAAAACATATATTACATTTGGAGTCATATTTTTATAAAAAAGAAATTGTAGACAAATTGAATTCCATTGCATATTTTCTAGTGTTTTTTTAATCGAAGATAATTGGCGTTTTTAAACTTTTAGTTATTGATTAAAAATTTGTATTGAATTTAACAAGTAAATACAAGCAGTTTGGTTACTAGTTTTTGGTTAAGTGTAAATGTAAGTATTTAGTGTTAAAAATTTGTTAATTTTAATTGTGTATTACAATATAAAAAATATTTAAATTGAAAAAACCCATTATTTTTAACCTACACTGAGAGAATTATCTGCAGGATATAAATGAGTTTTTGCATAAAAACAATGAATATTCACTGGAAATAGGCCATTGAAATTTTCATTGAATTAATGTAATTTTTCATAAAATGTTGTGAAAATTTTTCTTTTATTTATTAAAAGTATCATACACTCAATGAAAAAGTTTCATAAAATATATGAAACTTTTTCATCAATTTTAAGAGTTTCTTTTATTTATTTTGTTAAGAAAATTTTACTAAAACTCGTCGAGCAAAACTCCCTATGTATAGGGCTAATGAGTGTTTTGTAGGGAGTTACCCTAATCGACATATCCTTGCTAAAATAATACATTTTATAATAGAAAATTAGGAGGTTACCGACCTTAACTTCTTCTTACAAAACCCATTACCGGGTAATAATAGAAGGTTTTATTGAGATTTGGATATTTGGCAACTTTTGTCGCAGAACTCTATCACATATCTAAATTTTATTAAGATCGGAAGGAACCCATCGAGATAGTTTAATCGTTAGTTGTTTATGTTTTAAAACTTAACTATGGGTCTCATACTTCAGGTTTAAACTTTAGTTAATAGTTAACCCAAAAATTTGTTGTTGTTCTGTGTTCATTTTTTTGACATTTTCTTTTGTTTATAGTTAAGTTAAAGTTAAACCTGCAGTATGAGACCCACCGTAAATGTTTTGTTTCCAAATTTTTCGCGTTGAAGACCTTTCAAATTTTAGATCATTCTTTTGGTAAAAGGATTTTTTTATTCAATAGTTGTAATAACATTGGTCTACAAATTTGAAAAAAAAATTTACTGCAGAAACGAAGCATGTTTTCTAACTAATCTGGGTGCGCTGAATTCGAAATTGGGCTATCGCGTCTTGTTCATTTTTTATCGCATGCTGGCAATACTGCAAAACAGTCAATACTGACACTACAATTTCACAATTATTAATTTGACAGAAACCCACATTCATGCTAAATCTTCATAATAGTAGCGTTTAAGCATGTCAGGGAGATCGTGTGTTACTGATTCAAGCTATTTTTGCTTTGTGTGTGGAGAATATTTGGTTAGAAAAAAAGGATATGCAATATCAGAATCATTAAAATATGCATATTTACCTTATTTTGGTTTTGCTGTCAGAAACTTGGACAAACCGTAGACACCGACAATGTTTCGCAATAGTTGCAGAACTGTTTTATACAAGTGGTCTAATGGCAAGAAGATCTATTTCGATTTTTCAATTCCAGTACTTTGGAGAGAGTCAAGTAACCACCAAACCGATTGTTATTTCTGTTTAACAAAAGTTGCTGGATTCAATATGAAAAATCGAAAAAATATTACTTGCGCGAATGTCCCATCGGTTTCCGAACCAGTTCAACGTCCACCAAATAATCCATTAACAGTCATTCCCAATGCTACGAGCAGTGAGCACGAAACATCTTTCACCAGCAGTGGTACTTTGTATGAGGCTGATGATGAACGCCACTTAGTGACTCAAGCTGAGCTGAATGATCTAGTTCGGGATTTACATTTAACGAAGCAAGACGCAGAATTACCAGCTTCACGAATGCAGCAGTGGAAACATCTTGCATTTGGGACAAAAGTAACAATCTATACAGATAGAAGCTTAGAATTGGCTGCATATTTTGAAAAGAAACACTCTCTTCTATACTGCACTGATATTGATGGTTTATTTCAAAAAATTAACCAGCCATATGACAAAATTGGATGGAGATTATTTATTGATGGCTCTAAGTACAGTTTAAAGGCTCTTATTTTGAATAATGGGAATGAAAAACCATCCATACCAATTGCTCATGCCATTAATACAAAGAAAAATTACGAATCAATGTCTGAAATTTTGACATTACTCAAATACAACGACAATAAATGGAAGATCTGTGGTGATCTTAAGGTGTGTGATTTAAATTTCTTTGTATATATATAGTATAGACCATCGTAAATAAATGTTTTAATTTTTAATCTGTTTCAGGTCATTGGTTTATTGACTGGTATGCAAGGAGGTTTCACAAAATATTGTTGTTTCCTTTGTCTATAGGATAATCGCGCTACATGTCATCATTACGTCAGAACAGAATGGCCGAAAAGAACTGAGTATTATTATTGGAGAAAGAAGAAGAATAAACCGTTTCTTCAAAAGTTATAAACACATTAAATTTGCAAATCAGACTAGACGCAGTCTCTGTGTTTTTTATGGACAGTCTTCATCAGTGTTTTTCCATTAAATTGTATTATTGTTTATATTTTTATTGTCAGATTGTCACTATATGAATATTTTCAGAAGCGACCAAACAGACATATCAAAACATTCTACTTTAGATTTTTTGTTTATCTCCTTATTTCCTCTGTGTCACCTTTTTGCAAATGTTGCCACATTGACGTATGGTTTTTAGGTACAAGTGCAGGCAATTTGTGTATATTGGAGACGGACTGCCAACAGGGCATTTTTATTTTTTATAGTAAAGTGTTGTTTTTTCAAAGGCGTCGTATAGACCAAATACAATTATTATTGTAATTAATATGTATTTTTATTAATTCTAATTTAGTAGGTCTGAGTTAAGAAGAAGAATAAACTTTGAAACAACTTTTCAGAAAATGGCAATGTCAGTTTGATTACTAATATATCTTTTGCACTCCAATTTTTAAATGTACAATGCAATTTTAAAAACATGCATACGATTAATATTTTTAATTAATATTTCCGTGTTACTCATACGTATTAAAGAACAAAAACTGACGAATTGAAACCTTAATGGAAAATAATGATGATTGCACAATCTCAGATGATTCCACATTTTTAATAACTGCTAATGATTAAAATTAAAATAAAAGTACATTTATTTTTAAATGCAATCACCACTTTTTACAATTTTTTACTAAAAATTTTTCAAAGCGCACAAGCTATAATAAATGATAAAATTTTAAGTACTACTTAAACACAGATGGTGTTAAAAATACTACAAATCAAAACAAAAATATCGACAAAAAAATATCATCAATTTTGAATCTCATTCTAATATCAAACACTATAAAAAATGGTATTATAGATTTTTGGTATTAGATAATAAATACAAAAAAAAAGGGCAGAGAAATAGGGGAAGGTAAACAAGCTGTGTAAGATGAAGGAAATAAAAATCATCATTATTATCAAATACAACAAAAGGAATAAAAACAGTATTCAAAATTTACAAAATGGTCATAGAAGTAAAATTTTGTGTAAAACTTTAACAGAAATCTATGCTGCTATTATGTGTAAAATGATACACGATTCATAAAACACAATCCAATAGAACATTCAACATTCTACAGCATTTGTAGTAAATGATAAAAATTATTATTTGATTGATTTATGTAAGTTTAATGTGTACCAACAAAATATGTATAAAAATTCAATGATGCGAGGATTGGTCGAAGAGT
This sequence comes from Leucophora obtusa, assembly GCA_949987735.1. Taxonomy (NCBI): domain Eukaryota; kingdom Metazoa; phylum Arthropoda; class Insecta; order Diptera; family Anthomyiidae; genus Leucophora; species Leucophora obtusa. Next base: position 41,372,539 of record OX465296.1, read on the forward strand.
AAGTGGAATTGTAATTCAGTAGCATACTCCAGTAAAATTTACACTTGAATTTCAGTAGAATATAAAAGCCTTGAATTAGAATTCAAAACAATTTTATAAGGAAGGTATGTTTTGTTTGAAGGGTTAACTGAGTTTTTAAAAACACTTGTGTTTTTATGGAATATAATTTGAAAATTGGAGAACTGGAAAAACTTTCAATATTGATTGGTTGGAAAAAAAACAAAAAGTTGATAAAAAAGTGAGGAGAATTAGTTTTGAAGAGCCAAAAATTGGAGATAGATTTTTCACCTAATAGATTGTTGAGGTTCTTCCACTGATTATAAAGCACCCTTTTAATTTGAATCCCCTATCATTAATTGGCTACAAAAGATTGTTCTCAATATATTTGTTGAAGAAAGATATTATTATCACAACACTCTTTTCATCAACTCATAATGGATATAAAAAGTTATAAGAAATTGGGTTCCTTAGACGAATAATTATAAATCATCAACATTATCAACTCTAAATTGTTAATCCACCGTTATTATTTAAATCATCATACCATTATATATCATTAATAGTTTGTTTTACTCATATCAACAATTGATTGCAGTTGTCGGACGTTATATTGGCATCCGTAATTTCCTTTCCTATTCGAAGTGTATTGATCCTGAGTCATTATATATTTTTAAACTGAAGTGTCAGGAACATCAAGAATAATATTGTTTTCACGAATCAGTTACTTAGTGGATTGTTAAAAGGATTGTCTTAAAGTCCAAAACCGAGTGCACACTTTGGTCACACTTAATTACAATATAACTTTTTTTTTTTAAGTTAAAATAAATTTTTACCTTATACTGTAACTAAAACGGGATTTTTTTTTTATTAATTACATTTTTTTTAATTATCTTTATTCTTAAATATCAAATCCGAAACTTACCGTTAATTATGTTTTTAAAAATAACCGTTAGATCTTATTGATTAATAACACTATGCGACAGTCAAAATCGGGATGGGATGAAACCAACGGGAAATGTTATATCGGTCGAAAACAAGTTATACGTGTCCCGGCGTTTCGCTGGGTCACCCCTAGGAATCGAGATATATCTTTTTTGACATAACTCGAGAACCACTAGTCCGATTTTGCTCAAGCAATTGTAAAAAAATTAAAAATTACAATTCCTTTAATCTGTTCATATAACGTTTTTCTATATACTCAACAGTTTTGCCGGTAAAAATAAATGTTTGTTACCGCTACCATAAAAATCAATAACCTTTTGTTTATTACTTTTTTTTATATTTTAGGCAAAAAATATTTTTTTCTTCATACATTTATTTTTACCGGCAAAACTGTTGAGTATATAGAAAAACGTTGTATGAACAGATTAAAGGAATTGTAATTTTTAATTTTTTTAAAATTGTTTGAGCAAAATCGGACTAGTGGTTCTCGAGTTATGTCAAAAAAAAGACCACCAAAGGTCAAATCGATATATCTCGATTCCTAGCGGTGACCCAGCGAAACGCCGGGACACGTATAACTTCTTTTTTTACCGATATAACTTTCCCCGGTAGTTTGAACCCTTCCCGATCACTGACCCCTACCATTTGTCTCACAGTGTAATTAGAAATTTAATAATTTTTTTATTATTTAAATATTAACAAATCAATTTTAATCTAACTAATACACTTGATAATTAATTTTAATCCTTAAACATTCAATGAAGTGTTCACCGCAATGGAACCATGTAAGTTAAAACATTCTATTTATTTTTAATTATCAAGTTTATTATAAACTATAAAATTTAAATTATTATTATTTATCTTTGAATTTTTCTTCAATCTATTTATATAAATATTTCTTTCCTTAGTTTAATTGTTTTTACTTTCAAGGACATTTTACAGTTATTTGAAATAAATATTGTATAATGTTAAAAATTATCAACAAAATTTCCTTTATTGTTGATGAAACGTAAGGCGGGCAGGTAAACTAAAGTGTGTGGACACATTAATGGCCAAACAAGATCTCTCCCGTTATGCCCTGAGCACGATCGTGAAAAGCATTAGTTTGGCTTTTCTTAACAAGTGCCAACAACAAACTAAAGACCTTTGTATTTAACCCTATCTTCAAGCTTATGTCAAGCCAATTAAAACACAATAAAAATAATATCGTGTAATTTTTACCTCCCAGCAAAACTTTGGTAATGGGTGCAATATACTCACGCATTACCTTGTATTGATAACTCGTTACCTTTTACATTATTTCAAAAAAAAAAATTAATGTAATGAATAAAACATTTTTGAAAATCTATTTTTAGACACATTACTTTGTATTTTTTTTTTTTTTTTTTTGTAAGCTGGGGGTAAGGTGTATATTTTTCGACATAACTAACGAAAATACGAAGCACAAAAATTGATTTACTTTTTAAGCAATCAAATGTTATATTTTCCGACATCTTAGGTGGTAGACTTCTAGGCTAACAAACAGGGTTCCCAGGTTCGAATCCCAGCGTGACCCCGTATATATATTTAATAAAAATATATTGTAATAAATTTTCTAAACAATTTTTTTTATGAAAATCTATATTTAGAAACATTAATTTTCACATACTTGTAGCCACATAAGTACCTATTTACTTTATCACCACCTCCCCAAACATTACATTGGGGCTCATAGCCTGTAAAATTCATGTGTGAAGTAAGGTGTAAAGTAACGCATGGCCCCTATGGCAATACATTACTTTACACATTATTTGGTAATGTGGTTTTGCTGGTTTCTGTGTATAGAGAATTTTTTTCGGATAATAGTTTGGATTTCCTATTAAGCATTCAATTTAGTGATCGCAGTTTGTCATTCAAGCATATTTCTGTATATTTTGACACTTACGTTGGGGAATACATATATTATTTATCCTTACGGGTCGACAGATGTTCTTTTGCAAAGTAAATGTTACTTTTTTACTTTTTTTTGCAGCCATCAGGTTATATGTTTGAGTTTTGAGATTACTTCAAAGTAATTACTTTTTATTGTTTTAGGAATGAAAAAAAAAAAATTTCCTTAGTCCAGTCCCAAGCAGACTAAAATTGTGAAATAATTGCCAATAAACCCAATAAAGACTACTTTCGAAAAAATAGTTATTAAATTTTAAAAATAAAAACTGTTTTATTATTTTTATTTTACAAAATTTTCTGGTACCCCTTTTATTGTATTATTAGATATTCCTTGGCATCATTGACGACTTTTTTACTGCCTTAATTCCCCTTTTGAGCAACTCACAGTACCTTTTAATTGGCCTGATTTGTGGACAGTTTGGTGAATTTGCTTCCCGAAACACCAAAAACGCATTATTAATTAAGTACCACTCCAAGGCAGCTTTGCTGTGATAGCAAGAGGGTAGGTAGAGCCAAAAGAATGTCGACACTTTATGGTGTCCATGGTGTAATGGTTAGCGTGTTGGACTGTTACACATAAGGTTGTAGGTTCGATCCCCATCCAACGCAACATCAATTTATGAAAAATAACAATATGTATGAGGTTTTTCTATCCCTCATACATATCGCAGCATCCCACCGAAGTAAAATAACATAACAGGGCTGTGAATTAAAAAGCTTCAACAAAGTCCCGCCAACTCTTCATCAGATGGCGCGCAACAACTGTTAAAAAATCCATCATCTCGTACAATTATAGTGTTGCCATTTGTGAAGCCCTTCATCTTTCACCAATTTTCACTTCTTTTCTATCCCCTCTCCAAAGGAAGCAACATGTTAATTAATAGGAAGACTTTCCGGACTGTTGCTTCTCTTTAAAAAAAAGGATTTAGTCACTTCTCCAATCACCCTTTGATATAAATTTCCGAGTTTATTCTTCCCGTGGTCACCAAAGACATACTTCTCTCACCACAAGTGCAGAAAGCTTGCAATACCAGGGATTTTCGAGAAAATTTCGATTGCCTTTTTATCTAAATTTGTCGTCTACATTCCCCCGTCAGTCTGCAATGTAGAATTATCAAGCTCATTCTTACCGTGCATAACTATCTGGAAATTTTTGTACTTCAAAAGTTTTCAGGCCAGAATCCATTTTGACCTTGGTTAAAAACTCCGAACAATCTACTTTTTGAGCGATTTTTCTCCCTGAAATGTTGGGATTCTTCTTCAACATGGCACCGATTTTGTTCGCTTTATTCTGGTCTCAGATGCCCTTTTTCTGCCAGAATCTGCCTTTCGAGTGTTCTCCAAGTCATTCTTACATTTCCTTAAAACACCAGAAACCGTTTTCGATCAACTATTCCCAAACTTTTTTTTATATGTCCACTGAGGGTGGTTTTGAAAAGTTTTCACAATGTTTTTTCGCACTGCCATTTGGAATCGAATAAGAGCTGCTAGCAAAAAAATAGAAAATTTTAATTTTTCTTGCCTACTGAAAAATTTTTTCAATTTGAGTGATTTTTAAAAAAGTTATTGCAAAAATTGTGATGGACAATTATTTCAAACGTAGTTTTTATTTCCCCATTTTGTTTATATGTATTTCTGATTCATACCATTTGGTAATATTATAGAGCCCTGTCTGTAGTTTGGAATCGGTTTAAAGTCAATGGCAATCACAGCTGTATTATCTGCAAATGTGTCGATTAGGGTTTCCCCAGTTGTCGGTAAATCTGAAGTGTATAAACAAGGGCCAGAAGATGCTACACCTACAAACAAATTTTGCTGTCCCAACCTAATATGATTCCAACCGAATTGTTCGGTTGCTGCAACCGATAATTCGTTTGTCACAACCCTGCTTCTGTTGTTCGATCTGAATTTGGATTGTGACAACCGAAATAGCGTAAAACAACCGAATTTTTGTTTGCAGCAATCGAACGATTAGGTTAAAACCAAATTCCGTGGGGAAAATAAATTTTTTTGTAGGGGTACCCTATGGTATAGGTATGGTAGGTATGGTGGTTTAAACCTGTACAAAGAGTATAATTCTTCAAGTTGCTTCAATACATAGTTGGGATTTTATCATTAGCATTGAAATTCCATTAGCATTATTTGACTAATGCCGAAAAAATTTCATTACCATTTAATGCTACTGAAATCTTCTGGCGTTAGAATTTGTCCTACTAATCCTCACAGTCACAATCGCGACAGTGCCTTATAGTGCGTTTAGAAACCAAAGTTTATCTACTTGATTAAAGTTAATTCAACTTTTTAACTTTTATCGTTTACACATGTATTTTTTGATTAACTTGACAGTTAAAAGTTTAACTCTGTCAGTTAAAAATACCAAGCTTCTGCCGATGTCAGCGTTAGCAACATATTTGTCGACAGTGCCAAAATATTTTTGTGACAGCGTCATAACGCTCATTTTTATCTGACTTTAGTGGGTATGTTTTACAGAGCTGCGAACCTAATTATAACAAAAAACAGCGTTGCATGCAATTAGTAGTATGAATACATAGTCGTTTAGAAATGGTAACGAGATTCAAATAAATTTGGAACCTAAGCTTGTTTACGCCATAGAAGGGGCCTTTCTGAGCTGAAATGTATTGAGCTTAAATGATATCTCTAAATCAATTTTCATAAATGGGACTAATTAATTGAGCGGACTAATTAATTAATGATTTAAATACCGATACCGAAATAGGTGAAATAGCGTTATCCTTAAAATACCGTTAGCGAAATAATTTACTCTTACCGATAACCGCATCGTTTCGGTTACCATTTATGATTGGTGGTTTTAAGTTTAATAAAAAGAAAATAAAAAATAATCAGCTAAGCTTTTAAAAAAATGTTTAAATGGAAAAAAATTCCATAAACGGAGCGTTGTCTCTGCCGAGATAAATATTAAAAAACTTTGTTAGTTTTACGCTACATCACTTAATTTTAGAGAAACCTGCAATTTTGCGAAATGGTTTGATGTCTGTTGGAATCAAAATATTTGACTCAGACCCACTTTTTTTACACCTTTTATTATATATTTCACTTTATTTTTTGCAGCGCTAATTAAAATTCCCTCCCTTGAATTTGATCCAATTCGTACTGTGGTGAATCTTTTCATTACGCCGTCATGCCCGACTTTAATGTTTTCTTTTTAGTTTATTATAAATTAAACTACGTAAAAATAAACGTTTACAAAGGCAGGGCGACAAATATGGGGAACAGTGCTCATCATGACAGCAATACTTGAAAATATTCCCCAAACACAAAAGATTGTTGGCTATGATGATGATGGCGGCGATTATGATGAGCAGCGTACCAACAAACAAGACAGAAGCAAAAGTTTTGAATGTTGTTACATATTGACCACATACTGTTAAACGGAAGAGGAACTAACTCACAGCAAGAACAGAATAGTATTGTATTATTGAACATTTTTTTTTTTTTAGCACAACTGTGACCCTCTGAACAAACAGCTTAACGGGTGGTAAAATACACACGCTTATTTTCCAAAGCCAGACATAAAAAATATCGCAATGTGATTTCATTTTCTACTTCGCAGTTTTGTTCCTGTTACTTTTGTGTTGTTGCAGCTTCTGTTTCCTTATCCATTCATTATGATTTTTATGTTTTTCGGTGGTATGCTGTAGAAGAAGACTCTGACTGACATTCGGTTATGGTAACTGACATGGTCTGACAACAATCGTATGTTTAAAAATAATAATGTACCGGGGTTTATTTCTAAAAATGATAAATGATCATTAAAGTGGTAGTAGCTGTAGTATTAGTCGCAGTACTGTTGCTAGTTTTGGTTGTGTTTGGTTTGGTAGTAGTGGTGTTACATTTTTCTGTGTGCGTAAAATGTTTGTGTTTATGTTGCATAAGCTTTTGCTTGCCACTTAACTAAATCCTTGATGAATGATGTTTCACAAGTGATAAAGCATAAAAACTAATATTAAATGTTATTAATGTATGTGTTCATACATACGTACATACTAAGTACATGGTATTGTGTATATTGTGTGAATAGATTCATCCATGAATGGTCATGTACTACAGAAATATGAATTTAAGTTTGAAATTCTGACAATTTTGTTTGAAAACTATGGTTGATTAGAGCAAAGAGTTTACAAAATAAAGTGTATGTAATTTTCTCAGTTAGTGAGAAAAATATATAAAATGTGGCTGCAAATAAGAAACTAAAATTTTGTTCGCGCATTTTTAATGATAAAATTATAAGTTTTAATGTTATTTCGTCATATTTATTCTAATTTAAGCATAAAATTTAAATTTTTAAATCTTTGGTTTTCCTTTAAACTATCAAATTTCCTGTTTGCAGGCACAATCTGTTAACATACTGCGAGTGAAATACATAGCCATCGATTAGAGTAAACGATTGCGTATATTTACAACAGATTTCTATAGAAAGTGTTTGGTACTATTCAAGAAAATTCTATATAAATATTAAACAAATTGTGCACTCGAAATTTTTATTTAAAGTGATGTTGTTCTTAAACTAATAGTTTTTTGGAAACACTGTTTTTTATCTGTAAAACTTTTAGCTAAACAGCTTTTACTTATACACTCACAATATATTTATGGTACGCTCATAGAAATAAACCCGCAAAATAGAAGAAAACGCTACTAAAAATTTGTTAGAAATTACCTTGCAGAAAAAACTGCTATAAGTAGCAAATTTCGTGATAATACTAGTAAAATAAGAAAAAATAAAACTGTTAAATTTACAGAATTTTAGCTATATTTGAATTAAGTTTTAGTTAGTTCAAAATGACAATTTATGCTGCGAAATCCGCAAAAAATTTTACTAAATATTAGTACCATAGACTATAAATAGCCAAAACAAACTCTCACAATATTTCTTAAAAACTTTTTTTTATTTATTTTAGATAAATGCAAACAGCAGACTATCCTGCTAAAATCAACTGAAATATTTGCCATAAAAAATAGTCAACTGCTGATTTCAGAAATTTGAATTGTTATTTGTACAAAAAGAAGTCGGAAAAAACTTTTAAAATTTTTGTTGAGTCAAAATGTTGGTTTTTAATTTTTATTTAAAAATAAAAATGGTTTTTTCGACCTTTTTAATTGAATTAAATTGGAGATTTATTAATTCTAGTTCGGGACCAATTTCCTTATTATAAATTAACATAATCAGTGTGTTCGTTTACTCGAAATTCGTACTACTTTTACTACAATTGGAAAGTTTTGTTTACTTTTTCTATTGAATTTTTCCAGCTGTAGTTAAAGTATTAACTTGTATTAAGTAAACGAACACGCCTAATAAGTACTTTTTTCCATTGCCACTTCAAAATTTTTTTTAGTACTTTTTGAACTAGTGCAAAGGAAACCCTTTTTCATCAACAAAAGTTAAAAAAAAAATACTTCCCAATTAAAATTCTATTTTTTTTATTTTACAAAGGTTTTTTTATTGCCGCCACCGGGTATCGAACTTACGACCTCAAGATTGCTAGTCTAGCTCTCTACATCTGAGCTATTCTTTGATATGAAAGTTGGCTGGTATAGAAACACCACTCTGTCATTACGAGTTATTGCGCTTTATTCTATTCAATAAAAGTACTTATTAAACAAGTGCAAAATGTGAACTGCAATTCAGTATTGTTTTCCATCATTATTATTTCATATATTTTTAAAAATTAAAAAAATTTAGAATTTAAACAAATTAATTATAAATATTAAAAAAAAAATTAAAAAAATATTCATCCCTCCAGGAATCGAAACCGCGAAATGCTTAGAAATGCCAAATTTTACAAAAATCATTTTTTGGGATCACTTTTAGATCAATTATTCTTTAAAAGCAATAGTTGAGGTTAAGTTGAATGGGAGCCCGCCAGAACGGCGATTTCACTCGCCGGCCATAAGGCCCATTGCGATTCTTTTAGTCTTCCCATCATCCACATGGAAAGAAATACCACGACCCGAGAAATCTAAAACCTTTCCGATCCCTTTAAAAAGCGTAGACTGCCCAGGTCGTCGAAGAACCTGCATCCCAGATATCTGAGTCGCTCCTTCAGTCCGGGACATTCACAAAGCAGATGATTCACTGTCTCCTCCTCCTCCTCGTCCCCACAGCCCCTGCAGCAGTCCGCGTGGGTGTAACCCCAACGCACAGCCATTCTGCCTATCGCGCAGTGTCTCGTTAGGACTCCTACAAGCATAGAAGCAATACTTAAGTGACTTTGTAGATGTTGTTCAGAAAAAATTCTAAAAAAGTTGTAAAAATGTACTAACGGATACTTTGGAAGCAATGAATAAAGTGATTTTTTGAAGTTGTTCAGAATTGCTTCTAAAAAATCCGTAAGAAAACATTAACGGATACTTGTGAAGCAATGAATAATTTTTTCTTTATTCGCGGTGACTAACTGCCTATTTGTCAGCATCGCGCCTTAATAAATCTATAAAAAAATAAATAATAAAAAAAAATTTTTGTCGTGACAGCGATTTGAACCGCGAACCTCAAAACTAAAAACATATTAATATTTGAGCGTGTAGACATTAACATAATAATCAATTTAAAACTTGTATATACTTAATTAGAATATAGAAATGATGACGGCTTAGCTATAACGCTAGGGTGACCATTAGACCGTACCACCTTACAGGCAAATAAAAAGTGCGCCGTATATCCTCCAATATGAAGTATTTTTGCAAGGCAATTTCAAAAAAAAAATTTTTGCCGAACGTAGGGGTCGCCATTTTACATTTTTCGTTATATCTTTAGCATTTACAGTCGGATCTTAAAGTATGATACATCGATATTTTTCTCTCGAGGAGACCAGTGTAGTACCTCCCAAATGTACGACCCTAATGTCAGAAAATTTAATCTCGCAATTGAAGGCAATCCCTACGTTCCACAGAGGGTTGAAATGTACCAAAAGTGAGTGATGAAATGTACATTCGTGTGTGGTACTGGGTGAAAGGTAATTAAATTCTACATCACTAGTTGCCAAAAATTTTTGTTTTGAGTAAATTACTCTATCGACTGTGAGCTGTCAAAGTCAAATAATTTTTCAAAATTTTTCGTGCCGTGCCTAAAACTGAAAATTGAGATATTTTGGGTGCTGATAATTCTTATTAAGCGTTCTAAAAGTAATTTTATTAAAATGTAACCATCAACTTCAGGTATTTGGCAACATAATTGCATTAATGTTTTTTAGATAAATGTTTTGCAAATATTTTTAATATTTTTTTAAAAAGTGCTCCATATTTGGGGTATTTTTGATATATACACAGAGTTTCAACAAATTTCTTGTTGCGATCCAGCAAATTTTATTAAGTGATATTTTAATATAGTATTTTAGCTTATATATTCCACACCAAACTTTTGCAGAGGCACCGCGTTCTTTTACTTATTAAAATTTTTGTGAAAGAACTCCAGTTACTAAATACTTAATCTGAAAAAACAAACAACAAATCAACTTGTTTGTTTTTAACTCTCTTTTGTCTTTATTTTCGGTATTAAAGTTATTGTTATAAATGAGTTTGGTTTCTATCAGAGATGGTTGCGTAAGTTAATTTTGACTCACGCTCACTTACAAAAAATAATTTATGTTTTATTTACACCGAATTCTAATTTTTGCATACGTTCGTGCTTTGTATTTTGTATTGATTGTGTCTGCTTACTGTGATGTTATTTATTTGAAATGTTGTGTAATTGTACATTACTCGTTATTTGGTACAAGGGAAAACGAATAACATTTTGCAAATTATAAACAATTGACATCTTACTATTTTAAGAACAAGTCCCAAAACAATTTTTATTTCTCGTCGGGAATTACATAATTTTATGAAAAATTCAGAACCTCAATTACTAAAAGATAAATTTAAGCTTCTGAGGTGGGATGTAATCAAACGTGTCAACCCTTCAGATATGGTCGATTTTATAAAAAGATTTAATATATTCTGTTCAGAATATAAGACTCGGTGGGAAAAATGTATTAGAAAGGAAGAAGCTTTTTTAAAAAATTATAATAATTGACTTGATGCTTCTATCTGTTTTGTATCTGTTATCCAGAACAAGAACATATGAATATTTCTGAAACATCAGCGCAAGTAAGTCTGCAAGGACTGTTAGATCATACCACTGAGCGTCTAGTTATGGTACAGAATTCTGTACTGGATTCATTAAACAACGAGGAAATATCGCAAATGACTTTGTACTCTAAGTGGGGCTTTGACGGAAGTTCGGGCCATAGCTCTTATAAACAAGCATTTCACGGATCTGAAGCTAGTGATTCTGCGTATTTATAACATCTATTGTGCCATTAAAAATTGTTTGTTTGAATAAAACAATTTGGCAAAATCCTCGACCTTCTTCTACTAGATTTTGTAGACCCATAAAAATTGAATTTTTGAAAGAAACCGTAAGTACTTCACAACTTGAAAAAGAAAGAGTAGAAAATGAAATCAAAACTCTGAAGGATTCCCTGGTTTTAGTAGGTGATAAATCAATAAAAATAAATCACAAACTTATGTTAGTGATGATTGATGGCAAAGTGTGTAATGCTATAACCGAAACAACATCCACACAAAAATGTTACGTTTGTGGTGCTACGAGCAAAGATTTCAACTGTATTGATGAAATGATTGCCAGAAGTGTGAACAAGGATACATTTCAGTTCGGTTTATCTATTCTCCATGGCTGGATTAGGTTTTTGAGTGTCTTCTTCATGTGGCATATAAATTACCACTTAAAAAGTGGCAAGCTAGGTCAGATCATGACAAACAAGTTGTTAAAGACACAAAAACAAGAATTCAAAAAGAGTTCAAAGAAAAAACTGGATTGATCATTGACCAACCAAAACCAGGCTTTAGGAACACAAATGATGGCAATACCGCGAGAAGGTTTGTTAAGAATGCAGAAGTTTCCTCAGAAATAACAAAAATTAATCTAGATTTAATAAACAGAATGCATATAATACTTATTGTCGTGTCATGTGGCCACCAGGTCAATAGTGAAAAGTTTAGTGACTTTGCACACAATACTGCAAAACATTTTGTTAAAATATATCCATGGTACAAAATGTCACTTACCCTTCATAAATTTTTTATATACGGACCGGAAATAATATCCAATGCCCTTTTGCCAATTGGTGAGCTATCAGAGGAAGTGCAAGAGGCTAGAAACAAAGACTTTAAAAACTATAGCGAATACTTTGCGCATAAATGCAGCCGGGAAAAAACTAATGAAGACATATTTAATAGATTTCTGCTTACTTCAGATCCATATATATCCAGCATGAGTAAATCTAATATAAAAAAAATACACATAAAATACCGCAGGTGGCTTTGGAATTATTAATTCTTCCCAAAGAAGGCGACAATGATGATGAGGATTCTGATCATGACAATGATGATTATGATCATGATGATAATGATCATTATAATGATAATGATGATTATGGTGATGACTTTGAAGATATCTAAAGCTATTATCACAATAATACCCAAAATGGATTTAAATGCATATATACGAGTATGTACATATAATTTTTCTCTTCTTTTTTAAATAAAAAAATATTTTCTATCAGTTTTTTTTCAAAAGCCTAATTTTTTTCATTAAATAATGTACAGTTATTCCAAAAAAAATTTTATATCAACAATAATTGGCTTCCCTGAATTAATCCTCAGTTTACCTATGTTTCAACCCACTGTGCGTTCGGGAAAAAATTTTTTTTTTTTAATTTGCCTTGAAAAAATACTTCATATTGGAGGGTGTACGGCGAACTTTTTTTTGCGGTTCGGTCTAGTGACCATTCATACTCATTTCACCAGTACATGTACTGATTTTCGTCAGGTGTACTGATGTCAAATCGTGTACTTATTTGTACTGATTTTTTGAAATTTGTACTGATTTTTATCATTTAAAAAGATTAAATGAATGTTTTTAGTTCGATTTTAGATCATAAATTAATATAAATTTTGTAAATGAATGTTTTTTTAGTTTGACTCTAGATCATAAATTTTTTTTTAATTTATTTATTTACATTTCATATACAAAATAATTCATTATTAAGTTTGACCTCAGCGCCTTAAAGGCATTATTGAGGAAAGATAGCAAATTAACATGTACATTTATAATAATTTAAATATATTTATATAATTACATGATATTATAAAAATTTATATACAAAATTAGTTATAATAAATAATTGTATACAAATTCAATACATGTTGTCCTCACAAAAGAAATGTTTCAAGATTTTCAAAAATATATTCTTTAACATCATTTTTGAACCGTGATATTCTATTCTGTCTTTTCAATGTAATTGGTAATTGATTATTAATTAAGCCACCCATGTATTCAAGGCGTTGTTTAGTTTTCTCTAATCTGCATCTTACTGATCTAAGATTTTCCTGGTTTCTGGTGTTCATTATTGTTTGGTTTTGGACAAAATTAATAGTGTGATATCCGATATTATTTAAAGCTTTATAAAATACATTAAGACCTTGTAGTGGTACAATCCATGAATGGGCATAATTGGCCTGCTAACCTCACCATAAAGAGATAACGTTGAATATGTTATAGGTAATCTGAATATTACTTTTAAAGCCTTGTTCTGCATAGTTTGCAACGTATCCAAAATATTTGTATTATATTATGTATACAGCCATATAGTTCAAATGGCTTTGTATTAATGAGTGATACACTAACAATTTAGTTTTTATATTTAACTTATATTTCATCTTATACAGAATACCAATTGCTGGAGCTATTTTACTTTTAACCTAACTAATATGCACATCCATATATTAAATTACCATCAACAAAAATATTAAAGTTGTTGTTAAGTGCGTGATAATGTGGCCTAAAGCGAACTAGTTTAGTTTTGTTTGCATTTAAGACCAATTTGTTTAATCGAGCAAACTCGATAATCAGCGACACATCCCGTTCGATGCTCGTTTTCAGCACTAAGTCATACTTATAGGGATAAAAGAGACATACATCATCTGCAAACATATATAAACGACCGTTTAGATTAAAATTATTCAAATCAATTATGTAGAGGGAAAATAGTAAAGGTCCCAAGCCACTGCCTTGTGGAAAACCAAATTTTCCATCCATGACATCACTTTTAACATTATTAATATGTACATATTGCTTTCGATTTTCAAGGTAACTTTTAAACAGTTTCCACTCGCTTTCTACTATACCATAGTACTTTAGCTTTCTTAACATTATCTCATGATCAACCAGATCAAAAGCTTTTGTAAAGTCTAAAAATAACCCAGCTACTCCTCTTGACCCTTGATCTAAGCCATGACAAATATAATTTACAACATCAAAACCGTTTCTTCAGTTCCTCAACTTTTTTAAATCGAAATTGATACTTATACATTATGTTGTTATTATCAACATATGCTAAAAGTTTTTGGTGAATAATTTTCTCAAAAATCTTATCAATTATTGATAAAACTGCTACAGGCCGATAGTTATTAACTGATAACGAGTTGACAACTTTCGCACACAAATTATTTTGAAGGTAAAATTAACTAAAAATACAATTTAAAACGAATAAAATTCAGTTAAAAACCGGTCCACTCACATTTTCATTTAATTGAACAATTTTTTTTTTTTTTTTGACTATCAATAATTGACTATAAGAAACCGCAAAATCAACTTAAAGTTAATTTAGTTTTACTATAAAAATAACAAGCAAAATGGTGCGAAGAACTAAATTTATATTTGATTTTACTAAAAAATTTAAAATAAAAACAATTAAATAATTGTATTGTTGTTTTTTTATTTCAAACAACTTTTACTACAAAATACCTTTTTTTGGTTCATTTTTTTAGTTTTACTTTAAAACAATAAAAATTGACTAGAAAATTTTACTGTTACGAAATATCCGTATTTTCTTTTAGTTAAATTTTTAAACAACTTGTGAAAAAAGTTAAAAATTATTTTCCTTCTACGAACAACTGTTATTATTTTTAAAAACAACTCAACGGAAAAACTGTAGAAACAACTAACAAAAAGTGACTGTGGTTATTTTGTGAGTGCAGAATTGGAATAACTTTACTCAGAGACTATTAACTATAGAGATAGGAAATCAAAACATGCACTACTCACCGGTAGGGGGCGCTGAAATTTAGTATCACCTGAGCAACTATTTAGTATCACTTTAGTATCAGCTGAGACTATAATTAAAAACTCAAAAATTGCTGAAAACTGGGCAAAATAAGAAAAACTCAAGCGCAAAATATGTTCGAATAATAAGATTTGAGAATTCCTTTTTTTATTTCCTTTTTTGTTTGTTGTTATTTCAATTTAATTAAAAAAAGAAAATTGTCAATTTTTTGAACAAAGTGCCATCTAGTGATAACGATGTCGTTATAACTTTTGTTTTTGGTGATGCCATACCCCTGACTTTACTCAGCTTCAAGCAGTTTGGATAAACCGATGTTGTAATAATTTTGTTAAAAATGTTAGTTAAAATAGGTGAAATAACATCCTTACAGGTTACAATTGACTTTGGTGTTATATTGTCATATCCAGCTGACGTTTTCATATTAAAATTGTTGATTATAAAACCTACATAATCAGTTGTAACAAACTGAAGAGAAAAACGAGGTAAAATTTGACATAATATTCTGAGCTGGTTGCAATGATCATTGGGAAGTATTTGTATTTGTTGATTTAATTCTCGAACAGAATCTACAAAGTATTGATTTAGCAGATCCGCTTTGCGTTTGTCATCAGACACTCTTACACCTGTTGAAGTTAAAACGTCGACATCTCTTTTAGACACCCTTCCAAGAATATTATTTAAAAATCTCCAGGACTTTTTTGGATCACCATTAATTTGGTTAATATTATCATAATAATAATTGTCTCTTGACGATTTACAGGCTACTTTTATAATTTTACCAATTCTTTTTAACAAAATTTCATACTTAGGATCTTTAGGCTTTCGACGTTTATTCCATATTTTATGTTTAAACAATATTAATTTTTGTAGATTTGCATTTATCCAAGGTGTAAGTTTAAATCTTAATGGCTTTTTATGTTTACTGGTTGTAGTTGAACTAGCAATGGCATTACTAATACAATTAATTAGATTTTCTGTTACATCAGTTATGTTACCATCGGTGTTTAATTCTGATAACCCACCCAGGAAAATTTTCTTTTCCAAAGAATCGGTTGTAGAATAGCACAACCCCTTCTACTGTCGATTCTAACACCGATTCTTTTTGTTTGAAATTGTCCCAAAAGCAACCCCTTCTTGGAATCCAAAGTGGAATCGGTTGCTCTAGAATCAGTTCTGGAACTAGTTCTGGAACTGATTCTACATCACCCACACCTTCCATATAGGATCCCAGGAACTGGTTCCGGAACCAGTTCCATGGAATCGGTTGAAGTGGAACCAGTTGTAGAATGGGTGTGGTTGGCTACCGATTGTAAAAAAATTTCCTGGGCATTCACTAAACATTCTTTAACCTTACTGTAATCGCAGTGGGTTTTACTTATTTCAATATGTTGGTTTGAAACATGATTATTTTCCATTTACAATATATTATGTTGTGATCTGTCAATTTACATTCCACTGAATCAACAAAAACTCTTCCCAAAAAAATATTACTAAACACGTTATGAATGTACGTTTTACTACCAGGCCTTGTTACCAAATTATGACAATTGTAGCAATCATAGTTTTGAAATAAATGATATAAATCTGAAGAACTACAACTATAACTGGATTATAACCACAAGAATTCATTAATCTGTCCATGCAATTTAAAAAGTCATTTGTATTGCATTTTTGGGAACGATAAAAAAAGAGATAAGTCTTAAAGGTTTGCCATCAATACATACATTTTCCAAACAAATTGAAATAAAATTCACAAAATTTTCACCCTTACAATTCTCGACAACAGAATTGATATTATTGCTAACATACAGTGAGGTACCACCATACCCATCACCCCTACAACAATGAACACTAGAATATCCAGGAATAGAATTCACATGAGTTAAGTTTGATGCAAACCAAGTCTCTTGAACAGCAATAACATCAGGTAGCTTAAACCGATTTGCAATTAAAAATTTAAATTTATTAAATTTTGTAACAGACGATACGCTTCTTATGTTTACATAAATTGTACTAAAAAAGGAACCTTCCAAATTGCAAATGTAATCATTAAATTTAGAAATTTTTTTAAAGTACTGACTATTAATCATTAAATTGAAATAAAATAATACATAATAAAAAGCAAATTTTTATGTAATTTAAGGAAAAACATATGATGCATTTTCACCATCATCCTCACTGGTACCTGAATCTTTTATATTGGCAGGATTATTGTTGGCCATCGGTCGACGCTTCCAAGGTGTATCGGTTGTGGCACTCAATAGTAATTCATCTACATTTCGTTCCTCTTATAAAAAACTCTACCACCTCTGGCATAAATGTATCTATATCCAACTTCCTTCAAAGCTCTTGCATAATTAAGAAGACTTAAGGTTTGAAACTTTTTTATTGCGTAGGAAATAAGCTGTATCGATATTTTCAGGAATCACATCAACACCAACACTTTTTGATAATTCAATATTAGAATCAATAGCTGTAGCACCTTCAGATATTTTTAAACCATTGACAATACAGTCATTTTGAACTCGCACGTCATTTAACATTTTAACCGACAATTTCAAATTTATAATTTTTTTTAACGATTTATTTTCTTTTTCAACCTCTAATTTTTTTTTTTATTTTCAACAATTCCTTCTAAAATTTCGTCTATTGCTTTGACATGAACTGTATTCCTTCATATATATCTGTCATCTGATCTAATTTATTAAGTTTTGTTTTGATCGCAGCCAGTTAATTTTTAAAAACTTCTTCTCCTCCTTCACATAGACGACATGTAAATATTTCACTCTCATTTTCAAGCAAATACTCAAATTGACATTTATCTATCTTTGTACATTGAGGGTGGAACTTTTTGGCGCATTTGTCGCAATTTATAAAATCTTCCTCCTCTTCTTTTATCTGTAATTTGCATTGTTCACAAATTATTTTCTTTTTTATACTAACGCTTCTTCGATCTTTTCCAGGCATATTTCACAGTTTTCTGATGTACGACAAAAAACTTTATTGATTTATAGTTTTTATGTTTATAAAACTTGAAACAATTTTTTTTAAAATTATTATATTTAACACTTCCAAAATTTATGTTTATACACCAGGGTTGCCAACTTTTGGGCACTTTCTGTTTAAATTATTTTTCAAATTAAAGAAAGATGATACAATTTTCACAATTAAATTACAAAGAATACCAATTTTTTTTAAAGAATTCGATAAGGCCAGCAAGACAGAATACGTATTTTCGGCTTTCGCTACAAAGCCATCATCAGTGTCGTTTGCCTTGACGGGTTAATAATTGATAATCGTGTACTTATGTGACAGTTGTAGGTCTTGGACAAAACTAGTCTTTGCTTGTTTCTTATATTGTGACAGTTAGAAACTACCCTGTGGGGTAGTTACCTATTGTGACGCGAGCACCTGCCCCGTGACCGGTGAAAACAGGACCGGCCTGAAAGAACTTATCCTGTGACCTGTATCGTGACCGGTGAAAACAGAACCGGTCCGAAAGGATATGTACCATGACTGGTGAAAATGGACCGGTCTGAAAGTACATAACCGGTGACCTATCCCGTGACCGGGTGAAAACAGGACTGGCCTCAGAGTACCGGTCCTGTGACTGGTAAAAAGAGCACCGTTCTGAAAGTATTTGTCCCGTGACCGGTGAAAATGGGACCTAACCAGGACTTTCAAGTGGTACAAATATTAGAGTTGTCAATTATTTAGGCATTTATTTTGATCGATTAAATGATCAGCAGTTGCAGAACTCTTGTATGTACAGTGGGGTGCACTGGTGAGAACATGTTAGTATTACAGGAAACTTAAGTACCGTTAGTATTTTAGGAAACTTAAGTACAAACTGTGAGCTAAATCCAATTCTGGCGTCTGTGAAAAACATATAGGGGTGTGCTATCTGTCGTATCGGCGTAACAAAAAACAGAGTTGTTAAAATTTTTATTTGACTTTAACAACGATTTTCTATTAGGTTTTCTATCTGTTAGCAGACTCAAATAGAGGACACTAAACATACGTAAAAATGTTGTATCGTGCTTTTCTCAAATGTTGTATCTTTTCAATTTAAATTCTAACAACTCTGTTTTTTATTAGGACGATACAACAAATAGCACACCCCTTGTGAAAAACCTTATAGTTTTTTTTTATCGAAATATTCCGCATTGTATTTTCCTTTAAAATGCTTTTTGAGTTTTAATTTCCTATTAAGGAGTGAGATCATAAAAATGTTAACACACATTTTTGCCTATAACTTTGATTTAAAGCTTCTCATATTTTTTTTTTTTCGGCAATTTACACTTTAAAAATATGTCAGTTAATAAATTAATTTACATCATGAGTTTTAATTTGCAATTTTTTACACAATGGACGATGAAAGAAAAGTGCGTTCAAAAATAATTATATATTTTCAACAAAACCAAACATGGACATACAAAAAAATTGCAAAAGAGACTAATGTATGCCGCCAAACAGTTTCAAAAGTGGTAAAAAGGTATCTGGAACACCTAACAATTTAAAGGAAGCCGGGAACAGGAGCAACGACTGGTTATCGTAACATTAAAAGTATTCTTAAGAGAGCTCATAATACATCTGGCAAAAAAAACAGCTCGGTTAGTCCAATGCTCGGACTTTTTTGTACGTAAAGTGAAATGTAAGGCAGGACTAAAGTCCTTCAAAGTTCAAAAAGTTCATAGAAACGCTTTTAAAAATTTGGAGGCCAAAACCAGAGCTCGAAAATTGAAATCAAATTTTATACAAAAATACAACTGTTGTGTAATGGACAAAGAAATTTATATCCTGGCTGATTTTTCGCAGCTCCCTGGTCAAGAATTTTATGTTTCCGATGTTCGAGGAAATGTTGCGGAAAAATTTAGATCGAATAAGCAAACGAAATCCCCAAAAAAATTCCTAGTATGGCAAGCCATATGTAGCTGCGGCCAAAGAAGCCAGTCATTTGTGACATCTGGCTCTATAAACAGCGACATTTATATCAAGGAGTGTTTGCAGAAGAGACTTCTTCCATTTTTTAGTCAGCACAATGTATCCACTTACTATTGGCCCGATTTAGCATCTTGTCACTACAGCAAGAAAGCGCTGGAGTGGTATAATGGTAATAATGTGGTTTTTGTACCAAGAGAGGCAAATCCACCAAACTGCCCGGAGCTCAGGCCAGTGGAGAGATATTGGGCACTTGTTAAAAGAGAATTAAAGGGCACTAAAAAGGTCTCCCAGGACATGCAAGATTTCAAACGTAGATGGACTACCTGCTCTAAAAAGGTGACAGAAACTACCATAAAAGCCTTAATGGTAGGGTTTCCGGGAAAAGTGGATAACTTTGTTCGTAGTGGTTAGAATTCCATGCGGTTTTTTTTGTTTGATTTTGTATTAAATTTTATTTCACCAAATTTCAAATTTGGTTTGAAGTCTTAAAATTCAGTGGTTTGTTTTTTATATAACTTTATGTGTGTTAACATTTTAATGATCTCACTCCTTAAAGCATTTTTTACAATTTTGCTTTCAAACTACGCAATAAACATCGAAAAACTTAAAATTCAACTGTATGTCAATGGCTAGCAGCTGATGCACTGTGTGCACTTTGTAATGGAACTTCTTCAAATCTTTCACCAAAATTCTCTTTAAAGACCTCCGGCATGGCACGTTGTCTGGTCGGTACTCCGGAGTCATCTGCGACATCTTCAGCCACAGCCTCGATATTCTCAGCAAAATGGCTGCTTCGGGGCCGCCCAGACCTGAAAGCATCTCGTGTTATCCCATACTCTTCTAGGCGAGCAGCTAAATGCCGTAGTGTTTCCCCAGTTGGTCTCTATGTACATAAATAATAAAGATTTTTTAAAAAATAAATTAATACAAAATTTTTATGAATTTTTTTTTTTCAGTTTTTGTTTTGCAATTTGTTTGAGCATTTTAAAAAAATCCGACATAAATATTTTAAAATCAATCATATGACGACGCTAGGAAATTAAGAGTTA
Organism: Leucophora obtusa; assembly: GCA_949987735.1. Lineage (NCBI taxonomy): Eukaryota > Metazoa > Arthropoda > Insecta > Diptera > Anthomyiidae > Leucophora > Leucophora obtusa. The sequence goes on from OX465296.1 coordinate 41,393,564, forward strand.
ATTATCTAACGTGTTTATATAGGAAAAAGTAGACAGAATGCAAACGATATTCTATAGAAGAAATCAATCAGAAATTAGCAAAAAGAAGAAGAAGAGTCTAGGGATTCTACAAAAATTAACGATTATTGTCCGCTTTTCGAAATAAAATTTCCAACATTTTAAAATCGTTGGTTTCTGTCCTTTGCTAAATTTGTTACAATCTTTTATGCAATATTTTAGATATTGAACTTCGATAAATAGACGATAATCCTCTATAGTCTTATAGAATCTGGGTACAGATTTGTTCTGACGGCTGAATTCGTAGCCAATCGATTGGTTTATTGTTGTAATGTCGTTTGTGTCTACCGAAAATTAATTTATACAATTAATTGTATAATTGTCTACGAGAACGGAAATTCACTGGCCTAAATAAAAATGCTGTATTGTTAACCAAAAAATCGATTGGCACAAATTCGGTTGGCAATACAGTTTTTTTTGTGACTATAATTTAACAAAATGTGTACTGATATCACCTAAAAAAATGGTCACCCTATATAAGGTGTCACCTAAAAAGATTGCTTTTTAATATTAATTAAAAAAAAAAAACTTTAAATTTTTCCATATATGTGACAGCGCATAGAGAAAGGGACCTAAGGGTAAAAAAATCAATTTTTTTTTTGATGTGGACAACATCTGAGCATCGAATGAGACCGATCACATGCCCCAAAAGTGTTCCCTCCCAGAGATATGCGCGTTTTATGAAAGTGAAGTCGACGATTCTAAGCGCAAATAGAAAGGGACCTAACGGTTATTTATTTTCATTTTTCCATTACTAAATTAACAAAATAACTTGATTTTACGAAACTACAAAAACTTTATTTTTTTCCTTATGAACAGTTTAAAAAAATATAAAAATCATTTTAATCGACGGTTCTTGCGAATTGGTTCCTTAGATCTTGACGGTACCGGTCCTTTATTTTTTTTCGATTTCTTCTTAACGTCTGCTGCCTCCACTTCTTGAGGATTGTCCACTTCCTCCGAATCCTCCTTTTCGTTTCCATTTCCAGAGACCAAAGGAAGTGGAGCAACCGAATCTTTTTTTGAATCGTCAAAACATAAACCCCTCTCTTTATACAAGTACCATTGACGCTTCATCGATAACCCTGGTGACGGAATTATAATCGGTTTGTCATCGAAACTGGTATTGTTACTCAGATGTATGTTTTCAATTATGCTGGCTGAATTCACAAACAGTTTACATTGCACTGGTGACTGAGCAATAAATACAAAGTGATGATACTTCGATATTCCAATTAAAGTTTTATATTTAGTGGAGAAGTATTCGTCCCATTTTCTCCACTCAACAACAGGCTCACTTGAGTTTGGAAGTCGAATAGGTACAGGAACATTAAATCCATTCCGAGATGATTTTCTAACACAATCAACTACATCCATGAAGCAGTCGACATTAGTTTGGGCATATTTTGATTTGAAAACTCCGAATAAACGATCAGGTGAAAACTTTGTATGTCCGATTAACAAAAAGTTCAATTCAACTGACTCACATCTGGAAGTATCGACAAGGTGTTGTAAATATCGTATAATCGCATTGTTTTTATTTTGTGAAACACAGTTATCAGCCAATATCACTAATTTTTTAGTTGAATGCACTTCTCGTAGGTAGTAATCAAGCATTGATATTACTGAATTCGGACCTTTTCCAATGGAATCGCTTTCGTCAATACAGAAGATGTGTTGAACATTTTGACGTTCGTTTGTAATTCCGAAAATTGCTGTTTTGCGACCTGATTTAAAGTATGCAGTTCCTATTTGCTGTGGACCCGACGGAAAGCTAAAATTTTGAGCATAATCCATAGATATTACTAGATAATCCTCCTATGGAATACCTGGATACATGGCATTTGGATCAGGCTTGACTAATGTTCTAAAGTCGTTATAGTACTCTCGCTGATTGCAAATGATCAGAATACACCTTCAATGCTGCTTCTTTTTCAACTTCAGTAACGTTTACTGTATTAACAGCATCTTTTGCAAGATTTCGACACAATTCGCACAAATCGTATGCCGTATGAAGCCGGCGACGATGTGGGGACAATATTTCTTCCACAGCGTTTGGAAAGTGCGAAGTTTTACGATTTTACCACCCGGTTCGACGCTGTTGGTGTATCTTGTGTAAACAGAAGTCTTACTTTCAATAGTTGGAAGTTTCAATAAACGATAATCACGATGATTTGATTGACGTCCAGGTAAAGTGATAGCAACAGTTTCAGCAAAACTGCAGATAAATGAAACAATTTCTTTTTTTTGAAAGTAGTTAAAGCATCTGTACGATTAATTTTATTCGTCATGCCATGTTCGCGTGGATAAACACCTTTTTTGTCGTAATGTTCGATTAGATTTTTGTAGCGTTTAATTCCCATTGTATACAGGAAGAAGTACATATCACGGCATATCGGCAAACTTCGAAAATAATATATCTGATTGTAACGTTTCTTCATAGCTCGCGATCGATCACCAACTTTTGACCTGAGCATTGCATCGTCACGGTGAGCTGCCAGATGTCCGAGAATAATTAAATCTTGGGATTCCTTATCTAAATTCATGAAAGACGTACGAAAATCCACAGCCATCTTCTTAGGGATCACTTTATTGCATTGATTTGAACTACACGGAGTTATTTTTGAACCATACAGTCGAGCAACTACCTTTTCTTCGCGTAAATCAAGATCAGATTTATCAAGGTACATATTATCGGTATCATCTTCAGAGTCACTATCCGATAATTCTGAGAAGTGATCGTCATCATCCTCGTCATCAGGGAAGCGATAAAGTAAATCTACTTCTTCGAATTCGTCCACCATTTCATCCTAAAACAAACAGTAAGAATTTTATCAGTTTTAAATTATTTTCGCGAATAACATAATATGGTTATGTGAAAAAATTTTCGTACTAACAGAGTGATATTCACGATTTAAAAGAATTATAAATGAGTATTTATTATAATTCACAATTAATAATTTCAGAAAATAAAGCTGGATTCGAAAAACCGCGAGCAAAATTGATATCAAACTCATGGAAACAGCGCGCTAGGTAGAAAACAGTAAAAACCAACTACACAAAACAAGAGGTAGGGACGACCTACGCGCGTTTTCAAGGTTGACCAACACGTTCCTGACGTCATAAGAAGTGTCGCTTTCAAATGAGACCAATACCAACACGCTCAGTGATGGTACACCAAAGATACACGTATTTAAATCTTTAAAATGGCTCTCCTGAACAAAACCGGTTTTTACCCTTAGGTCCCTTTCTATTTTGCGCGTCACATATATGCAACTTTTAGTGTTGCATATACACTCACAATAACTTTACCGTCACATTTCAATAGTTATTTAAAAAGTAAATCAGTAAAGTTTTTTCAATTGAATAAGTAGTTAAATTGCAAGGAAATTTATTTTTTAATTTTTTCTATCAATTATTCAATGAACAAACTACACAAAATACGGACTTTCGATATAGTTAAAATATTCAGTCACTATTTTCTGTTAAAAACAATAAGTTTCTCTAATACAATTTATTTTAAAATATGTGAGAAGTCTATTATTGTTACTGACATTGCAAATTAATGAATTAACAATTAAAAATAAACACCAAAATATAATTGTTTTAAACGAAACGTAGATAGTATTTTTTCTAACTTTGAATTTTCATTTATTTTAATAAACATATTCGGTAGATTTTAAGGAAAAATTATTTTGCATGTATTTCAACATATGCAACTAATTGACATTTTATTACCCAGCAAAAATGGAGTTTTATAATGTATTTGTTTTGATTTTAATTTCATTTTTATAAAATTGCTAAAATGAAATTTATGTTCTTATAATGATGTAAAGTGTATGATAAGTAGAAATTTAAATATGAAATGTAAATTTAAATTAAATGATTAAAATCAACCGAATTAAAGTACTTTACATAATATATTTTACAAGTTAATAAAAATCAACTTTTAAATCGAAAATTAAATATAAATTACTGAAATCCGTTTTAGAAACCATAGTATTTTATTTCTGTAAAGGGAACAATTGCAACACATTTTAATAAACTTAAACATTAAATCGTTATTGAAGTAAATAGAAAAATACTTTGACATTTTCAGATTAACATTATATTTCATAACTAATTATATGGATGCATGTATAAAATGTTTAATATAATCATTTGTTTAATCTTAAGATATCTCACGTTTTGGCCTTGCAACATCGTCGTCGTCATCATTATCAGCATCGTCTTTGTTATTATATCTTAAGTACACATGTATAAACACGTAGATATAAACTTGCAACACATTCATATCGACAAATGCATTCATGTACAATATAATTATTAAAATATGTACTACATACTGCAACTACTTGTCTCGTTAAAGTTATAGATTGTTATGCACGCTCTACATATACTTAAGTCGGTCTCTTTTTGGAGATAAAGCTAAAAAATGGATCATTCAAAATCCAAAAAATGCAGAATGCTAAAGCCTTTAAAAATACCAAAGACATCTCTTTCCCAAACTCTACCAATGCCTTAGTTTAAAAACGAGAGCGTTTTCTTAACCCATATTCCCCTGAATTAATGTAGGCCCAGGATAAAAGCGCAGTTTTTTCCCATACGAGTACATTGTTATATTTAAAAATCGCTGGGTGTTTCCGTTGTGAAATGGAATCTATTTGATCTTAATGGCGGTTTTCGTTATTCTCTCGTTTTGTGAGGACGATATCGGTACGATCCCTGGCAACGGTTTTTATAAAATGCGACCCTTTAGTTTCGATAAGGTAATTGTGGTTGAAAATCTCAAAAAAAAAAAAAATAAATAAATAAAGGAGTCATATTTGACCTGTCAAAAGATCTGTCAAAACAACAGAGGAGTATATTGGAAGTTGACAAAGGAAATGGTGGTAAATTTTTTGTTGTTGTTTTTGTGTTTTGATATTTTAAATGTTTAATATCGTTCTTAGACGAGAACCAGAAATTTTCATTGAGTTTGTAATATAACTTAACAAATATTTCTATAAATTTTTAAAACGTCGCCCCTGACGATTTCCTTAAGCAAGAAGGTTATTTTTCACAATTTGTTCAACAGGTTATTTTTCACAATTTGTTGAATAAGTTTTGCGAGTTTAGCCAATGGCCTTGCAACTCTCTCAATATTTTTTATTTGAAAAAATATTAGGCGGCATGGAACAGGAACGAACCCCGACTGGTTAATCAGGGATGGAAAATGCTCACTTAATCGGGCTCCTATACCAAAAAATGTTAGATCGCTCTTACATATCTAAAAATGTAAGCAACTAAAAAATAGCTTCCTCTTTGGCTCGTTAAAAAAATTAAAATTAAATATTTAAATATTAGCAAATATTAGCACAAATTGCGAAAAAAAAAAAAACATTTGGAAAAAGCGAAATTTTTGCAACAATATATTCGCTTGCAGAATGTCGATCGCTGATTACCTCTTTTACTTCATTTTCTGTACCAGAAAGTCTTTTTCGAATTCCGCCGTTATTTTGCAATTTTTAAGTGCGGTTTTTTTAAATATATAACCTAGAGATTAAATTTTTGTACCATAAAGTCTTTTTTCAAATTCCGCTATTATTTTGCAATTCTTTACGTGCGTTTTTTTAAATTTATAATCTATATAATACACATTTCAGACAACATAGTTTGGTGGCTAGTTGCAAAAAAAATCGCGAAAAATAAAATTTGCAAAAAGGAAAATTTTTGCATCAATATATTTGTTTGCAGAATCTAAATCGCTGAGTACGTTTCCTAATTAATTTTTTGTACCACGAAGTCTTTTTTCGCGTTCCGCTTTTATTTTACAATTTTTTAAGTACGTTTCTTTTTAATTTATAATCTAGGGACTATAATACACATTTCATACAACAAAGTTTGGTGGCTAGTTGCAAAAAAAAATCGCGAAAAATAAAATTTGCAAAAAGGATAAATTTTTTCATCAATATATTTGTTTGCAGAATGTAAATCGCTCATTAAGTTTTTTAATTAATTTTTTGTACCATAAAGCCTTTTTTCGCTTTCCGCGATTACTTTTCAATTTTTTAAGTGTGGTTTTTTTAAATTTATAATCTAGGGTCTATAGTACTAATTTTATACACAAAAGTTTGGTGCATAGTTTGCAAAAAAAAATAAATAAATCGCGAAAAAAAATATTTGCAAAAAGGAAAATTTTTGCGTCATTGTATTCATTTGCAGATTGTTAATCGCTGATTGAGTTTTTTAATTATTTTTTTCTACCACAAAGTCTTTTTTTTTCGCGTTCCTCTATTATTTTGCAATTTTTTAAGTGCGGTTTTTAAAATTTATAATCTACGGAGTATAATGCCCATTTCATAAAACAAAGTTTGGTGGTTAGTTGCAAAAAAAGAAAATTTTGGCATCGTTTGCAGAATGTAAATCTTTTAATTAATTTTTTGAACCCCGAAGCCTTTTTTCGCATTCCGATATTATTTGCAATTTTTTACGTATGGTTTTTTAAAATTCATAATCTAGGGCTATAATACTGTTAGAATAGTGTAATTCCATAGTATAATTCCATTCTTGATTTTTATAACTAAATTATTATTTTCCATCTCTGGTTACAATCGATGTTTTGAGTCATACAAAGAGCGCACATAATGACCCTGCAAACATTTAAAAGATACCTTCCAAGAAGATATTAAAGCGATATCTTCTATTTGTCATTTGAATGAAAATAATCAAGTAGTATTTACTTTGAAATTGTCTTCATTTTATCACTTGGAAGATAATTCGACGATATTTGGAAAAAAATAATTCAAAAATTTTATCTTTTGTCATAACTTTTTATGACAATATTTCGGCAATATCATCTTTGTATCATTTGGAAGATAAAGCAAATTTGTTTGAAATCTTTTATCAATTTGGAAAAAATTTAAACTAAATTTATACAAAAACAATCAAAAGATATATAGGAAATAAACTCGTGAAAAGTTAAGATTAATTGCGCGGGAAAAATCGGCTAAGATGAAAGCAAGATAATTTATAAGTTGGTCAATGGATTATGTATGCAGATATTGTTTTTCAGGCTTAAATTTAATAATTAAAAAATTAAATCGTTTTTTTATTGTACCGGGAGTTTATTTAGCGATATCCCTTTTATCTTCCATATGAGTTATTGCTTTCATATTGCCTGGAAGTATTGTTTTAGTGTAACAGTTGTTTCCGACGGAGGAAACTTCCGGAGTACGAAATTGATATTGCCGGCAATAAATGTTTTCTTCCTGACGATATGTTCGGAGAATCTTCTTCGTATTGCCATGTTTGCTGGGTGATATTGGTTTGAGTATGTTCCTGTTCCAAGGCACATAATAGAACAAATGCTTTCTCAGTGATAGAGAGTCCCCCAATATCTTTATTATGTATGCTCTTTGGTTTAGCCCATTTAATTCCTTTAATGTATATCCGAATAAAAATAAATTTAAAAAACCAAAAACTTAGATTTTCGAGATTCCAAAATTATTTCTGAATTCAATTAATTGCTCTGGTCTAAACGCAACTTAAAATTTTAAAAAGAAATTTTATATTAGCATTTGAAAGAGTTTCATGGAGATTAGCATTGGTACTTTTTAAGTACCAATATTAATACCGAAGATTATTGGTGAAAGTTTGGCTGAATCGATTGCTTTGTTTTAAAAAACTCTATGCATTGACCACTTTCTTTTATATTTTGTTGAACAAAATTTTAAAAAACTTAAAATTAGAGTTTTGAAAATTAAAAAAAAAATCTATTTTTGGCGATACCTGGGACAAGGTTAGTATAATCCATATTTATATCTAAAATTTTGTAAAGTTTTGAGGAAAATATTTTTTTTTACGATTTTCATAATTTATCTCATTTTAAGCCTACAATGGTCTGCGGTAATTGCAATTACTTAAATATTTTCAAACCGATTTTTTATTTTTATGCATTTCTTTAAAGATAATTTAGTGTAGATTATGATTTTACTAAGGGTTTTCAAAAATTTAGATACGGGTCACAGGTCGCCAATTTTTTTCGCTCATATAACGAAGGTTCCCTAATGATCATACAAGTGTATAGGAGATACTATATGTCCATATGTAGCACAATATACACTGAGAGAATTGTCTTCACTTCAGTAATGCATTTCTTCATAGTTTCAATGAAAATTGTCACTGGAACTCGTCCGTTGAAACTTTTTATAGAATCAATAAAACAGGTTTCATTAAAGTCAATGTTTATGAAAAGTTCATAAAATTAATGAAACTCTTCATAAAATTAATAGGCCACTCGCCCAATGAATAAATCATTCAGCCAATGCAGAGCTTCATAAAATCTATGAAGCAATTTCATTTACTCCCAGTGTAGAAACGGTAATGACATATCATTATTTTTTGGACTACCAGTAATGATACCCACTTACCTTCTGCATTATTTTAAGACATATAATAATGAGTTACTGATAATGACTTATTTTTATCATTATTTCAAATAGAAAATACTTTTTTTAGATTTTTTTGAAAATTTTTTTAAATCTATTTTTAGACTCAATATTTTTTAAACACTGGTAAACAAAAATTTTTTGATTTTTTGTATGTTGGCGAGTAAGCTTACTTGTGTGCAGCAGGTCAATTATGTTTTTATCTATTAAATATTACATGTCGATATACTCAGATGGTAGAGCTGTTGACGGGTAATCTGTAGACCCAGGTTCGATTCCCGCACCAGCAAATTTTATTTAAAAAAAAAAACACAACAAAAAATATTTTTTTTTATATAATTCATTTTTTTGAAAATCTATTTTTAGATTCATTATTTTTGTCAGTACTGGTAAGCACATAAGTAACGATATATTTTTTGATTTTTCGTATGCTGGTGTGTAACGACAACTCATTATTTTTCGCGACATCGCCATATAAAGGTAATAAGAAATGTAATAACAAAATAAGTAGTTACCATTACCAAGTATGTAGTTACATAACCACATATCTGGTAATGATTTTCTACACTGGGCTATTATTTATTATAGTTGGTTGTTGTCGTTGCTAAGCTGGAGTGGATAAATAGCATATTTAGCATATTTTACGGATGTACGAATTATATCTAAAGAAAGAATTCATTAAATTGAAAAGTTTTATAAAAAAAGAGTTTCGAAAAAATTAATATGATTTATAAAAAAATTTCGTAGTCCAAAATTAATAATAAATAATTAATTAAAAAAATATTATAAAAGATTATTCTCTCAGGATATGACGATATTTTATAAAAAAATTAAAAAAAGTAAAAACTATTGAACAATTTCATATATATAATGAACATTTTCATTAAATTTATGGATATCTAATTTATGAAATTCAATGAATTTTTTTTATGAAATTATGAAATTTTATGAAAGAAAAGTTATGAAAAATTTCATAATATTAATTAAATATTATATATATAATGAAATTCTTCATTGGTGCTACGAAAAAAAATCCTATGAAATTATATCATTAATATCATGAAGGATAATTCTTTCAGTTTATGACCATATATTGTATAATATACAGTGTTGCCACCAGTAAAACAAAATATTATACAAATGTAGGTCAAAAATTATCCAAAACTGTATGAAATAAATGAATAAAGTTAATTATTTGAAATTTTCTTATACAAAATATTCCAACCTTTTGAAAATAGTAGAATTTTTTCATTAGGCTTGTTCGCTTACTTACTACAATTTGCTACTTTTACCATAACTGGAAAAATTCAAAAAGTAACCAAAAGAACGATTGAGTAGAAGTAGTAAGATTTTCGAGTAAAACACACTGATTAATTTGTGTACTTGATCGAACATTTTAAGTTCCTTTTAGTGCCTCTTAAAACCACTCAAATAGTGTTTGTATAAAAATTATTAATCGCTCTTATTCTCTACAGAATCAAAGACAATTTTGTCCATTGATTTTTAAGAATTTTCAATTAAGTTAAAATTTGTTGCCATAATTTTTAAAAATTTTTCCCATTTTCTGAAATTATTTTCTATATTAATTTCTTACTAATTGTTTTTTTTTTACGGATAAGTTTTTTAGTCTAAAAGTAAGTTTTAGTTTATTCAATTTTTAAAAATATATAATTAGATTTATATAATTTCTAATACAAAATTACTTCTTTCCCACTACCAAAATTCCAAGAAAAACCACCTAAGCTTTTTCACGATCATGAAAATTTGACGTCTTTAAGGCATTTTATTTATAAAAATTTTTAAATTATTATAAAATATTTTCTAATTTATTTCCCTTGCGGGATCCCGGGAATTCAAGATAAATTTCCCGCTTTCCCGGGAAATAAAAAATTGCGGGATTTTGCATTCCCTAATTATATGGTGTTGTTCATAGTCAAAAGAAACCTTTCTGGGTTAAGTATTTCTAAATTGCTGAAATATTTTCATAATGACCTGCACCACTGTGATGAGTTAAAAACATTTTTTTCTGATCATGGAAACTACAGCCAAAAAGTTTCGAGATGGGTTAAAAACTGTTATAAAAACTTTGAAAATTACTAGTTTTCTGAGTCAATAGTAGCTTTTTCTAATCACTTTAATTTAATTAATCCTAAAAGTAGTTCTAAAAGTGCTCAACAGATGGGGTTAGATTCTCCCTATTTTAAAAAGAATTTTCTGTCCGACACTTCTTTCACCCTAATTTTTAATACCGAATCCGATGATAAAGGATTTTACTTTAACTTTTAATTATATTTTATATAAAATAGCGATAGACAGTCTGCCTTTTCAGTTTTATCACTTCAATTTATATTTTTACATAATTGAAAAATTCCATTGCAATATTTAATATTTTTTTCTGACATTAAATTAATAGGCTGTTTCATATATTTGTGCTTTTATGGTGGATTTATTAAATCCAACTTTTTTTTTTTTTTTTTTGGATTTAATAAATCCCCTTTTTGTATGAAAAATTCTAAATCCAGGTGATTAAAAAAAAACGCTAAATAACAAACTAACTAATCCAAATTTCACTCTGTTTCAGCATTTTCAAATGGCCTTGCCATTCAATTACATAAATCCCCTTTTTGTATGAAAAATTCTAAATCCAGGTGATTAAAAAAAAAACACTAAATAACAAACTAACTAATCCAAATTTCACTCTGTTTCAGCATTTTCAAATGGCCTTGCCATTCAAGAGAAAAGTACTTTTTTTACATGAATATGAATATGTTCGCAAAACATGAACAATATACGGGGTTAAAAATACAAATTAAACATAGAACAATGTTTTTGATTTCTTCTTCATTGGGCTTAGTTTTGAACAAATTTACGAAACAGAGATTTGTGGTAAATGTTTAATCAAATTATCGACAAGCTTTCATTTCATTATTAAAAAGCTCTGGAAATAAATTTACAGAAATTTCTGTAAAAAGTGAAGTTAAACGAAAACTACGCAAAAATGTCATTATTCAAAAATTATCCAACGAATGTGTAAATAGTCCTGTTTTTGAATAATTATTCAAAAAGTGGCAAGACTGATAATATATGATTATATATGTTCGGATCAGAAATTTGTGGGTATATGGCCTATATGATCATATCTGAGCATAAATGAATCATATATGAAACAAATATGGATCATATATGAACATATATGATCATATACATCCATATACCCTCAATTTCGGATCCGAAGTTTGTTAGACTCTTATAATAAAATCTTGTTACAACCTTACATACTTTCTAAGTCTTGTCGATGTCGAATTTTTTAAGTAAATTATTAAAATTTTAAGTGGCACTTAAAACTTTTGTTAAGTTCACGAATTATAGATTTTGTATACACCGCAGCACATACAGCCAAAATCATATGCATATATGAACTTATACAGCTTTAAATACATGAACTTGTTTTATTTAGTGCATTATGTATCCTTTTCTTTCCTTTTCTGGCTGTCTGTCTGTGTGTTTGTTCAAGATCTAATCCTTTTTCATCTTTAAGTCGTTTTCTCTTGTCTTTTGTAACATGTTGTAATTTATGTTTTTATGTGCACATATATATATGTATTGACTCACACACATGCACTTTTAAACACCAACATCAATATATGTATAGTGCATTTTGGATAAGTGAAACTTTATAAAAATTCAATGGTTTAATTTTTGCGTCGCATTTTTACGACAAACAAATACCTTAAAATGCTGTTAATTGTAGTAAATTTCATATGCATCTATACAAGTTTTTACATAATTAAACACCAAAAACAAAATGTTCCAAATTGAGGTCTTTCAGTTAAGAAACACCGAACAAACTAAAATAATTTGAACTTAAAGAAATATCACTTATCGAAAGTTGACTGTATTTTGTGATTGTACTTTATACTACTTTTAAAATGTGTGTTTAAGTAGCTATTTGCCTTTAGCCAAAAAACCGAGTGGTAGCGTCTTAAAAACATGTTAGCTTTATGAACATACCAAAATATATAGTTAAGTATGTACTGAATGGATACACTGACATTAGTTACTGTCATTATATGCTTAATAAAAAGAGACATGATATGAAGTTTACGAGTTTTAATCTATGCACTGTGGTGCAATTTGAAAAATAACTACTTTTGTTATCAATACTAATTTACAAAATAATAAAGTCGCTTACAAGGAAACTAGTTTAGGGCAAAATTACAGACTTTGTTGCAATTTAAAAATACTATAAGTGTAACAAAATTACCCAGCAAAAATCGGTTATTGAACATACTTTTTTTTTTTTGTTACCCATTCCACTGTCGGCTTTGTTTAAAATTGTTCTAAAAGTAATCGCTTCTTTACTTCCAAACTATAACCTAGAATTAATTCTCCATCAGTTACACCTTATATTTAAGTTAAGTGGAACGGATTTCGGAACTAGTTCCATTAAATCGGTTCTAGTGGAGTCAGTTGCCGAACTAAAGAGGTTGGCAGTGGACGGTGAAAAATGTTTATGGAAGATAAACAAGCAACACTTTTAAGCAGCTGAATTATAATTGCAGCAAAAATACAAACGATTTTATAAGCAGGTCAGAACTAATAAAACTCAAAAATTATATCTGAATTCATCTGCTTCCAAGATTGCAGTAAATTGAAACACTTCTTCGTTTGGGTGTATTTTTAATTTTTTAGCTATATTCCAATTACATGCAGACACTCTGTGATTTTTTATAGGGATGAAAGATGCGCTGTTAGAGATGTAGCAGAGATGCAAGCGTGGCTGGCAGTAGCAGCTTGAGTCACAAGTATTTGTTGGTATGGCGACTCTTGCACTAACCCATTTACTTAAAATTTATAAAATAATCTTAAATGGAACTTTCTGTTCCAAAAAAATCAGATGTAGAAGAACTTCTTTTCCTTTGGGAAAACAGAGGTTAGTTGAATTGCGAGCACCTGTCCTGTGACCTTTGAAATAGGACCAGTCTAAAAAGAACTTGTCCCATGACTAGTGAAAATAGGACCTGTCATACAGTGCTTCGTCCTCATATAGCAAATCGGCAAAAAAAATCGCAGAAGACTGAAATTCGGTGTGCAGGTTCAGAATATGTAAATTAAGAAAAATTCGAAATGTCAGCAAAATCGGTGCAAGGACATGACTACCTCCCATACATCCTTAATCTAAAATTTTTAATTTTATCTACAATTATAAACAGAATAAAGCGAAAATTGGTTATTGCCGGTCAAATTATGTCCTTTAACTCAGTGGTTAATTTTGTTTCATTCGGTGCAAGGACATGACTACCTCCCATACATCCTTTTTCTAAAAAAACTATTTTTTGGCTACATTTATGATCAGAATGCACTAAAAACTTAAAATAGTTTCTAAAATAATACGTTTTAGCTCTTTGGCAAATTTTGTTTCATTCTGTGCAAGGACATGATTACCTCCCATATATCCTTTTTCTAAAAAACTATATTTTGGCTACATTTATGATCAGAATGCACTAAAACCTTAAAATAGTGTGTGAAATAATAATTTTCAGATCTTTGATAAATTTTGTTTCATTCGGTGCAAGGACATGACTACCTCCCATATATCTTTTTTCTCAATAACTACATTTTGGACAGATTTAAGATCACAATACACTAAAAACTTACAATAGCTTATAAAATTATACTTTTTATCTCTGTGGCAAATTTTGTTTCATTCGATGCAAAGACATGAATATCTCCTATATATCCTTTATCTCATTCATTATCAATTTTAAGGGCGCCGCGCCACAGACGAGCACTATTATTGCTCAATTTTTACAAGTTTTTTTTTTATGGCGCAATATTATTTTATTTTAGCAAAGCCTTCAATATGACACACACATGGTCAAAAATATTGGAAACTTTCTAAAATTTAGTGAAAACAATTATTGACAAAATGATCAATTTTCATAAAATGTCCTGGCAAGGAGTCGCTCCACGCACAAAACCCGAATTATCATTTTTTCAAATTATTATTTTTTCTTTAATAATAAATATTATGTTACAAAAATAGCTTTTGACATTTCCAAATTATGTATTTTAAATAAAATTTGAAAATAAATAAAAACAACTGTTTTTGCATTTCTATTAAATTTATGGGCATTTCAATTAAAGGTTAAAGTGGGTTAGTGGTATCCAGCGAAACCAAAATTCCGTATCTGAATAATTTTAAGTATATTTAACGAACAAAAAAATTTCAAATTTTGTGAATTTTTAATGGATATGCTATTTTTTCAAAAATGGGGGGGGGGCATTTTCGGCCGCGATTCAGCACGGGTGAAGGTTTTCTATAAAAAATAATTTAATTCTTCAATTTCGAACTTACTAAATAGATTAAAACTTGCCAATATAATGAATGAAAATCGACAAATCGTATTTTAAGGGACAGCATATACATCTACATATATACAATATCTACATAAAATTGAAAAATTGGGATATGTAGAAAACAATTTTTTTTCAAAAATTTTATTAAAGAGCTTCAAGATATCCTAAAATCATAAATAAAAAAAAACGCGTTCTACCATATTTTTTTTTTTTTACTCTACCAAACTTAAGCAACTTTGCGATTTCCAGTCAAAAAATATCTAAAGTTTTCGATGCCTCCAAATATTATTCTATAAAAAATGTTCACTTAAAATAATTTCTCCTTATTGCGAATATAGTAGATAACAAAACCACCGTGTTTCAAAGAATGATCTTTAAAAATAAATTTTTGCCAATTTTTTTTTGTAAAGCTGTTAAAATTCGATTTTCGTTTAACTATTTTAGGTCAAAATTTTTTTGACCTTAGCGCCTTCTGTTGTTAGCAAAAAGAGGAGATACTGAATTCCTCTTTCGTATTTATTTATGGTATTATGTCACCTCTTCAAAAATGTGTAAGTAACTAACGTTCCGTTTATGGTTTCTACATACATTTTTCAGCCAACCAGCGTTATTCAACATAAAAAATGGGTCAATTTGACACCGTGCTCTCAAATAGGTTAATTGTGACTCTTTTCTAGAAAATGCTTTAAGTTACGGGGTCTATTTTCACAAATTACACGCCAAGATTATTGATCATTTTATACCAAAATCTTTTAATTATGAAAATATCTTTTTAGAAAAAAAATATTCATTTATAAAATAAACTGAATTTGAACTGCCTAAAACTACCAAGTTTTCGTACAAAACCAGTTTTTGCGTGCGGTTGGTTAGTTGGTTTAAGTGGCATCTCACGACTTCGTGAGCATCAAGTAGACTAAGGAGCGACTCGGTTTTGAAAAGAGCACACTACCCGTAAGGAGCTGAGATCCGTAGAACTTGAGTCCGTAAGATTAAGATAGCTGCTAAGATCACCTTATCTTACCCCCGCTATCACCGACAGGTCGTCTAGTATATGATCGCCCAAAATCCTACGTCGGATGCCTTGTAGAGCCAGACAACCATAGAGAAGATTACTTACTGTCTATTCTTCACCAGGAATGCCACAGCTAAGGCATCGTACATCACGCGCCCGCCTGAGTCTGTTACCGTGTATACCCAGATTTAATGCGCCCCAAATCATAGTCGAGCCATATAAGACTCGCGGTTCTACAAGTGTCCAGTTCATCTCCTCCTCGCCTTTTGGAGGTAGCGCCTGAAAATGCCGTCCTTAATGGTTCTCAGCGGTCTAGCGACTGACATAGATTTGGAGACATTCCTCTACTCTTGCCCACTCGTCTGCCCGAACATTACGGTAAAAGTCCCTCTGGCCAGGAACCCATACCAACGTAATCACAGACTGACGAATTAACCTAGACAGTTTCCTACACTGCCCGATGAAGATAGAAGGTGTAGTGTAGGAAGTTAAGGAAATAAGCGCTGCCTGGCTATCAACGAAGATACCCACGTTTCCCTGGACCCTAACCACAGGAAAGAGCCCAAGGCTTCCCTGACATCCAGAATCTCCACCTGAGAGACACTAGCATGATCAGGTATCCTGACGGAGCTTTTTACATCATACTCACCAGAGAAGAACCCAGAGTCCACTCCACAACTCATCTTTGAATCATCGGTGTACACCCTGTTGTCGAATCCCTCCGTTGGATCCCTCCTGTTTCATTCTTTCCTAGATGGAAAATTGACCTGAAAGGGTCTACAGACGTCGATCATAGGAGGAGAGTAGTCCGGCCCTAATCTAAATTGAAGGGGCAGCTGATCGAAAAGTCTAGCACTTGCGCAGGTTCTTCCCTTCCAAGAACCAGTACCAGCGAGTCTCGCCGTAGTGCTAGCAGAAACCGCCACCACATAAAAATCAATAGAAATAGCATGAAGTATCGCATTGAGATCCTCAGAGGGGCAAGTCCTTATCGCCTCAATAACCGCAATACAAGCCGATCACTGCACTCTGTACTGTTGGTATGTATCTACCATCTGCGTAGTCGCCGTCCACCACACAACAGAGCCATAAATTAGTATTGGGCGTATGATTGACGTGTACACTCACAACACCATTTTTGAACTCAAATCCCATCTAGAACTAAACATCCTCCTATAGAATGCAACTGTTGCCTTCCTAACCCTGTGCTCAGTATTAAGTTTCGAAGATAGTTTCGAGTCCAATATAATACCAAAATACTTAGCATATTCAGAGAGGGTGAGTTAGCAGCCTTGGAGCCGCGGTAGTCTGAAGCTCTCTTTGACCCTAGTGGTGAAAATCACCAGTTCCGTTTTACCCGTTTTCACTCCCAGGCCACAGCTTCTGGCCCACAATAAACAATCCTTAAACTAGTATCACCACATCGACCGCATAAGCAACGACTTCAAAACCCTGATTATCCAACCTAACAAGAACTGAGTTAGTAACCAGAAGCCACAACAGGGGTGAGATCACCGCGCCTTGGGGAGTTCCTCTCCTGACTTGTTTTGAATTCTCGCTATTACCCAGACGAGCGTTGACAATTAGATAGTCCAACATGATTACTAACCAGTAGCTAACATAAGTCTCCACGCACAGATCCAAAACGGCGCTCTATATCGCCTCCGTTCTGACATTGTTTAAAGCTCCTTCTACATCCAAGAAGGCAGCTAAGGTATATTGGCCAAATTCCAAGGAGCGTAGTGGAGAAAACTACGCTCACAACCTCCTAAAGCGCAGTTTGCGTTGAGCGGCCCTTGAGATATGCATGTTGACTACCAGAGAGTTATGGCGATCTCTCGAGTTATAGTCTAATATAAGTATCGATGAGTCTTTCAAGTGCCTAAGGCTGGAAAGATGAAATACTGATCGGCCTGAAGTCCCTTGCAGCCTCATGGTACCTCCTTCGAATATTAGGTATAAATACTGCCATAACCCTCCTCCAACTGCCAGACATGTAGTTGCGAGAGAGAGACAAAGTTTGTATATCTCGATTAGCCAGGAAGTGATCACCTTTCGAGCACTATGTAGAATTTTGTTTTTATAAAAGAAAGCAACATTCAGGAAATTCTTCCTATTAATTAACATGTTCCTTCCTTTGGAAAGGGGTAAAGACGAGATGAAAGTTCGTGAAAGACAAATGTCTTCAAATATGGCAACACTGTAATTGCGCAAGATGTTTAATCTTAGACCAGTTGTTTCGCGCCATCTGATGGTGAGTTGGCGAACTTTGTTGGAGCTGTTTAGTTCATACCCTATAATATTATTTTACTTCAGTGGGGTTAAGTGCTATGGGAATACCGAAGGAGGATGCTGCGATATGTACGAGGGATAGAAATATCATGTATATTATTTCTCCAAATTGATGTTGCAGTCGATGGGGATCGAAAACGCAACCTTTTGTGTAACAATCCAATGCGCTAAGCATTACAACACAGCGTCCACAGCGTTACCTGAACAGTGACAAGCAGACAAGGAGAGAAACTCCCAATTGCCCAGGCTATCCTTTCGGGGTAATTATATTGCCCCCAAGCTCACCGTAAGCCCCCTTGCGAGGCAGAGCCGTACACTTCACAAGGAAACTGAATATTAAATAGGATCTTCAATGACTTGGCCGACGATTCCGACCAGGATGCATAATCCCTGTACAAATAAGCAGGCTTTGAGTGACCATTTGCCAAAATTTTAATATATGCGTTTTGACAAGTACCTAAAACTAGCCAAAAACTATGTAGTTTTTGCTCAGTCTAGAGATTTAAAATTGACAATTTCTTGCTTCTAGTTCTTAGATATTGCGTAACATTATTTTTAGTTCGGCTAGAAAATATATTTGGTTAATATTTCGTATCTTAAAGCGTAATGGACAAATTCTGTAAATGAAAAAATTATTTTTGCACAGATTTGATGCGATTTTGAATGTCAAACTATAGCAAAAGCAACGATTACAACGATTACACAAATCGCAAAAACTTCGGCAGCTGAATACTTAACTTAACAACTTATCTTCGGGTGTTTTGTTAAATTTAAAACTGAATATCTTATTCGGCTTATATAATATAATGTTAAAAGAAAGCGCGATTTTAATGCCTAACTTATTGGGCAATTCACTAAAAAATTTTCACTTTTTAAATTTCACATTATAAATTGTATGGCCCGCCAAAATTTTTGAAATCCCGTTTTTTTCATAATTTTTTTTTTAATATTGTCCCACTTCTTCATAACAATTTTCTTTCAACTCAATATGGGATGAAAACAGACCACTAATACCGGCAAAAAGAAGAGGAGGCTATTAAATTATTTACGAGACAACTGAAGTTTATCGTCTTTCCAAAAACTTTGCTAAGTACTAAACAGCATCGGACTATGTCAGTGCGGATCAAACACCCCCAGTGAAAAAAGACAATTTAGTGAAAATGATTATCCAATAATTGAGGCTTTTTATTACAGCAAAATAGTTCTTTATACCCAAATAACATTTTATTTTAGAAATATTAATATATACTCAAATAAAATTTAAATATCTAACATAAGACATTTAAAAATTGTATATTTGATACCATATATACTAAAGAATATCATTCACCTGTGGAATAAAATTTTATTTCTTTGGAGTATCCCACCAGACATTTGTATACATAGACGAAATTTAATCATATTATCATTGAAATGTTCAAAACATAACAACTGTCTGTTGTCATCACCACCAAACAGCCAATACACAAAATGACCTTTAACCCTGTAACACACGAATTGTTTGTCTTCAAACGATAACTTTGGCATGAAAGAAATAACAAAAAACTTAGGTTTGGCGACAGGCAACAAAATTGAATCAAGGAGACAACGAAAACTTATTTATTTTTGTTAGAGGCCAATTATATCCTTATTACGAAATAACATAATAAGTACTTTTTCAAAAACTAAGTTTTTTTTTCTTTATCAGAATCCGAGTATTCTCCTAACGAACACTTAAACATAGTTTTGCTTTCAAAATTTCTTTCAGAAATGAAAAGACCATCGCTTCATGTATTTTCCAGAATCCCATCATTAGTTTTCTTGAGTAAGTGTGACAACAGAGCAATAATACAACATTAAAATTTCACAAAAAATATTTTGTGTTCCACCAAATACATGAGGAGTTTTTGTTGCTATTTATATTATATATTATCACTGACTTACTTACTTGTTAATACAAGTATTCCTTACAATGAGTAGCTTTTCATAGCAAAATTAAAGGTCAAAAATAACATTATTTTGAATTTTAAAAATAAAAATTAATGAAACCTATCGTCGCTGCGCCTAAGAAAATAGCTATTTGTGAGAAAACTACAAAACAGCGTTATTGCAGCCTTTCCCGAAACATTTTAAAAATATTTTTTTTACACACAATTATACAACACTTCAAACTTTCCACTTATAAAATAATTTTTTACAAAAATAACAGCTAAGATACAAAATAAAGACCAAATTTAGGTACACCATAAATAATTTTTGAAAACAAATAGCTCTTTTCTTAGGCGCAGTAACGATATGTTAAAGTTCGGGCGATTTTCAGTATTCGAAAATTTCAAAATTTTACGAAGATATGCCTTAACTTAACTATTTTGTCAAATTTCATTTAAATCCACTTATCCGTTCTTCATTGAATTTAATTTATTTAGTTTTAAAGAAGGGGCATTAAAACTAATTTCGTTGTATTCCTTAAGGTATTAAACCTTGTTTCAAGTATGTTTTATTCTAAAATAATATTATCGATTTCATTAAATTGAATTTATTGACTTAGTACACAATTTTCATTAAACGAATGAAAAATTGATTAATTTAATATGAAATATTCCCTACACTTTTTGCAGTTCAGAAATCTTTAATTGAAATTCAGAGAATATAAATTGATATTCTAGTACAGAAATTAATTATAATTAAGATAGATATTATGTTTTCTTAATTTTAATTGTTATTTTCTGAATTTCAATTAATTATCTCTGAATTGCGAAAAGAGTAGTGAATGTTTCACAGCCTATTTTGAAAACATTCATGCAGGGCTTTACTACCAACATAACTGTTTTTAAAGGCAGCCAAGGGTTAACAGAAAACAAAAGGTTTATATTTTATAAAGACAAAAACAATTCTGAAACAAGCACAGACACGGGTACGATATTAAACAATAACAATTTGTGGGTGTAAATGTATAAGTAATTGTTATTGACAAGGAAGGTCTCCGGTGTGTTTCTCCCCGATTTCGATGAAATTTTAATATACGTAGTATTTGTTTTTATAGGACCAATTTCATATTTAGTGGATAGAACGTGATGGTAAAGCGTTAGATAAAACACGTATTTAAGCTTTTTATTCTACTACAAAAGTTATTTAATCTTTTACTCTCTTTTTGGCTAAACACATGTTTAAGGTTTAAGCACCGTAAGTTGTTTTTCACGTGGAAATTTTTCAATTTAAATGCCTCAAAAGTTACTTTAAATTTAAAAAATGCTTAATTTTTTTATTTTATTAGAAAGATTGTAACGACACGTTTTTTCGCAGTATGCTGAGGCAGAACTCAGCAATGTCCAGGGTTCGTTACAATTATTTATTAAAAAAAAAAAACAAAGAGAGAGAACACTGTTTGTATTGCTTTAAAAAAAATATTTTTTTTTTTTTATTGATATTTTTATTTTCTAATACTTATTACTATCACACAATTAATTTTTCACCGACAGATTCACACACGACGATTTTCCACTGTAGCCTGTAGTCAAATATGGGTTTATCCTAGCCGCTCTACGTTTATACCCACGTCAGTAGTTTAATGCACCACAAGGTAAAATATCAGTTTGCGAGGACTATATCGAGAGAGAGAAAATCTAAGGGCTAACCTCAGTTTTCTCTAGCAACTAAACGCGGAGAGAGAGCAAGTTTCGCACCGAATAACGAACAAAATCGAGAAAGGTCTAACCTCAGTTTTCTCTAGCAACCAAACGCGGGGAGAGAACAAGTTTCGCACCGAATAACGAAAAAAATAGAGAAAGATCTAAGGGCTAACCTCAGTTTTCTCTAGCAACTAAACGTGGAGAGAGAACAAGTTTCGCACCGAATAACGAAAAAAATAGAGAAAGATCTAAGACCTAACCTCAGTTTTCTCTAGCAACTAAACGCGGAGGGAGAGCAAATTTCGCACCGAATAACGAAAAAATAGAGAAAGATCTAACAACTTTACCAACTTTAACGCGACTTTACCAAAAAAATTAGATTTTATTATTTGGGGAATTGGCAAACTCCTCACTAAATAGTAGATCTTACCTTGTGGTCGTCTACTGACTAACTGCCTCAAATTGATCAACAGCACTGCCTTTTATACTTGCTGATCAAACACACACAAACATTTTAAAGGCTCAATTAGACGTGCCATATCGCCATAGCCGTAACCATATCGCCATAGCAGAAAACCAAAATTCAATTGGTATCTACGGTTACGGTTATGGCGTTATGGCATGTCACCAATAATCGAATACATTGTAGCCCATAAGATTGGTTTGAACAGCTGTTTTATATGGTTATGGTTATGGCACGTCTAATTGAACCTTAATCCAACTTATAATACAGTAGTACCAATTACACATTAGTAACATTTAGTACAAAACATATGTGACAGTGTTGTACCATCTAGTAGTATATGATTAGTGATGCAAGTATTGACAAATAGATGGCGTTATTAATAATTCCGTTAAATTCAAACAATGATAATATAATATTACAAGAAATGTTAATACTTTATGTAGACAAAAACGAGAACCGACTTTTGTCGTTACAAGATCCAATCACTATTAACACAAAATGCCACTTTTTCACAAGAAAAATTACAGTCTTTTTGTTTTCACGCAAATTTAATGTAGAAGACTATTATTTTTCTTTGGAAAAAGTGACATTTTGTGTTTATTGTGGTTGTGTCTTTGTTATAAAATTAAAAAAATTTTTATTTGTTTAAATTAAATTGCAATTTGAGGCATTTAAAGCTCGAGTGAAATTTTTCCACGTGAAAAACAACCCTACGGGAAATTTTAATAAAGTGTCACCGAACTGGCCCCTTTATATGAAATAGACTGGTCACTTTTACATGGCGTTGTCATAGGAGGGGGAAATTGACCCCTTGTGACATGTCACAACACAAATCCTAGGACAGGTTACTGAACTCTCATAAAAAACAAAGTTCAGGACCTGTCCTGGGATTTGTCTTGTGATATGTCACAAGGGGTCAATTTCCCCCTCCTATGACAACGCCATGTAAAAGTGACCAGTCTATTTCATATAAAGGGGCCAGTTCGGTGACAGTTTGTTAAAATTTCCCGTAGGGAACTTTTAGGTGCTTTAGGTGTAAATGCCATATAGGCATGTCTCTAATCTATGAAATTTTTTAATTCAATTTTAATGAACATTTTCTCTTAAATTATTTTCAAATTATATAAAGACGATAAAATTGTTACAAGTAAATTACAGAGAATAAAAATTTAAAAAATTTGATGGACATCAGGATAGAATATCGTCGGCTTGCCTGCAAGTAGTGCTATGTGTTTTTTAATAGATTTTCAGGAGATCGAAAAAACTATTAAAAAAATGTCCTTTCAAGATATTTTATTGACAACATATGCCTTAATAATGATTTCAGAAAATGAGGTCATGAATTATTAAGGCATATGATGCCAATAAAATATCTTAAAAGGATATTTTTAACGGTTTTTTCGTTCTACTGAAAACCTGTTAAAAACACATAGCACTACTTGCAGGCAAGCCGACGATATGTATAGTTTGGTCCCGCTACAGACACATCCTCAGTATCCTATTCCTTTGTGGGTTAATAACACTATGGAACATTTTTGGGATTATTGTCTGGGGGGTGAGAAATTCCAAGTCAGGGTGATGGTACTAGGTCAGTATAGTAAAACCCTCAAAGGGTTTGGCGTTCGTATGTGTCATTTTTTTTTTATGACCTTTTAAATTTTTTCCTTATCTTGATGTTTTTTCGCTTAGTTGTAACATTTTGGCAAAAACGTAGTTAAACATAACTCGAGAACCACTTGTCCGATTTTGATGAAACAAATTTAGAAAAATTTAGAATTACAATTTCTTTAATCCGTTCATATAACGTTTTCCTATATGTGCAACACTTTCGAAGTTAAAAATGAATGTATGAAGGGAAAAAAGTATTTCTTGCCTAAAAATTTAAATATTTTTTTTTAAAAATTCATAAAAAATCCAAAATGGAAAAAAGTGCCAAAACTAATTACTTTCGCGTAAAGTCACATAACTCATGAGCAAAAAAAGGCATAGATCATGAAAATCGATGCACGCGTTTCTCATTTATTCACAATTAGGTAAATGTATGAATTTCAAAAATTTGCTCCAGATATGCACAACATTATTTGGAGAAAACATTGACACTCACAAGCCGAACTCTCTCATATTTTTCTACTGTACTAAAAGAGAAATATTGATGTGGCAACACTGGTTCTGTAATGTTCACATAAAACATGCATTGTCATTATACTTCTTCTCTTTCTCACACTGGTTCTGTGATTTTTGTCATTCAACAAGTGCCGACGAACGCGAACAGTAAAAGTGATTTTTCTCCAGTTTTTTAAAAGTGAACAAAAGAGAACAGAATATGGAACTGTGCAAGCCAGATATAAATAGCTTTTGCTACTGCTGTGGTCAATATGTCTCAACACATAAAAAAAGGGGAAATTTCAGTACTGATTTTGTTCAAACATACGAGATGTACTTCAACCAAAATGTTATAGTGAACGAAAATTGGGTACCAAATATAGTGTGTAAAAGCTGCTACAACCGTCTAATGGATTGGAAAAATAGAAGACATGAAAGTATGCCATTCGGTATCCCAATGACTTGGACTAATCCTGGCGAAGGTCACAATCCATTGAATTGCTATGCATGTGCGCATAAAGGAGCCGCAAAAAGGATAAGAAAATTGTATAATTACGTTGGTGTTGCAAGTGCCGCAACACCATTGCCTCATTCGGACCACATTCCTGTGCCAAAAGCTTCTAGCCCAGATATTTTCTCTTCTACGACTGCTCCGACATATCATGCAAGTGATGATTCCCCATATGAGCCATCAGTATCCAATGAGCCAATTTTAATAAATCAAAATAAGCTTAATTCAATTGTTGCCAAGTTGGAATTAACACAGCATAAATCGGAAGAGCTGGCTTCCATTTTGAAATCAAACAATTTGTTGGCACCCGGTGTGAAAGTCACAGCTTATCGAAGTCGTCAGGCAACACTCCAAAGTTTATTCCTTGTGAATGATGAAAAAACTTCTGCATATTGCCCGGATGTAGGAAAATTGATGGACGCAATGGAAATAAAATATGAAGCAGATGACTGGAGATTATTTATTGACAGTTCAAAACTCAGCTTGAAGGCGGTTTTACTGCATAAGACCAATAAAAAACCTTCAGTTCCAATCGCCTACAGTACAGAAACGAAAGAAACATATGATGCACTGGAAAATATTTTAAAAATGGTTAACTACGCCAAACATATGTGGCGCATATGCTGCTATACATATGTATAGCAATGCTTTGCGGTCTTCAAAGCGGCTATATAAAATATATGTGCTTTTTGTGCGATTGGGACACACGACTTTCCGGTGACCAATATGCATGCCACGGATGGAAACTCAGAGAGCACAGCAGGTTACAAACGGCCAATATTATTCGTGAGCCTCTAGTGCCGAAGGAGAAGATATTGCTGCCTCCACTGCATATTAAACTTGGAATTGTTAAGAATTTTATCAAAACTGTCGCCAAAAGAGATGAAGTTTTCTTGTGTTTGAAACTAATTTACCCGAGACTCAGCGAAAGTAAAATTAAAGAAGGTAAGTTATAATATCACATTCATTTCCCATGATTTTCCATCTTAACAAATTAATTTTTTCCAATCAGGCGTACTAAATGGTCCAGATATACGAAAGCTGATTAAAAGTGACGCATTCAACAATATTTTGATTGACGCTGAATTGAATGCATGGCAGGCAATCAAAAAAGTAATAGAAGGCTTGTTGGGAAAGCATCGTTCTAACAACTACGATGTTTCTGTCGCAAGGATGTTAAGAGCATTCTCGGAAATTGGTGTCCACATGTCCTTGAAAATCGATTATTTACATCATCATCTGGACTACTTCAGCAAACAATTGGCTACCGAATCTGATGAACAAGGTGAACGCTATCATCAAGTTGCTATGCCATTTGAAATGAGGTAATACTGATTTTTTTATTTTTTCAAACTCATTTTAATAAAACAAAAACTTACAGATATAGAGGCAAAAAGTCGCCGAGTGCAATAACTGCGGAAATTTGCTGGTGGAGTAAGTTAGTGTGGCAAGACAAGGATGATCTTGATGATAAAGAATTTTCAGGAGATGCAGAAGGGCCAACAGTGGAGTCACACATTGACATTATGTGTGGTTCAGAAACTGATGATAGCGATGAATGCGATGCCACTAGTCCCGAACAACCACCATCGAAAAAGTCTAGGCAATATTTATTAAAATAAATAAAAATAAATAAATAAAATAAAAATAAAAAATTATAAAAATGTTTACTTAATTTGTTTAGTAGTTTATGGCCAGAAGTCTGGAGTTATTGGGGAAAATTTATGAAAAAGGCGATAAATGACACTTTTTTGAATAAAAACAAATATCAATATTCTTGTCAAAATGGGATACCTTCACTTAATTGTAAATAAAAGCAGAACGCGTTAAATTTTGTTTATAGGTTATGTGACTTTACATGAAATTAATAACACTTGATCCTTTTTTCCGTTTTGGATTTTTTATGAATTTAAAAAAAAAATTTTAATTTTTAGGCAAAAAAATATTTTTTTTTCTCCACAAATTTATTTTTACCGGCAAAACTGTTGATTATAAAGAAAAACGTTATATGAACGGATTAAAGAAATTGTAATTCTAAATTTTTCTAAATTTGTTTCATCAAAATCGGACAAGTGGTTCTCGAGTTATGTTAAACTACGTTTTTGACAAAATGTTACAACTAAGCGAAAAAACATCAAGATAAGGAAAAAATTTAAAAGGTCATAAAAAAAATGACACATACGAACGCCAAACCCTTTGAGGGTTTTACTATACTGACCTAGTACCATCACCCTGACTTGGAATTTCTCACCCCCCAGATTGGCTGTTGTACTGTGTAATTGATGATGATCTATTTATATTGAATTATTAAAGCTCAAAGCAAAAACAGTAATAACAGAGGATAAAATTAAATTTCGTTGATATTAGTCTAATTGAGTTGTTTATACTTGTTTATTTGTCTCCCATTCAAAATAAATATATCATCATCAATTAACCCATAAAAGCATAGGATACTGAAGATGGGTCGATATTTTTAAATTTTTATTCCCTGTAATTTACTTGTAAAAAATTTATCATCCATACTATTAATGAATCGATTTCATTAAATTGTATTAATTGATTTAATGAACAATTTTCATCAAATGCATGAAATCTTAATTAATTTAATGATTTTTTTCACTATATATTTTTAATGTCTACGTGAGATAATTTAATTAGATATTTTGGATTTGCTAATTAATAAAATATATGTATGTTCCAGTAATTCACGCTAGGGTCGCATACTGAAATTATTTAAATACCCAGCAAAAATATTAAGGACTACTTCAAAAAGAATGACTATTTTAACTTAGTACATCCAACAAAATCATTTTCAAAAATAAAACAAATACAACAACACATAGCGACATGATGCACAAGCATATTTTTCTAGTGAAAATTTGTTAAATTTACAGCAGTATCGGTTCTTTCCTATGACACGCACGTGTTAAATTCATTGATGGAAATGCCAAATTTTAACTACTTTTATTTTTGAGTTGTGTTTTTTCTGGAGCTAGTAGTAATTCAATAGTGATGTATTACAATATTAGTAACGTATTATTTTAGGTTTCTAAGTAAAACCAAGTGTAAAGGTGTACCCATTGCCAGGCAATGCGTGAAAAAGATCAAACCCATTTCCAAGGTTTTGCTGGGAACGTCTGTTTTTTTTATTTTGTCACTTGTTTTAAGTAGGTGGGGCTTTTAATGAAAATAAGCGATATCGACTTTCTGTCAAATTACATAGTTAAATTTAGCGAGCACTGAACATACAAACTGTATATTTTTGGAAATCCTATAAAATTTGGCGGCATAACGTTTTTATTTGGTAAATTTCCCCACAGAAATGGTAAAATTACAAAAATGTTCTAAAGTTTTTACGCATTTTCAATGTAATTTTAGCACTTTTGTGTGTAGTCGGACTAAATTTACCATATTTATGGTAGGAGTTTAGTTTCCTACACTTAAAAATAAAAAACAGTTAGTAAAGTCAGCAAAAAATGTTGCTGTGTCAGCAAATTTTTAGTCAGGAGCGTGCTTGCAAAAAAGTTGGTGATTTCAGCAAAAGGTTTGCTGAAAATCAGCGAGCTGATTTTTACCAAAAAAATAGTAATCTTCAGCAAAAGTTTTGCTAACACTTAGTCGATTGCAAATGAAAAAAATCCTTGCTAAAATCACTAAACTTTTTGCTGAATATTAGTAGACTGAAAAAAACTCAAAAAACTTGTAGCGAAATTTTACTATAGTTAATTTATTTGCAGAAAATTTAAATATAGAAATTGTGTAGAGTTGTTTTTCTTTTTTATCATTTTCGTTGTCTCTACTACATCCAGACAATCTGCGACATCTACATCTTTTCTACTGGTTGTCGTCCACTGTAAATGCGGTTATTAGCAGAATTTTTATAGAAAAATAAATTAGTAAAACATTAGTTCAAAATTAGTGTAGTGCTAAAAAAATATAACTAAAACTTTTGCTGAAAACGGAAATTCAGCAAAAAAATTGCTGAAAACTAGTACACTTCATATAACATACAAGACGTTTTACTAATTTTTCTACTAACTTATTTTTTTGAGTGTAGTACACACAGAAAGAATTTAGAAAATGCTAATCAAGTTATCAAACATCTTTCTCGTAGCGTTTTCGTAAAAAAACTTTAGTATTTTTTTCTAATATATTTTATATATTAAAAATAATATAAATATAAATTAATAAAAATTTTAAACAAAAAAAATTGTTGTAAATAAAATTTCAATTTAAAAAAAATGTGTTTGTTTTTACAAATTCCATTGTTGGTGCCTACTTTTTTTTCTGTGTAAGAAAAATGCAAAAAAAAAAATTAGAATTGCTTATAGACTGCCATCCGAGGCTAAATTTGCCAAAATGATTTTTATACCGCATGTGGCGGTCTAAAATTACCTCAAAATATAATTTAGCTTTTTCCAGTAATATACTTTAGTGCAAATTTGAAAACATATTGTTTAAAACTGTTTTAAAACTATTTCCTGTTAATTACCAAAAAATGCAATTGGGGACCAACATTTATGGACAAACATTTTTTTGAGATTTTTTTCCTAAAGTATTTATTCTACAAAACGGTTGAGACTCATTTTGTTAAAAAGCCAGCAAATTCTTTTCCGCGAAACGTCAAACTAGAAGCGTTTGTATAGGTCTATAAGTACCCTCAAAATTTGTTTTGTTATTTTTCCCGCAATTAGATTAAAATTAAGCAATGTACATATTATAATATGAAAGTTTAAATAAAATAACTATCTATCCTCTTTTTTACCCACTCTTTTCACCATCTTAGTATAAGATGAGGCCTCTAAAAAACAAATGTTCATTAGTTTGTCTCCCCTAGAATATATCCAAATTTCATTTAAATCGAAGAAAACCACACTGCAATCCTTCCTTGCAAGTAAGTTCTTCGTATCAGTAGTATGTGTAAGTAAAGTTAAGCATTGTTTTATATGTGTGTGTTTGTATTTTTTTTACATTAAAGGTGACAAAGAATATCAGAATTTCTATAGAAATTTCTGACACTTGGGGGTTTAGATGACAACGATTAAGTTCAAAATATGCATCTGTGTACGGTGACGATTACATTACAAAAAGCTATCAGATTTTTTTTGTTGTCTAGAGCAAGAACAGACAAAATGGTCTACTTATGTGTGTGAGTGTACTGAAGTATAAAAAGGTGAAAAAGTAATAAAATAGCATTTTATCTAGCCCATGATTTTATCTATTGTTAACCAGCCAAGTAGAATGTTAAAAGTATATCACATTTTCAGGACCAAAATTTGAACATGACAACTAAAAGGACAATAGGGCATTGTCATAAAGGAGGGCGCTTAATATTTTATTTCGAAAAAGCGGTTGTAATTAACTATATACTATTCCAGATATGACTGTGTGTTCTATACTTAAAATAATACATCAGTAGGGCAAGGAATTCCATGCAAATGCAAGTTTTTTCTCAATAGTCCAAAACTAATATGGACTAAATATTTATTCGAATCATTAAATTTAGAACAAAATATTTTTTCAAAAATGCATATTTTGCATATTTTGACTTTAAATGCATATTTGGTGTCTTTTTAATGCATATTTTTAGCTTTTTAATGCATATTTGTGCATATTTTTCACTTTTAGAAGCATTCTTTATTTTGAAAAAAATCTAAAAAATTGATACGTTTTCATATTGTGATTCAAACAAAATAAACGTTCTTAAAAACTTTATTAACCTATGGAAAATCTTCGAGTTCTGTGTCTGTTTGTAAAATCACTAACTTGAATAACTTTTTAAGTTTTAAAGTGCATTATTTTTGCGAAAATAATAGTTTTTAGTGCATATTTCTTATATTTTTAATGCATGTTTTTCTTTTTCAGCCGCATATTTTAGGCGCATATTTTCCATTTTTAAGTGCCTAAAATTCCTCGCCCTATACATAAGTAAAAAAATCTGTCAAATGGCATTCAAATCGATTTGACTATTTTTTAACAAATTTTTAGTCGAAACAGTGATTTAAAGAAAGATTTAAGTTATTTTCATTTAATGCAATATTAAACATCTTGAGTACTTTAAGTAACTTTGGGTGTTAATTTTTAAAATTATTTATAACTTCCCAGCAAAATCTTTCATTACCAAATAAGTTGTTATATAATAGAAATTCATAGCTCCGCACAACTTATTTTTTGGCGTCTAAGCTCATTATTTTTGTTTGGCGTGGTCGTTTTTATAAGTAGTCACGCTTACCCGCTCGCTTACGAAAAAATGAGAAATAAGTAGTTATGAGATTTTGAATAATAAGTGGTTACACACATGCTTACAAAAAGTTGAATTATAAGTGGTTATCCGATTGCTTACTTGATTCTTAAAAATAAGGAGTTAAGCAAATACTATTAGCTTAAGAAAATACATTCAGAAAAATTTAAGTTTTTTCTAATGTGTAATTTTAGGACTCGTCATAAAAATTTAAAGATAAATCATATTTACATATAATAAATAAAAATGTATAAAATTTAACTGTGTAAAAGGTATTTATTTAAAATATTGCGAGTAAGTCATTATTTTATATTTAGAAACAATGAATACAATAGGCCGTTATTAGGAAGTCATTATTTTATATTATAAAATAATGCAGAAGGCAATGATATATCATTTTTGGTAATGCTGATAGTAATGAGGTGTCATTACCAATATTTTGCTGGGTTATTCTTAAGAATCCATTTGTTAAATTTTAAACAATTTTTTGTTAAAATATAATATGTTTTTAGTTCGATTTTTGAACATAAATTAATATCACTTTCTGTTTAAATTATTTTTCAAATTAAAGAAGGATGATAGAATTTTCACAAGTAAATTACAAAGAATAAAAAATTTTGAAAGAATTCGATAAGACCAGCAAGACAGAATACGTATTTTCCGCTTTCGCTACAAAGCCATCATCAGTGTCATTTGCCTTGATGGGTTAATCATTGATGATGATCTACTTATGTTGTAACGACGTGTTTTCACTTTTTAAGCTGGGGCATACTCAGCGTGCCCAGGATCCGTTACAAACTATTTATATTTCGATAAGAGAAGAAAACACTGTACAATTTAATATTTTTTTCATAACACGTTATAAACTTTATTATTTAATTGTTCTTAAACACGTAACAAGTTGACACGACACGAATATTTAATTTTTTACAGCCAGCAGAAGTCGGTCCCGTAGTAAACAACAGTACTTTGTATTGGGGTAGAGCAGGACGATAGCTCACTCTCACGGCCATGATTGAACAGAGCGATAGCTCACACTCACGGCGAAGATTTGAGCAGAGCGATAGCTCACGCTCACGGCGAGGATTTGAGCAAAACGATAGCTCACGCTCACGGCGAGGATTGAGTAGAGCGATAGCTCACGCTCACGGCGAGGATTGAGCAGAGCGATAGCTCACGCTCACGGCGAAATTTGAGCAGAGCAATAGCTCACGCCCACGGCGAGGATTGAGCAGAGCGATAGCTCACGCTCACGGCGAGGGTTTGAGCAGAGCGATAGCTCACGCTCACGGCGAGGATTGAGCAGAGCGATAGCTCACGCTCACGGCGAGGATTGAACAGAGCGATAGCTCACGCTCACGGCGAGGATTGAGCAGAGCGATAGCTCACGCTCACGGCGAGGATTGAGCAGAGCGATAGCTCACGCTCACGGCGAGGATTGAGCAGAGCGATAGCTCACAGCGAGGATTGAGCAGAGCGATAGCTCACGCTCACGGCGAGGATTGAGCAGAGCGATAGCTCACGCTCACGGCGAGGATTGAGCAGAGCGATAGCTCACGCTCACGTTGTTCGTCCGTATTATGGCACAGAGCGATAGCTCACGTTGCCGTCCCTATCGTCAACTGTCTTAGGTGGTCGAGTTGGTTAAAGGTGTTGAACGATAGTTAGACACCTTTAAGCTACTTAGTTAAAATCTTCTTTAAATGCAGAAAGATATTTCACGTTGCCGTCCACTGGCTAATTAACTCCAAATCGATCAATGCAGCAGCTTTTATACATGTTGATCGATTACACATAAACATTCACACATATGTATTACACAGTTGACAACAATTACACGAGTGTTAACATTAGTAGTACAATGATGCATTTGATAGTAGTTTCTAATGTTCAATGTTATGTTTGACATCTAGATGGCATTTTGAATAAAATACTGTTAAATTCAAATGTGATTTAATGAAATTAGAACAAAATTCATTTTAACTATATAGATATGATTTAAGCAAATTAAGCATATGGTAATATTAGTAAAAAATAATAATACAATTCATTGAAAACTTATATATGATACTGGGTTAAGAAAATTAAACATCTTGTATTTTTAATAAAGGTAATAATAAAATTCATTTGTAAGATATATATGAGACGCAAAAACGAACTCATTGACTTTTGCTCGTCTCATTGTCTCCCCTCTCTGGAGGTGGCAAACGTACTCGAACATTTCCGGTGCGAGATATTTTGATCGAATATTGTAGTCCATCTATTTTCTTTACGAAGCTGAGCTGTTTTTTCGGCTTATTGCACATAGCCTCCCGAATAATATTCCTTAAGGCTAGTGGTATTTCATTTTGCTGTAAATCGAGTTGTTGGTTTCCATCCTCTTGGTAAATGGATCTTTCCCCCTGGTTTGACCAATCAGTTACTGGAACCTCGAATGCCTGTAATTTAGGGTTGATCCTCTACTCTATAGATTCAGAGTCATCATCTTGAGAAGATGGTGGCAACGGTGTTGCAGGTGACGACGGTGGTATTGTTGATGATGACGACGTTGGTATTGTTGATGATGACGACGTTGGTGATGTCGTTGGCACTAATGGCACCTTTGGTTGTGTAACTACAGTTAGGGGCGTTATATATAATGACGATGATGATGACGATGATGATGACGACGGTATTGGTGTTGACTTCGATGATGGCGTTGACAATGACGTTGACGATGGCGTTGATGACGATGATTTTGACTGTGGTGAGTCTGACGACTGTGTTACTGTCGATGGCGACAATTTAATGCTGGTATGTGTTTTAGCAACGTTATCGATTTCCAACGGGGTTCTATTCGTGGGAATCAATACTTTAACGGTTAAGGATCTTTTATAGCATGTATAACCAAGATGCCTGTATTGTCGATCATTAACCTGCCAACTACAGAAACCTTTCCTTTTCGGTGGGGGAGGTGGTGTAGGTGGATGAAACGAATCGCTCTCCCAATCCAAAGATGGGGGTGATCGGGGCGATAATGGGGATGATGGACGTGGCTCTACGGTTCGGTCATCTAGCCCCAAAAAGGTACGCCGCAATTCTACGGCTATGGGGTCATTGCCCGCAAGCCATTCTTCTTCTTCGGTCAATCTAGACCCTATCGGTTCTCCATCTAACGTTTCTTTCCTGATTTCTTCATCAGATTCTAAAGCTGGTAGATCTGCATATCCATCTTCATTAAGATTCCCTAGTGTCTCTGAAAGCTCTTCATCCTCGAAATCAGGTATCTTGTCCTCGGGATGTGGTAATATTATGGAATCGTCCGAATCATCATCCTCTTCTGAGCATACGAAAGTTTTGGATCTGCTAGGTGTTTGTGGTCGATTCATGGGTCTCCATGATGTGTTTGACTTTTCTTCTGTTATCTCTCGACTGTTTAAGGGAGAGTATCGGGGTCCCACGATCGAAATACTATCATCATAAACTGGAGCAATGATACACTCGTGCTCGTTTCTACAAACACAAAAACACTGTCCTTTCTGTGGTGCTGACGGCTGGTACAAAACAGGTGGGCTGGGCGGATTTGGAACGAAATAATCATTGGTGTCGACGGTGACAAATGTTTCGTTTGGAAAACCTGCATTATCCAAGGTACGTGGTGACAACGGATTTGTTGTCGACCTTTTGACTTGGTGTTGTGGTGGGGTTGATGATATGTTTTCCAGATCTCCGGGTTTTCCCCGCTTGTGTCTTAGAGGGGAATTATGTGGACCACATTGATGCCGTTTGCCCTTTTTCTTTTGTGTGGTCATTCGGTACACATGAACTGGTTTACCCTGTTTTTTCGTATTTGGATTCGATTTGTGTTTGGTTCCTTGACTCGTTGATGGGACCTCATCGTCACTTAAAAAAATTGTCCGTCGGCCTTTATTGTTCTCTCTTGCCATGTTGGCCCGGAATTTTCTTTTGGATTCATCATATTTTCCAGACATTTTTTTTCTTTTTATTTCTCGAATCTAAGTAGAACAAATAGAAGAAGAAAAAAAACAGAATTAGTAACAGATATTGATAATTCTAATTTTGATATGGTTTCAGTTCGCTTATGTGGGCTGTCCTAGTCTCCCTACGGCCCTGCATTTGTAATCTTACAATTACTGGTGAAATGAATTCGATAACTGAGTATGGCCCCCCGTATTTAGGTGCAAGTTTAGCTGCAAAATTTTCAGCTGCGTTGGATAGCGGGTGTTGACGGACTAATACTAAGTCATTTACTTTTGGCTTCCATATTCTGCGACGTAAATCGTAATGTCTTTTTTGTTCTTGTGATGCTCGGATTAAGTTTCGTTTGACTGTAGTAAATATTTCCTTTAATTCGTTAGCACGTTCTTCAGGCACCATCCTTCGAGCCCCTGTGCCGACGGTAACCTCGTCATAGAGTGCTTTTGGAAGTCGTGGGTCGCGTCCTTGAGTGATATATGCCGGGGAATAGCCGGTGGATTCTGATATTCCCGTATTTATGGCTAACATAATTTCTGGTAACAATTCATCCCATTTGTTATGTTGCTGGCTAGATACTTGAGCAATAATTGTTTTAACAGTACGATTTGCGCATTCGGTCGGGTTCTCTTGCGGCGTGTATGGGGCAGTTAACTGTTGTTGCACTCCTATTTCGCGAAGATATCGTTGAAAAACGCGTGACGTAAATTGTGTTCCGTTATCAGTAATAATGACTTTTGGGACTCCATACCGTGCTATAATCCGTTCGCGTAACGCCTTTATTAAGCTATCAGCAGTAGCTTTTCGTAAGGGTACTAGCTCGGTCCATTTAGAAAACCGATCAAAAAATACTAATAACATGTTACAACCGTGTTTTGAACGAGGTAGGGGTCCTACGAAATCTGCGCAGATAGTGGCCCACGGTTCTTCTGGAGTCCGAGTTAACATTTCTCCCGCGGGACGTTGTTGCATGGATTTATGACGCTGATAGGACTCACATTTTCGCACGTAACGGCTTACGTCCCTATACAGTCCGGGCCAGTAGTATCGACTACATATTCTGTGCAGGGTTTTTCGAATACCGAGGTGGCCGGCGGTCGCACTATCATGGTTTTCGTGTAATACTCGTTGTCTTAAGGGGCCTGCTACACATAACTTCCATGGCGTGTCATCCTCGTCATTCGTGAGGCGTGAAAAGTGTCTATATAGTTGGTTTTCGATAATCATGTATTCGGAATATTTCTCGGGATGCTGTCGTACCTCATTCATTTTCTTTTTTAGCCAAGCGCATTCGTTTATGGACGCTACTGTTTGGATGTGGGCGAAGTGTAGAGTTTCGATGGGATGTCTAGATAGGGTATCAGCGACTACGTTGTTTTTACCTTTTCGATATTGAATAGTGAAAACATATTGTTGTAATTCAAGAGCCCATCTAGCTAATCTTCCGGTAGGACTTTCTATTGAATTCAACCATTTAAGTGACAGATGATCAGTAAGGACGTTAAATTTATAACCTTCTAGATAGGGCCTCATTTTCCGTATACCCCAGATTATTGCCAAACATTCTTTTTCTGTCGTAGAATAGTTCTTTTCGGCCTTGTTGAGGTGTCTGCTTGCATAGGCTATAACTCGCTCCACGCCTTCTAACTCCTGTGTAAGAACAGCACCTAGACCATAATCACTGGCGTCGGTTTGTAGCGTGAAAGTTTTATTGAAGTCGGGACAAGCTAATACGAGTGCTTCTGTTAATTTCCTTTTTAGGGTGTTGAAGGCTTTTTGTTGATCTTCTTCCCACTTCCAATGTTTACCTTTCTTAAGAAGGAGAGTTAGGGGTTGAGATATAGTGGAAAAATCCGGAACAAATCTTCTATACCAAGAGGCAACTCCTAAGAAACTTCGGACATCCTTAATGGTTTTCGGAGGTGGCATTTTTGCTATGGCTGCTACTTTATCAGGGTCAGTTTTAATACCATCACCGCTCACAACATGGCCCAAATACTTGGTTTCACGCTTAAAAAATTCACATTTTTCAGGATTAATCTTAAGATTTGCTGAACGTAAACGTCGAAGTACTTCTCGTAAGTTGGACAAATGTTCATCTAATGTTTTTCCAATGACTATAATGTCATCCAAATAGGCGAAAGCATGAAGTTCTAAATCGGGTCCGATTACCTGATCCAGAGCTCGTTGAAACGTCGCTGGGGCAGAATGTAGCCCAAATGGCATTACCCTCCATTGATATAGTCCGCGGCCTGTTACAGCAAAGGCCGTGTACTTTCGACTATCCTTATCCATCGGAATTTGCCAGTAGCCATCTTTTAGATCGAGGCTACTTACGTATTTAGCATTCCGAAGCCTATTTAAAATCGTATAAATGCGGGGCAATGGGTACGCATCGGGTACTGACCTCAGATTCAATTGGCGAAAATCCATACAAGTTCTCCAGGTTCCATTTTTCTTTTTCGCCAGAGTGATTGGGAAGCTGTAAGGGCTAGTTGATGGCTCTATGCATCCACGAGTGATCAGTTTATTAATCTCGGCGTCGATTATGGCCTGCATCGCAGGGTTTCGTTGAGTATAATTTATTTTTATTGGACGTTCATCTTTCATCACTATTTTGTGGGTTGCAATGTTAGATAACCCACTCAGATATTGAAATTTAGGCAATTCAGTTTCAAGAAATTTTTTTATTAATAGTTGTTTTTCAGGTGTATGATTCGATATTGCTCGGTGGCAATTTTCTTCCTCCTTTGGTTCTTCATGTACAATAACCTTGGTGCTTTCTGAACCCTCTGACAAACCTGTACTCTGATTATTGACAACTTCGTGCATATTGTCGCTTACAATTCCACATACTTCAGTTGAGTTCTCAAGCTGTTCAAGAGTTACAGAGAGGCCAGCACAGTAAATAGTGGTATTATATAGCCTCAAAAAATCCAAACCAAGGATCATGTCTTCGCTAAATCCGTTCATAATGAGGAAAACGCATTTTTTGGTCTTGTTTCCTAGAGAAACAGTAATTTTGGCAGCTTCATCAACAGTTACCGTTGAACCATCAGCTAACGTGACGTCTATATCCTCGTCAATATATTCAGGGACGATGCTCCATTTGGTATGAAAGTCTTTGTTTACAAAACTTCTAGTGGTACCAGTATCAATAATAGCAGTTACTAAGTTTTTTCCGATCAACACAGTGGCAGTGATTCGTGTTTCTTCACAATTTAGAAACGTCAACCGCGTTGAGGGCCTGTTGTTTTGACAAGTTGTTGTTTGATGTCGTAGGCGTCCACAACTAAAACAATTATTTTCAGTCTGGTATGTTGACCTGGCTGGACCACCGATCATACGAGATGGTTCTGTGCGACTTATTTGTGAAGTAGTAGGGATACTCTCAAAATCATCAGCCATTCCAATAAGTTCCTGAAGGGTAGTAAAATCTTTCCTACGAATATAGCGTTGGTAATCGGGGTGAGCATTTCTAAAAATTCTTTCCAACTTTTGGCTTTCTGTCAGATCTGAATGATGCATAAGATTTTGGAGGCAGAGCACATAATCTTTAAAAGGCTCCCTGGGTCGTTGTGTCCTCCTCCGAATTTCATCATCAAGTCTTTCAAAATAGTGGGAGGGAAGGAAAAAATCGTAAAAATCTTGTTTAAATGTATTCCATCTTTGCCATTTTCTATTATTATTTCTAAACCATGCCAAAGCACGTTCACAGAAAAATTCTGGCATCATTCGAGGCAACTGGTCAAGAGGAATATCGTACATTTCTGCTAATTCTTCTAGTCGTTCAATGAATCCTAGCGGATCTCTCCCCCCATCATATTGGATACCCCATTTTCTCACCTGATCCATGTATGTGTTTTTATTTTCTGGTAGTGGTATTAAGGGAAGTTTATCTTGGTTATTAGTAAATTCATCTTTTATAGGTGAAGAACCCAGGTGTTGAGGACTAGTTCCTGGAACTGCTAAAGCATGTGAAGGTGTTTTTACTTTTGATGGCGTTACTGCAGACGGCATTTCGTGTTTCCTTTGGATTTCTAAGAGTCGTTGCAAACACCCGTCATTATGTTCAGATGTTATGAATTTCGCGAATCGCTTCCGCAGTTCATCTACGCTACCCGTTGAATCAAGGTCGAACTCAGAAGTGTATAAAATTAAGTCCTCCTTCCTTAAGGAATATGCCCACGATGCTTTCAACATTTTCACTTTATCTATCTCCTTTGTTTTTTTCAAGTTTATTAAAAATACAAAAATTCTAACCCGATCTAAGTATTTGATTAATTACACGTGTTATTTTTATATTCTCTTTTCTTTTTTTTTTTTTTTTTTTTTTTTAGTCACGTTCAATTAAAAAAAAATGTTTTTTTTTTCACATTACATAGTCACATTCAATTCCAAAAAATGTTTTTTGTCTTTTTCGCATTAATTTAACAATCACAACATTTATTATTATTATATTTTTTTTTTTCGTGTTATTTTATTTCTAGTTTTCATATTTTAACATAGTCACATTCAATTTAAGAAAATTTTCGCTTCAATTCAACAATCACAATGTTTTTTTTTCGCATTAGTTTTACAATCACAATGTTTATATATTTTTTTTTTTTTTATATTTTATTTTAGTGATAGTTTCCAGATTTTAACAAAATTACAGCACATGCCAAAAATGTTTTTTTTTTTTTTTAAATTTTTAACACATTTATTTTTCTTTCAGTCTCTTATCGGGAACAGTTTTGCGACTGTCCCTGCTCGGGCGCCATTGTACCGACGTGTTTTCACTTTTTAAGCTGGGGCATACTCAGCGTGCCCAGGATCCGTTACAAACTATTTATATTTCGATAAGAGAAGAAAACACTGTACAATTTAATATTTTTTTCATAACACGTTATAAACTTTATTATTTAATTGTTCTTAAACACGTAACAAGTTGACACGACACGACACGACACGAATATTTAATTTTTTACAGCCAGCAGAAGTCGGTCCCGTAGTAAACAACAGTACTTTGTATTGGGGTAGAGCAGGACGATAGCTCACTCTCACGGCGATGATTGAACAGAGCGATAGCTCACACTCACGGCGAAGATTTGAGCAGAGCGATAGCTCACGCTCACGGCGAGGATTTGAGCAGAGCGATAGCTCACGCTCACGGCGAGGATTGAGTAGAGCGATAGCTCACGCTCACGGCGAGGATTGAGCAGAGCGATAGCTCACGCTCACGGCGAAATTTGAGCAGAGCAATAGCTCACGCCCACGTCGAGGATTGAGCAGAGCGATAGCTCACGCTCACGGCGAGGGTTTGAGCAGAGCGATAGCTCACGCTCACGGCGAGGATTGAGCAGAGCGATAGCTCACGCTCACGGCGAGGATTGAACAGAGCGATAGCTCACGCTCACGGCGAGGATTGAGCAGAGCGATAGCTCACGCTCACGGCGAGGATTGAGCAGAGCGATAGCTCACGCTCACGGCGAGGATTGAGCAGAGCGATAGCTCACAGCGAGGATTGAGCAGAGCGATAGCTCACGCTCACGGCGAGGATTGAGCAGAGCGATAGCTCACGCTCACGTTGTTCGTCCGTATTATGGCACAGAGCGATAGCTCACGTTGCCGTCCCTATCGTCAACTGTCTTAGGTGGTCGAGTTGGTTAAAGGTGTTGAACGATAGTTAGACACCTTTAAGCTACTTAGTTAAAATCTTCTTTAAATGCAGAAAGATATTTCACGCACTTATAGAAGGTCTTACCTCGTTGCCGTCCACTGGCTAATTAACTCCAAATCGATCAATGCAGCAGCTTTTATACATGTTGATCGATTACACATAAACATTCACACATATGTATTACACAGTTGACAACAATTACACGAGTGTTAACATTAGTAGTACAATGATGCATTTGATAGTAGTTTCTAATGTTCAATGTTATGTTTGACATCTAGATGGCATTTTGAATAAAATACTGTTAAATTCAAATGTGATTTAATGAAATTAGAACAAAATTCATTTTAACTATGTAACGTGTCGTTACAAATACCCTACTTATTCATATACCTAATAGAAATGCTGATACCCCTAACCAACGATATATTTTCACTGGGCTGGGCAAATATTCTAATAATTCTCATTAGGTTAATGGAACGAATTACTTATAAGGGAAAAGTTGTATAGCCAGGGAGAGCTTGAATCCAGTTGGAGTTGTACTATACTTCGTCCCGCGGCCGAAGTATACAAGCATAAGCCAGCCCGATTACAGTTCCCACATTAACCCGACTCACCTGCTTATTATTCTCGTGAGTCACTAACCGTATTTACTAATCGTAGTTACCATATTCCCTCGTTTGCCCGAATTAACCCGACTCACCTGCTTACTATTCTCGTGAGTTACTCAGAAATAGTTACTAATCGTATTTACATCTCCTCGTGTTCCCGAGGTAACCCGAACCCAGTTGGAGTTTTACTATACTTCGTACTTCTGCGAAGTATACACGAATAAGCCAACAAGGTCGGAGTTACCGAAATAACCCGACTCACCTGCTTACTATTCTCGTGAGTTACTTAGAAATATTTACTAGTCGTGTTTACATCTCCTCGTGTCTCCGAGGTAACCCGAACCCAGTTGGAGTTTTACTATACTTCGTACTTCTGCGAAGTATACACGAATAAGCCAACAAGGTCGGAGTTACCGAAATAACCCGACTCACCTGCTTACTATTCTCGTGAGTTACTTAGAAATATTTACTAATCGTGTTTACATCTCCTCGTGTCTCCGAGGTAACCCGAACCCAGTTGGAGTTTTACTATACTTCGTACTTCTGCGAAGTATACACGAATAAGCCAACAAGGTCGGAGTTACCGAAATAACCCGACTCACCTGCTTACTATTCTCGTGAGTTACTTAGAACTATTTACTAATCATAGTTACGATATTCCCTCGTTTCCCCGAAATAACCCGACTCACCTGCTTACTATTCTCGTGAGTTACTTAGAACTATTTACTAATCATAGTTACGATATTCCCTCGTTTCCCCGAATTAACCCCACTCACCTGCTTACTATTCTCGTGAGTTACTTAGAACTATTTACTAACCGTAGTTACCATATTCCCTCGTTTCCCCGAAATAACCCGACTCACCTGCTTACTATTCTCGTGAGTTACTTAGAACTATTTACTAATCATAGTTACGATATTCCCTCGTTTCCCCGAATTAACCCGACTCACCTGCTTACTATTCCCGTGAGTTACTTAGAACTATTTACTAACCGTAGTTACCATATTCCCTCGTTTCCCCGAAATAACCCGACTCACCTGCTTACTATTCTCGTGAGTTACTTAGAACTATTTACTAATCATAGTTACGATATTCCCTTGTTTCCCCGAATTAACCCGACTCACCTGCTTACTATTCTCGTGAGTTACTTAGAACTATTTACTAATCATAGTTACCATATTCCCTCGTTTCCCCGAAATAACCCGACTCACCTGCTTACTATTCTCGTGAGTTACTTAGAACTATTTACTAATCATAGTTACGATATTCCCTCGTTTTCCCGAATTAACCCGACTCACCTGCTGACTATTCTCGTGAGTTACTTAGAACTATTTACTAATCATAGTTACCATATTCCCTCGTTTCCCCGAAATAACCCGACTCACCTGCTTATTATTCTCGTGAGTTACTTAGAACTATTTACTAATCGTAGTTACGATATTCCCTCGTTTCCCCGAATTAACCCGACTCACCTGCTTACTATTCTCGTGAGTTACTTAGAACTATTTACTAATCATAGTTACCATATTCCCTCGTTTCCCCGAAATAACCCGACTCACCTGCTTACTATTCTCGTGAGTTACTTAGAACTATTTACTAAGCATAGTTACGATATTCCCTCGTTTCCCCGAATTAACCCGACTCACCTGCTTACTATTCTCGTGAGTTACTTAGGACTATTTACTAATCGTAGTTACGATATTCCCTCGTTTCCCCGAAATAACCCGGGTCACTCGCCGACTACTCCCGAGCGCACTGACAGGAGATTGTCTGTAGTACGATAATAATCGTGCTGACACTCTAAAGGAAGCAGACCTTTAACGAACCCAGCCCCCCTGAGTTCTTCCCCGGCTGGAAACAAAAACTGCATCACAAATGGCGCCCGAGCAGGGACCCGTCTCCAACGACGCATCTAGTGGAAAACAGGATAACTCAACCACCAACGAACTTGGAGCGGGTAACACAGACATTTCCCAAAGCGCAGGAAACACATTGCAAGTAGATTCTCTGGGTTGGATCTATCTACTTCGGAAGGACAAATTGGTAGAAGTATGTCGGCAGAATGGTATCGCTACAGAGGGATCAACCGTCGACAAATTACGGCGAGTGTTAGGCGAATTAGTTCGTAATAAACGACGCAGAGCCTCGTCAGAAAATTTGTTACGAGCCTTAGAGGAAGAGTTACTGGAGGAGGAGCGGAAACCGATTAATAGTCGACCCCCACCAACAATTACTCTTAATATGGCAACAACCGAGAAGGGCCCATCGGCCAGCGCACTAACCGATGCCGAAGTTATGAAGATAATATATAGGTGGGACTTAAAGTACGAGGGGGGAGAGAACCTAATGGAGTTCATCGAACGGCTAGAGGAACTCGCTGAGTGTTACGCGTTCACTCGTAGCCGATTACTTTTCTCCTTATTGGAGGTACTCAAGGGTCGTGCACTACTGTGGTATCGGATCAAGCGAAGTGAAATAACGACGTGGGACGAATTCAAAATGCAGGCAATCCGCTACTTTTTGCCAAAACGTCACCTCTCGCACTTGGAGGAGGCGATTTACCATCGCAAGCAAGGGCCAAGGGAAACCGCCAAGGACTACGTCATGTCATTACAAACTCTGATTCGCCGTCATCCTCTACTCAGCAAAATGGACCACGTTGATCGTATCTATGACGGCTTACGATGCGAGTATAAGTTGTACGTTCGGCGTCATGATTTTAAAACTCTGGATGAATTGATGGAACTTGCAGACGAGTACGAGTTGCTCCGCCGAGAGGAAGCTCGACACGGCAAACCACAACCCAATCACTGCTTAGGCGTAGCAATGAACTCACTACCCTATGACCGAAGCACTCACTGCTGGCGCTGCAAGAGGCCAGGTCACACCCGTCGGCAGTGTCGGCAGCCACCACGAATATTTTGCTCCCGATGCGGTCGTGACGATATCATGTCCCGGGATTGCTCTTGCGCGAGTATGGTGCAAGAAAACGATCGGGCAGACGGCCGGTACTATATAGACATACGCGTCAACTCCATCGGAGCCCGCGCTTTGATTGACACCGGATCCACCCTGACGTACATCGGTGAAACTGTTCGGCGTCAATTGGAACAACTGAGGATACGACCTCGACCTCATCAGCGGATAGTACAGTTAGCTGATAGCTCATGCGTAAGCAGCATTCAAGTATACCCGATTACGATCGAAGTAAATGGACACCGTACGCAGCTGCTCGCCTCCGCTCTGTCGGACCTAGCTGAACCAGTCATACTCGGCATGGATTTTCTTACACGTAGACGGGCTCAACTTACCCTTGACGGTATACGATTAATTGCCTCCCGTCCGCAACCGCCAGCAGCTAACGCAACGCCCCTATGTGCCGTCACCAGCCGAGATAATCTTACGGTAACTCAGGAAGTGGCATTGGACGCCATACTTACCGATTCCAAAAAGAAGTTCGAAGCCATCCGTGGGCCATGCAACAT
Organism: Leucophora obtusa; assembly: GCA_949987735.1. Classification (NCBI taxonomy): domain Eukaryota; kingdom Metazoa; phylum Arthropoda; class Insecta; order Diptera; family Anthomyiidae; genus Leucophora; species Leucophora obtusa. Next base: position 41,438,373 of record OX465296.1, read on the forward strand.
CGGAAAACACGTTATCACAATGAAACACGACCGGCCCATTAAGCAAAGGTATTATCCCCGTAACCCGGCAATGCAGGCAGTAATGAACCAGGAGGTAGATGAGTTGTTAGAGATGGACCGTATCGAACCATCGCACAGCCCCTATAGCTCTCCGGTCGTATTGGTTCGGAAAAAACAGGGTACTTGGCGGATGTGTATCGATTTTCGGCAAATAAATGCCGCTGCCGAAGCCGACGCATATCCTTTACCTCAAATCAATGCCATCCTTGATCAACTGCGCGAGGCAACATACATCTCCACTATCGATCTGAAAAACGGGTATTGGCAAATACCCCTCGAGGCTCGGTCACGTCAATTTACTGCGTTTACTGTTCCCGGCCGAGGCCTATTTCAGTGGAAAGTGATGCCCTTCGGCCTACATTCGGCACCCGCCACATTCCAACGAATTCTCGACCAAATCATCGGACCCGAGTTACACCCTCGAGCCTTCGCGTATTTAGACGACATCATCGTACTCGGCAAGACATTCGAGGAACACCTAGGGAATCTGCAAATCGTATTTAATAGGCTCTTGCAGGCAAACCTACAAATCAATTTTGAGAAGTGTGAGTTCGTTCGCACGAGTTTGCGGTATCTGGGCCACATTGTGTGTTCCGAGGGGATACATACTGATCCGGCCAAGGTTGAGGCCATGCGGGATATGGCGGCCCCAACAACAGTAAAGGAGCTTCGTCGAGTGCTGGGAGTAGCATCGTGGTACCGACGATTCGTACCTGGTTTCTCAAGTTTAGTGGCACCATTGACGAAACTCCTGAAGAAGAGGACCATTTGGTATTGGGGCCAGGAGCAGGATAACGCTTTCGACACCCTCAAACGGAAATTGACAGAGGCTCCAATATTGTGCTGTCCAAATTTCGAACATCCGTTCTTTTTACAAACTGATGCCAGTGGAGAGGGGCTAGGAGCGGTTTTGTTCCAGCGTCAGGGCGAGCAAGAGAAGGTGGTCGCCTATGCTAGTCGAACGCTTAACGACGCCGAGCGAAAATACTCAGCCACGGAACAGGAATGCCTGGCTGTACTATGGGGAATTCGCAAAATGCGACCTTATTTGGAAGGATACCGGTTTACGGTGATAACCGACCATCAATCTCTGAAGTGGCTGCACTCTATCCAAAACCCTTCGGGGCGCCTGGCCAGATGGGCCCTCGAGATGCAACAATACGACTTCGTCATTGAATACCGTAAGGGAACGCTGAATGTCGTGGCGGATGCATTATCACGTTGCCCTATACCCCGGGAAGCCTCGCATGGTCAGTTGGCGGCCACCTCGACACCGAAAGCTGGATGGTACCATCGGAAGGTATTGGAAGTAGAACAAACGAATGGTGATTGGTCTGATTACCAACTAATAAACGGTCGTTTATTTCGGCATTTTCCAAGGAAGTCCCGCATGTCAAGTGCCCCACAGTGGAAGCTGTGTGTACCAGAAGAGAACGTGGGACGCGTTTTGAGTGAGGTACATGACAATGCAACAGCGGGGCATCTAGGCGTTCACAAGACGGTGCGCCGAGCTCAGGAATGTTACTACTGGCCAGGGATGGTAAGAGATATTCGTCGCTATATACGATCATTCGACATTTGCAGTCGATATAAGGTCGAGCAGACAAAGAGAGCAGGACTTATGACCACAATGAGCACTACTCAGCCGTGGGAAGTAGTCAGTATGGATTTTATCGGTCCACTACCCCGTTCCTCACACGGCCATAGCTGGCTTCTGGTGATCATGGATAAGTTTAGCAAATGGGTCGAACTGATACCGATGAGACAGGCAACCGCCAGCGCCGTCGTTTCCGCTCTAAAGGAGAGGGTGGTCTATCGGTTCGGCTGTCCCAGGGTCATTATATCGGACAACGGTCCTCAGTTCATTGGAAAAGTTCTGAAAACATTTTTGGGCGAAAGCGGCATCGAACACCGGCTCACGGCCCCCTATACACCCCAGGAAAACCCGACCGAGCGCGCCAATCGCGTCATTAAGACAATGATCGCTCAGAATACCGGGGATAATCACAGACATTGGGACCGTTCGCTAGGAGAAATCTCATTCGCCATTAACACCGCCGTCCACGAGACAACAAAACGTTCGGCCGCAGATATATTGTTCGGCAGAAATCTAAACCCCCCGCGGAAATATCTGGAAGAGGGAGTAGTCCCGAATGAACAAACAAGACTTCCGCCTGGCCCGAACGAATGGAAGGAGATCGCTATAACTGCCAACCAAGCATCTCAAAAACAAAAAAAATATTATGACCTGCGTCGACGAGAATGGAACCCGAATATAGGGGACAAAGTATACAGCCGGGAGCATCACCTTTCGTCAGCGGCTGACCATTTCACAGGAAAGCTAGCGCCTAAATTTTCTGGCCCATACGAGGTGATCGGGAAAGTATCACGGAACATAGCCCTGATAAGCCTTGGCGGAGGTAAGAAACAGCGGGTGCATATACAGGACCTAAAACCCTCCTACGACAGGAAAGAAGAATAGATAAAGCTACCTACACCTCTACATTTTTTTATATATATATATTTTTATTGTGTGTCCCATTATTACTCACCGAAATATGCAAGGACTATAAAAGGAAGCGCAAAACAAAAGCCAAGATCATTTGAATAATGGACCGCAAACAAACAAGACCACTTGCACCAGGCAAGATAAGGGACTATCTACGTCAGACAGCAATGCCGAAAAGGGTTACCCCCTTCATTCCACCACCTGAAGCCCGGATCAGAGTAAGGGAAATTGTAAAGGCTCCAGTAGCTTCTTCGGGGGACCCGAATATCGATCGGGTTGCAAGAGATATATGGCGGAGGCGAAAGATCGAGCCCCTGCATACCGTAACTAGCGCTCCACCCCCATTGGCACCCGTTTCTTTGGACAACGGCTTGAAGAAGCTATCGGGTGGAACGGAATTACCCCGGACTACCCCTCCAGATCCACCACCATTGGCACCCGTTTCTTTGGACAACGGCTTGAAGAAGCTATCGGGTGGAACGGAATTACCCCGGACTACCTCTCCAGATCCACCACCATTGGCTCCTTTGTCACTGACCACGCCTTTGGCCAGGCCACTGCAAGGAAAACCCGATGACCACCTCGAAACCAGGTCACCTCTGGCATCCCTGTCAACACTTAAACTCACCAGGGCAGAGATCATAACCCAGGAAGAAGAAGACTGGAAGAACGACGTGCTTAACGTATGCGAGGCTACCTACAGCGAAGAGGAGGATTCTGATCCGTTTGAGGGAATTATTATCCGAGACCCCGGAACTCGGAAAAGGAGGCGGTGGGTAGTTAGCCGAAAGGACAGGCCGAAGGTGGAAGTCGTTGTGGAAAATGCCATGGTACGACTACGTAGTATGGGAAAGCGGAAGATATTTCCGCTTCACAAAGAGTAATATGGGACAAATAGGGAGAAGGCAAAGGCAGGAATTTTGATAAAGGAAAAGGAAAGAAAAACGGAAAAAAGGAAAAGAAAAAAAACAAAAAAAAAAAAAAAAAAAGAAAAAAAAAAAAAAAAAAAAAAAAAAGAGGAAAACTGTAGTGAATTTTTGAAAGAAAAGAAGAAAGAAAAAAAAAAACACAACAAAACACACAAAAAAAAAAAACCAAAAGAAAAAAAAAAAAAAAAAAAAAAAGGAGAAAAAAAAAAAAAAACAAAAAAAAAAAAAAAAAAACTGGTGAATTTTTGGAAAAAAAAACTTTGTTAGGGAATTTTTGAAGGAAAAGAAGAAAAAAAAAAAAAAAAAAAAAAAAAAAAAAAAAACTGGTGAATTTTTGGGGAAAAACTTTGTTAGGGAATTTTTTTTTTTTTTTTGCACATACCGAGCCGAAGCTCCTTGGAGTTCGGTAAAAATTACCTTCGGGTAGTGCAGATCGCAAGATCGAAACTCGTATAGTGCACTTTAAATTTACGGGGAATTTTAGTAGAAAAGAGGAAAAAAAAATGGAACCATTTATTTTTTCTTCAAAGTAGGGGGGGAATGTAACGTGTCGTTACAAATACCCTACTTATTCATATACCTAATAGAAATGCTGATACCCCTAACCAACGATATATTTTCACTGGGCTGGGCAAATATTCTAATAATTCTCATTAGGTTAATGGAACGAATTACTTATAAGGGAAAAGTTGTATAGCCAGGGAGAGCTTGAATCCAGTTGGAGTTGTACTATACTTCGTCCCGCGGCCGAAGTATACAAGCATAAGCCAGCCCGATTACAGTTCCCACATTAACCCGACTCACCTGCTTATTATTCTCGTGAGTCACTAACCGTATTTACTAATCGTAGTTACCATATTCCCTCGTTTGCCCGAATTAACCCGACTCACCTGCTTACTATTCTCGTGAGTTACTCAGAAATAGTTACTAATCGTATTTACATCTCCTCGTGTTCCCGAGGTAACCCGAACCCAGTTGGAGTTTTACTATACTTCGTACTTCTGCGAAGTATACACGAATAAGCCAACAAGGTCGGAGTTACCGAAATAACCCGACTCACCTGCTTACTATTCTCGTGAGTTACTTAGAAATATTTACTAGTCGTGTTTACATCTCCTCGTGTCTCCGAGGTAACCCGAACCCAGTTGGAGTTTTACTATACTTCGTACTTCTGCGAAGTATACACGAATAAGCCAACAAGGTCGGAGTTACCGAAATAACCCGACTCACCTGCTTACTATTCTCGTGAGTTACTTAGAAATATTTACTAATCGTGTTTACATCTCCTCGTGTCTCCGAGGTAACCCGAACCCAGTTGGAGTTTTACTATACTTCGTACTTCTGCGAAGTATACACGAATAAGCCAACAAGGTCGGAGTTACCGAAATAACCCGACTCACCTGCTTACTATTCTCGTGAGTTACTTAGAACTATTTACTAATCATAGTTACGATATTCCCTCGTTTCCCCGAAATAACCCGACTCACCTGCTTACTATTCTCGTGAGTTACTTAGAACTATTTACTAATCATAGTTACGATATTCCCTCGTTTCCCCGAATTAACCCCACTCACCTGCTTACTATTCTCGTGAGTTACTTAGAACTATTTACTAACCGTAGTTACCATATTCCCTCGTTTCCCCGAAATAACCCGACTCACCTGCTTACTATTCTCGTGAGTTACTTAGAACTATTTACTAATCATAGTTACGATATTCCCTCGTTTCCCCGAATTAACCCGACTCACCTGCTTACTATTCCCGTGAGTTACTTAGAACTATTTACTAACCGTAGTTACCATATTCCCTCGTTTCCCCGAAATAACCCGACTCACCTGCTTACTATTCTCGTGAGTTACTTAGAACTATTTACTAATCATAGTTACGATATTCCCTTGTTTCCCCGAATTAACCCGACTCACCTGCTTACTATTCTCGTGAGTTACTTAGAACTATTTACTAATCATAGTTACCATATTCCCTCGTTTCCCCGAAATAACCCGACTCACCTGCTTACTATTCTCGTGAGTTACTTAGAACTATTTACTAATCATAGTTACGATATTCCCTCGTTTTCCCGAATTAACCCGACTCACCTGCTGACTATTCTCGTGAGTTACTTAGAACTATTTACTAATCATAGTTACCATATTCCCTCGTTTCCCCGAAATAACCCGACTCACCTGCTTATTATTCTCGTGAGTTACTTAGAACTATTTACTAATCGTAGTTACGATATTCCCTCGTTTCCCCGAATTAACCCGACTCACCTGCTTACTATTCTCGTGAGTTACTTAGAACTATTTACTAATCATAGTTACCATATTCCCTCGTTTCCCCGAAATAACCCGACTCACCTGCTTACTATTCTCGTGAGTTACTTAGAACTATTTACTAAGCATAGTTACGATATTCCCTCGTTTCCCCGAATTAACCCGACTCACCTGCTTACTATTCTCGTGAGTTACTTAGGACTATTTACTAATCGTAGTTACGATATTCCCTCGTTTCCCCGAAATAACCCGGGTCACTCGCCGACTACTCCCGAGCGCACTGACAGGAGATTGTCTGTAGTACGATAATAATCGTGCTGACACTCTAAAGGAAGCAGACCTTTAACGAACCCAGCCCCCCTGAGTTCTTCCCCGGCTGGAAACAAAAACTGCATCACAACTATATAGATATGATTTAAGCAAATTAAGCATATGGTAATATTAGTAAAAAATAATAATACAATTCATTGAAAACTTATATATGATACTGGGTTAAGAAAATTAAACATCTTGTATTTTTAATAAAGGTAATAATAAAATTCATTTGTAAGATATATATGAGACGCAAAAACGAACTCATTGACTTTTGCTCGTCTCAATGTTAAATGGGAAAACATATATAATATGTTAACAATCCAACTAGACTAACATTAACGAAATCTAACAATGCTATTTTTATCCTTTTAGTTGTTACTGTTTTTTGGTTTAAAGTTCTATTCCTTAATTGAAAAATAATTTAAACAGAAAGTGAAATTAATTTATGATCTAAAAATCGAACTAAAAACATTAATTTATCAAATAAAAAGATCAACTATACATACCCCTCATTCAAATATAATATTTTCATATTTCCGCTACTTCTAGGTATATGGCGCCACGAATGTGTCCTACGTTTTAAAGATGGCGCTCTTTTTACCATCCCGATTTTAAAATTGGCCCATATCCCGAAAACTAAGAGAGATAGAGCAACAACCCCATGAAAACGTAATATCTATCCAAAAATGGACCTTGGTGGGGCCTTGAACCATTGGTAATTTTTAGTAAAAATTTTAAATTTCATAAAATTGCCAATATCTTAAAAACTAAGCGAGATAGAGCAAAACGTTTGCTCCTTTGGAGTATCCTTTCCTTTGATGATATGGACTAGAGCCGGCGAGGGTTCTGAGGCCCTATAATTTCAATACATTTTACACTCAGTATAATTACAAATACAATTGTAGTGTACCTATTGTTTTCCTTGAATTTGGATTTATTAAATTTAACAAAAAATGTATTAAAATCAACAAATTTTATTATAACAGGAATAGATTGTCGTGCCTATTCCTACGATAGTCTGTGACTCTTAGTTGTGGCTGTATTCAACATGTATTTGTTATTGCAAAGTCACAATAAATTATATTTATTCAAATTTTTGTTTGAAAACTTGAAAAATATTTTCCTGGTATCGACACAATCGTAACATTGACAAATAAAATTAGAATTTATTGAATTTTATTGTTGTTTTGTATGAAAATTTATGACTCTGAGTCTCAAAAATACCCAGTCACAAAAATACAAACGGGAAAGCGGTGGCAAAGCACTTTAGCAGGTGGTACAAGTACTGGTAAAAAGTGCTTTTCCATTCCCAAAATGATAACAGCATTAGACAAAAGGACCGGCTGTTCAAAAAGCGCCAGAAAAGCACTGGAGGAACAAAATTTTTGAACATTGGCAAAATGCTGGCAAAACCAATAAGTATGTGGTCTGGAAATATATTTTCCAAAATAAAATTTAAAAAAAGTTCGTATGTATTTGAAATTCAGAAAATATCATTTGAAATTCAGAAAATGTCAATTGAAATTCAGAAGATATCATTTGAAATTCAGCAAATATCATTTGAAATTCAGAAAATATCATTTGAAATTTAGAAAATATCAATTGATATTCAGAAAATATAATTTGAAATTCAGAAAATATCAATTGAAATTCATAAAATATCAACTGAAATTCAGAAAATATCAATTGAAATTCAAAAATCGTCATTTGAAATTCAGAAAATATCAATTGAAATTCAGAAATCGTCATTTGAAATTCAGAAAATATCAATTGAAATTCAGAAAATATCAATTGAATGAAATTTAGAAATCGTCATTTGAAATTCAGAAAATATCAATTGAAATTCAGAAATCATCATTTGAAATTCAGAAATTGTCAATTGAAATTCAGAAATCGTCATTTGAAATTCCGAAAATATCAATTGAAATTCAGAAAATATCATTTGAAATTCAGAAAATATCAATTAAAATTCGGAAAATATCATTTGAAATTCAGAAAATATCATTTGAAATTCAGAAAATTTCATTTGAAATTCAGAAAATATCAATTGAAATTCAGAAAACATCAATTGAAATTCAGAAAAATGTAAACAGAATTTTTTATAGAATCCGGCCAGGTAGATAATGTTATACCCTATAAAAAATTTATAAATATATGGGTTTTAATACGTTTGATTAATAAGTGGGATTAAAATTCATTTTACTTACGTGAGTGAGAATTATTTAAAATTTGTGTGCCTCAATGATTTTATAAAGACTAATTTCTTTCTTGTTACGAATTATGGCTCCAAAATGAAAGGCTGAAATTCAAAGCCCATTGAAAGGTATTGGACTATAATAAAAGCGAAGTTAATAAAGACCAAACAGACTGCTAATTATATAAAAGATTTTGAAAAAAAAGTGGAAAGTTGTATCCAAAGCAATAACAAACAGCACTGTCAAAAACTTAATGGAAGGCATTCGGAAAAAAGCTAAAATCGGAGTGGACCACAAAATGAAAAGGATACTTTTTTGTTCTTATATACTTTTAATACTATTATTTATCAGACCAAATAATAAAAGTAAAAATAACTATTTATTTAATTGTTGTTTTTTTCTTACAAAATTTCCGGATTTGAAACATTACACTCCATATTTTTTTTAATATTTATAATGAATTTGTGTAAATTCATTAGCTTTTTAATTTTGCAGTTATTAAGAATATATAAAACAAAATTATGACAAATAGCTTTTTATGTACCTGTGTAAATACCCAGTGGCAATCTGACGGTTACCAGTGGCAATCGTCTGGCAATCTGACGACCTGGGTTCAAATCACGGCAGGAAAAAAAATACATATGAACTTTTTTTAAATTTTATTTTGTAAAATATATTTCCAGACCACCTATTTACTAGTTTTGCCAGCGTTTTGCTAACGTTCAACAATTTTGTTCCTCCAGTGCTTTTCCGGTGCTTTTTGAACAGCCGGTCCTTTTGTCTAATGCTGTTATAATTTTGGGAATGGGAAAGCACTTTTTTCCAGTACTTGTACCACCTGTTAAAGTGATTTGCCATCACTTTCCCGTGTGTATTTTTCTGATAGGGTAGTAATGAAAAAAAAAAAATAAATAAAACCAGAATGGCAGTGGCAGGAATGGCCTCTTGCACTTGTTTAATAATTATTTTTTGTATTTAAGACACTAAGACAAAATATCTCGAAACGATAAAGTGGTGTTTTTATGCCAATCAACTTTCATATCAAAGAATAGCTAAGTGGTAGACAGCTTGATTGCTAGTCTAGCCCTAAAGATTGCTAGTCTAGCTCTCTGACTAGCAATCTTGAGGTTGCAAGTTCGATACCCGGTAGAGGAAATAAAAAAAATGTTTTAAAAATAAAAACAAAAAAAAATATTTTTTAAACTTTCAATCACTGTTGGCAACCGATTCATAAAGTTGGCGATATTGGTTAAAGTTATTTCAACAGTTTTTCGTTAGGGTATTTTAAGGTTAACGGTATTTTAAGTCATTTCGTTAAGTTATTATAGCGTTAACGCTATTTAAAGCCATTTCGTTTAGTTATTTTAAGGTCAACGGTATTTTAAATTATTTATTTAGTGGTATTTTAGGGTTAACGGTATTTTAAATTATTTTGTTAGGGTATTTTAAGGTTAATGGTGTTCAAGGTTAATGGTATTTTAAGTTATTTCGTTAGTGGTATTTTAAGCTTAATGGTAGTCATTTAAAAGTATTTTATAGAGTTGTCAAACCCGGTTTCCGAATTATTCGATAAACCGGTTTTTTCCTCTATTTCCGTGTTTTTTAAACCGGTCTTTGAAAAAGGGCGGTTTTCGAATTATTCGAGAAACCGGTTTTTTAGTGTCGAATAATTCGCCATTTTCGAATATTTATAAGGTGAAAATTTCTAATAAATTTTCTTCATTTGTTCAATAATTATGCAAAATATTTAAGTGCCTATGCATAAAAATTTGAAAACTTTATAACACATTTATAAAACGAATTTTGTATGAAAAATTTATAAGTCACTTAAAAATTTTCAAAGTGATTATGCATACGACCTTCAATATTTGATTCCCTCCTTTAGGTAGGGTTTATTGACTTTGTCGTTGCTATGATGTACATTAGTGGACTATTATCGAAAAAATTTATTTTTTCGAAACAAAAATGTTGAAATTCTTGCAAGAGACTGTGTTGTTTTTGCAGATTTCTACATTTTCTCTCTATCTTCCATTTCCTCAATAAATAAAAGGAGTTTATTTTCTTATTTTTTAGCTTTCCTCCCCTCGTGACAAAACTTTTTGCGATCTAAAACCGTAAAATTGTAATAAAAATTTTAAAAGTCACAAATAGTTTCACATTAATTGGAAGACTACAAGCTTCATAAGGCCAAAGTTATTTTTTGCGACATTTTCAAAATAGACAGGACTATTAAATTAATGCAAAAAACTTCCACCGCAATTTTGTAACAATTCCAGAGCAAGTGAAAAATCATTTCTGTTTTTGTGGACGTTAATAGATTCTTTCGCAAAAATTACGACCAAATTCTGCGCTTTTAGATCTGTCCGAAAGTGTTTTTATTTAGAAAAAGCAGCGCCTTTATTCCTCATGGAATAATTTACGCCGCGAATTGCTTTCAAGAAAGGAAAAAATAGAATGTTTCAAGATTTTTAGCAATTTTTTGCAATTTTATAAGAAAATTTTATAAGAAAAAAAATAAAAATAAAAAATGACTATTTACAAAAAAACCGGAAAAACCGGTTATTCGTAAACGGGTTTTTCAAATAGGTCGAATAATTGACAACTCTAGTATTTTATGTAGATCTTTACTGGTATTTTACAATTAGTGTTTCTTAAACATGCTCTCAATTGCTGAAAAACAGTTTCGTTTACACTCCTTAAAAAAGTACTGGAAAAATGTTGAAGTGGGAGTACTCTTCTCTTGACAACTCAATGTTAAAATCATAAGTGTTTCTGTTAAAAAAAAAAGTACATCATTAATTGTAGTGCTTTTTCTACTACTTTAGTATCTCTGTTTTTCCTGGAAAGTAATAAAAATAGCGACAGAATATGTCTGCCATTTATTAATAAAGTGCCATCTAATGATAACGATGTTTATGTAACTTATTTTTTTGGTGATGTCATACCCCTGCGTAAAATTAACAGTAATTTCATGCTTTCCAATATCTTCTTTCGTTTTTTGTCTTTTATATTGATTACAGCTCGTTTCATTTTAATACATGTGTCCTACTTTTTTTTGTGCACTGTATATTTCTGACTAAAGGTTTTTTTAAATTTGCCCCCTCTATCACACATTAAAATTTGATGGAAATAGTAAGAGAGAACTCACAAACAGACCCTCATTTTCGTATTGGACCAGTAGTTTAGGAAATGTGTAATTACACATTGCTTCGTAAATTAAATGTTAAAAATTTAAAAAAAAAATTGTTTTTAAAATAAAAAAAAAATAAGTTAAAGGATTATGAAGATTAAAAACACGTCGATTCTAAAACCGCATAAAATCAAATTCATATAAACAAAATCCACATAAAAAGAGATTTAAGTGTACAGCACTTAAATAGTCTCCCTACGGGGAAAGGGACCGGTCCCAGATGACACGCAGGATAAGTCCCAAGGGGGCGGAGACCAGTCGTTGATCGGTCTTTTTGTTTGAAAGAGACATATCACTTTAACATGGCGTTGTCATTGGAAATGACCAATTGCCACAGTTTAGACACATTGTGGCAGTAAGGTGGCGTGTCTAAAAATAGCTTTTCAAATAAACTAATAAAAAATTAAGAATTAAAAATAATCTACTTGGCGTGGAAGCAGGGCTCGATAACACAACCTTAAGGTTGTACAAGCAGAATTCTGCTTGTAAGGCAAACGCTTTACCGTCTGAGCTAATGTTGCTTATGCGTGATGGCTGGTTGATGGTTAAGTTATATGTTTTTCGTTTCTGTTCAAATAAAAAAGAGAAAGAAAAAACAAACGCACACACAGAAAATAAAAAAAAACATGGAAAAGAAAAAAATAGAAAAGAAAACAACATTAACACACACACAAATATGGTGGAAGTGCCTTGAATATGCCCCCGATTGACCGGTCATGGGATAGGTGCCTTAATGGCAGTTGACTTGTTTTTTGCGTTGGCCATAATTAAATTAAAAAATCAATTAAAAATTAGAAAATTACCTCAAAACCTCTGATAATATAAATAAAAATTTTAAAAATTCCCCTTAAGTTAAAAAGAAAAGTTAAATGAAATACCAATTGTTAAAACTAAAATAGCTTTAAGGCTTCATTAGTCTAATCGTAAAGTAAAAAAACGTCAATTCAATGTGTTAAAATAATATAGAAATAGATTTTTATCTTTTTTCTATGCATTGAAACTGTTGTCAAGTAAAATCGTAAAAAAGTTCTGTTGAAAATAGAAATTTTCTATTTTATTACTTGACATTTAATTCTATGCACAAGAAAAAGATAAAAAATACAATATTTTTATTTTTTATACTCTTTTTATTCATTATGAGAATGATACGTTACTTTTTTTACGATAATTCCAAACTAATTTGGACTTTAACATTAAAAAAACGTTGAAAATACAAAACTTAAAATTTCTTAGCAAAACATTATAGAAATTTAAAATAAGAGCTAAAATAAGCAAATCGTGAAAAAATAAAGTTAAAAATAAATAAAAGAGTAAAATAAATAAAAAATATTTTTAAAATTTTTTTTATGCCGACAATTTTGTTTTTTATTTCGGTAACCGATCAGAAAATACTTAGAAAATTAATTCATTTTCTTTTGTTCATATTTGTACTAATTTAGTAATATGCCTTCGGTTGACCGGACACGGGATAGGTCCTTGGAGGGCAATTGGCTCCTCATTTCCCGTAGGGCTCTAAGGGGCAGGGACCGGTCCTTGATCGGCATTTTTGTTTGAAAGAGACACGTCACTTTAACATGGGGTTGTCATTGGAAATGACCAATTGCCACAGTTTAGACACCTTGTGACAGTAAGTTGGTGTGTCTAAAAATAGCTTTTCAAATAAACTAAAAAAAATTAAGAATTAAAAATAATCTACTTGGCGTCGAAGTAGGGCTCGATAACACAACCTTCTGATTGTGGGGCAAACGCTCTACCGTCTGAGCTAATGTTGCTTGTGCATGATGCCTCGCTGATGGTAAAGTTATATATTTTTCGTTTCTGTTCAAATAAAAAAGAAAAAACAAACACTACAAGCAAATAAAAAAAATGGAAAAGAAAAACTCAGATAATATAATAAAAAATTCAAAAAATTTCCCTTAAGTTACAAAGAAAATTAAATGAAATACCAATTGTTAAAACTAAAACAGCTTTAACATTAAAAAACGTTGAAAATACAAAACTTAAAATTTCTTAGCAAAAAATTAAAGATATTTAAAATAAGAGCTACATTAAGCAAATCGTAAAAAAATAAAGTTCTAAATAAATAAAAGAGTAAAATAAATAAAAAAAATATTTTTAAAAATATTCCGCGAATTTTTTTTTTAGTTTTAAAAGCAACAGTGAAAGTAACGAATCAGAAAATACTTAGAAAATGAATTCATTCTCTTTGGTTCATATTTGTACTAATTTAGTAATATGCCTTCGGTTGACCTGGATAGCAATTGACTCCTCATTCCCCGTAGGGGTCCTCGTCCATTCAAAGCGGCTTCAATTTCAATAGTATATGGCTAAGTGCATTAAGTTAGGACTATAAAATCAACCCGTTTCGTTTCGGTTGCAAAACCTGAAAGGAAATAGTTAGTTAGCTTTTTTAACTTGATAAATTTTATATTAAATTGACACTTGACCAGACGTAAAATAACTTGACAATCAAGGCCATTCCAGGTCATGTGGCAACCTCAATACTTATTTCGATAACTACCTTAGTTTAAGTATTAAGAATTCATGATTTTTGGGGCCCTCCAGTTCATTTTATTCATGTGATATAATTTTTAATATTTTTAAATAAATTTTATTTTTTATTGCTAGTGAAAATAAAGTTGAGATTTTAAGGATTTTATTCAAGGTTTTATTCTTTATTATTTTTTTTATTATTCAGCGATGGTTGCTGTATTTAACAATTTTTTTTTGTTGCTATTGTATTGTTTTGTCTGACAATACCGGAAACTAAAGCAAATGGATTACTTTTCTGTTTTTTTTTTCTGTAGCTACAAAAGCTATGAATTTTGGTTGAATTGTCTACGAAATTTTTTATTTTTTTTTTATTGTTAGTAAAATTTAAAATGGGGCAGCCCTAACCCATTTATAAGGATTTCATACTGATGATGATTATAAATAATGTTAAATATTGTTCACAAAAAATGGTATGTTATTGTTTTGAAACGGATACATATATATGTAATACTATACTTATTTATAATTTATATGGTTCAAAAAAGGATAAATAAAAGAAATTTGTGTTAGCTAATAACAACAGTAAGTAACAGTTGGAACTCTGTTTTCCCAACCCTACTAAAAAAAAATTATATGACTTTTGATATTATATATAATTATATCCGAAAAATTAGAAGATCTAATTGTATCAAATTAGATCGTATTATGATCATATTAGATCTAATTTGACAAAATTAGATCTAATTAGATGGAATAAGATATGGTTTGATACAATTTTATCCGGATTTCGTCCTCATCCAAATGTATCAAATATAATATAATCATATCCAACTAGATATAATGGCGTATAATTCGATAGATTTATACATAATTATATGAGGCATATGTAACTATATATAGGTCTATATATAATTGGATATTGTAATATGTTGCACTATATATTGTGCAATATATAACAGGATATAATTATATATTTACGATAAAATTTCGTAAAATTGTATATAATTATATCTACAAAATTTTATATCATAATATATGATTATGTCAAAACATTTTTACTTGGGAAACTAAATTTATAAAAAATTAAAACATTATTTACTGGGTTCATTAGTTTTTTGGTGAGATAAATTTCTTAGATTTAATAGTTTTTTTTAAGGAATAATTAGTTAATTTCTAACAAGGAAGACACTTCAAACTAAACACTACTATTTGGATGAAATTTCGATATGTTGTAGAAACAAAAATTCTAAGATGAACATTTCACGGTTTTTACCATCAGAAAGGGACTACTTGTGTTTTGTAATCGAAGTCTCATAACCTTTATTTTGCTAATGGTAATTTTTAGCCCAGCTAACTATAATAATAGCTTTGTGATGATGTTGATTACTACCAAATACAACTGACCGAGTCCCACTTTTGATTACACTAAATTATATATTTTAACATATTTATTTCACCGTTAATTGAAGTTTCCTCCAAGGAATTTGACTTAATCTGTTGCCCGAAATTTCACACCAAAAGTCTTGCATTAATTTTTATAATTGTTATTAGTGTAATACTTTGTATTCAGTTGAAGTCAATGGAGTGTTACAAAAGCCCAACAATAACTATAAGCCATCCCATTAACTTGTAGTGTAAAGGGAAGAACATACAAATAAAAACTTTTATGATTAATTTGTACCCTGCGATACATACCTACCAAATGAAATATTGAGGAAGTCAAGAATAGTAAAAAAATATAATTTATGACAAATTTTATCTTAACAAAAAAAAAATCAAATTTATAACAAACAAAAGTGTCCTCTAAAATTTTGATAAAAATTTATCACTATCAAACATTTGATCATAAATTAAAAAAAAAAAAAATTAAATAAATAATTTATATTTATCAACCTACATTTCGTACATATTCAATGAATATTATTCATGTATAAAATAAAATTTAAACTCTTCAAACTTTACCCGTTATATGTAACTTTTTTCATACTTAAGTACAATTTTCAAAAAGTTTCTTTTCATTCTTTCCAATATCAGCACATTGGTGAACAAATTTCCTATAATGATGTGTTTAAGATGAATTTTTGTCTTCATTTTTTTTTATAATTTTTCTGATGATTAATGTGAATTTTTATACAAACCTAAAAGGTGACTTCAATCAAAGTTTTTTGTTAACAATTTTTGAAATAACGTTAAAATGTTTGCTCTTAAAGTTTCAAAACTTCACAAAACAAAAACTAAATCAGTCGATGGGTGTCTCTTTTCTAAAGTGACAACTGCAGTGAAATGTAGGTTATATAGCAAGAAAAAAGGTAAACTTTTAAAACTTTCTGTCATAATTTTTGTTATATGTTGACACTAGGTATACTTGAGTATTTTATACTTTGAACTCTATCAAAGCAGAAAATAAATGGATTTTTTTTTTTATAAAAAAAGCAATTGAGTTATTGAATAGTTACTTTAATGCAGGGTTGTTCATTTTATGTATAAAAACCCTGCAAAAATATTTATATTTTCAGACATTTTGGTTGGTTGGAAATAAATAAACCAATCAAAATGCTTCAAAAGTAAATCAATTGAAATTATTCTACCATCCAAAATTTTAATTTGATTTAGCTTGGATTGAAGTCATTTATTTCTTTAAAGCATTTTTTGGCGAAGCCTAAAATTAAGTATTGGCTTATTTAATTTAATTCATGCTGCGTCAACAGGCGTGAATTCTGCACAGTAAACGCAAAGAAAAAAATAACATGGTTGAGATGACTATATTCGGGGAGCATCATCATATATTTTTTTATTTATTATTGCGACAATCATATTATGAAATAGTTTTGACAACCATACCCTTATATTTTTTATATAATATGATATACACAGAACCAAATTTGTTCATAAATAGTATGAACGTCTATCATTGATTTCAGTTCATAATATGTATGAACAAATTTATACAATGTACGAATTTTCACTAAATTTTTCATTTCCAAAAATATTTAAAAAAAACACATTAGTTTGAAAAAGAAAACAATTGTCAGACATTTTCTTTTGTATTGTTGAAGACACTAAATTTATAAAATAATTGCTAAAAATGTTACAAGGATGTCGAAAAGGCAGGTACGTGCAATTTTATTTAACATCTCGATTTAAAAAATAACAATATTTTTATTATTTCAGATGAATATTTCAAATTGTATTAACAATTTGCTCATTTGACACAGAAGAAACATAATTTTGGACAACGGATAATGGTAAATTCAATTGACTCCGAAAAGTTTTCCTAAATCAGCATGCTGCATAAATTGTTTAAGATACGGTATTTAATCTTCCTATGTATTAAATATTTCTTTCTATTTTATATTTCTTTGTTATTATTTTAAAATAAAGAGGATAAGATCCATCGTCTATGGACTCAAATACTAGTTTTTATTAAAACATTAGCAATTTCTTTAATTTGCAACAGAAATATTCAATTGTATAAAAAAATGCGTCATGAATTTTTTCATAATATGTATGAACAAGTTCATACATTGTATGAAAAAGTTTTGGGAAAAAATTATAATGTTAGATTCATACATATTATAAAAAATTCATTCCATGTATGAAATATTTTTTTCTGTGTATGTACAATAGACCGACTGACTCGACGTATATGGACAGAAAAAAAGTAGAAAAAATTGCCTGTCTGAAAATAAACCTTAGTTTGTTTTATGTTGATTCCCAAAATATTTCGGGTCTAGGAATCAGATTTCATGAGCTGGACCATTTTTAAACAAGGTCTCTTTTTTTAGTTTTTATAATAAATTTGCATCTTAGCCGAAGACAACATACACAATATGGGTATCGTATGAAAGGTTTTTTAGAGGCGCGTCCAGCGGTATATATAACATGTTCAAGCGCATCCTGACATGTCCTATTTTCAAGGATATTCTATAAAAAAAACAAATTTTTGACTCTTTTGTACAAAGATATTTGTGATTGAAATGTCAAACTTACACATCATAATCTATAGACGATTTAAGTGAAAACGTGTTTCAGATTTTTTTGAAATTCGCGATTTTTCGCATTTTATCAGAATTGCATTTGAATTCAGTATGTAGTTGATGTAACATAAAAATGCAACTTAACAGAAAAAAAATCCATCGCGCGCTTTTTTTGGCGGATTAACTTTTTTTCGCGAAAAAATTTTTTTTTTAATTTTTAATAGCAATTTAAATTCAGTTTCTAGTAGATCTAAGGATAAAAATGCAACTTAACAGAAAAAACCCAACACCCGTTTTTTTTGGCGGAATTTCTTTTTTTTTCGCGAAAAACGTATTATAAAATTTTATTTAGGGTCAGCCTATATTTAGACTTTTCTTAAAAAAATTACAGACACACGTATTTCGATAAAATATTTTATTTAATAATAAACCTAAAAAAAATTTCATAAAATTTTTTATTTAATTGGGGTAGCTCTAAATTTTTATCAAAATTTGGTCCAGAGTACCGTGAAAAATGTATTAGATTTGAAAAATTCTAGATTATATCCACTCGGCGATGATTTGCTTGTCAAAAAAAGTTTTGGTATCCATATTGCCCTATTTAGAACATATTCTTTCCACCACATTGAATTTCTGATAAAACGCGAAAAATCGCGAATTTCAAAAAAATCTGAAACACGTGTTTACTTAAATCGTCCTTTGGCAAAACTTCGTTATATGACCAAAATTCCTCCAAATCGAAAGGGGTCGATTCCAACCATTGGTCAATTTGAGATGGAATGACCCAAAATAAATCACTTGTTTATCGCTTTTTACTTAACCTATAACAGTAAGCATTTTAACGCAAAATAAACAATAATTTTTTTGAAGGTTGTCGGACGGATTTCTTCTTTCACAAACTATGTCTCTATTAAAATTAATACCTACCGCAAAGTTTTTTTCCATCTCAAACACTAATATGGACCGGTCCTATCTAGAATCAATATGCTTTGTCTTTGGGACCATGTGACTCAGCGAGCCAAATTTCATTGAAATACACTCCCAAAACAATTCCGTTGTGGCAACCGAATTTTTTCCAACCGAATTACGAGGTTGAAGCAACCGACTGAGGTTCCCCAACCGAATTTAGTTGTGGCAACCGATAATTCGGTTGCTGCAACTGAATTACGAGGTTGCAGCTACCGAATCAATTCGGTTGGCAAAAAATTCCGTTGCCACAACGGAATTTTTCTGAGAGTGTATCTTCGTATTTGCGACCTGTAGCGTGTAAACAAAACAATTTTGGAGGAGACCTTTATATGGGCACTAGGTCTAAACATCGACCGATTTCAACCAAAATCAATAAGCTTCGTCCAAAGACCAACACAGGTCGGTGTACCAAATTTTCATATTTGCGACCTGTAGAGTGCGTTCAAGAATGCATGGACAGACAGACAGACAGACAGATGGACGGGCATCGTTAAATCGAAACAAAAAGTGATTCTGAGTCGATCGGTATAATAATATCTTTATACCCTACACCACTAGGTGGACAGGCTATAATAAGTTTGTGCTGATGTTTGTAACACCAATCAAATGGTTCGGTTGCTGCCAGAACATTTTTCAGTAAATACTGCCGAATTTTTATTAAGGCCAGCGTATTTCACTTCTCGCAAACAAATTACATTGTATAAACTTATTTTCTCTAGACACAAACGACATATTCGATTATCACAACGAACCAAATTCAGCAGCGAGAACAAATGTT
This sequence comes from Leucophora obtusa, assembly GCA_949987735.1. Taxonomy (NCBI): domain Eukaryota; kingdom Metazoa; phylum Arthropoda; class Insecta; order Diptera; family Anthomyiidae; genus Leucophora; species Leucophora obtusa. Next base: position 41,458,061 of record OX465296.1, read on the forward strand.
TTCTCTTTGCTAATTTCTGAGTGATTTCTGCCATAGAAAAACGTTCATATTCCGGGTACTTTTTCTTATACACACAGTTGTGACAACCGAATTTGTTGCCAACCGAAATTTGGTAGTCCCATGTACTATCACATTATTCGGTTACAGCTATCGAAATCTGCAGTTATGTCTACTGCGATAGTACATTATAAAACAGTTGATTCAACCGAGTCACTTAAGCACTACCTGATTGAATTTAGTATTCAGTAGATCCAACCGAATATTTTTGGAAACTCCAACCGAATTAAATAAAACAATGTTTCCAATTTTTAAAATTTTTTTTATTAATTCATAATTAGAAAATATAAAAAAAGAGTTAAATTTTATATAAAACGGCAAAAAAAAGAAAAAATAAGAATATAAATCTAAATTTATTAAAAAAAATTAAGAGATTACTTTTACAATTACCTCATATTGTTAGAATTTTGCTAAACTTTTATTAGTCAAATTTAGCTTCTGCCGGGAACTTCACCTAGCTTTGCATCAAGTTTTAATTCTAAAAATTGAAAATATATAAAATAAATAAATTTAGAATGTGCAAATGAAAGAGTTTTATATACATTTAGTTTACTCTGCCGAAATTGCAAAATATGCAATTTGTACCTTTATAATAAAACAGTTTTCGATTATTTTCCTTTAATTTTTGTTATTAACGTTGCTTTATATTTTTAATTGTTTGACAACTGAGAGAAATGCAAATATATTTCGGCTGTGATTGTTTATTTTTGGTTATGGTGACCAACATTTTTAGAATGGATTTTTTTTTTGTGGTTTTAATTTGGGTGCCATAACCGAAAATCTATTACACAATTGATTGAGCTTTTTTCAATTCAGAACATGCAACCATAAGTTAGTAGAAAACAATTAGTAAGACATTAGTACACCCAGAAAACAGATTCAGTTCTGATAACCGCATTTGTAGCCAATCGCATGGTTCGGTTGTGGTAGCCGAATTTTTCAGTTGTGGTAACAGAAAACCAATTGAGACAGGACTAATTTGACTATGGCAACATAATTTCAGTTGTATCAAGAATAATTCGGTAGCCACAACCGAAAAATTCATTTGATGCAACTGAACCATTCGATTGGCAACAAATGTGGTTGTCAGCACCGAATCTGTTTTCTGGGTGTAGAGAAACATTTTAAAACTTTGATTGGTGCAACTGACAAATTATGCATATTGCTAATTTATGAGGGAAAATATTAAATTTTCAGCATTGCGGATAGTTACCACTACCAAATAAAATTATAAATTATTTATGTTTTTCAAATTGGTTGGGAGGACAGATTTTTGTAGCTATTGGGACCTATTAATAGTAAGGTTCAAAATGTTTGGATAATAAAGCCAATATTTTTCTAATGCAACTGTGTTTCTGTTATTATAATTAAAATATTGTTGCAGAGGCAAAACAATGGCCGTGGTGATGGATTTCTAACAGTTTTATTTTGTGTGTGTAGAAACACGTTAGATAATTAAAAATGTTTAAATTAGACAATTTTAAGTTTTTGTGAACTTCTTCTATCGAAAACCCGTCTGAAAACCCGTCTGACCCACATAAAATCATTCAGATTTTATTGTTACGACAATTGAAATTTTGGTCTCTTAGCCAAATAAATCACTGAAGGGAAGGATAGTTTTTTCTGAAATCACTGAACGAAAAAATATTTCTTGAATCACTGGACGGTTGAGTGATATTTTCCTTTCACACTGAATGGTTTATAAATTGTAGGAATTCTTTTTCCTAACTAACTTAAAAAATCGTACCTTTTTCGTTTAGGATGGCAACCATGCCAACTATCATCATGTTAGCTACCTTTTTAGTGATCGACAATATTGGTTTCGTAGAAGCCCAACTGAAGGAATGCGTTTCTCTCGGAGTGTTGCGGCATAGGGCTGCAACTAACTTTAACCCTCGAAGTGGCACATGGTTCTGGCCAGACATATTTCATTTTCATGCTTCAATTTAGCATACTTCTATTTTAGGTACATGGCTGTAATTTCAGGTAATCTCCCAAAATATTGTTTGACTTTTGGTACATGGTGTCTGGCCAGACCCCTATGCATTTTGTATGAACGCATAGGCAAAGCACATGGCACGAGTTGGAAATTTGTATTAACTTTATTCTTTTATGCTTCTTTCTTTCTTCTGATTTTGTTTGTGAGTTAGTTATTCATTGAACGTTGAACAGTGAAGAAGTAATCTAGTTTTTGTGTGGTAATTTTGAACTTGTGAATAATTTTACGCAGGTAGATTTGTTGCGTTGTTAGTATATTATGGCTGATGAACTGGAATTTATTTATAATACACGCTTGCGTAGCGCGAATTTGCAACCCCAATTGTCAGAGGCATTAGTGCGTGAATTTCAAAGTCAGGTAGAAGCTGATGAAAATGATGATGTTTTTGAAAACGATGGTGACGACACTGCTGATTATGCGCCAGAAGATGATGCATCAGACATAGAAAATGATTTGGAAATTGAACCTAACGAACTTTATGATAGTGATGAAGACGTAGATGAAGAAGAAGAAAGTGGAAATGATGCTGAAGCAGCAAATGAAGTCGACTCAGGCTATTTTTATGGTAAAGACGGTACTAAATGGAAAGAAACTGAACCACCTGCATCTCGTTTGCGCCAGCATAATATCATGCGTTTTCAATCTGAAACAAAAACAAGGCTCACCAATCCAGTTGAGGTATTCAAGCTATTTTTCTCAACCAATATTACGTTCGTCATCATTAGTGAAACAAATCGGCATGGGCGAGAATCAATTAGAAAATGGAATGAAGAACATCCAGAGTCTACCCAAAGAAAATGGATTGATTTGACAAGCTCTGAGCTAGATGCATTCATTGGGATTTTGTTGGCTTCTGGTCTCAGCCATAATAATATGCAAGACTCCAGTATATTGTGGCGTTCTGATTCGCTGCCCATATTCCGTGCGGCTATGTCGCACAAACGATTCATTACTCTGTCCAGATATATTCGTTTCGATAATAGTCGTACGCGGGCATTCCGACAGCAAACAGATAAAGCAGCTCCTATCCGGGACCTTTGAAATTTTCTCAATGAAAATCTGCAAAATTATTATGAACCTTATGAAAATATCACCATCGATGAGCAGTTGTTTCCGTATCGTGGGCGCACAAAGTTCACCCAATATATCCCATCAAAACCTGCAAGTTATGGGATCAAAGTTTGGTGGGCATGCGATGCTAAGACTAAATTTCCATTGAAAGGAAAACTATACACTGGAAAGGAAGGAGACAATCGGGAAATAAATCAAGGTGAAAACGTTCTAATGTATTTCGCAAATTGTTACGCAAATAGCGGCAGAACAATTATTTCTGATAATTTTTTCACCTCATTGAACGGCGCTAAACGACTTGCTGCTATGGGACTGGCATTTGTTGGCACCATTCGAGCAAACAAAAGATGTCTTCCTAAGGAAGTTATGAAGAGCACCAGACGACCAATTCTTTCAAGTGTGTTTGGTTTTCATGAAAATCTTGTTGCACTTTGCAGCTACGTGCCCAAAAAAAAAATAAGGCAGTCAATTTAATTTCAACCGTGCATTACACGAAACATGTTGAAGGCGTAGCCATGAAAACGGAAGCAATTTTATTTTATAATTCAACTAAAGCCGGAGTCGATACGATGGATCAAATGCTAACTCATTACACAACAAAACGGTCAACCAGACGCTGGACATACGTGTTTTTCTGCAACATGATTATGTGATGGTATTGGCAAGTTACATTATATGTAAGCTAAATGATGAAAATACAAGAAAAGAAAGAAGACGCATATTTTTATATAAACTTGCAAAGCAATTGGTACTGGCCAACGTTGAAAATCGCATCAATAATCCGCACATTGTGGCTCAACCAACAACTCGTATAGCATTTGAAGCGTTCTTTGGGAGACCTCTCAATATAGCAAACCTTAATGTGGCTTCACGCAGTGGTCCAGACACATTAGCTGCCAAAAAAGATTGCAGAATTTGCCTGCAGCAAGGTGACAAAATACGCCGTAAGACACGCTTTTTTTGCTGCAAATGCAACAATCCTGTTTGTCAGCAACATTCAAAAGTAGATTATTTATGTTTTTGTTGCCTTCCGCAAAATTCTGAATAAAAAAATCAATGTATTCTTCATAATAATTTTCTATTTTGTCATAAACACTTATTACTTTACTCATAATAAAGAGAAATATATATAGAATAAAAAAATTGTTGCCCTTTTCATTCCAAAGATTTTTTCAGGTCTATTTTTTCTTCCTCAGGTAGCTAATAACATAGTAAAAAGAAATAGAAACACAAAATATAACAAATATTTTCCTATCTTAGTAAAAAATTTAACGGCAAACAGCCCTTATTTCCATACAAATGCATGTAAATGTATAGGGGTCTGGCCAGACACCATGTGCCAGAACTAAGGGCTCAAAATATGTGCCACTTCGAGGGTTAAATGCTTTCAACTTTAAATGCTTCCACTCTTTGTCGGATCATGGCAACATTTTTAATTTATATTACTTCGATAGTCAAAGCTATTTGTTGACCTATATAACCATGGGATTATCAGTGTCATATGTTGATATTGGTGGTATAAATATTGAAGAATCTGAAGCCCTTGATCTTCTGAGAATGAGAATCCTGCATTATGTTCACTAGAAAAATTACGCTACTCAGATTTAAAAAGAAGTAAGATTTTCTTTGCCGGTGTATTAACTACTTCACTACCACTAATCTCCTTACTTTTAATCCCACATATATCTGATCGAAGATGCAATACAACTTCCATATATGGGAAGGGGCTTCAAAGTATACTGTGGAGCTTCCGTATATTGACAAAAAAGGGCGTTGGCGCTTATCAATGACACAAGTCCATTTTAACCCATTCGAATTTCGGATCCAAACATTAGTTGGCTTTTAACCGCACTGGTGTAGGGTATTATATAGTCGGCATCCCTGACTATATAATGTCTGCAAACTAAAGGTATCAGAAAATCTGCAACTTTGTTTTGAAAAAAAATTCTTTTCAAGAAATTTTACTGTGTTTTCTTATTTTCGAACAAAATTATTACTACATATTTCCTAAAAAACATTTCAATTTCAAACAATTTAATTGATAAGAGTTACAACGACACTTAAAATAATTCGTCAGTAGAAAAATCTTTCAACCCGGTTTCAAATCGATTTGACTAATTATTAACAAATTTTTAGTTGAAACACTGATTTAAGCATAGATTTTAGTTATCTTCATTTAACACAATACTAAAAATTCTTAGTACTTCAACTAATTTTGATTGTTAATTTTCAAAGCTTTTTATACGTTGGCGGGGTCTTTGACCCTCGGAAATTTTGAACAAAATTTTGCAATTCATAAAATGAGCGAGATAGACTAAACTAAGCGAGATAGAGCAAAACGGAAAAAATTTTTGCTCCTTAGGAGTGCCCTTATATGACTTCACATGATATGGAGTAGGCCCGGGGAGGGTTCCGAAACCCTAAATTTGAGTAAATTCTACGACTCAGTATAATTACAGATAAAACTGTAGTTTTACAAAGTTTTTACTTAAATTTAGATTTGTTAAATATAACAAAAGAATTTGTCAAAATCAACAAATTTTATTTTATGCGAAAAAACAGGAATAAATTTTGTTAAAGTAACAAAGTTTTCTGTTCAGCCAACAGACTTATTAATTTGAGTGTATTTATTCGAAGAACGAATAATGATTATTTAGGTCAGAGTGAATCGTCCAATTGAACTAGTTCGTTTATTAACTACACAACTCTATTATACATACTTCAAAACGCTTAAAAAATATAAAAAAATGTGAAATAAAAATGTTTTGTGTGTTTAGGTAAAATTATAATTCAAATTCATATAATTCTATTTAAATTATTGCAGAGTTTTTATGATGGAAATTTATAAAAAATATTTTTTTTTATTCAAGTTGTGGATTTTAATTAAAAAATAAATAAATAGCAACAAATTCGATTGTGAAATTTTGTTTTGCATTCCAACAAACTAGTTTTTGATATGACAACAGCGTTTGTTAAAATTTCCTTTGAATTTCAACAAATACATTTGTTGGCTAACTAAGTAATTGAAATAAGTTCAACAATCAAGTATCAAATATGTTGTTTGTATTTACAAAATTAGTTGTAGGTTAAATTTCTATTAAAAGTTTAATTGTATTTGCAAAAAGTTTATTTGTATTTACATACTACTTTTATCAGTGTCTCATTAACACAAAAGATGCAGTGCATTACAGGGAAAATTCGTTCTGTAGTAGCACCAACCATATGTGGAATAAACTAAAAAAGATGTCTTTCCATATACTTAAAATGTAGAGAAATTTGACCAAAATATTACTTCCTTTTTGCGCTTCTATAGCTGCAAAATAGAACATGTTCCCCAAGAATCAGTTCTAGAACTAATTATCAAAATCTTTCACCATTAGTTATACCTTACATTTCAGTTCCGTGGAACGGGTTCTGGTACTAGTTCCATGGAATAAGTTCTAGTAGAACCAGTTTTAGAAAACAGTGTTTAAAAATTCTGACCTTTTTGGCACTAATTTAAAAGGAGTGAGCAAAACGCAATATAAAAAAAATAGAACTTATAAAATAAAAAAATATTTCTGTAGTAGATTATTTCAATAAATTTCAAAATTTGGACACGAATTTCTTGATTAAGTGGTCTGCGATATATCAGTTGCTGGTGGGAATTGTAATAGATCGAAAATTCAATTTTGAAATATTTATATCCTACACTAATCTATAAGAAAGGGTATATTGAACTTTTTTATTCGAAGTACATATAATTCGCAGTTCTGTAGATGATTAGACAAAAATTGGTGCATACGTTCGATTTGGCCCAAGGACGACTTTTATTAAAAGTGGTTAAAATCGGTTAATGTTATGATCTAATAACCATTAAATGGTATTACAAATGCGATTTAAAGCCACTTCTTGCTCGTGGTATACACAATTTTATTCGCTAATCAAATTTGGTTCAGTGTCACCGAGCTTACCGATCGTCAATTTGGATAATCAATCTCGATAATCCGCTCTCCGAAACACGGCCCAAATCATTGTAGCGCCTCATGTACGATAGTAGACATTACCGCTTTTAATTTTTTTACTCGTTTTAAATGATTTTTTAATTTAAAGCCGAAAATTTAAATATGCACCTGTTTGGAGGGTGGCTTTTTCAGAAAGAAGATCACATATGTAGTTCGGAACTCGATTTTAAATCCCAGATCTCTAGGTTGGCTTGGCCGAGGCAGGCCGATCTTAGAATTTAATTTTTTGCCACATATCCAAGTTTAAAGAAAATCGGGGTATTTAGCTTGGAATACCTTCCTAAGAATATATCTATTACATTTTATGCAGATTTCTGTAAAGTAAACATTTTACAAAATTAAAATAATGATGAATATTCCAGAGGCCTCCTTCCAATGTCTGTTTTTTTTCTCTATCTAAAAATGTAATGGATTATATATTGTTAATAAAATTAGCATTCCTTTCTAACACTATGTACAATTTTAAATTTGGGCTGAATCGTAAGAAATGCCTTTCTTTTCCATAAAAAAAAAATAACCATGAAATGGACTGTAGAAAAATGCAATTTTTTTTAAATTAAATCCATAAATATTTTTAAATAAAATAAAGCTTTCGTGTTACGATTTCTTTGCTACAAGTACACTATAAAGAATTTTTAAGATCAAATCGTAGCTAATTGCATAAACCATTTTATTTATGTCTTGAACTGCAGTGATGTGCACAAAATTAGCAGACAATATAGTGGAGATGGGGCTAAAATGTAAATAGATGGCACAATTTGTTTTTAAATCGAACTTTGTTCGTATATTATACACATGTATGCACACTAGACCGTACCACAAAAATAAAATTCGCGTACTAAAATATTTTTCAAGGTTTAAAAAAAATTTTTTTTTTGCGGAGTTACTAAAAATTAGTGAAAAATGATGCTGCAGAGAACAACTGCTAAAGTTAGCAGATTTTTTTCCTAAATACTAGTAAAATAAGTACAGCAAAAACTCTTAAATTTACAGAATTTTAGTTATATTTATGCTAACTCTTAATTAATTGAAAATAACAAATTGAAATCTGCAGAAAATTTTGCTAAATAAATAGTAGATTAAAAGTAGAAAAAAAACTGTTGTATCTACAAAATTTTTGCTATTTTTAAGTTAAATTTAGTTGAATGCAAATCAGCAAAAATATTTGCTAAAAAAATTGTAAACTGCTGTTCTCAAAAGGCGCGATTTTTATTTGCATTTAAAAAAAATCGAAAAAAATTTTTTTTTTTTTTAATTTTTTAGGCTACTAATTATTTACCAAAGTTTTTTGCTGATTTTAGCAGGTTAATTTGCTATTATGCATTTACAAAAATTTAACTTAAATATAATTAAAATTCTTTTGGGATTTTAGCATATTTAATTTCTTTAATGCAATTAATGTATATCCCGAGAAAATAAAATTAAAAAACTAATATGCAAGTGCTTGTGCAAATTTAAATGTCACTGACACCTTAGAAAGCATTGTTTTCTATTGTTGTTTATACATGAATGGATGTCACTATATTGCTAGATATGTCAAAACAACAGAGTAGTACAGGAGAAGATGACAAAGAAAATTGTGGAAAAAATTTTTTTTTGTTATTTTGATTTTTTCTTTGATATTTTAAATGTTTAATAACGCTCCTAGACGAGAACAAGAAATTCTCATTGAGTTTGTAGTTTAACTTAACAAATATTTACAGAAATTCTAAAAAAGTCGTCCCCTGACGATTTGCTTAGGCAAGAATGAAATCCGGATAGGGACATGCCTACAACGGATTATTTTTCACAATTTGTTAAATACGTTTGGGATTTTAGCATATTTAATTCCTTTAATAAAATTCTGTACATTTAACAGTTTTATTTTTGCTGTTCCTATATTACTAATGTATAGAAAAAATAAACTGCTAGTTTTAGCAGTTTTTTCCGCAGCATCATTTTTAACTAATTTTTAGTAATTTTAACTAAGTTTTTTACAGACTTTTTTTCTGTTAATGTAGCTATTATCGGCTATTTTGTAGCGATTTTTTAATTTGATTTGGGGATTTTTATGGAAAAAATTGGCAACAGTGCCCATCAGCTCCTTAATTATCATCTCCGAAATGATGTTCGAAACGATATAATAGTGATGAATGTATAGAAAGCTATCAGAAAATTATATCGATCAATCAACTCGTTTGGACGATCATCATTTTCAAAATTAAAGAACTTATCCCGTAGTTTTTTGGGAATATTAGAAGTTAGGTTTGGGATATATCCTTTAACCCTCTAATGCCCAAGGCCGCCAAAAGGCTGTCTTCAGATTTAAAATAGTTTTTGGCTAAATATAATAATATAATATAATAATTACCCACTTTTTTGTCTTCAAACTTTTTTTGTAAAAGGAACGGTTTTCAAGCGAGAAGCAGGTAAAGTGAAAATTTAGTAAATTTGGAAAAATTAACTTTTTAAAAAAGAAAAAAATATTTGAAAAATAGTCAAAAATACATTTACCATCTCACGTACATTATGGATAATAACAAAACTAATATAGAGTCTCTAATAACAAAATAAGTTAAAAATTGTTCTCCAGGACTCGCTGGATACGTCTTTCAAATATCTCTCTAACTTAAAAACTAGCCAACATATTTTTTTGAAATTAAACACAGAGTAGGGTATATATATATATGCTCCAGTGGGAGTTAGAGGAATATATATATATACTCAGCAAAAGTAAAATCAATTTCGCCAAAATCTATTGATGTTTAGTGCCAAATTCGTCAAATTTCGTAATTTTCAAAAAGCGAAAATCGCCATAACTTCTGAAATAACAACAACTTATCAACAATTTTCGGTATGTAATTTTATTTTACTGATAGTGTTATTTACAGCAAAAACCGAAATTATTAAGCTAAATTTAAACAAATTTATCTTTTAGTTGTTCTATATTTGATTTCACATCTGTTACAAGTTGTTGGTGGCGTTTGTTACTTACAACAAACAATTTGTTGCTATTTAGTTGTAGGTACCTTTCTTTCCATTTATCCATAACTTTTCTCATAGTAGTTTTTTGTTCAGTTTTGCTATAAAACTTTTTATATCATTTTGTTTTTTCTTCTTGTTTCTTTTAAAGAAACATTAAATCACAACATCATCATCATTGTCATCGCATGATCTTTTTGCATTCCCGCGATCATTTTTAAGAGTTCATGTCGTGACTTTTGTTGGCTGAAGAAAAAGAAGAAGAAGGAGCACAAAAAACTACAGTTCATTTTTATTAATGCTGTTTGTTACTGTGTTTTAGTTACAGTTTTGGTAAAGAAATTTAAAAGAGATCATTCTTAATTTTATTTGTGGATTTTAATTTCAAAATTTAATAAACTTTTAAATTTAAAAAATAACACAGTACAACACTTAACATTCATCGGGCATGCGACATATCAATTCTGACAGATTTTAGGATGAATATCACGAATGTGAACACCAAATTTCAAAATTAGCTCTGGTTTTTGAAATATTTTAAAATTTAACTTTTAGGCAAAAAGACAGTTTTTTTGTTAAAATTTCTTATTTATTTATATACCTGACTAAACCACGGATAATTTTTGATATGGTTTAAAAATATAGACTTTGGATTTTTAGAAACATATAAACTTATTTTGATAAGCTGAAGGATCTAGGATATAATTACTAGAGTTTGCTGTTCTGTTTTAATCGAAACCGAAAAAGCGGTTTTTCAGGCCTCAAAACCGAAACCGAAAACCGACAAAAATAAGTTGGTTTTTAATAAATACTTTAACTGATTAAAATAATTAATTAAATTGCATGCCAGTACACAATTAGAATCCGAAAATATTCATAAAGGCCTTCTGAAATCATAGCCGTGTGAGGGTGTATTTCTTCTTTTATGACTCGTCAAAGACTCTGAATTATGAGCATTAGTGGAAAATTTAGAATTTTCTGAGCTATTATTTATATATTTATGATTAATTTTTGAATCATTTATCAGTATTTAGAAAATTAAAAAAAAAATTTTTTTTAATACACTCATAAATACGTATCTGTTATGTTTTATTTATGACTCCAAATTTCAGCACTCTGAAAATAATCATATATTAGAGTCTCTAACGAGTAATAATTTCGGGTGCTCAGAAAAATGTATTTAATTGTAATGAAAATTTTCTCCATTGAATATTACTTTAAAGAATTTTTTGTTTTTGTAGAGATTTCCACCGCGTATTTTTCAAAATGTCCTATTTCGTAGTAAACGAAATTTATAAAGCTTTAACATTATGTTCTTTTAAAATACAGCTTTAGTTGCCGATAAAAGAATAAAAAAAATATTTTATTTATAACGGTTTTCCGCGCACTTTTCTTCTCCCGCAATGGTACGAGACGGCGTTATTACCTTTATTTGCATGAGAAATTCAATTGAATTTTAATGTATATAGTCATAGAATACTGAGGATGGGTCTGTAGCGGAATCCGAAAATACGTATTCTATCCCAGGGATGATAAAGTTAATACTACATTACTTTTTGTGGTACCATTGGAACCTCAAAAGTACTATGGTACTCCTCTGACTGATTTAGTACTATTTACGCATCTTACGATTTTTAAATTTTTTGTGCTTTTTTAATTTTCAGAGATATTTTATTTTGTTTATAGCAAACACATCAAATATCGGAGTTTTAAATAAAAAATACTTATGTTGAAAATATTTAAAATATTTGATGTTACTATTGAAAACTCAAGTTAAACACATAAAAAATGTTCTTTCGCATTTTTTTTTAATCAGATCTCCTAAAGAATTCACTCAATCGATTTTCATTTCTGAATGATTAAGTACCTAAAACCTATTTCGAAGAATCAAATGAATTCTTAATGCACTTAATGCAATCATTAAATTCATTTTATTCGATTGTCAATCAATTTGTTCATTCGAGAATATTCTTATGACATTACAAGGTGGAATAGACCTGTAAATAACTTAATTAAAATATTAATTCGCTTTAAAATGAAGTTGAGTACGATATTCAGGGACTTTAAATTCTGAACCCTACACTCACAGAAATAAACATATAAAATTAGCAGAAAAAGCTACTAAAAATTAAGCAAAAATGGCCTTACAAAAGAAACTGCTGAGATTTACAGATTTATATATTTTTTATATTTCACTTTTAGTTCATTTTAAATAACAAATTATACTGTAAAATCTGCAGAAAATATTAATATTAGTAGAGTAAAAATAGGAAATATAAACAGTTATATCTACAAAATTTTTGTTACTTTTAAGTTAAATTTAGTTGAGTGAAAATAGCAGTCTATCCCGCTAAAATCAACGGAAATGGTTGCTAAAAATAGTAAACTGCTGATTTCAGAAGACTAGATTTTTATTCGTATTAAAAGAACTAGAAAACAAACTTTCTAGATTTGAAATTTTTTTTAGTCTACTAATTATTATTTATTACTAATTTTAGCAGGTTAAGTTGTTATTTTCTTTTAAATAAAATTTATTCAAATATAACTAAAATTTTGTATATACCCAGGTAGAAAAATACAAACGGCACAATGTTGGCCCGGTATTGGAGGCGGTAGTACATGTACTGGCAATGCGTCGGATTTTTAACTTTCACTGTACTACCATGTTGTCGAAATGATAACACCAATAAACGCTTGGCCGTAGTTATTTCCCAACGATGGCGCAGGCTTGGGATTTTATTTTTTTGGTATTATCCGAGTACATTTAATAACAAATTTAGTAGTTTGCTAGAACTTTACTGTCCTCTTAGTGTACATCACAGATTTTTTTTATTTTTATTTTTTTTGGCAATGCCTTGAGACTTAATGGAATTTCTTCAAATGTATTCTTTCGAAACTTCACAAGAAAAGAATGGCGATGTCTCTCTTACATAAATAATTGTGTAATAGATGTAAAAATACGTAAAATTTATAAAATTGTTAATTTTAATAAATTATAAAAAGCTCGTTGATTTTCAGAAAACAGTACTGGCAAAGCACGTTTTAAGTAGTACCGGCATTTCGTAAAAAACAGTGCTCTCCCAGTACAACTTTTGTTGTAACGTCAGCAATTTCTACCTGGGTATATTTAACAGTTTGGTTTTCGCTGTTCTTACTAATATTTTACAAAAGTAATCTGATAAGAGTTTTTTTATGCAACGTAATTTTTAATAGTTTTAACAAAAAATTTCATGTTTTTCTATGAGTTTTTATTTGTCAATTTATAATGATAAAAAAATTAAATGAAAAAAGTTTTTGGTACTATAGAGGTCGAAAAAGTACTATTTTAAAAATCCCATTTATCATCCCTGTTCTATCCTTTTGGCATTATCGAATTTTTTTAAATTTTTATTCTTACTTGCAAACTCGATTTTACGTGTTTAAGCGTTAAACATGTTTAAGTGAGAAGTTTTGCAGTACATTTTTCTGCCTAAATTATCGTGTTTAATTTTTAAATACGTTGTTAGACAAGATATGTTTGATATCAAATGGTGTTGAATGACATGTTTGAAGCAGAAGATGACACAACAAGAAAAATAAAAAATTTAAATTGAATAAAATAAACTATTTAAATTTAAATAAAAACCAGTTAAAATGCGATTTTTTCCTATTAAAGTGCTAGATGAACAAAACAGTTAATTAAATTTTGCTTCCGGGAACGAAAAATCCAAAAACAGCCATGAAGTTGTCCCTTAACTAGAAATTGAAAAGTCTTGTTTCCGACTGGGGCGGACAATGTTATTTCACTTTTTATAGCAATTATAACGTTGGATAATGCCAAAAATTATTAATTATTGCCTCCGGCCGAAGAAAAAATAACTTTTTGGGAAATTTTGTTAAATTTTTGGTTTTTTTTATAATTGTTAAGGAAGGAGATGTTTAACTTAAACACTTACGGTGGATCTCATACTGCAGGTTTAAACTTTAGTTAATAGTTAACCCAAAAATTTGTTGTTGTTTTGTGTAAATTTTTTTTTGACATTTTCTTTTGTTTATAGTTAAGTTAAACCTACAGTATGAGACCCACCGTTAATTTTTAAGTGTGAACTGATATTTTTAACTTTTACATAAACGTGTTTAAGAATCGTACTGAGAACGCCGTATTAAAGAGTTATCCCCGTATTCAAAATGAAAAGTTCGTAGCTTCTTATACATCGCACACAACGAGCTGTTAACTAGATGTTTTTTAGGCCTAGAAGCTTGTTAGAATAGAGTTTATTCAAAATAATTTCTTAGCACACCGATTAAGACCAATCCTGTGTTTGAAAAAACAAAACTTTTTTATTATTGTGAATGGAATTTTTTGTTTTTTGGCTTTTGGTAACAGAACATTAGAAGGAATTTAGCAACAATACTAGAATGAGTTTAACAACAGTATTATGAATAAAACTCATGTTAACTCTATGCTAAATTTTCATTTTGAATACCGCTGTTAGTATTTTTTTCTTTATTTTTCAGCTCTTCCGATAATTTGTATAATTGGTTTAACTAAAACGGATTTTAATAAAGTCTTTGATACCCCCATATTAGTTAAATTAAAAAATATATTAGAATTGTTCAAATAATATTTAGTTTTTCATTTTATATTCTTAGGTGAAAATACATGTCCTTTTGGGCATTTAATGTAAACTTAAATTCAGGGAATTAAAAGAAAAAGTTAATTCCTTAGGGAATTAAACGAAAAAGTTAGTTCCTTAGGAATTTAAACGAAAAGTTAATTCCTTCAGGGAATTAAGTGCACAATTGAATGAATCATGAGGGAATTCATTAACTAGGGAATGAATTCCTTGACCAAAAGTTGAATTACCTAGAATTGAATGAATTCCCAAGGAATTTAATTTATTGGATTTAATTGTGTGTCACTATTGCGCATTTCAGCCCTATTTTGACGTTAACTGCGCCGGAAAATACTATAGTGTTTAATGAATTTTATAAATTATGAATGTGTTTTAAATTATTTTTCAAATTAAAGAAATATGATACAATTTTCACAAGTAAATTGTTTGTAGCGAAAGCCGAAAATACGTATTCTGTCTTGCTGGCCTTATCGACTTCTTTAAAATTTTTTATTCTTTGTAATTTACTTGTGGAAATTGTATCATCTTTCTTTAAGTTGAAAAATAATTTAAAACAGAAAGTGATATTAATTTTTGATCTTTAGCCAATGTTATAATAAAACTTTCATTACATAAAGTACCCAGCAAAAAATAGATGCCAAATCAGTAGAAAAAGCACTACAATTGTTGATATAGATGTACTTCTTTTTTAGCACAAACACTAATGATTTTAATATTGAGTTGTCATAGAAGAGGAGTACTTCCACTCCAACATTTTGTCAGTACTTTTTGAACGACTGCAAAGCAAGCTCTTTTTCACTAATTAAGAGTTAAAAAAATTCTTCGCAAAAAAATTATATTTTTTTTATTTTACAAAAGTTTTTTATCGAACCTGCGATCTCACGATTACTAGTCTAGCTCTCTATCGCTGAGCTATTCTTTGATATGAAAGTCGACTGGAATAAAAACACCACTTTGTTACTGCGAGATATTGTTCCTTAGTGTTTTTAATAAAAGTACTTATGAAACAAGTGGTAAAGGTGCACTCCAATTCAATATTGTTTGCAGTACTAGTTTTACAGGTGCATAAAAAGCTATTTCTCATCATATTTTATATATGATGAGAAATTATTGTCTAGCCCTCTACAGAAGAGCTATTCTTTGATATGAATACTGAAAGACATAAAAACACCACTTTGTCTTTGCGAGATATTCTGCCTTGTTCTCTTCAATAAAACAGGTGCAAAAGTTCCCGCGAAGATTCGAACTGTGTTATTTATTTACATTTTCAAGTAACAGTCTTTCATTTTAACAAAACTTTGTTATTATTTCTGTAAAATTTATTACAAATTATTTAACTCTTTGTAATCTCTGCTGTGCTTTAATGTTGCACAATATTTGCTGTTGGTTTGCTGTTATTGTGAATATCGGACATATTGTCATGCCAACACGATCCGCCATCCGCTAAAAATCTCTGTTGCTAAAGGGAAGAAATGTTTTACAAAAAAAGTTTTTAAAACTAATGAGAAAATGTGTATTTTATTGCAACAAATATATGGAAAATTATATAAATATATTTTGGTTTGTTAGATTTTGGAAAAGGGCTTTTTCCTGGAGCGTGTTTTCGAAAATCATGGAATTAAATTTAATAATCAATAATAACAGTCTTTATGTTGAAGTTTAGCAACAGTTTTTGTAGACAATATCATGAAATTACTTAATATTTAATGTATTGTTTTTTTCTTTATTTATAAAGTTAATATAATTTTAAGCATTATTGTTTTATTGGTCCCTTAGGATTTACAACAATTGGATATTGTATTTGTAGCACTTATTTCATATACTAGTATTTTATTTTTAACTCACAAGCGTGGTCAGTTCGATATTTTAACAGAGATAGAAAGCAAAATAGATAGAAAACATAATAAACTAAAGAAAATTCTCAGTATTTAGATTTCAAAATATTCCCCCATTCATCTAACTTGTGGTATTCGAAACACTCGTATGCATCCACTTACAAGGAAAGTAACCAAATATTTTCACGCCAATTTGGATGGAACTTGGTGTATATCAAAATATTTTTGATCCTCTTTTTGTTCGCTTTGTGTTCGTGTAGCTCCAGTCGTCAACAAGCTTTTGTGGTAGACATATGAAGCTCACAGTAGATTAGAGTCAGTTTTTTTATCAAGATTTTATTCGAAACGAATTGCTAGTCGTTTCAGACAGGGCAAATAGAGCGATGCACTTCTAGGGTTAATGAATGAAATTTTTAACATTTTGTATAAAATTGTTTTTTTTTATATTGAAATTTATTTTTCATAAAAATTGCAAATTATTTTTTTTTAAATATTTTTTTAAGCTTTTTGCAAAAAATGGTAATCCGTGTAAAAAAGTTTAGATCTGATCAGATATTTTTGGATCTAAATAGATATGATTGAATCTAATTAGATCCTGTACCAGATCTGATCAAATATGATCAGATATCGCATATGTGATAATACCTTATGGCAAGATCTGATCAGATCTACTGCCAAATCTGTTCAAATCTAAAGTGATCTCGACAATTGCGCCAGATATGCCTATATCTGATCAGATCTAATTAAATCTCAAATTTGTTCCCAATTTTGAGATCTAATTAGATCTGGTAAGATCTACTGAGATCTGGCCAGATCTGATCTTTTTTACGCGGGATACCCAAGTAAAAAAGTTTTGATATAGTCATATATTATCATATAAAATTTTGTATAATTATATATTGGAACATATATACCAAGATATAATTATAAAAAATTTTACCAAATTATATCTTAAATATATAACTATATATTGTTATATATTGCACAATATATAATTCAACATATTACAATATCCAATTATATATAGACCTATATATAGTTACATATGCCGCATATAATTATGTATAATTGTATCGAATTATATACCATTATATCTAGTTGGATATGATTATATTATATTTGATACATTTGGATGAGGACGAAATCCGGATAAAATTGTATCAAACCATATCTTATTCCATCAAATTAGATCTAATGGTGTCAAATTAGATCTAATATGATCATAATACGATCTAATTTGATACAATTAGATGTTCTCATTTTTCGGATATAATTATATATAATATCAAAAGTTATATAATTTTTTTTAGTAGGGTATTTAAAATATATCTAAAATATAGGGCGAATCATTTAGAGCTGGTTTTTCAAAAATAAAAAAAAATATTGTATATAATTTCAATTTTATCCGTTATTTTTTAGAGATTATTTCTTTCAAATCTGAATGAATGCTGAATCCGAAAAGAAAAAATTTACTTAGATATGTGATATCACTTGATCTTAAAGGCCATTGCACAAATCCATTACGTGAAATTAACTGTTCATCGAAGTGTTCTCACAATAAAGACACCGTCTCGTTTGAACCAAGTATTAACTCAGACCCAACCAGCTGCAAAAATTTTTTGATTTTGTAACTTTAAGGCAAATTGGTATTAAAACTATTAAAATTTCCCAATGTCATAAAAAAAGTTAGCACCGAAATTTAAGGGTCCTTACACCGTCATTGAATTCCCATCACCAGTCATTGTAAAAATTAAAGGAAGTAATAACGGAGGCATTCGAACGGCTCACATAAGTGAATTGAAACCATTCTTTGAAAATCTTTAAAATAGTTCTATATTCAATAATTTTTTTATTTAATTTCAAAACTTTGCTTATGTAATTTATCACATTTTCTTTTAATAATTGTTTTTCTTTAGCATCCTTAGAGCGATTTTTAACTCAATAAATTTAATGAAACCCGGGACCAGTTACGGTTACGTGTGTTGGAAGAGCGGGCCAAGGGGAGACGTACCATATTTTCGGACGAACTGCCTCATCCTGCCCAAAGCGAACAAAGGCCAACGCAACCACTTAATCGGTGCATTGTGCAACCTAATAAAATCCTCAAATATCCCACCCATTATTAACGCACGACCAACCGCAACCACCTCCACTAATATCAGGGAAAGCAACACAACTAGTAATCAGTCAACCACAAATCACCTCTTAGACATTCGCAATACAACAATAGATATACACAGCTCAACGTTAAATACAGATATTAGTCGTACAATTGATCCCAGAGTCATAACGACCACCATAAGAGCAGAAATTTAAAATCAAGATGATAGGCCATCCACCTCTCAACGAACCATAGCTCCCCGACCTCCGCCGGTCAAGGCCATTATTGCACCACTCGCGCGAATTTTGGGTTCGCCGGTATCGATCTCAAGCAACTCGTCGGTAGAAGATACCACTGATGATATACCGACCCCGATTAGAATAACGATTCCTCCTGTTAACGAAGATTACAACTCGAGGGAGGAGGCGGAGGAAACTTTGCGGGTTCTACACGACAAATTGGAGGATGGACCCGTAGCATGCTCATCACCGGATTCATTGACTCCGCCAGGGGGTGCAGACTCGATTTCAGAGAATGAACAAACAGAGCTGTCAGCTTGCGTTGTGCTTGAAAATCAAAGGTATGACCTGTACGCAGAACGTCAAAATGAAGTCTTGAGCACTGAAGTTATACAGTCACCCCCATCACTCGCCTTATCATTTATGGAACCAAAAGCACCCTTACCCAACCAGCCAACCCCACTTTCCTCACCACAACGAATGGAACAATCAGCATCACCACAGTCCACACACTTACTACAATCTCTACCTCAACAACAACAACAGCAGCGAGAGTTATAACCAACACTATACGACCTGATACAGTAGCTATCACCACTTCTGCCTCCAGGACCACTGTCAGCTTCATCATCCCCTATACAGCAGCCCTCATCACCCTTATTACAGTCATTTTTTGATTCATTAATTGACTTTGCAACAACATCATCACCATAGCTATCAACACAACACGAAATACAGAAACCATCATCACAAAATCTTCCTGTATCATCGGAATCAACCCTAAACGTATAACAAGTCATGGTTCCTAACACTAATGATCACACAAAAAAGAGCTTCCATGAACAAGGGACGAACTGATTGAAATGCTAAATATTGAGGCCATCGGAATTCCTAGAGCGGTTATCTTAAAACTAATTCCCCTTATATCGGATGCCCGTAGTAATATACGTTAAGACCGGAGAGTCAATTTGTTGTTGACATTTTCCGAAGGATCAGGTCAGTGGCGATATAGAGTGGTGCTGCGTCTTACAGGAGCCATAAAAATAGTCAACTTCACCGCGGAGGGAGTGAAATGTGAGGACCCAAAGTCGCTGGACTCGTTTTGGTCTCAATATGTTAATTGATTATTTTTTTTGTTTCTTACTAAAATATTCTTTTATATTATTAACTTGAACTATCGTTTTTGGGTTTCTTTCGGTAGAGCAATAAAAAAAATATATATCGAGACCCTATATTCAATACTCTATATCTGCAATTTTGGCCAAAATGAGTTTTTGATGGCAAAATCATTGTTGCTATTATATCCATCTATGATATCAATTTGGAAGCAAAATATCCATTCTTTACCACTTTTTTGAACATTTTACATTTTCCCATATCTGCAAACAAATTTATTTTCAAATACAGAAGTCTATATCTGCATATAAATTTAAATTATTTGAATTCTATAAGGTTAAAACTTTTTTGAGAATATATTTTTTCGCAAAGTTTTTTTTTTTTGCAACTAACCACCAAACTTTATTTTAGGAGATGTGCATTATAGTCCATAGATTATAAATTTTAAAAAACCGCACTTAAAAAATTGCAAAATAATAGCGGAATGCTAAAAAAGCCTTTAGGTAGAAAAAAAATAATTTAAAAACTCAACCGGCGATTAACATTCTGCAAACGAATATAATGATGCAAAAATTTTCTTTTTTGCAAAATATTTTCGCAACTTTTTTTGCAAACTAAGAACCAAACTTTGGTGTGGAAGTTGGTATCATATTCCCAAGATTATAAATTTTAAAAACACACACTTAAAAAATTGCAAAATAATCCCGGAAAAGGGCGAAAAAAGGCTTTATGGTACAAAAAATTAATTAAAAAAATTAATCATCGATTTACATTCTGCAAACAAATATATTGATGCAAAAATTTAGCTTTTTGCAAATTTTATTTTTCGCTATTTTTTCTTTTTTTATCCAACTAACCACCAAATTTTGTTTTATGAGATGTGTATTATAGTCCCTAGATTATAAATTTAAAAGAACCGCACTTAAAAATTTGCAAAATAATAGCGGAACGCGAAAAAAGACTTTATGGTACAAAAATTTAATTTAAAAACTTAGCGATTTACATTCTGTCAAGAAATATATAAATTCAAAAATTTCCTTTGTGCAATTTTTTTTCGCGATTTTTTTTGCTATCAACCACCAAATGTTATTATGTGAAATGGGTATTATAGTCCCTAGATTATAAATTTTAAAAAATCGCACTTAAAAAATTGCTAATTAACGGCAGAATGCAAAAAGGGCAGAAAATAACTTAGAAGTGCTAATCAACTATTGACATTCTGCAAACGAATATTATCGGTGTAAAATTTTCCTTTGCGCAAAATTTTTTTCGCATTTTTTTTTTTTTTTTTTTTGCAAACTAACCACCAAACTTTGGGCAAGATATGAGTGTAATAGTCTTGTATTATGGATTAAAATACACCGTAATGAAAAAATTCAAATTAATGGCGAAGTGTGAATAAAAGGATTTGTGCCGCAGGAAATGAATTAAGAAACTTTTCGTTTTTGGAAATTTTTTTACAAATTAACCATTAATTTTTGAAATAAGATATGGATAAAAGTTCTGGGATTATTAATTTCAATAAACCGAACGAGGCAACCTTTTCCATCCCTGATTAACAATTCTGTGTTCGTTGATGTTTGAAGGCCCATAATAATGTTTTCCACAAAAAGTATAGAGAGATTTACACAGTCATTTGTTCCTACCCTACGGGAAATTTTAACAAACTGTCACCGAACTGGCCCCTTTATATGAAATATACTGGTCACTTTTACATGACGTTGTCATAGGAGGTGGAAATTGACCCCTTGTGACAAATCCTAGGACAGGTTACTGAATTCTCATAAAAAACAAAGTTCAGGGAACTGTCCTAGGATTTGTCTTGTGACATGTCAAAAAGGGTCAATTTCCCCCTCCTATGACAACGCCATGTAAAAGTGACCAGTCTATTTCATATAAAGGGGCCAGTTCGGTGACAGTTTGTTAAAATTTCCCGTAGGGTAATAATACATATTTTTTATATTTATCAAAACTACATATCTGCTAATATTATCATAAAATTATATTAAAATTTTATTTCAGAACTCTATATCTGCATTAGCGACGTAAATAACGCAAATAATTTCAAAATAAGTATATATAGGAATAAGTTGCCATTTTTAAATAATATTCTAGAAGACAGATTGATTCAAAAAAATCTTATGAGCAAGTGAATTAGTTTTATTGCTCCCCTGAACAATTGTATTTTTGCAGATATAGAGTATTAAATCTATGGTATCAAAATAATTTTTTTTGCGTTGATGAAACAGAATTTTATTTTCAGTCGTACAAAAAGTGGTGTTTTTATACCATTTAACATTTATGTCAAAGAATAGGTCAGAAGTAGAGGCCTAACTGGCAATCATGAAGTCGCAAGTTTAATACTCAATTTATGAAATATAGCTTCTTTCCACTCATTCCAAAAGTACTAAAAAAAATGTTTAAGTTAGAATACTCCCCTGATATGACAACTCAGTGTTAAAGTCATTAGGGTTTTTTGTTAAAAAACGAGTGCAACTAGACCACTGATTATGCATCTCTTTTTTGCGGGGGATATATTAAGGGTTCTGATGTCAAGTTTAGGAGAACAATTTAAAAAAGAGAAAATGTTTATCACCTTTTTAAGTTACCTCATTATTTTTCGTTCAAGTTATAAATCCCGCAGCAATATTAAAGCTACTAAAGGGAGTTCGCATACGCCTGTGTTCTTTTTCATATAAAACAATTTTTTTATTTAATGACTTCCTATAACATTTTTTAAAAATTTTTCATTTTTAATTCTCTTAGGTAAAATTTAAATGAAAACCTAATTTGCTGCTATAATTTTTGTACAGTTTTGTTTCTTTTTCATAAAAAATAACCACATAAAAAAATTTCGCGATTTAAGAATTGTTTTACTGTAAAAATAATAAGAAATTTTAATCATTACAAAAAATAAATAAAAATAAAAACGAGTAAAAAGGTTAAAGTCGGGCATGCCGACTATACAATACCCTACACCAGTTTGGTGTATTGTTTGGATCCGAAATTCGAATGGGTTAAAATGGGGCTTATGTCAAAATTTTCTATAATGTGAGTCAGCGCACCAAATTTCATTAAAATATCTTAATATTTGCGACCTGCAGTTTGTAACCAAGCCAATTTTGGGGGGACCCTTATATGGGCACTAGTTCTAAACATGGACCGATGTTCACCAAAATCAATAGGCTTCGTCTTTGGGCCAACATAGGTCTATGTACCAAATTTCATCAAAATATCATAATATTTGCGACCTGCAGCGTATAAACAGTATAATTTTGGTAGGACCCTTATATGGGCACTAGGTCTTAACATAGACCGATGTTCACCAAAATCAATAGGCTGCGTTATTGGGCCAATATAGGTCTGTGTATCAAATTTCATCAAAATATCTTAATATTTGCGACCTGCAGCGTATAAACAGTATAATTTTGGTAGGACCCTTATATGGGCACTAGGTCTAAACATGGACCGATGTTCACCAAAATCAATAGGCTGCGTTATTGGGCCAATGTAGGTCTGTGTACCAAATTTCATCAAAATATCTTAATATTTACGACCTGCAGCATATAAACAGTATAATTTTGGTAGGACCCTTATATGGGCACTAGGTCTAAACATGGACCGATGTTCACCAAAATCAATAGGCTGCGTTATTGGGCCAATATAGGTCTGTGTACCAAATTTCATCAAAATATCTTAATATTTACGACCTGCAGCATATAAACAGTATAATTTTGGTAGGACCCTTATATGGGCACTAGGTCTAAACATGGACCGATGTTCACCAAAATCAATAGGCTGCATTATTGGGCCAATATAGGTCTGTGTACCAAATTTCATCAAAATATATTAATATTTACGACCTGCAGCATATAAACAGTATAATTTTGGTAGGACCCTTATATGGGCACTAGGTCTAAACATGGACCGATGTTCAAAAAAATCAAACTTGTTCGTCCTTGGGCCAACATAGGTCTGCGTACCAAATTTCATCAAAATATCTTAATAGGTGCGACCTGTAGAGTGCGCACAAGATTGCATGGACAGACAGACAGACGGACGGACGGACAGACGGACATCGTTAAATCGAAATAAAAAAAAATTCTGAACCGATCGGTATACTATAAGGTGGGTCTACGACCAATATTTTTTGGTGTTACAAACATCAGCACAAACTTATAATACCCTGACCACATAGTGGTGTAGGGTATAATAAGCAACAAAGCAAATTTTTTGCAAGTGACATCTACATATATTTACGATTACTGTATGGAATTGTATTTCGTTTGTATTACATGGGTCGTTGCACGCTTTTGATGTTTAAACATTAGCGACATGATTTTCACAAAATAACAGCATAAATACAAGAGAATTACAACTAAATATTATACTTTCCGGCTGCCATAAAATCTACTAGATTAGAATTAAAAATTTAGTAACTGGAAATTGCAAAGTACAATAAATATTAATAAATTCATTAAGAAATTTAATTTATCAAATTAGGAAATTTATTAGTGTTTAAATTGCAATAACAACTTAAGTGTTCACTAGAAAACTTGCCTTAAAAGTTTAAAAATTAACGGAAAATATTAGTAAAATAGCAAAAATTCCAGTATGTTTTTATTTTATTTTTATTTAAAGCAGTTTTTTAAAACAAAATTAATTGAAATTTTACTTTTGCGTACCGACTATTTTAAGAGTAATCTAAACACGACAATCAAGCTAAAGATTATCTAAAACTAATGTTAAGCCATCACAGATGTCCTCAAGAGTCGGTATATTCAAATAAAATGTGAAAACAAACTTATTATAGTGTTATATGGCTCTTGGATTAATCTTAATATAGAAGAAAATATTCGCTCTTCCACAAAATCCTCAAGAACAAATTTTGGGTTGTTGGCATTACCAACCATTACAATTGTTTTTATTGAAGAAAGTTAAATTTGAAAAGAGCGAACATTTCCATTTCTATTAAGATAATTAATCTATGGTTAAATTGTAGTTGCTCCATTTTTTAAGGTGGTTGATGTGGTGTAATGGTTAGCGCGTTGGACTGTTACACGTGAGGTTGCGGGTTCGAGCCCCAACCAAGGCAACATCAATTTATGAAAAATAGTAATATGTATGAGTTTTTCTATCCCTCATACATATCGCAGCGTCCTCCTTCGGTGTTCCCATAGCACTTAACCCCACCGAAGTAAAATAATATAACAGGGCTATGAACTAAAAAGCTTCAACAAAGTTCGCCAACTCACCATCAGATGGCGCGCAACAAATGTTCTAAAAATTCAACATCTCGCGCAATTACAGTGTTGCCATATTTGAAGCCCTTCATCTTTCACCACCTTTCAATTCTTCTCTATCCCCTTTCCAAAGGAAGCAACACGTTAATTAATAGGAAGAATTTCCTGAGTGTTGCTTCTCTTTACAAAAAAAAAAAAAAAAAAAAAAAAAATACACTTAGTCCAACGTTTTTCTAGCAATTATATCCCTTGATTAAAATAATTTTCCTGAAGCTCCTCAAAATAATCGTCTGCAGCTGCCATTGCATCTTCATTCGGGGTAAAATGTTTCAAAAACGTTTAAAACGAGGTAAAACGACGCTTAAAATACATTTTATTTCGCTTAAATCGATCCAAACAAGCTTGAGAAATTTTAATTCAAATGCGTTTTTTGGTCAACTGTTAACAAATGCGGCACCCATCTTGCAGAAAGCTTTTTCATATGTAATTCTTGATGCAGAATAAAATGTACTCGATCATTTGAGATGCCTATGGCATTACATACTTCTCGCACTTTCACTCGTCGATCGTCTAATACCATATCATGGACTTTGGCTATGATTTCTGGCGTTGTTGCAGTGATCTTCACTGCTTGTACGACCATGTTTAAATTCAGCAACCCTCTTGTGGGAGGGATACAAAACAAGAAGACTCATTTTTCTGTCCGATTATGATTACCGATCTTTAACTTTTAGTCTTCATGAATCTTACACTCAAAATAATATATCTGTTGGCTGAACGGAAAATTTGTTACTTAAACTAAATTTATTCCCATTTTTTGGCTTAAAAAATAATTGACTTTAACAAAGAAATGCTTCTATCCAATTTTGAAAAATTGGGGCGGGGGGGGGGGGGGTGGAAATAGCGCCATCTTCAAAATAGCAGAAACAATAAAATGTTATATTTTAACAATAAATTTCGGATCCAAAGGTATATGGAAATATATGAGATCATGTATGGTCATACCTAGAACTATGCATGGACGTATATGACAATGTATGCCCATGCATGAACACATACGAGCCAATGTATGATCATATATGTTCATATATATTTCGATTTTCACATGGGGATCGAAAATTTTAGGCGCAGGGCGGGTTAAGTTATCCCAATTTTTCTAGACTTAGAATTCGCGCTACAGTTATCCGAAAAATAAATGAAGATTTTAAGAAAAACATTTTCTTGGATCATACACGATCACCAGAGAAGACAAAAACAAAAGCAAAATCCGACGTATTTAAAGCAAAAAAAAGCAAAACCTCGGGAAAACAACTATCTTTTTTTTTAATAAAAGCTCAAAAAAAAGAAGAAAACTAAAGAACAGTGTCAAAAAGTGGTGATTTTTGCCGACTTAGGATCTACTTCTTCCTAAGTCGACTGCACTTTTAATAACTGCTTCCTTCTGGCATAAGTTTTGAACAAGTTCGGAGTTTAAAATTATGTTTTTTTTTAAGTTTGTGCCAAAAATGGAGCTGAAATTTACGAAAAAAGGGTCGAAATCGGAAATAGCGCGAATATCGAAAAAAAAAAAAAATAAAAATACGTGTCCTCTTAAGCATAAGGAATATACAGTGAAACTCACTTAAGACAAACTCCGGGGGACTAGATAAATTAGTTCGTTGTAAGCGAGGTTCGTATTTACCGAGGTAAAATTTATTTAAAGTCTTCTAATTATCCATTACATATTTAAATTTCCTTGAAACTACTTTAAAAATTTCACAATTTTTTCATTTGGTTTGCTAAATATATTGTTTGCCATATATTTAAGAAAAAATGTCTCTGTGTTCGGTTTAAAATTTGTCAGAAAACAAAAAGATATAGAAAAAACTGCAGAATTGTATTTAGTTCTTTCCCAGTGTTTCTTTTTGCAAGATCATAGTCTAATAGTGCTTTACCAGTTCTAGTTTTTATTAACACCAATAAATATAAATCGGGTTCTTCCAAATAAGACCAACTCGAAATTTTTATTTCTCGTCATATTTGATATTTTATCTTTAGTTTCTTGACCTAGAATTTATCCATTTGTTGGATTTCTCGAAAAGGGGAGTCGCTACGCTATCACTGAAAGTGGCTTTAACCCTTTGAGGAGCATACATTTTCTGCCGAAGCGATTTTGAAGATTTTGAGATTTTCATAATCTCTGACCTAATAATAGTTATGCCAAGCAAAATTGGCTCCGTAGAACCCCTTCTTACACCTTATTTCGCTTGCCAAAAATGTTTGCCATTTGATGACCCTACCGTTCCGGACGGAGCGATTTTTATTATTTTATTTTCGTGATCTGGAACTAAATTATGGATACGTTACAAAAAATTGGCCTCATAGACCCCTTTGACAACCGAAATTAAGGGCAAATTTTGGTTGTCAAAGTTTGTGCTGTTTACCCCTTAAATGAAGAATTCTAGATAACCAACTTCGATGGCTGGCAAGGGGAAAGCGAGACTAGGTAGGGATTTGCCGCCTACTAGATTTTTGTTCCCCCAATTCTCCTTTACAAATTACCTTTGGAAATATTTACTATATCTTTTGTCTGGGCAATTATAAGTTCGAAAAATCCTTGGCCAAGCATACTTGCCTGTGGTCGTCAAAGGGTTAAGAACTATAGAGAATCACCTTATAGCACACATTTTTAAAGAAACTTACGATGCTTCAGAACACCTGTGCCATGTGCACACATTCTCGCAACACATTTATAAGTATTATAAGTGAATTTGACGCAATACAATAACACACTGAATGTTTTCATTCATATACTTATGTACGATGCATTTAGACCTCATTTATTCTTAATGAAACCAACTAAATTCAGGTTGTATGTGACTTTCCATATTAATGGTTAATTTGTTATAATTGTCAGATGATAATGATAATTATATGATAATTTTTCAACAACCCGTCGCACAGTGCTTTGCCCCATAGGCAAAATTAAAAACAAAAATGTGTGCGGAACGTTAGTGATGTATACATTTTTCAAGAGGTGACATAATGCCATAAATAAATATGAAAGAGGAATTAAATACCTTCTCTTTTTGTTAACAACAGAGGGCGCTAAAGTCAAACAAATTTCGAACTAAAATAAATAGTTAAACGAAAATCAAATTTTAAATGCTTTACAAAAAAATTGGCAAAAATTCATTTTTACAGATAATTCTTTGAAACACGGTGGTTTTGTTATCGCAATAAGTAAAAATTTTTTATAGGATAATATTTGGTGGCATCGAAAACTTTAGACATTTTTTGACTGGAAATCCCAAAGTTGCTTAAGTTTAGTAAAGTAAAAAAAAAAATATGGAAAAACATGTTTTTTTTTATTTATGATTTTAGGACACCTTGAAGCTCTTTAATAGAATTTTGAAAAAAAAAATTTTTTTTAACCGCAATTTTAAAAATTTTATACATTTTCCAAACCCTTTTACCTGAGTTTTAACAAAGTTAGAAAGAGCTAAATTTTAAGGTACCACCAAAAATTAAAATAATAACGTTTAAAAAAAAGAACTTGAAAATTAAAACACAAGCTTCGGTTTTATGTGGTGTAAAAATAAAAAAAAATTCAAGAAACTTTAAAAAAACATTTTAAGTAAAAACACTTGTTTTTGCTCAAAACCTAAAATTTTATAAGTTTAGAGAAATTTAAAAAAGATATAAAAAAAAACAAGTAATTTTTTTTTATGATTTAGATAGTCCATTAAGATGTATAATTTTCTGTAAAAAAAAATTCAAATTTTGAACCGCAAATTTTAAATTTTTATCTTTTTCTACATATCCTAATTTTTAAATTTTTTATAGATGTATGTATGTAGATGTATATGCTGTCCCTTAAAATACGATTTGTCGATTTTTATTCATTACACTGCCAAGTTTTCATCTAGTAGGTTCAAAATTGAAGTATTTAATTTTTTTTTAGAAAACTTTAACCCTAGCTGAATTGCGGCCGAAAATGGCCCATTTTTGAAAAAGAAAATAGCCTATCAATTAAAAATTCACAAAATTAGAAATTTTTGCCAACACTAGTTTTTTATTTAACTTGTTCATTAAATATACTTAAAATTATTCAGATACGGAATTTTGGTTTCGCTGGATATCATTAACCCACTTTAACCTAGAACCGAAATGCTCATAAATTTAATAGAAATGAAAAAACGGCTTTTTTTTTATTTATTTGTCAAATTTTTTTAAAATACATAATTTGGAAATCTCAGAAGCTATTTTTGTAACATAATAGTTATTACTAAAGAAAAATAATAAATTAAAAAAATGATAATTCAGGTTTTGTGTGGGGAGCAACTACTTGTACAAATTGAGCAATAATACTGCTCGTCTGTGGCGCCCTTAAAATTGATAATGAATGAGAAAAAGGATATATGGGAGATAGTCATATCCTTGCACCGAATGAAACAAAATTTGTCACAGAGATAAAAAGTATAATTTTATAAACTATTGTAAGTTTCTAGTTCATTCTGATCTTTAATGTGGCCAAAATATAGTTTTTGAGAAAAATGATATATGGGAGGTAGTCATGTCCT
Organism: Leucophora obtusa; assembly: GCA_949987735.1. Lineage (NCBI taxonomy): Eukaryota > Metazoa > Arthropoda > Insecta > Diptera > Anthomyiidae > Leucophora > Leucophora obtusa. The sequence continues at coordinate 41,487,865 of OX465296.1, forward strand.
TACACCGAATGAAACAAATTTTGCCAAAGAGCTAAAAAGTATTATTTCACAAACTATTTTAAGTTTTTAGTGCATTCTGATCATAAATATAGCCAAAATATAGTTTTTTTAGAAAAAGGATATATGGGAGGTAGTTATGTCCTTGCCCCGAATGAAACAAAATTAACCACTGAGTTAAGGGACATAATTTGAACGGCGGAAACCAATTTTCGCCTTATTATATTTAAATTAAATATGACAATATCATATCAGAATTTAAAATTTAAATTCTAATATGACAATATCATACTAGAATTTGAACTTGAGGTAGAAGAATATTCTAACTAAATATATGAAAATATAGAAAGTCCGAAAAAACAATTTTTGTATTTTTAATGCAAAAATTAAGATAAAATTAAAAATTTTAGATTAAGGATGTATGGGAGGTAGTCATGTCCTTGCACCGATTTTGCTGAAACTTCGAATTTTTCTTAATTTACATGTTCTGAACCAGCACACCGAATTTCATTCTTCTACGTTAACTCCTCTAATTTTGCCGATTTGCTATATGGGGACGAAGCACTGTGCGTCGTCGGCTATGGGATTCAAAGAAGCATCTATTCCTAAATTAATAATGTAAATATACCGAATTGCGACCGCTTAAGCCCGTATGACACTTGCTTGATTTTTTACTGAATTTATTTAGAACTGACATTTAAATAAATATAACACGACAGATACTCACTTATTCTATATTAGACCTGGGGGATTTAGAGACGCAATTATATGTAATTGTAATTGAAAAAAAAAACTCAATTAAAATTACATACATATATCTATGTATGTTTGAAAATGTAATTTAAAAAAGAACAATCAGTCTGCTTTCGACTGCGATCTAGTACAAACGTACAAAATTCTGAGTTCTCTAAAGTTTATAGTGTTAAACAAAAATAAAAACAATTGTCTTGTTACAAGATCATAAAAATATTCATTAAAATTTAAAAAGAAAAACAACATCAGTAAAAAAAAAGAACATAAAATTCTTTTGCACAATAACAATTTACATTGCTATCATCATGGATGATAGCAATGATAGTAGTGAAGATGATAATATAAGTTGGCAGGTTGTAACTTCGACCAAAGCACAAAAACGTCATCTAAGTGAATCCCCAAAAATAGTTTTGAATAAAAGAAGAAATATAAACAATAATCAAAACTTGTTTTCTCAAAACAAAAATAGTTCCTTAACAATAAGTAATAACAATGCACGATCACTAGATACTAGAGGCCAGTATGAATGTTTTGCAAGACATTCACAAAACATTTTCTTATACAACACCAAAATATTTTTTTTTGTTTTCTGTTTTATTTATTTTTTTTTTTTAATGATCTGAATTTTAACATCTTGTAAATAACTACAAATAAGTAAAATGGTAAATTTTTGTTATATTTAGTATTAAAAATCGTCAAATCTCTCATTAGCGCATGCAAGAGAATGTCTTGTAAGACATTCATTCAGCCCTCTACTAGATACACATAACACTAACAATATTGCACATAGCCGTATGCAAAAGAATGTCAACAACAACGCTAGTACATCGAAAAATACCAATAATGCTGGTACTTCTCAACACACAGCTTTTACAAACAATAAAGTAAGTCATAATAGATTTTCTGTTTTTGTTAATAATAATGAAGAATGTGATGATGAAAGCGAACCAGATGAAGAACAAGTCTCAAAAATTAATACACCAAAGCCCCCACCAATAATTATACCAAATGTTGCCGATATTAGCGCAATGATAAAAAGTTTTTCAAAAATAATTAGCTCTTCATCGTTTAATTACAAAACTATAAGAGATGGTCAAATAAGGTTACTGGTTAAGGATGTTCAACCTTATAGAACACTTGTTTCATTCTTAAATGAGAAAAAAATTTTATTCCATACATATCAGTTGAAACAAGAAAGAGCCTATAGAGCTGTAATAAAAAATCTGCACCCTTCTACACAAAAAGAAGAAATCAAATACGCCATAGAATCTTATGGCCACAACGTTCGAAATGTTTCAAATATACATAGTAGAATATCGAAAGAACCACTTCCAATGTTCTATATTGATTTAGAACCAAACCCAAATAACAAAAGTATATTTGAAATCACCAAGATTAATAATGCTATTGTCAACATTGTCCCACCAAAGAAAACAAATGATATTGTACAATGCCATCGATGCCAAGAATATGGCCACACAAAAACCTACTGCAGGAAACAAGTAACTGCGTCAAATGTGGATTAGGTCATTTAACGTCCAATTGCACTAAAGATAGTGATAGCCCTCCTCGATGTGTAAATTGTTTAAAAAGCCACCCAGCTAGCTATAAAGGCTGTGAAATTTACAAGCAACTTTTAAAAAGAAAATTAAAAAACAATATCGTTAATAGACGTAATTATGCTGGGTTTAATTTTAATAATGAAGATTATCCCCATTTAAACAACAATGCAGATAATGCAAACTTTAGTGAAAATATTAATAACAACTTTTCTTATTCTGATGCTTTAAGAAATAACCAACATACTTCTCAGCAAAATTCTTTTGAAAAGCTTGAAACCTTAATACAAAATCAAATTGAGTTAACAAACAAGCTTTTAAGCATGATGACAGTATTAGTAGCAAAACTATGCAACTAAATTTTAATATTGCAATATGGAATGCTAAAGGGCTTTCCAATCACACACAGGAACTGGAGTTATTTCTTAAATTACATTATATTGATATTTTATTAGTGTCAGAAACGCATTTTACCAGCAGAACTTTTTTTAAAATAAAAGGATATGAACTGATAACGGCAAACCATCCAGATGATAGAGCTCATGCTGGTGCTGCAATACTGATTAAATCAACAATAAAATTTGAAACTGTTGATGAAATAAGTAAATCTTATCTGCAAGCTGCTTGTATCAAAGTTAAATGCGATTCACACAGCATAACTTTCTGTGCCATCTATTTTCCCCCTAGATTTTCAGTTAAATGCCAAGAATTTCAAAGCTTTTTTAATAGTTTGGGGCCAAGATTTTTCGCTGCGGGTGACTACAATGCTAAACATCCATGGTGGGGGTCAAGATTAATAAATCCTAAGGGAAGCGAACTGCATAAGTGCATAATTAACAATAAATACTCAGTTTTATCAACAGGCAACCCAACTTATTGGCCAACGGATCCAAGAAAGGTTCCTGATCTGCTTGATTTTGCTGTCTACTCTGGAATTTCTAGTCAATTGTTAAATATAACTGATGTGGATGAACTCAGTTCTGACCACACTCCCGTTATAGTTTGTTTTAACCTAATCTTGCAGTCAAAGTCACAAAAACAAAAAATTCTTACGGCCAAAACTGATATTAAATCGTTTGAAACTTGAATTGAAAGAAATGTGAATCTTAAAATCCCAATAACATCCCCAACAGAATTAGATGACGCTGTTGAAACCTTTAATCATTTAATTCATGAAGCTGGTTTTCTCTCAACTCCAAATTTACCAACAAACCGTAACCAAAACCAAGTTTTTATAACGTCAGAAATCAGAGACATGTTAAGAAATAAAAGAAGACTTAGAAAAGTTTGGCAAAATAGCAGGAATCCAAATGATAAGCGGATCTTTAATAAAGCGGCTAAAGATCTTAAAATAGCTCTATTTAAAATGAAAAATATACAGCTTGAAAACTTTCTTAGTAATCTAAATCCGATAAATAGTAGGAACGATGAGTTTAGCTTGTGGAAGGCAACAAGATACATAAAAAGACCTACTAAAAGGAATATACCAATAAAAGATTTAAACGGTGTATGGTGTAAAACAAATAAATCTAAGGCTGAAACATTTGCTCTTCATCTTCAAACGACGTTCCAGCCTCATACATATAACAACCCTTATGCTTATGCCCTTGTCCGGTCGATTGGCCTATTAAACATATTCCTCCTCGTGAAGTAGAAGAAGAGATAAAAAATCTTAATTGTAAAAAATCTCCTGGTTACGACAGCATAGATGGCAAAGTAGTCAAAGCCCTGCCCAAGAAGGGTATACTATTTCTCACATTGTTGTATAACTCTATATTGAGATTAAATTACTTTCCCTCACAATGGAAGTGTGCAGAGATTCTAATGGTAAATAAACCAAACAAACAAGAGAATATTGTAACATCCTACAGACCAATAAGTTTACTGGTTGGATTCTCCAAAATATTCGAAAGAATATTATTGAAACGATTATTACCATTTTTAGAAAAATTTAATATTATACCTGAATATCAATTTGGTTTTAGACACAAGCATGGTACTCCAGAGCAATGCCATCGTATCGTTGCTTTTATAAGAGATACATTGGAAACTAAAAAATATTGCTCAGGTGTATTTCTGGATGTACAACAAGCGTTTGATAAAGTTTGGCACAGTGGGTTATACTACAAATTAAAAAAACTACTTCAACTCCATTTTACTTACTGCTAAAGTCATATTTAACTGACAGACAGTTTTACGTTAAAGTTAATGGTGAATTCTCCGAAATCTATGATATTAAAGCAGGCGTTCCACAAGGCAGTGTCTTAGGACCAATTCTTTACACTATTTTCACATCAGATATGCCAGTAACCGAAAACGTACCTCTTGCAACATATGCAGACGACACTGCAGTTCTAGCTTCTGACGTATGTCCAAACAATGCGTCAAATTTAGTGCAAAGGCAACTTAATACAATAGAAGCTTGGTTAAACAAATGGAATATTAAAGTCAATACTGAAAAATCGTTACATATCACTTTCTCGTTAAGACATGGAAATTGTAGCAATGTGTATATGAATAATATAGAAATTCCTCAAAGTGACTCCGTTAAATACTTAGGATTGCATATCGACAGAAGATTGACATGGAAAACGCATATTAAAGTAAAAAAGCAGCAATTAAATATCAAAACAAAACGACTCTTCTGGTTATTGGGCCCAAATTCGCAGTTAAACTTGGAAAACAAAGTTTTAATTTATAAAACCATTGTAAAGCCTGTCTGGACATATGGAATACAGCTTTGGGGAACAGCCAGTAATTCGAACATTGAAATCTTACAAAGATATCAGTCAAAAACACTAAGGTCAATTGTAAATGCTCCATGGTTTATATCAAATAAATCTATTCATGACGATCTCCTTATTCCAAAGATTATAGATGAAGTCAGAAGATACAGTGAGAACTTTTTAGAAAGGTTAAGTAACCACATTAATCCGTTAGCTATAGCTCTACTCGATGACACAGAGGAAGTAAGAAGACTTAAAAGGTTCCATATCCTGGATCTGCCGTTCCGCAGCTAATCAGTTATTCTCAAGAATATATGTACAAGTTTGTAAATATTGTTTAAAAGTTATACTATCTTTTTGATTATATGTATATTGTTGTTCTCAATGGAGTTCAACAATTAATGTAATTTTTATTGTTATAAGATTTGCTTATTGTCCTTAAATGGATAGATTGTAAATAAAGAGAAGAGATAAACAAAAAAAAAAAAAAAAAAAAAAAAAGAACAATTACAAATACATGTATCAAAATTTTCAATTACACTATGCGACAGTCAAAATCGGGATGGGATGAAACCAACGGGAAATGTTATATCGGTCAAAAACAAGTTATACGTGTCCCGGCGTTTCGCTGGGTCACCCCTAGGAATCGAGATATATTTTTTTTGACATAACTCGAGAACCACTAGTCCGATTTTGCTCAAACAATTTAAAAAAATTAAAAATTACAATTCCTTTAATCTGTTCATATAACGTTTTTCTATATACTCAACAGTTTTGCTGGTAAAAATTAATGTTTGTTACCGCTACCATAAATATCAAATAACCTTTTGTTTATTACTTTTTTTTAATATTTTAGGCAAAAAATATTTTTTTCTTCATACATTTATTTTTACCGGCAAAACTGTTGAGTATATAGAAAAACGTTATATGAACAGATTAAAGGAACTCTAATTTTTAATTTTTTTAAAATTGTTTGAGCAAAATAGTGGTTCTCGAGTTTGTCAAAAAAAGATATATCTCGATTCCTAGGGGTGACCCAGCGAAACGCCGGGACACGTATAGCTTCTTTTTTAACGATATAACTTTCCCCGGTAGTTTAAACCCTTCCCGATCACTGACCCCTACCATTTGTCTCACAGTGTTATTTACATGTAATTGTAATTGAAAAAATGTCAATACCAATTACATTTTATTGGGCAAATAAATAACGAAAGAGCTTTAGAGAGAGAGAGAGAATTTTGCTGAAAGGAAACTTTTTCATTGAATGTATGAAACTTTTAATAAATAAAATGAAATTTTTCATAACATTTTATGAAAAATTCTATTAATTCAATGAAAAGTTTCAATGGACGAAACTTCATTAATATCATGCAGATAAGTAATTATCTCAGTGTAGGGATCAACCCAACAGACTTATTCCTGTTATGCTTGACCATGCCTATATTTTTTCTTTTTTTAATTTCAACAATAAAAGGTTTTCTAATCCTAGGTGTAATTGAAATTTTGTAGTTGCATTTAGTTTTCAATAAAATTACATCTATGGTAATTTTTAATTACAACAACATGCAATGTAATTGAGTTTATTTAAAAATTCAATTACAAATATTTGTAATTGAATATTTTAAATTAAAAATTACATGTAATTGTACTTTAAATGTAATTGATATCATCCGGGTCTGTTCTATGTAGTTGACCTCTTCATACACATTACTTTTCCATAAGGAAATTTATCAATTTTCCGTCAATAAAAAATAAATTTTTTTTTATTACCATCATTACACTGCATGACATAAAAAATGAATAGAGATCTGGCCAACAATTCTATATATTTCGGAAATGCTGATCACAATATCATACTTTATTTTTCGATCTAAGTTACAGATTTTCCGCGAAATGCCTTAAAAATTTAACGTTTTTTCATTTAGTTTTTTATATACAAAAATTTCCAAATACACAGAAAAAAAATAATTCATACATAGAAGGAATTTATTCATAATATGTATGAATCTAATATGAGAGTTTTTTCCCAAAACTTTTTCATATTATGTATGAATTTGTTTCTACATATAAGGATCAAATTCATAGATTTTTTTTTTAATTTTTTGCACTTTTTGTACCCAAATGAATAAAATAAGCAATATAATTAATGGATACATGTATATTTAATGCAATGTTTTTATTTTATTACAAAAAATATAAACTTTTAAAGAATGTAAACTTAAAATCAAAGAAAATACAGAAACAATAACAACCCGCAATTATCTGCATATACAACGTGGAAGCGGATCATATCCAAAATTTGTTATTTTTTGCTGTAATTATCCAGTTAAAAAGTTGCTGAAGGCATTGTACCAATAAGCGATAAGAAAATATCGTGAAGCCTTGAATACAATCAACCAAGCTTAACTCGTAGTATCGCGGCTTAATGGCAATTGGTGGCAATCTAGAAAAAATATGTTAAATTTTATGCAAAATATGTAAATAATTTCAGAAATATTGCACATACCTTTTGATAGATTTTTACATAAAAGTTGTCCGAAATGTTGTTTTCTTTTTATATAAGATTTTATAAAACAAAATATAAATATTTGTTGGCATTTTTTATTTCAAACTAACTTGTTTTTTAAAAACTGAAAATCAATAAAATTATTCATAAATTGTATAAATTTCTTCATACATAGTATGAATTCAAATCAATGAAAGCAATTTGTATTATTTATGAACATATTTGGTTCTGTGTTCATTCAATATAAATTTTTTATAAACAGGATAAAACCGTAAAAATCATAAAAATCCATACAAAATGCGAACTGTGGTTTTAATATAAAGTTTTGTGCATCAAATGTTAAATATAAATATAAATCAACAATTATCTTAATTTTTGCATTAAAAATACAAAAATTGTTTTTTCGGACTTTCTATATTTTCATATATTTATTTAGAATATTCTTCTACCTCAAGTCCAAATTCTAATATGATATTGTCATATTAGATTTTATTTGTTGTTTCAAAATGGGTTGATCATTTTCATGATAGACAACACAATTGTTTCGTAGGCATCACTCTACTTACTCTTCAGTTGTCCGCATTAAGAAAATGATAACTTTCCTAGACATTACATAAGGTACAAAAAATCAACGGGACGAGAATTTTGTACTTTCGTATATGAACTGTCTGATTTGGTAAAAGCAGCTATAAATCAACTCCTTTTTGAAAGCAACAATTACATAAAAGTACCCTTTGTGTACTATTTATGTATATGTTCGTTGTCAATACATTTTGTAAAAACAACTAACTTTAAACTCAAAACAAAATAAATATTTGAATGAGATTTTAGCCGTGCTATGCTTATTTTCAACAATTATCTTAATTTTTGCATTAAAAATACAATACAAATTTTAACAAACTGTCACCGAACTGGCCCCTTTATATGAAATATAAACTTTTACATGGTGTTGTCATAGGAGGGGGAAATTGACCTCTTGTGACATGTCACCAGAAAAATCCCAGGACAGGTCCCTGAACTTTGTTTTTTTATGAGAGTTCAGTAATGGAATGGATGGGGTAAGTTTTGAGTTTTCTGATTTATGGTTTTTTGGGATGGGTTGGGATTTATTTTGTTATTCTGGTCTGATTTGGGCATTTTCTTCTGGAGCATATTATATATGCGTCCCATAGTGGTTCTAAGGAACTAGTAGGTTAATCCTGCTGATGAGTCCCTTTAGCAGGGACGAAAGCGCTTCAGGAATTGCCCAAGTGCCTACACGGCTGTATTATTGTACGGGTGGTGGGTTTTTTTCGATTTTTGTTTTCTGTTGTTGGATTTTGTGTGTTTTCTTTTCTCATTTGATTAGCAGCGTGTTGCGATGGATGAAGGAGCCGGTAAATTTGACATTTTAGGGCTCCTTTTTCCCTGTTTTGTTTTTCCGCAGGATTACAAGACCGGCGGACCGGTAGGGTAGATAGATCATCGATGACCCAAGTAGGGAACTCGCCATCCAAAGAATCGTCTCTAGGCCCCTTAGGTGCAATAAGACATTGAGTGAGTTATCTGCATGATTTTAATGAATTATCTGCATAATGTTAATGAATTATTGCATAAAGGGAATTCATTGAAATTTTATCCAGAAAGCTCTCTCTTTGCAGCTTTTTTCCCTATTAAATCAAAAAAGTGCGTAATTTTAACGCGAATTCAGGTGAAAAAGTGATATGTTTATTTTATTGTGTATGTTGTGTGATATGCAGTGTATTTGTGTTTTAAACGAAGACAAAGTTCTCTATTTGTTGCCTTTCTAACATTAAAATTGTAAATGCACGCTGAAAAAAAACGGCCTGTCCCAAACATATTTTTGCTGGTAATATATATATATTTGGAGATTTTGTTAAACATATTCGCCGTGTTTTTACTAGAAACAATATATATTTGCATGCAAATATATTATGTTTGTAAGCAAATATATTATGTTAATATATAATGTTTGGATGAAATGAAATGACGACAAATATTATATGTTTGGCAGCAAACATATAATATGTGTGTTATAGACAAATTATGTTTCCATGCAAATACTATATATAAATAATATATTTAGTTATAAAGCAATTATTAATATATGCCAAACAATAGGCGTATTTATTCTACTCTCCAAATTTCTATATATTTTAATGGAAAAACATAAAAAGTTAAATTAATGCATCTACTGTTTGGCGATTATTTAATAACTAAATATATTATAAATCACATTGAATTTTACATCTAATACATTCATTGAAAAACAATAACTACAATCTCTTCATTTATTTTTTATTTATTTTTATTAACAAATATTAATTAAAAACTCTTATAATAAGTTAATATTTTAATATACACAATTAAATATTTTTTTTTTTAACACAATTTTATGTTTTATTTATACTAATTTATTTTATTTTTTCACATCTTTCACAATAAAATTAATAAATAAAGGAAAAATATCACTAAATTTTCTGACTAGATGCAATCTAGCTAAACCAAACGATTATTACCAACTACAAAAGTTATATTGGCTACATACAACTTTATATGTATCAAGAATGGAAATTCGCCGTTTTTCCAAATATATGTTAATTGTATCCACAAATATAATTATTACCGGGAAATATATATATAGTAACTATAAATACAATATAATTGGAAGCACACTGCAAATACATATATGGTATTTTGTAAACATACATTGATTACCTCCAAACATATACAAAAAGGTCTTTTTCCTCCGTGTGGGAATATTCTAACCCATTTATAGACAATCGACAAAAGACTTTAAAATTTGTCTTTCGAATGTTTCGGTAACTTTATAAAATACCACCCTGAGACCATAAATCATTTGGCTCGGTTTCACAACGCTCTAAAATTGAGAGCGAGGTAGCTTATTTGACAGTTGAAAAAGCATTTCAAAGTTTTGTTTTTGCAACGATTTGAGAGCGTTATAAAATACCACCTTCACAATGTAAGTCATGGTAAGAATTTATACCTGTAAATCGGTATGTTCTGAATATGATTGTTTTTAAAACGCTTTTATGGTCGAATTTTTCTACCTGGGTAGTGTCGGTAGCGATGATTGTACTTTAAGGAGTCACTTCTTGAAAAATTGCCGACCTACATCGAACAAAAGCTTCGTGTACAAATTTTGGTAGCTACATTTATTTATGCAATATTTTATTAACTTAATTTCTATACAAAAGTTTAGTTGGTCGCCTTTTCATTTATGTTGGCAATTATTTGTTGTTCTAAGCTATTTTCAAAATCCTTTTGTTTACATAAGTACCGTACATGGTGTTCCATACATTTATATGTTTTTATTTACATATATTTTGATGTTGTATTTGTGTGCGAAGTAACAAAAAAACATTCGCAATGCAACGCTCGCATTGTGTCATTTGTACAAATAGTCATATGTAAATATAATACATAAACTCACTGCATATACCCACATGCATATATTTACATACACTCAGATAAAAAAATTTGTAAGCACTTTTCTTTTTAGTAATAATTTTTGCTATTCTCTTATTACAATTTACCGGCTTTTTTTACTAATTTTCGTTGCTAATGTCGGCTAAACAATTCACTAATTTTTCAAAACCAAGTGCTAAACTTAGCAAAAAAAATTTACTAATTTAACAAAAAGTGGATACTTAAGAAAATTTTATTTACAAGAATTTTTTTGATTTTTTTAGAATTCTCCTTTAGTTTATATTTGTTGTTATTGATATATTCTTAGTTAGCAAATAAAACTCAGAAAATGTTATTGTATCTCCAATGCATAAAAAGGTTATAACGGGAGAACCATTTGCAATTTTTACTCCAAATTTCAAGTACAATGAAGTAATTTTGCCTTTTTTTAGAATCGAAAGAAAAAAAATTTTTTTTTATATTAATTTGTGATTTTTATTTTTTCTTTTTAAATTTTACGGTTTGTTTATTTTTTAGCACAATTTTTTGCTAATTTCGGCAGATTGATTTTAAATTACAGTTTACAAGAATTTACTGAAATTTAGTAGCGGCAACTAATTATTTATACAATACTAATTTCATGGTACTAAAATCATTGATATTTAGTAAATTTTGTTACTGGTTTAAAATTTAATAGCGGCTTTTAATTTATTCTACTAATTTAATTGTACCACGAATCAGTAGACATGTGTTGTTAAAATTAGCAAAAAAAATACTTCTGGGCTCAAAACAGTTAAATTTCCCGTAATAACATTACAGACTTTTTTGGTTGAGTGTATATATATGTTGCTATTTTACAATACAATGGATGATATAAACAACAATTACAATAACACAACATTAAATGTACCACCATCATCAGATATAGTGCAATCTCTTTATATGTATAAAAGAATAACGTGACTGACGACAATTTTGGATAGAAATGACCTTTTGACAGGAATATAGTATAGTTAGAGGAGTATTCAAAATTTTTTCAATTTTGGTCTATCTCTCTTAATTTTCAAAAAACATGGAAATATTATATCCAGGGGTATAGCATCACATAAATAAATAAAATAATAGATGGCACTTTGTAAAAATATTGACAATTTTCTTTTCTTATTTAAATTTAAATAATAACAAACAACAAAAGAAAGAATACAAACAAATATTTCAAATTTTATTATTTGAATATATCCCGCGTTTATTTTTTCCTTATTTTGAGCAGTTTTTGAGTTTTTAAATATAGACTCAGCTGATACTAAACTGATACTAAATAGTTGCTCAGGTAATACTAAATTTCAGCGCCCTCTATCGGTAAGTAGTGTAAGTTTTGATTTTATATCTCTATAATTAATAGTCTCTGATTACATCTTAACAATAAATTGTGTAAAATTTTAGGAATGGGTTCTTAAAAATTAGTTATAAATAATTTTGAAAATTAACACTCAAAATTAGTTAAAGTACTGAAGATATTTAGTATTATGTTAAATGAAAATAACTAAAATCTTTGCTTAAATCAGTATTTCAACTAAAAATTTGTTCAAAAATTAGTCAAATTGATTAAAACCGGTTTGACAGATTTTTCTACTGACATATTATTTTAAATGTATGAATAAAAAAGATTTCCTCACGATTTTAAAAGATAATTTGGCACTCAGTTGCGAAAATTGGGGTTGGATTAAGCTTTCAAGAATGCAATAAGCACACGGCAAAAATAATAGACGAAGTGCTGATTTTCCGTACTCTCAAACTCTCAAATCTAATATATGTATGTAGGTTTTTTTAATCCTTTTTATGCTAATTGCAAAAATAAAAAAATAACAGAATATTTTCATATTTTTAAAAGCTACAAGCTCTGAAAGGCTTTCCATCTCGAGGTGGTCAACTTTGGCACTCTCTAACTGACGCTGTATTGTAACAGGTTCACTCCAAATGTGCTATTTTTTAAGCTTTTATCATTGACTATAATCGCCCATACATAATATTTCAATCCGATAAATAGTTTAAAATTACATATGTATATGTCATTACCGTATTACCATTTTTTTTTCTTTGTTGGAACCACTATTTACTAATATGATAAAAATTACCATATCTGGAAAACTAGCCATTGGGTATTAAAATCTTTTCCAAACTCGTATTCAGCATGCCAAATGCAAAAAGATATAAGGTAGATTTATAAAAAATTAATTTTTTTTAAAAATGTTGGAAATTTACTATGGAAGTTAGCATTAATTTTCACCAAAAAAAATGTACTTTGAGATAGCAGAATAACAAAAATTGATATAAAATGAGAACTAATTATCTTTTCACCTTGTAATTTATACCACCGATGGTTATTGCATAGGGGGGCTATTTGCCATCGGAAACTCTTTTTGACCAAATTTAAGTTGGCATATTTTGAATATAGGCTCTCGATATATTTTTTGTTATTGTAAGACGTTTGTTATTATTTTTTTTTTTTGTTTTATAATAAAAAATGTATTTATTCTTGTTCGAGGCCAATTATTTTCTTATTATGAAATAACATAAGCAAAATACAAATGGGAAAGTGGTGGCAAAGCACTTTAACAGGTGGTACAGGTACTGGCAAAAAGTGCTTTCGCATTCCCAAAATGATAACATCATTAGACAAAAGGACCGGCTGTTCAAAAGGCGCCTGGAGGAACAAAATTTTTGAACGTTGGCAAAATGCTGGCAAAACCAATAAATATGTGGTCTGGAAATATATTTTCCAAAATAAAATTTAAAAAAAGTTCATATGTATTTTTTTTGGCCCTGCCGTGATTTGAACCCAGGCCATCAGCTTAGCAGACGATTGCTCTACCCACTAGTGCTGGTTAAAATATGAGTAGTGGGTATCGAGTATTTGTCTTTTTTTTTTGGGTACTCGATACTTAAAACCACTACTCGATATTTTCATAGTTGAATTCTGGACTAAAGAATATATAAAAATGTGACTCCGCTAAAATATTTACCACAAAACTGTGACTTCCCTAAAATAATTATAACAAAAATGTGACGTCTCTAAAATATTTATCACAAAAACACAACTCGCCTAAAAGAAAAAAAAAAATAAAAAATCAAATATTTAAAAGTATATCGATACCATAGATTCAATACTCTATATCTGCAAAATTACAATTGTTCAGGAGAGCAATAAAACTAATTCACTTGCTTATAAGATTTTTTTGAATCAATCTGTCTTCTAGAATATTATTTAAAAATGGCAACTTATTCCTATATATGCTTATTTTGAAATTATTTGCGTTATTTATGTCGCTAATGCAGATATAGAGTTCTGAAATAAAATTTGTATATAATTTTATGATAATCTATCTATACTTTTTGTGGAAAACAATATTATGTGCTTCCAAATATCAACGAACACAGAATTGTTAATCAGGGATGGAAAAGTCTCGTTTTATTGAAATGAGTAATCCAAGAACTATTATATCCATATCTCATTCCAAAAATTAATGGTTAGTTTGGAAAAAAATGCAAAAAACATTTTCCAAAAACGAAAAAGTTTGCATTATTATATTCGTTTGCAAAATGTTAATCGCTGATTAAGTTTCTTAATTCATTTTCTGCGTCATAAATTCTTTTATTTTAATTCAAGTTTGGTGGTTAGTTTGCAAAAAAAAAATGCGAAAAAAATTTTGCGAAAAGGATAATTTAGCTCTTCTAAGTCATTTTCTACGCTTTTTCGCATTCCGCCGTATTTAGCAACTTTTTAAATGCGATTTCTTAAAATTTATATCCTAGGGATTGCAAAAAAAAAATCACGTAAAAAAATTACAAAAAGGAAATTTTTTGCATTAATATATTTCTTTACAGAATATAAATCGCTGACTAAGATTTTAATACAATTTTTGTACCACAAAGACTTTTTTTCGCGTTCCGCTATTATTTTGTAAATTTTCGAGTGCGGTTTTTAAATTTATAATCTAGGGACTATAATACACATTTCATAAAACAAAGTTTGGTCGTTAGTTGCAAAAAAGAAAAAATCGCGAAAAATAAAATTTGCAAAAAGCAAAATTTTTGCATCAATATATTTGTTTGCAGAATCTAAATCGCTGATTAAATTTTTTAATTAATTTTTTGTACCATAAAGCCTTTTTCGCCCTTTTCCGCGATTATTTTGCAATTTTTTAAGTGTGGTGTTTTTAAATCTTTAATCTTGAGAATATAATACCAATTTCCACACCAAAGTTTGGTTCTTAGTTTGCAAAAAAAAAATCGCAAAAATATTTTGCAAAAAGGAAAATTGCATCATTATATTCGTTTGCAGAATGTTAATCGCCGATTGAGCTTTTAAATTATTTTTTTCTACCATAGAAGCTTTTTTAGCGTTCCGATATTATTTTTCAATTTTTTAAGTGCGGTTTTTTAAATTTATAATCTAGCGACTATAATGCACATCTCCTAAAATAAAGTTTGGTAGCTAGTTGCAAAAAAAAAATTTAGAAAAAAGATATTCTCAAAAAACTTTTATATATACCTTATAGAATTCAAATAATTTAAATTTATATGCAGATATAGATTTCTGTATTTGAAAATAAACTTGTTTGTAGATATGGGAAAATGTAAAATGTTCAAAAAAGTGGCAAAGAATGGGTATTTTTGGTATATTTTGCCATTAAAAACTCATTTTTGGCCAAAATTGCAGATATAGAGTATTGAATATAGGGTCTCGATATGTTAAAAATCTATGAAAAGTATATTGCATATTTGGTAAACGAGTTTAAAAATATGTTTATAAATGTTTAAATGTTTATAAATTTAAATAAATATTTTTAAAAAATTTCAAATTTAAAAACCGTTAAAAGTATCGAGTATCCAAATTAAAAATATCGAGTAGTATCGAGTATTCAAAAGTAACCGAATTTACCAGCACCACTACCCACTGAGCTATCGACACATATAATACTTGGTAGCTAAACACATACATAAATGTGTGATAATAGCTGGACAACTACTGGCTGTGCTAAAATGCTAGTACTGGCAAACAATTTTCTGTAACTAATATGCTAGCGTTGGAAAAGCAAAAAAAAGTTGGTCTTGACGGATCTTTCCCACAAACTAATAAATTTATTTTATAAAACAAAAAAAATTTTAATTAAAAAAAATACAAAAAATAGTTTTTTGCTTGCAACCGGATTTGAACTCGGAACCTTCTGACTACAAACCTTTTTTTACGAAGCGTTAATATTTTTATAAAATCATTGGTCTACCAGTGAATTGATTTTTGTACCGCTGACAATTTCTGACTAGCTAGCACCCCAGCAAAACCTTGGTAATATGTTGTTATTACAGAACACATTACCTGGTAATACCATACCCCTTACCATTGCATTATTTCATAACTAAAATGTAATGTCTTACGTATAATGTGCTGCATAACTACTGGGTAGTAATAGCAACTTATTACCAATGATATATTTAAACACCTCAAAGAAAATAGTTACTTGTAATACACAACATGAGTTCTAAATAATAGCAGCGACTTATTACAGATGGGATATTTTAAAACCGTAAAATAAGGAGTTACTTTTAATGTGATACGTGATCACTTAATAGAAATAGCCACTTATTACCGATGGTGTATTCAAATACCTCAAAATAAGGAGTTATTTGTAATGCGATACATGAGTGTTATTTTCTATTTAAAATATTCGATACAAATAATTTATATGTTTTAAACATATTGACTGAAATATTTTTTATGTTTTTTGTTAACTTTATATTAATCTGAGTAAATATTAATTAAATATGAATATGTTTTGTTTTAGCATTTATAAAAAACCAACACGATAACGTCTTATTTTAATTTTTTTTGTAAGAAGTAAGTATATAATTTTAATGTGTTATTTCAGACCTGTTTGTAACACATTTTTTTGGCCTTACTTTAAGCTGTTATGTAAGTAGTATTGTGCTCTGTATCGGTTATGTAAGTGGTTACGTAACTCCTAACATGTAACATTAAAGTAACATGTTCTTATGTTGTTACCTAGCCCTCTTTTGGAAAGTACATACCTCCAATGACATGCCCTTGTTAAAATAATAGCTGTTGGAATAGCAAAGTAAGAGGTTACATACCTTAATTTCTTCTTACAAACCTTATTACCAGGTAATAGAAAGTTTTGCTGGGACTGGATAACCACTGGTTGCAAAACTTGGAATATCACTCTAAGCCAATTTTTTGCCAGTGTTTTTTTTTATAAACCACCGAAATTTTTGTAAAACAAATACTGGCAAAACCCTTTTTGCAAACGCTGGCAAAGCGTCCCAAAACAAGTGTTCTGCTAGTCATTTATTTTTAACACCGTGGTTGATTTTTTGTACCGCTGGCGATTTCTGATTGGGTAGGTACTTTTTTTCAAAAACTCTGCTATTTTTCTCCATCAGGGAATTCTCCAAACAATTCCTTCACAGAGTTTTTTCTTTCAAAATATTCTACACCTTCAGGAATGATTTTTTTGTTATAAAATGAGAAAAGAGAAAATATATTTTTCAAATAAATATAAATATACTTATTAGTAAAATAAAGTTTAAAACATGATAAAATAAAAAAAACAAATAAACATAAAAGTTCAACGTATACAGTTTCTTTTGACGCTCACAAGATATACGTTTCATGAAATTTGAAGAAGTCTCATCTGAAAGGTGTGATGAATATTTTTAAAATATCTCCGTAGTAATGTGTAAGAGTAAGTTATTTTAAAGTAGTTAGCGGTTTTCTTTTTGGACTTGCTTAATGCTCCTATAAAATAAAATAAATTAAAAAAGACGTAATGTTAGACTTAGTCATGGTTAAATTTCAATATATGTTTGTATTCTTATGTGTAAATATTCATGTATGAATGCACTTGTATGTATTGTAGCTATATTAAACATACAAATTAACTTGTAGTTTAATTTTATTTCCAATTTTCAATTGAATTTTATTCCTTAAGGGCGTATAAGTTATAATACATATTTTCATATTCAGTTTAACAAAAACCTAATATTATGTAAACGATTGGGGCGTTTTATTCCACACAGCAAAATAACAACAAAAAGCAGTTGCAACAAACAAAAGATTATATGAGGAAGTATATACAAACAATTTTTAATTATATTATTAAACAGCCAAAAGAAACCCATATTGCAATAAATTTGTTAGACTAATGTTTTGTAACTCAAAATAAGTAATTGTGTTTTAGTCCACAATGATATTAAAGACGATTAAAAATTTAAAAGACAAATTTTGCATTTTTTAGCAGATCTAAACTCAAAGACCTGGCAATTGAAGTAAATTCAAAAATTCTGTTGGAAAGTTAACTGCATCGTTTTATTCCACCACTTCATCAATATGTAGCTTAAAAGCCCATTACTTCGTTATGGGTAGATTCAAATATCAGATTATATTTTGAAGAAAATGGCTTTCTTTTTCTAGATTTTTTCTCATTTAATAAACTTGTTTAACCTTTTTGTAGAGTATATATCAATGCTAAGTTTCTGAATTCCGGCTTAAAGGGTTTGCATAGGCAATTAAAAGGGATTCATTTCTCCTTTTTGCCCTTCCCCGGATGTTTATGTCATACAAAAATTTGTGTTCCAATTAACCTAATTACACTGTGAGACAAATGGTAGGGGTCAGTGATCGGGAAGGGTTCAAACTACCGGGGAAAGTTATATCAGTAAAAAAGAAGTTATACGTGTCCCGGCGTTTCGCTGGGTCACCACTAGGAATCGAGATATATCGATTTGACCTTTGGTGGTCTTTTTTTTGACATAACTCGAGAACCACTAGTCCGATTTTGCTCAAACAATTTTAAAAAAATTAAAAATTACAATTCCTTTAATCTGTTCATATAATATTTTTCTATATACTCAACAGTTTTGCCGGTAAAAATAAATGTATGAAGAAAAAAATGTTTTTTGCCTAAAATATTATAAAAAAGTAATAAACAAAAGGTTATTGATTTTAATGGTAGCGGTAACAAACATTTATTTTTACCGGCAAAACTGTTGAGTATATAGAAAAACGTTATATGAACAGATTAAAGGAATTGTAATTTTTAATTTCTTTAAAATTGTTTGAGCAAAATCGGACTAGTGGTTCTCGAGTTATGTCAAAATATCTCGATTCCTAGGGGTGACCCAGCGAAACGCCGGGACACGTATAACTTGTTTTTGACCGATATAACATTTCCCGTTGGTTTCATCCCATCCCGATTTTGACTGTCGCATAGTGTTATCAATCGTTTCGCGTTCAATTCCATTTCTTTCCACTTGTTCCCCATTCTATGCCATTTAGTTCCCCGTTCCATCTCACATCGTTCCCCATTCCATTTCCCGCTTCATTCAATTTCGTTTCCCAATTTCTTGCCAAAGAGGTATGGGCACGCCACTGAGGGGAAACTTTTCTCCCTTTGTACCATCATTTTCAACATGTTCCTGATGAAAATTACAAAAGGTACCCTTTTGCTGGATTAACATATGCTCCAGGAAACACATATTTTAAATTTCAGGTTTCTAGCCAAAGGCGTTTGGAGAGGGAGTCATGTGGGAAACTCTTCCCTTTTTGCCCCTCCGCGTTAGACTTTCCGAAAATCTTGTCTTAGCGGCTGTCTACGTAAGAAGAGAAACCTACATAAAAAATTTAAACTTCCTAGTTCTAGCGGTTTGGGCAGGCCGTTAATATGGGTACTTTCCCCTTTGTGCCCATTCCCATAGGAATAAAAAAAATCACGCCTTAGCGGATATCAATGATATATATGTATATTATTATATCCTGTGGTTTCTATTGGGAACAAAGGGCCACATAATCTTTATTGGTTGTGGTTTGGTTTATAATATAAATGTAAGACAAAGCGACTGATTGAGCCACCTTGACCGCTCCTGGGCGACATATCCGGGGGATAATTGGTGTGAAACCGGAAGTAGTGAGCTGCTTGGGAAATTCAAAACAGAGAAATCGATTCTTGCCACCCCCAAGTGGGTAGCAGACAGAGAGCTTTCCGCACAAGTGCACCTCTGTGAAAAAACGCATCCGAAGGAAAATTCCAACTTCCTAGGACCAGGGGTATGGGAAGACCGTTAAAAGGCGCAATTTTCCCCTTTTGAGTCCCGATTTTTACCACGTTCCTGACAAAAATTGCAAAAACTACCTTATCGGTAAGGAAGTCCCTAATCAAAGGAACATATATTTCAAATATTCGGTTTCCAGCAAAAGGAATTTGGGCATTTCATCAAGGAGAAAACTTTCCTTTCCCGATAGGAATTTTCAAAAGATCCTTCCTAGCGGGATATTTTTGAATATTACTTTTTTTTACAAAAAGTGTAATATTCAAAAATGTTTGTTTTAATATTTAAAGTGGTATTCTCGAAACAAAATTCATTTTGGCGACAATAACTGTATAGTAGACACCCATAAAATGTATGAGATTTTCTAAAATGCTTTTTTTGTTCGCTCCACCGGCAGTTTCTGATAGATTGGACATAAAAAATAATACGTGTACAGAAATTGGATCTCTCGGGCCCATACAGGCCAGTCAGTTTGGACTTTTGACCCTAAAAATTGACTAAAAACACTTCAAAGCTTTTCTGCGCCACAACTTTTAAAATTGACGTTTTTTGAAAATATACTATATATGCATTTTTATGTATAATAAGAGGACAAACACTTCCTTCATACTATACTTCTACCTAAGTATGATGTATAGTGAAGTTTTAAGGGGACAAAGTCAAAATTTGTGTGAAGACTTCATTTTAAACGACCCTCGTTAAAATTTTGACAGAGACAGTTAAGACTGCTTTCTATTATTTTGTGTAGTAATATATCTAGTTTTCATAAAGTAATTACATTTTTAACAAATATCGGTTATTCCATGAAAAATTACCAAAATTTGACTTTGAAGTATCGGTTTATTATACATATATGTTGTACGGAAACCCTGAGTAACATGATTTGGATACGCTAGAACGCCTAATTTTGTAAGGTTTGAAAAAAAAATGCATAAGCGAAAAATGGGGGACAAATGGCTCCTCATCGGGGTCAAAGGTGGTGGTGAAGGGTTAAAAGTCCACAAAAAGCCCCACAACTTCCCCGGAGTTGACCCTAGAGTGGTAAAATGTAAGACTGACTCCCATTGATTTATCTTTTTCAGCATTTTTTCCGAACATATCTATCCCCTATCTCTACTCTGTAAGAGGGCTCCCATACAAATTACATTTTTATAAAATTTACTCTCACGGCTTTAACTGTCCTAAGGGTGCCCCTAGAGAAGTCAAATGTATGACTGACCCCCAATATTTTTTTAGTTTCAATATTTTCTGGGAACATATCTACCCTCTATCTTTAACCGTTAAGGCGGTCACCATACAATTTTTTTATTTAAAAAATTTTTTTTTTTATGAAATCAGCTCTTTTCGGTCCCATGGTGCCTCCTAGAGAGGTGGAATGTTAGATCGGCCCTCATGAATTCTTCCCTCAAATTTTTTCAGAACATACCTAGCCCCTATCTCTAATCCGTAAGAGGGCTCCCATACAAATATGACATTTTTATAAAATTTCACTCCACTACCCCAAGGGTGTCCGTAGAGGAGTGAAATGTATGACTGACCCCCAATATTTTTTGAACCACAATATTTTCTCGGAATATATCTTCTACCCTCTATCTTCAACCCTTAAAGCGGTCCCCATACAAATTTTTTTATTTTTTTATAATTTTTTTTTATGAAATCAGCTCCTAGCGCCCAATTGAGCCTCCTAGAGGGGCGGTATGTAAGACAGATCCCCATATTGTGTCCGAACATGCCTACCCTCTGTCTCCACTCCCTAAGGGCACTCCCATATAAAAATAACATTTTTTAAAATTTGCTCCCACCGCTCTAACTGTCCCAAGGGTGCCCCTAGAGGAGTGAAATGTATAACTGACCCCAATATTTTTTCAATCTCAACATTTTTTCGGAACATATCTATTTTCAAGCCTTAAGGTTGTCCCCATACAAATTTTTTAGTTTTTATAAATTTTTTTATGAAATCGAGAAGGGATTGGGAAACGACTGTTTGCCAGGACTTGTTAAAGTGCCACGCCAGCACTTTTTTCTGGCTGAATATTTACTCCATTGATAAACCAATAAATATAGGGAGTTAATCGAATATGCTGCTCTATAGCACTACATTTGCATGTGCACAACGTATATTAAATAGGTACTTCAGTCGGATTTTGGTCTTTCTTTGGTGGAATAAGAGATCTATGTTGCAAATGTTATTGGTTTTTAAAAACAACATATCTTACTCTACAAAAAAATTATAACCGGTCCTAACTTTCTCTGTCCAAATTTTAACGAGGACCGTTTAAAATGAAGTCTTAACACAAATTTTGATTTTTTCCGCTTAAAACGCCACGAGAAGTAATACTTAGGCCAAAGATTAGTACGAAAAGAGTGTTTGGCTCGGATACCGGACAGATCAGAATAGTCAGAGGGGCTCGACCAAAAAAATCTGGTTTAGATGTCGTTAAAGGCTGGTATTTGAAACAAAAAACTGGTATACTCACAACATAGTATGTTTAATATAATATTATACCAAGGAGAGGGGGATCTTGCTCGCATTCAGAGCCACTACCGACACGAATTTATTTTAGGCTTTGAAGGGCCATCAGAATCCTCATTTTCTTTTTCTGCATCTGTTGATGAAATGATAATCTGCAATAACAGTAGTGAGCGTCCTTTTAACAAAATTTCCTTACAAAAGTAAAAAATCTACATTCAAAGAACAGCTGTTCTCATAAACGACAAACAATGGGATATTCGTCATAGTTAAGTCGGTACGCTACAACTACAAATATGTTGTATTTTGTGTGATATAAAAATATATATATATTTTTTTTAAACAAAATGTATAAAAAATTATATTGTAGCTTGTCGCCACACTTGTGAATAGTATATCAAGTTTTGTGGCGGTTAAAATGTCAGTAAAACAGTTGTGTTCGGTTCTTGCTTTACACTTTAATAAAAAAAAAAATTGAAATCGTAAGTTATAGAAGTTGGTAATATTGCGTACCAACACAATTTTCAGTTGGTACATGGTACAAGTCCCTGAAAAATGGTATGTGTACCAACAAGTTGGTACGTCTAACATCACTGGGAAGGAAGAGTAGGGAGGAGGGTGTGTATGTGGGTCGCTATGATTATCGACTCTCCTTTAGGCTGCCGGATCAGCCTAAAGCCGATAGGGGACCCTGATGTGGTCCCCTATCGGCTTTATGAGCATCACAACGGGAACAAGATTTGGAAGGACCCACGTGAGCTGGCCTTATGGCGGCTGCCTCAGGAACCTAACCTAACCTCAGGGGTATGGCATCACCAAAAAAATCAGTCATAACAACATCGTTATCACTAGATGGCACTTTGTTCAAAAAATTGACAATTTTCTTTTTTTATTTAAATTTAAATAAAAACAAACAACAAAACAAAAAATCTAACGGATATCTCAAATCTTATTATTTGAATATATTCCGCGCTTGTTTTTTCCTTAGTTTGTGCAATTTTCAGCAGTTTTTGACTTTTTAAATATAGTCTCAACTGATATTAAACTGATACTTAATAGTTGCTCAGGTAATACTAAATTCCAGCGCCCTCTATCGGTGAGTAGTGTAGGTTTTGATTTCCTATCTCTATAGTTAATAGTCTCTGCCTAACCTTTCCTTATTTTATTATACTGTGTAACCATATAAGCTCGCGGACTTTTTCGCGAAATCTGTCGGTTTTTATTCTACTTGGCTATGACTATCCAAAACAGAATAGCATTTTTTTTCTTTTTATTACATATTCCAATGTTTACGAAATCGAAAATCAAAATTTTTTTTATTTTTGAACCCACCCTAGTAATCATACTACTCGTACTTCATTAATATAAACACTAAATAGAGTTGATTATGTGGAAAAACTTTTTTTGTTTTTTATTTTACATAATTTTATTCTTCATAAAAGGTTAAACAATGTTACTTAAACCATGACTAAAGGTTACAACTAAAAGCTTAAAGTTTACGCCTGTAAAGTGGCTGTATCACAAAAAAATAAAACTAAATGAATGATTACATACTTTTTAATATATTTTATACAAACAAAAGAGGTTTTACACATATATTTTTTTAAATATATAAAAACTGCAATATACTAAATTATAATGAGCATCATGCAGAGCTGGTAGAAATAGAGTACCCTACAGTAAAAATTATATAAACACAAGAAACTTCTGCAGTTAGAATTTGTTAGTTATTTAAGTATACTTTTTTTTTTTTTTTTGTTATTTTAAATAAAAATAACATTCATTTGTAGAACAAATGCAAATTTTAACTACATATGTACGTAAGTCATAAAAAAAAAAACAACATAAAATACAGGAAAATTCGCAACATTCATTTTATGTAGTCGTTTTGTTTTTAAAAAAATAAACCAAATAAAATGTATGTAAGTAAGTTTTGTTATTTATTTTCACTGGTTTGTGTTTCATTTTATTAACAGTCAAAAACAAAAGAAAATGTAAGTTGAATTTAATGAAATGTTAGTGGTCCTGTTTTTAAGAGCAATTTCATTTGTTACATTTGAAGCGGTCTTTACGAATAAAATATTCTAAGAGTACTTAATTACGAGAAGTAATGATTAATGAAAAGGTTTGGACATAAATTAGACTTTCTAGTTCTCAGTCGGGCAAAGGTCTATTCACAATATTGGAGTTCTCCACCCTGCAGAGTGAATTTTGTTTCTTTCTTCACAGTTATATATTTTTTTATAGTTTTCTCTTTTTTATTGAATCTAAACTGCAGCGTAAATAACTAACTTATTTTTAATCCACCTTAACATAATTGTTATAATTTTGAGAGCAATTTTCGTTTCAAATTAAAATTTTTTTTTTTAAATTTTAAGAAATTTAGATTTTGACAATTTTGGCTGAAAATATGTAGACGAAATGAGGCAAAATGTATAAATGTGAACAAAATATAATAAGGTAAGGCGCATTAGAGAGTAAAAACAAATTAGACATATCAAATGTCAAACGCATTTGATTTAACAAGGTATTATTTGTAGGGTATTACTTAAGAATGTAGTTCGTACATTAGGGTAAATGAATAAAAAATGTGGTTTATAATGTTAAGCTTATGTTTTAAATACTACTTTAGGTACATATATACTTTTAATAACTATAAAAAAATTAATCAAAGAGGAGAGCAAAAAAAAAATCATGAGAAATCTTGCAACTGCACACAAAAAACGTGTGTAATTGTATGCAAAATAACTCATTTGCTACAATTTTTTGTTTGATGTTATATTTCATTCGCTTATTTTTTTTATTTTTTTATTTCCGTGCCTGAAGATAATTTCTCATTACATGGAAAATATTGTAGTACAGAAATATGAATGAAGGTCTTGTGTATCTAAAGCCAATACTAACTACACAATTTCCAATAAATATCTATGAGTGTGCATATCATGAAGTAAATTTAGGTGTAAATTTTGAATACTGTTAACCATTAGCAACCACTCGATTACACATCGAGGTTCAGGAAATTAAGAAATACAAATTTGTAGGGTACTTATAGATCTCTACAAGTGTTTATAGTTTGAAATTTCGCGAACACAATGTTTTTTTTATTTTTTGCAAAATCGGTCTCCATCGTTTTATATAAAATAAAGTGGTTATGTAACTACATACTTGGTAATGGTAACTAGTTACTTTTGTTATTACATTTCCTATTACCTTTATATTGGCGCTGTGGTGTAATGGTTAGCGCGTTGGACTGTTACACGTGAGGTTGCGGGTTCGAGCCCCAACCAAGGCAACATCAATTTATGAAAAATAGTAATATGTATGAGTTTTTTCTATCCCTCATACATATCGCAGCGTCCTCCTTCGGTGTTCCCATAGCACTTAACCCCACCGAAGTAAAATAATATAACAGGGCTATGAATTAAAAAGCTTCAACAAAATTCGCCAACTCACCGTCAGATGGCGCGCAACAACTGTTCTAAAAAAATTCAACATCTTGCGCAATTACAGTGTTGCGATATTTGAAGCCCTTCATCTTTCACCACCTTTCACTTCTTCTCTATCCGCTTTCCAAAGGAAGCAGCACGTTAATTAATAGGAAGAATTTCCTGAGTGTTGCTTCTCTTTAAAAAAATAAAAAAAAATAATGAGTTATGGTTACACACCAGCATTCAAAAAATATATCGTTACCTATGTGCTTACCAGTACTGACAAAAATAAAGAGCCTAAAAATAGATTTTCAAAAAAATAAATTATATAAAAAAAATAATTTTTATTGTATTTTTTTTTTTAAGTAAAATTTGCTAGTGCGGGAATCGAACCTGGGTATACAGATTGCCAGTCAATAGCTCTCCAATCTGAGCTATATCGACATGTAATATTTAATAGATAAAAACATAATTGACCTGCTGCACACAAGTAAGCTTACTCACCAACATACAAAAAAGCAAAAAATATGTGGTTACATATCGTCACCTAAAATGCAAAAGGTCGTAACATAGAGTGCCCAAAAAACAGGCCATTTCGGAAAAAAGGGGTTTCGGTTTGTTCGAAAATTACTATTTTAAAAAACCGGTTTCGGTTAGTGTTTTCTTTTTTTGTTATGAAAATAAATTTGTACAAATAGCAGAAAAAGCTAATAAAAGTCAGTTGAAAGCGCCCTGCAAAAACAACTACTAAAATCAGCTAAATCTGTTTTCTAAAGCGGGATTTAAATTATCTGATTTTACGTCTGATAAATCAAACAAAAAATCCTATGAGATGATGTGATTGCCAAACAAATTTTTTCGCAAATCTACAGATGAAGTGATGCTAACCTTTTAAGAACAAAACTCGCAAGCAGGCCCAAAAAAGAGCTAAATTATAAATGTGATCAAAATAGGTAGTTTACAACTAATTTATGCGACCAAACATTTAAAAAGCACTAAAAATCATTATTACCCGGGTAAAAATCTTAATATGGTGTCATACATACCCGAGTAAAAAAAATTGATCTCGCGCAATATCTAATTATATCCAATTTGATATTGTTTAAGATCTGCTGTAATATCTAGCTGATCCAATTAGATCTCAAAATTGGGTGTATCCAATCATATCGTATTAGATCCCATTGTATATATGGGGATAAACTAAGATCAAGTTATATCTCAAAATTGGGAGGTCCAGTGATATCTTTGGGGATAAACCGAGATCTATTTTGATCCGAAAATTGGCGGATCCAGCTATATATTTGCGGATATTTTTAGATCTAATTTGATCCGAAAAATGGCGGATCCAATTAGATCCAGCTATATATTTGGGGATAAACTTAGATCTAATTTGATCTCAATTTTGGCAGATCAAATTAGATCCGGCAATATATTTGTGGATAAACGTATATCTAATTTGATCCGAAAAAGTGGCAGATCGAATTAGATCTAGCTATATATTTGGGGATAAACTTAGATCTAATTTGATCCGAAAAATGGCACATCGATTTAGATCCAGCAATATATTTGTGGATAAACTTGGATCTAGATTTATCAGAAAAATGGCAGATCAAACTAGATCCAGCAATATATTTGGGGATAAACTTGGATCTAAATTTATCAGAAAAATGGTAGATCGAATTAGATCCAGCAATTTATTTCGGTATTAAAATGGCAGATCGAATTAGAAACAGCAATATATTTGGGGATTGACATCTAAAAGTAAAATTAGATGCCGCTTTATATTTGGGTACTACGTAAGATCTCCATTTATTTGGGATTAAATAAGATCCCAGACATATATTGCCAACTGTTCAAAAAATAATAGACTGGCAGAGCACTGATTGTATAAAAATTACAATATTTTGTT
This sequence comes from Leucophora obtusa, assembly GCA_949987735.1. NCBI lineage: Eukaryota > Metazoa > Arthropoda > Insecta > Diptera > Anthomyiidae > Leucophora > Leucophora obtusa. The sequence goes on from OX465296.1 coordinate 41,515,765, forward strand.
AAAATAAGGTTTAAACTCAGAAGGTAATGAGTTCAATATGCATTTCTTTTACAAAATGAATTTCTTTTTATAAAATTAAAATTTTTTTTTCTATAAATTTTTTTATAAAATTATATATTTATTTTTTTAAATGAATGTTATTTTAGTTTGACTCAAGATCATAAATTAATATCACTTTCTGTTTAAATTATTTTCAAATCAAAGAAAGATGATACAATTTTTACAAGTAAATTACAAAGAATAAAAATTATTGAAAAAATTCGATAAGACCAGCAAGGCAGAATGCGCATTTTCGGCTTTCGTTACAAAGCCATCATCAGTGCCTTTCGCCTTTGAGTGGGTTAATATTTTGATAATCGTCTACTTATATGAATGTTGAAAGCAAATCGAGTTTGTTATCAACAACTCAACTTAGACTAACATCAACGAAATTTCACAATGCTATTTTTATCCTTTTGTTATTATTACTCTTTTTTGCTTTGAACCTTAATTCTTAAGATATCTCAGCTGATTCTATTCAACTCTGTGTATGATAAACACAGATGTTTGAATTACAACGAACCGTTAAATTTAAATTTAAATGTATGTTATTAAATTATTATCGAATTTTTTCAATAATTTTTATTCTTTGTAATTTACTTGTAAAAATTGTATCATCTTTCTTTGATTTGAAAATAATTTAAACAGAAAGTGATATTAATTTATGATCTTGAGTCAAACTAAAATAACATTCATTTACTTAAAAAAACAGATCAACTAAAAACTTTTCCCCAATTTATTTATTTTTTTATTAAATTGAAATCTTTGAATAAAATAATTTTATTTACATCTTTTTGACGCTCTACACCATTTCCAATTGTATTAATTGTTTTAAGATTTACCAATTGTATTTCAGAAATAATCAATTGAATTTCAGTTTTATCAATTGTGTTTCAGAACTCATCAATTATTTTTCACATTTATGAATTGTATTTCAGAACTAGTCAATTGAAGTTCAGTTTTATCAATTGTGTTTCAGAAATTATTAATTGTATTTCCGAAATTCACACCTGTATTTCAGAAATTATCAAACTGTATTTCAGAAATTATCAATCGTATTTCCGAAATTATGAAATGTATTTGAGAAATTTTTCTCTATTAGCTATGAAATTCTGAAATAGATTTCATTATTTCTGGACACAACTAAATAAATAAATAATTAAATTTGCGTAATATTATAGTTTCTGAAGTGCAAATAATATTTTGTGATATACAATTAAAATTTTCTAAAATACATTTAATAATTTCTGGAATACCTTTTTTCGATGCTTATAAGTTAGCTCGAAATGCTTTTATCATTCATTTAATTTGTAGCTATCACACATCTATAACAAGTCTCGTTAGATTAGAGTGTAGAGGTCTTGGCTGACAATCTGGTGGACTGGGTTAAATTTCATGTTTTTAAAAGCAAATATTAAAAAAGTTTTCTCAATTTTTTGAAAAATGTTTTTTGAAATCTATTTTTTTGCCAAGATAGTTAATGCAACGTTCTGCCAACGCATAACCGACCATCGCCAACGGTTTGCCAGCATTGTGCCGATTATATTTTTCTGTCTGGGATGTTAAACTTAACCCTTCTGCATCCCTTGGATATGTGCCCTTCCTATGATCCTTTGGGTCAATATGACCCAACATTAAAATGTAAACAAATTTTCATACTTAATATGGGAAATTTATTTGTTTTGTTGTTTTTTTATTTAGTATAATAAAAAATAATGAGAACTAAAATAAATAAGCCCCTTCTGAGCAATTATTAAAAAATATATATATAACATAAAATTAAATTTGAAATTCAGCCTTTTTTTTTGAAAAATAATAATAATATTTTTAATACTAATATACAAAAATTTAAGAATTTGTGTCACAATTTATACACAATGTGACCATGTGCTCTTTGCAAATAAATTTTTTACAAGAATCACATTTAGTGGAATACTTATTTGAATTCCTTCCATGTTGACAAAAGAAACACCGCTGTCGTTTATTTGGTAAATTACTGGATAATGGTGTATTTGTACTATTTTGTTTAGAAGATTGCGAGACATCTGTGAGATCATTTTGTTCTTGAATATTTTTAACAAGATTTCTCGCTGATGGTCCATGTGGCAAAACCTTTCTTCGCAAAATATGCTCATTTAGTAGCTGATCTGCAAGTTCTACTAGATAAAGCCTGCGTCTGAAATTTTTATTGAAATTCCAGGCAGGATTCATATCAGTCCATATGACGTAGGAGTTATATGCTGAGACATCTATCATATTTGAAAATAATGCAACAGGCCATCGCTTAGTCATGCGCTTACATGTATAATTAGCAACTAGTTGGTCAAGCGCATCAACTCCAGCTTTCGTTTGGTTGTAATGATGTATTATTTCAGGTTTTTTTTTTTCGTCGTCTCTTACATCGGCTGAATGATGAAGAGAACTTAAGAGGAGAACGTATTTATTTTTTTTTGGAACATAGGATGCTATAGTTATATCATTTGAAAACAAAAAATCAGAGTGAAATACGGGCTTTTTTTTCATATCCAGAATTTTTGATGGCAAAAAAGTTTTATTTTTACGGACAGTGCCAACTAATGTAATATTCCGACAAAGTAGTTGAATGCCAAGATTGTATGTAGTAAAAAAATTATCACATGTAATTGTGAATCCCTTTGGGAGAGGGTCTGATAATGTTAGCACCACTCTTTCACCTAAATTAAAAATATGGAAATATAACAAATGTAATACAAAGTACAAAAGTCTCACCTTGATTTTTTTGTGGCTGTGTATTTCTTGCTTTGCCTGTGTACACTTCCATATTCCAGGCATATTTAGTTGTGGAATCGCAAAGTGCCCAAATTTTTATGCCATATCTGGCGGGCTTTGATGGTATATATTGCCTAAAACTGCACCGACCTCGAAATGGAACCAATTGTTCATCTACAGTAACATTTTCATGTGGATTGTAAAAAACTTTGAGCTGATTACTCCACTTGTCCCAAACGTTTCTTATCGGTGCTAGTTTGTCACGAAGTTTTCTTTCTTCTCTATCTTCAGAGCTGTCAAACCGTAGGCACTTTGATATGCTCGCAAATCGCTTGAGACTCATTGTTGCTCGAAAAATAGGTCTTCCGTTTTTTTCATTCCACAAGCTAGTGAGATTTTCTCCATGAGATTTATAAACTCCTGCCATTATCTGTAATCCAAGATATGCATCAAGTTCAATCATATCAATGTTTTGCCAATTATTTCCATATAATTCTACACCTTTTTGATTTGTCATTTGAATCACAATATTTTTTATATTTGGTGATATAAACAAATCGAACGAAGACTTTATATCTGTAACCAGAGATGTTGCTCTTTTGGTAGGTCCAGGCTTATTCAATAAAATTTGATTTTTTGGTAACCTGGCTGTTTGAAGTGGTGGCTGTTCTTTCCAAACTACACTTTTGTCCTTAGATAAATATGTACATGAAGTGCTGTGATATATTTCTTCTGCATCTTCCACCTGCACGCTTTCAACGCTATTATTTGATGATGAATATGATTCGTCTTGTGCATCGCTATCTGGTGAAAAAATTTCGTCTTCATCACTATCATCAAAAATGTCATCATCTTCGTCATTCATTATTTGTTGCAACTGAAGATCACTAAGAATCTGAAGCAATTTTATTATGGAACAATTATATATTAGAAATTTTATTTTACAATACTTACTTTTCTTCTTTGTGCCATTATGTAAAAATACTCAATTATGATGAATTACAAAAAAAAAAATATATGTATGCACGCTGATCACCAAAAATTATACTGAACTCATTGAAAGAAAATATTCTAATGAGACAAAAGTTCTAGCATCAACATAGCGAAATATTTTCTTTTTTCATATACAAAACGGGAAATCACCGAATTGCAATTTGAATGAACTCTTTTGCGTACAAAGTTCAAGTGTCAATGCGTTACCATACCATCATAAAACAAATTTCAAGAGATACCTTTGCGGGATTCTCTAAATCCCACCCACAGTTTGAGAATAATAAAATTTTGAATGAAAAAATATGCAATGAAACCGATTTTATTGATTATTTGACTGAAAAAATTATTGATCGATGATTCTGAATGAGGATGAACTCAATTCAATTATATTCAATAGGAAAAAAAATGGTAAAGTGGAATTAAACTTGCAATATCGCTTGTTGGGTCATATTGACCCATAGGATATTAAATGTGTGAAAATCGTGTTTTGAAATGTGGAGGGGGGAGGAAAAATTTAAATTTTATTATTTTCTTTTAAAATCATAATTTTCGTCCCTGTAATGGATAAATTAAAGTTTCACGTTCATATCTTATAATTAAAGGGAAAAATTTTGCATTTTAAAACCAAAATTGGGTCAAATTGACCCTAGGAGTGCAGAAGGGTTAAACCTATTGTATATTAACATTAATTAACACTATATTTTTATTTTTAGGAAATACATTTTTATTTTATTATAAGTTAACATTAAATTAAATTTTAGATAATGGCAACAATTTGTAGTTGTAATTATTATATATTAAATCGTATATTCATAAACATTCTATACAGTTAGACGAGGTTTATGGAACTATTTAACTTAATAAAGTGTTTATAAATTATAACTTAAATGTACATATATATATGTTAAATGTACGTGAACAAATTGTTGATATGGACCCACAAATTGTATCTCAACTAGGGTTTTTCTTTTCCCGGACTTTTTCATTTCCCGGGACAGCGGGATTTTTTTATGAATTTCCCGGGATCCCGGGAATTCCCGCTCGTTAGAAAATGAATATATCCGACGTATGTTTACTTGAAAAACTCGATATCTATCAAAAAAAAAAAACTTACGACAAAGTTCATCTTTTGGTTGCAGTCATGAGAAAATCTACTTAATATAATCTGAAATAAGGGCTTAATATAAAATATCCATATCTTCCACTTTTTCGAGATCAATTCGTTTAACAGTTTAAATAGCGAACTAATATGCAGATAATATATTTGTATGGAAGGCCATCTTAATTTTAAAACAACTCTTAGAAATACATTAATTAAATATTAATTCGCGGTTTAAACGGTTTAACAAATTGAATCATAAATTCTTTCAGGATATAATGGAATTGTTAATGGGTGCAAATTTGTATCGGACCAGCTTTAGAATCAGAACTAAGATCGATTTTTTGATTAAGTATGGAATCCAAAAATTTCTATTTCTAGATATTTTGTTTCTATGCAGATTTTCAGAAGTATTCGTCTATTTTTATAAAAAGTTTAAAAGTGAGTATTTTTCACACAAATTTTTAGGCAAATCGTCTAAATCGTTTTATAAAAATAGACACTAAAATATTATTAAATAGTTTTATAACTTTAATTCGTATTTTTTGAATAGAAATTTTTTATGGCACAACTACTTAAAAAAAAAATTATTTAATTTTCATTGTTGCATTTTTTTAAATTAACATATAAAAAATCCAAAATAATTTGAAAAAGCATCTGTGCATTATTTTAAAAATAATAGTAATCTTTAAGTGCAGCGAGAAGTTTTCAACTCGATTATATTATTAAATTCGCATTTTTTAATTTTAAATATTTTTTACTTAAATTATTTTTAAAACAATCAATGCTTTTAATTGAAATACAGCTTCCAAAATTTTAATATACTAGCTAAAACTTCTGTAGAAGAATAAAAAAAATCCCGGGAAATCCCGCACTAAATTCCCGGGATTGCGGGATTGAGAAAAGGGCGGGATTCCCGGGAATCCCGTCCCGGGAATTCCCGGGACATAAACCCTAATCTCAACTGATATTGGAATTATTGTACCATTACCATCAGGGAAACAAGCCGATCAAAATAATCGGCGGCGGCGGCGCAAGCAAAAAATCGGCGGCGGCGATTAAGGTTGAGCCGGATTAAAATCGGCGGCGGCGGCGCAACCAAATAATCGGCGGCGGCGGCGGCTTGATCGGCTTGATGGAACATTATACACGTAGTTTAAAGATGTTTAAGGTTTTTTCCAAAATATAGCAGTAGAAGATTGTGCAAAAAATTTGGAATCATCAAATAAAAAATAATTTTAAGTTAAATTCATCGATAAAAATTACAAATTTAGGATTTTTAGTTTTTGAACGGAGCTAGAAGGAGAGATAGTTGGGCTTACCAAATATATACATATGTTTATATATTCAACAAAATCGTGTGGAAATATTTTCAAATAAAACTGATTTTCTTAATTTTTTCTTATTTTGTTTAATTTTGACATATTTTGTTTAAAAAAAACTAATTTTTATCTAATTTATTCTTTATTCAGGGTAAAATGAAGTTCTACTTTAATCGCTTTAAAATTGTCAAAGTTATACATTTTTTTATAAACATGGAATCTCTGCATTTATAAGAAAATTGAAAATATGTATTAACCTTAATGATTGTGCAAACAAGAACATCGAGTTGCTGAAATTAAATGTTTAGAAAAATTACGATAACTTTTTCAATTTTCAATTAATTTCAACAAAAGAATCTGATTTTACTAAGAACTAAACCCACTTTCAGAATAAATTACAATAGTAAAGAATTGTTTAATAATAGCTGTATTTTCGACTTAACTATATCCGTTAACTCATAAAAAAACTCAAAGTGCATAGAAACGCGTTTAAGACGAAAACTAATATCTTACTTTTCGTATGCACGTTATTTTTCAACACGGATAATTATCAACGTTGAAAACTCAACGTTTATACATTTTCACATCTAACGTAACTCTTTCGCGTTACTTCCTAAAAACTTTTGCTGACGTACGTTTGATTACAACGGAACAATTATAAACATAACCTGGTTAAATTTTTTTTGTAGTACAATCGGTTTAACGTAGATTTGCCTTAAATACTTAACGTTGATAGGCATGAGACAAAATACAGCTACTGTAAAAAAGCCGTCATATATACAAATTAAAAATTAATTTTAATATTTAAAAAAAAAAAACTGTCAACATATTTCAGTTACAAATAAATAATTCTATATATATTTGGAAAGCTAAAATTTTTGTCTTTCCAAAAACTTTACAATATTCAAAATCGGTTGAAAAATTGCTGAATTTCAAATTATTAAGTGCTTGAAGTCGCTCAAAAACAGAGTTTTGACACTATCACCCCTGTTCTGAATTTCGAAACTTTTTAATTAGAGTGGTTTTGTAAAATCACACAAAATTCAAAATATCGGAAATTGACTGTTTCAACAAAATTTAGCATACTGACAAATTTTAAAATAAATTTTAACATATTAATTTTTGCAACAAAATATTCGTTTTACTTTCACCAAGCTTTTCCAACACGAAATAAAACGCAGAAAATAATTCGGATGTGGATCACAGAACAGCAAAAAAATGTTTCACTTTAGAATTTTTTATGTGGATTCGGATCTTAGAAATAAACAAACTCTATTTTCACTCAAAATGAAATGTGTTTTTAGCAAGGTTGGTTACCGAAACGAATAAGGGTAACGGTATCGGATTTCGTTTGTTTAGGTAACGGTATTCAAGACTGTTTCGGTAACGGTATACCATTACCGAAACAGCAATACCGGTACGTACCGGTATTAAAAATTATGTTAAAAACATATAGAAACAAGTAAAAACATGGCATATTTATAATTCTAAGTACTGAAAATACAGATTTTAAGCTATAAATTCAATACTGGTAGTTTTAGTAAGTAATATTATTATATATAAATTTTTTTTGTAAAAAAAACCCAAGATTATAAAATAAAAAAATTGTAATTTTTATATAAAATAATAAATACCGGTAAAATACCGGTAACTACCCATAAAAATAACGGTATCGGTAACGATAACGGTATTTGGAATTTTTTTAGAGGTATCGATAACGGTAACGGTATTTAATTTGAAACGGTATTTTAGCGATAACGGTATTATAACGATAACGGTAACCAACCTTGGTTTTTAGAATAAACTAGAAAAAAATATGGTTCCAAAAAAATTATGCTCGAAAAGATGTCAAAGTTGAAAAACTTAGAAGAAAAAATTCAGATATTCACCCCTGTTCTTAGTTCCGAAACTTTTTAATTAGAGTTGATTTGTAAAATCACACGGAATTAAAAATTTCGAAAATTTGTTGTTTCTACCAAATTTTAATATTCATTGACTAATTTTAAAATAAATAAATATATAATAATTGTTGTTAAAAAATATATATTCGTTTCACTATCATCAAGCTTTTTCTACACGAAATAAAACGAAAAAAATAACTCGGATGTGGATCACGGAACAGCAAAATGTTTCACTTTAGAATTTTTTTGTGGATTCGGTACTCAGAACAGCGTCGATTATGTAAATATCTCCCCAATTTTATAAGTCGACCGAGAAATAACATTTTTTTCGTCCGCAATGTCTTAAAAATGTGTCTTTTGATAATAATTTCAGGTGTACTGAAATTTCTGAAAAATGTGATGTGATCTACTTAACTAAACCTACGACCATAGATTCAAATGAATTAATTCTTTAATTGACTTTTGGAATTTTAATTAAAATTTACTAATATATCATTCGTTTATACCATTCCTTATGAATTCATTCACTGGCTTGATTCTTTTAATTTTCATGCATAGTGAATGAATTCTTTCATGAATTCATTCTTATAATGATCTTTCACGTTTCATTCGGTTTGTAAAATATTAAAACAAATGTTGCGTTTTTAATTATTTTTATGGGTTTTGTATATGATATCAATATTAAATCCCTCAAATAAGCCACATTTTTATTTAATTTGTAATTATAAACTAAAGTGTTGTCAGAATCATTAGTATATTCATATCTTAGATCTTTTACTGAATGAATAAAATGACAATTTTGATAAGCCATTTTGTAAAAGATTAGAATTAATGAAAAAATTAATTATTTAAATTGATTGTAATTTCACAAGGAATGTATTCAACATAAGAATACATTCTATTTAATATTAAAGTTTGGGAATGAAACCTATGAATTAATTATAAAGGAATGTTTTGATGGAATGATATATATTCAATTTCTAAAGCTGAATTCGGTTTTGTGCGAATTAAGCTAAAATTTAATTAATTCTTTCGAAGCTCTGCCTACAATCTACACTTGGTCATTTGAAAAGTATATATGCATATTTTTTATTTTGTAACACTGTGTAATTTGTATCCAAAACTATGGGTGCATATGCAAATTTCAGCGAAATCTGTCAGAAGTTTTCAAGCAAAACTTCCAACTTAAGAAATATTTATGACAAAAATCCTTCTTAGCTCTGACTATAAAACTGGTTCTTTTATTTTTTTTGAACTAAAAAAAAATACTCTTGATGGTTCAGGAAATGATGAAGAAGAAAATTTGTTTTAAAAATGACATTTGACATTTTAATTTTTTTATTTTGGAAAATTGATACTTCCAGCCGAAATGAGCCGAAAAAAATCGGCGGCGGCGGCTGAGGCAAAAATGACCGGCGGCGGCGGCTTAAACGGCTTACGGCGGCTGGCTTGTTTCTCTGATTACCATACATCAATATATATTGAATGATATACATATATTACAATATATGACACTGTATTATAAATATTGTTCATGAAGTATAATATCTGATAATATTTTTTATAGCGCCATACAGTTTTACATTATTCAAATTAAACCATATATGGAATTGTATTCAAAATGTTGATGTGGTACCAAATTTGACCATATATTGTTTAAATTGTGCCATATATGACAATATATTGTTTAAATGATACCATCCCGGTGAAAAATGTACATATATGAACATTTATGGTTCAACCATATATGTATGGATCCGAAAAATGAGGTAACACCTAAGTATATGTTCATATATGGACATATATGAACATATACATTTATTAAATATATGCGAATACATGCGGACGTTGCTGTCCTTTATTATAAGGTTGTACTATAGATATAAATTTATGTATGACATTCGAATTAGGCACTACATATGTTCCTTTTTTATTGATGGCATTAAATATAATTCCATATTTATCCATATGAGCTCCTTTTACACATATGGAAAAATGTATTCTTCCAAATATGTTCATATACAAGTCCCTTTTGCATAAATTGAATAACATATACATACTTCCATATTTGTCCATATATTAGTGCCATTTCAATACATGAAATAACAGATGATTCCATATATGTCTGTATATGAAATCTTTTTCCATATATGGAATCACATATACTTCCCTATATGTTCATATAAAATCCATATATGTTCATAAAAAATCCATATTTGTTTATATGTGTCCTTCCATAAACCATATATGAACATGTTCGAGTGTATGTGAGCATTTTTCACCGGGATATATATATTAATATTGTTTAAATGACACCATATATCAATATATATGGGACTATATATGGTAGCATATATTATCATATCTGCATCTGTATTAAAAATGTCGTTCATCAGGTACCATATATGAGCATATATTGTTGAAATGGCACCATATATGACAATATATGGTTTAAATGGCACCATATATGGTAATATATTGCTTAAATAACACCATATATAAATATATATGGCACTATATATGGTAGCATATATTATCATATGTGGAACTGTATTAAAAATATTGTTCATGAGGTACCATATATGGGCATATATTGTTGAATATATGATAATATATGGTTTAAATGGTACCATATATGATAATATATGGTTTGAATGGCACCATATATGATAATATATGGTTTGAATGTCACCGTATATGATAATATATTGCTTAAATAGCACCATATATAAATATATATCGCACTATATATAGTACCATATATTATCATATCTGGAACTGAATTAAAGATTTGGTTTATGAGGTACCATATATGACCATATATTGTTTAAATGGCACCATATATGATAATATCTAGTTTAACTGTCACCATATATAATTATATATTGTTTAAATGATACCATATATAATTATATATTGCTAAAATGCCACCATATATATTAAGATATAGTTCTATATATAACTATATATGCAATAAGATCAACCATGTTATGTAATATATAATTATATATGCCATATCTAATATTATGATGGCTGATATCTAATTAGATGAAATTATATATGGCATAATATAAGGAAAATTTTTCGGAAAAAACCTCATATATAATTATATATGGATATACATAACCACATGTCTAATTATATATTGTAATATATGCCACATATGATTATATATAATTTTTTTTACTCGGGTAAGTATATCTTTTTTGATAAATCCCCATATACAACGACATACAACTTGATCCGAAAAATGGGTCATCTACATGTGTCTAATTACATCAAATTAAATATAATTTGATACAGTTTGATCCGAGATTTGTCGATATCCAGCACATCAAATTATATCTAATTTGATATAAAAATATCTGATTTTATAAAATTTTGTCTGATAATAGGCATACTTTTTATGCATACCAGCTAATAAATTGACATTGAAATGTCTATGGTTTTAACACCCAAAGAAGACCCAAATTTTAAAGCATAAAATAAAAATTTATTTGAATACTTTTGTCTTCTAAATCGTACGCATCATTTTTTAATATGATTTTACATGCAAAAACATCACGTGAAAATTATTTGGCTAGGGAGTAATTAACTCTGAATTTGCAGATAACTAATTTTGATGTTATATTAAATTAAATTATATTTTTAGTACGACGACACATACATTGTTATAAAACTTAGTATCAAATCATATATAATCATATCGATCACTACATATAATTTGATTAGTTTTATAAGGCTTATATAGTTATATATGGAGTCAGATTTGGGGATATGTAATAATATCAATTACCTTACAAAAAATTCGTTAAAAAAATAATATCAGATGTAGTTGTATATAATGAAATGTGTCTTAATGTGACTCCATTCATTGTCAGATGTAGCCCAATCACATGATATATGACAATATATAACTATTTTTACTCGGGTAGTTAAAATATAATTTAATATCACATTATTATGAAAATAATAAAAAAAAACATTTAAATTATATAAAACTTTATCAAAGTAAAGGTTTCATCATGAAGCGCTAAATAAAAAATAGAAAAACATCAAACTAGCGCCTTTCTATAAAAAGCGCTAACCGAAAATAATGCGAGTTTTGAGTCATATTAGTAAATTAATAACATCACAGGAAAATAATTACATTTCCAAAATTTAATTCGTATTTTTTTAATGGGAAGACAATCTACTCTTCTAAAAACAGCAGTACTTACTATTTATTTTCGCTACTTTAGCTCTACTAATATTCAGCAAAAATGTCTATGTTATTTGTATTCATCTAAAATTTATTTAAATATAACTAAAATTTTTGTGGATTTAACAGTTCTTCTTTCATCATCCAATCGTATATATTTTTCTTAAATGCAACCAATTAATTACGCAGAAAAAAAGTGATTATGTTTTTTGTAGCAACATTCATTAGTCACCCAAAGGACTTTCGTATCTTATTTGTTTGAATACATGTGAAAAGATATTATTTTTATATCAAGGAGAACAAAACTGCAGTTTCGTTTATTAAAATTAAGTCTGAAAAATAAAATGCAGTCGAAATATAGAATTTTCGAATGATTAGCTTAAAAATAGTTTTGATAAAAACACCTTTTAAAAAAACCGGTTAACCGACAAATTATAACCGGTTTTCGGTTTATTCGAATTTAGAAATTATTCGAAACCGTTAGATTTTTTGAAATTAAAAAAACCGGTTAACCGGTTTTCGGTTACGGTGTTGGACACTCTAGCGTAACAGCAAAAAAATTTAATCCGATTTTCTGATTGATTATGATGCACTAGACTAAATTACATTTCCCTACAAAATTTTAAACGTATATGTCGAAATAAGTCTATAGTCGTGTTTTAAACAAGAGAAGAAAATATAGAATATCTTAAATTCTACGACGTTTTTTTTTTGGTTCTAGTGTAAAAAATAAAAAGTGTTGTTACGCCCTTTTGCATTTTAGGTGACGATATATCCTTACCAGTGTTTAAAAAATATTGAGTCTAAAAATAGATTTCAAAAAATTTAAAAAAAAATCTAGAAAATTATTTTCTATTTGAAATAATGATAAAAATAAGTCATAATCAGGCATGTCACAGACCTCAATTTCACTTGAAAGTGAAATTGAAAACGCAAATTGCTTCTCCAGAAGTAAATGGTGTTTTTGCATATTTAGACCAAATATAATAGATAAACATAAGATAAAAATGCTGTTTTTAATAATTTCACCAAAAAAGTTTTTGTTAGAGAGCATATTTAAAGTTTTAACACATATTTCGCATAAAATTAATATGATTTCGATATACAATTTCGTAACGTTTTACTTTTGCGTCTTCAGGTTTTTTGCGTTTTCGTAAATTCTAAAAAGTTAAAAAAAGACTTTTTGTGGTTAAATCGTGTTCCAACTGCTAAATTTTGATACAAGTTGCCGTTTATAGTTAAAAAAGAGAAGATCGCCGATCACAATTTAAAATTTTAATTTTTCGGAAAAAATTACGTTTTGCTAATCAATAAGAAAATTGTCGAATTTACCAACAAAAAGCGTTTTAAATGTAAATTTTTTTAAGTGAAATAGTTAGCGACACTATAGGAAATACATACCAAGCACTATTGAAAAGCTTTTATGAGTTTAAGATGCTCTAAATATGAATTCATTGAAAGTGGAATGAAAACGATTTTTTTTGCGTTTTACGTTTTGTGGAGGAACTTTTAAAGTTTTAAGTACCACTATTAAGCATGTAGCATACTCGATACTTACCGGAACGTTTCATTTTGTATACAAAATTATCCGTAGCACCCTAAACTGCAAATTCAGGAGGAAAAAATTTGTTTTCGATCACACTCAGGAAAAAAATTGTGGAAGTGAAATAGCGAAATCAAAGCAATTCCGTAAAAAACCTGTGACATACCTGTATATATTATATGTTTTAAAATAATACAGAAGGTAAGTGGGTGTCATTACTGGTAGTCCAAAAAATAATGATATGTCATTACCGTTTCTACACTGGGTTATTAAGAGAAAAATCTAAAAGAAATTTTGTGCATCAATTTTAGTCCACAATTGCATTTTTAAATTAAAAAAAAAAATATATATATATTTTTTAATAAAATTAAAAGAATTGATTTTCAAATCAGCACTCGATCACTGGGAAAAAAAAATTTGGGGTAGAGTTACCCGCGCCTAAATTTGCCAAAACAATTTTTAAACCGCGAGTGGCGTTTTATAAAAACATTTAAAAATAATTATGCATTTTTCCAGTTATATACTTGACAAATACAAAATTTGAAAACAAATTGTATACACTTAAAATATTTTGTATGTATAGACTGCTGCATAATATAACAAAAAAAAACTACTTATTTTTCGTTTAAAATAATTGTATTTTGTCGTTTATTTCTGTTTGTTATATTATTAGCTGGCAAAGTCGGTAAAAATAATAGATTTCTCGTTTATTGATTATTTTTACCGGAAAATTTTTAAAATGACGGAAAGAAAAAGTTAAAAATATATTTCCTTGCCATTTAGCTACTTATTCAATTGAAGCAACTGCACTTATTTACTTTTGAAATACCTAACGATTGAACTTTTACGGTAGAGTTATTGGTAGAGTTTAAAAACAATTGAAATTTAACTCGAAAACAAGACCACTAACATTTTATTCATTCCAATTTACACTTTCTATTGTTTTTGACTGTTGATAAAATGAACCACAAATCAGGAAAACATTTTTTTTGAGAATTTTTTTAAAAACAAAAGGACTGAATAAAATGAATGTTACGAATCCTCAACTTACGAATATAGTTAAAATTTACATTTCTTCTACAAATGAATGGCAAAAAACAAATTCTGACTGCAGAAGTTCGCTGAGTGTAGTCTTTATTGAAAATATTTTTATTTAATTAAAAATAAAAACATTGAACTAGAGGCTAAAGAATAGCGATTCTCATTAATTTGTGAGTAAAGTTCGAACAAACATGTTTTGTTGTTTTTGAAAACAAGATTTTATCTTGGACCGATTTTAACCCTTTGACGACCAATAGTTGGTATATGTCCAATTTTTACTTTTAGCTATTTTAGGAAATCTTGTGAGACGATTTTAACCAAACTATTGTGAATGACGCTAGAGAGATGTTGCTTTGTAAGGATATCCATAACTTGTAGCCAGATATTCTCAGAGCAATACAAGGTCAGCTCGAAATCGAAAATTAAAATTTTAGTTTTTTTTTTTTAATTTTTTCCTATTTTCCTATTTTGGTTTTTTGTTTTCAGTTTTTTTTTTAATTTTTAAAATTCATTTCTAAATACACAGAGAATTATTTATTATTTTTGGATTATTTTTGGACTTAAACCCCAAACCACATAGTGAAAGTAACCACCCAGCAAAAATAAATAGAATGACTTCTAAATGAATCACTTCCTTCGTTACATCACAAAGAATTATCCCTTAGGAATGGGTTTTCAACAACATCTAATGCTGCAATAAATATATGCTAGTCAGAAGTTCTTTTTCATGGGTTCATATTTTGTATGGGGGTTGCATAGGAACGTGCTGGCACAGAAATCAGAGGGTTGCGGGTTCAAATCCCATCAGGTGGAAAAAAATTTTTTGTAACTTTTTTTACACAATTAATAATTTTTTGTAGTTTTCACTGTAAAATTTTTATTTTTTTCTATTTTCGTACACTCAAAAATTAATTTTTGAAACGATTTAAAATTTTTTTTTTAATTTTTTATTAATTTTTAATGAAATTTTATGGAAATATAAAAGTTTTAAATAAATATGTAAAGCCTTAACCACATAGTGAAAGTGCCAGTGGACAGTGGCAGTGCTGTCAAATTTTGTTCCTGAATTTCGCGAAAACGGTTTAATATTTTTAAAAATTTCTTATTGCGTTTTGTTTAAAAACAGCTCTTGTATATTTAGAAACTTTTATAATTTCTCGGCAGTGGCAAAAAGGGAAGATACAAAAACTGCTTTATCGACAAAACGTCGCACTTCCGTCGACACTGCGTTTATCTGATTTAGGCTTAATTCTTCAAATATTTTTTGTTAAAATACGAAAAAGGTAAATATTACAATTTTGTTTGTATTTAAAATTTTGTAATTTAAAAAATCCATTTTGATCAAAATTTTACTAAATGTATTTAGAAACTAAATATAACAGAAATAGAAAAATCCTGTAAACATTTTAGTTAGAACTAAGTAGTAAAAATAAGTTAAAAATTACCTTGCAGAAAAAACTATTTTTTATCTACTAATATGCTGCAAATTTTTTTTCCGGATTTTATCAAGGTAATTCGTATTAAAAGTTAACTTAAATATAACCAAAATTTTGTAAATTTAACAATTTTATTTTTCCTTCTTATCTTCCTGGTATTTAGGAAAAAACAATCTTCTAATATCAGCAGTTTTTGTGCAATGTCATTTTTAATTACATAATTTTTAGTATCTTTTTCTCCTATTTTTACAGCTTTATTTCTTTCTATGAGTGTATTATTTTTATAAAAAAAAAAAAACACTTTAAAAAATAACTTTATATATTTTCCAATATGTTATATATTTTTGTTAATAAAAATAGAAAGAAATAAATATAACAATTTACTGAACAAGACTGCTAATGTTTGATGATGTTTTTTTTTTTTAATTAAATTAAAATAAAAACAAGTGAAAATTAACTTCTTTTTCATTGGTTCAAATATACATAATTTGTTTCAAAAAAGAACAACTTCCCTCCTATGACAAGCCAATATTAAATTCATCACTGAAAACCACAAATTATCACTAATCCCTATTCAACTGTTGTTATGTTTTTACTACTTCTTTTTCCTCACTTTTTTTCCTGGGCAGTGGCCAGTGGCAGTGCTGTCAAACTTTGTTCTTGAATTTCGCGAAAACGATTTAATATTTAAAAAAAAAATTCTTATTGCGTTTTGTTTAAAAACAGCTCTTGTTTATATGGAAACTTCTCGGCAGCGACAAATAGAGAAGATACAAAAAACTGCTTTATCGACGAAACGTTGCACTGTGGTCGACACTGCGTTTATGTGGTTTAGGCCTAAATCATTCTATATCATTTGAATTCGTTAAAATAAACAATTCTTCAATAACAATTTAATGTTAAATAATATTCTAAGGATTTCTAAAAAACGAAAAATTGTGCTAATTTTTATCCTAGTTTTAATATTTTAATGCGAGATAGGGCAGCTAAAAATACAGGAAATCTAGAATTTTCTCCTCTACAACAAATCCAAATTCATAAAGATTTGTATACAATAGACTGGCCCTTCGTTAAATGGGCAATTTTAAAGTTGCCCCGAAACCGGCTCCCTGGGGCTTATTTTGTGAGGTTAGGGGAAAATTATTCAAGAAAAAATTTCAGCTTAATCGAAGAATTTTTGATCTTATAAATAAGACTAGAGTATAATATTGTAAGTTTTTGAAAAAAATATTTAATTTTTTTAGGATTTTCATAATTTGTTCCATTTTAACCATATAATGGTCTGGGCGAATTGCAAGTACTTAAATATTTAGTAACCGATTTTGGATTTTTATGCCTTGTTAGAAGCGTAATTTAATCCAGATTGCGATTCTATTGACATTTTTAAGATATACAGTTATTTAAGAGCCAGTACTTTCAAAAAATTAAAAAAAAGGATTTTCCCCCTTTTAAATTGTATTTAAAAATTTTGAAGGGCCAGGAATAGCTCAAAAATCCTTCAATTGACCTGAAATTTTTTCTGGATTAGTTTTTCCAATATCCATACAAAATAAGCTCCGGGGAGGGGCATTCTCAACAACTTTCCAAATAAGGGCCAATCTAGTATACACTCAGGTAAAAATTAAACTAAAAGTTAAACCCGGGAAAAGATTGTATTGTTTCTCAGTATTGATATAGGATATGAAAGAGTCCATTTTCTTGACTCACAATAGTTTTCTTACATGTTGATTGATTTTCAATGAATTTTTCCAAAAATGCAGTTAAAAATATATTCAGATCACTTTAAGCTTGAAAATGTTTTGAAATGGTGTAAAAATTAAGATAAAGGCCACAAAATTGTTGTAAGTTGTTCTATACACCTATGTAGCTATGAGTGGTTTTTAACAAGCCAACTATAAAAATCTTTGTCTATATATTTAAAAAAAAAACAACAAAATAATAACAATAATCTGAATTATGAACTTATGACTTTGTCCTATAAAGAGGAACAAACGTGTGAATATGAAACAATTACCAATTTTCCACTAAGGCGCCGGGTGTTGGAGATGGTGATGATAAGATGACACTTGAGGATATATTATAATGGCTTGATATTGACGTGATAAAATGTAATTTTTTTACATTATTCTAGATAAAGAATTTATGGTATCAAAAGTAATGATTATGATTTGTTGCAGGCTTAAAAATTTGTTTATTTGCCACAGAGCTAAGGAAAACAGCTGTATAATTTTCCATCAAGTATTTCTCTTAAGGTATTATGCTGCGTTTAATGTGCCATAAACATTTCATTGCCTTAAATTGCCATCTCCTTCCATTGCAAATATTTTCGTGTTTGCTATTTTTGAGATCATTTTAAACCATTTTCAAATAGAAAGTGCTTTCAAAAACTTGACCTTTCGTTAAAATCTTAAGTCGGCCAAAATAAATACATACATTCTACTTTTATTTTGTTTGTTAGCCATATCAAAAGATATATTTTGTTTTTTTTGCCAAAGAAAATGTTGCACGACATCTTGGCAATAGAATAACAACAGCAAAAACTGTAGCTTAAATCTTAAGAAAACGTGCTTCTATTTAAGATCGGTGTCAATACAGTGGTCTTATAGTGGATTAAAATGATTCATAGTTTTTTGTAAAAAGATTAGATATGTATCTGAATGAAATTTAATTCGAAATATGGCTGCAAGAGAAAAAAAACTAATCTGAGAATGATAATACCCAGGAAAATGTTTTACAATCGGTAGCCAACCACACGCATTCTACAACTGGCTCCACTGCAACCGATACCATGGTACTGGTTCCGGAACCAGATCCTGGGATCCTATATGGAAGGTTTGGGTGACGTAGAATCAGTTCCAGAACTAGTTCCAGAACTGATTCTAGAGCAACCGGTACCAATTTGGAGTTATAGAAGGTTTGCTTCTGGGACAATGTCAAACAAAAAGAATCGGTGTTAGAATCGACAGTAGAAGGGGTTGTGAATGAAAAGAAGTAGGGATTGTGAATGAAAAAAGTTCCGAAGAATCGGCCGAAAAGACAACCGATTCTTTGGAACAGAACATTTTCCTGGGAAGCTTTTCAATAATAATAATTTCATTATAATAAATACTTAAAAAGTGTGAAAAAAGAAAAAATTATTTTGTGTTAGGGGTTCTCCCAATCGCTAGAAGGCCGCTGGAGCTCGAAAGAGTTGGTGCATCACTGCCTAAAGTGCTCCATAAAGACATTTCTATATACATATATAATAAAATAGTGAGCAAAGTAACTTGTTAGCGTGCCTTAAAGTTTATTTAAATGCAATTTATGTGGAGGCAGTTCAAGTTAATTTAAAAATTCAGTTTGGAAGTAAAATGCTCCGGTTTCTTCCACCACTTTATCCATAGAAAACTCTAAAGCCCGATACCCGTACAATTACCTTTTTTCCTCAATTTTAGTGTTCCAATTTATATATTTTATTTCCTTTCGTTTACCGTTCCATTTCATTTCCTTTACCTAGTGCTTCGATATGAATCGTACCCCGTTTCGATTTATTTCTTTCAACTCGCTGTCCCATTTCACTTCATTTCCCAATAATCGTTCTTTAAATTTAAGCTTTCTATCCAAAGGAGTTTGGGCAGGCCGTTAAGTGGGAAATTTTCCCCATTTGTAACCCAATTTTGCCACGTTCCAGCTGAAGATTCCAAAAGTGGATTTTTATTTTTTTTTTCCCTTCTTTTAAGAAATTACAGAAACTCCATCTTAGTGAATGCCTACGGTAGTGCAGAAAACTTTGTATCAAATTTAATCTTTTCAGCTTCACGGGGGCGCTTTTTCCCCTTTGAACCCCCATTTTCGCACGTTCCTGTGCAAAATTCGGAAAAGCGCCTTATCGATAAGTTAGCTCATATTCCAAGGAATACATATTTTAAATTTAAGGTTTCTATACAGAGGTGTTTCGAATGGCCGTCAAGGGAGAAACTGTTTCTGCCTTTTCCACTCCCGGTAGGTATTTCCAAAAATCTTGTCTTGTCTTAGCGAAAGAGGTCTTAGAGTCTTAGTTCCAGCAGTTTGGGCAGGCCGGGAGACTTTTCCACATTTTGCCTGTCCCGACAGGAATTTCCAAAAATCTCGTCTTTGCGGTCATCTACGACGGAGGAGGAATCTACATACAAAATTTCAACTTCTTAGTTGCAGCACTTGCCACCACAAAATTTTGTAGAAATCGCCTAATTGGTTTCGGAAATTAGCGGAACGAACATCATGAGATGTAATTTTTATATATTAACGGTGGGTCTCATACTGTAGGTTTAACTTTAACTTTCCTATAAACAAAAGAAAATGTCAAAAAAATGTACACAAAACAACAACAAATTTTTGGGTTAACTATTAACTAAAGTTTAAACCTGCTGTATGAGACCCACCGTAAGATATGAGAAATTCCTAAAAACTTTTAATATTTGGAGTAAAAAAAAGAGTGATTTTGATTTTAAAAGAACATTAACGGTGGGTCTCATACTATAGGTTTAACTTAACTAAAAACAAAATAAAATGTCAAAAAAATGTACACAAAACAAAAACAAATTTTTGGGTTAACTATTAACCTAAGTTTAAACCTGCGGTGTTTTGTGTACACTTAACTAGACATTGTAGCTGCTCAAATTCGTTCGCTTGGATGACTTAAAGCTATGGCGGTTTAAAGTGAAAAATACACAAAAAATTCCAAGAAGCATT
Organism: Leucophora obtusa; assembly: GCA_949987735.1. Lineage (NCBI taxonomy): Eukaryota > Metazoa > Arthropoda > Insecta > Diptera > Anthomyiidae > Leucophora > Leucophora obtusa. The sequence continues at coordinate 41,536,798 of OX465296.1, forward strand.
TCTTAATGTTATTGAAAAAATAGTTTATATATCGTCATATAAAATCAAAAAAGAAGTAAATTAAAAAAAAATCAAAATCGATTTTTGATTTATATTTGATACACCGTATCAAAATACATACTCCCATATGAAAGTTGAAAGCAAATCGAATATGTTAACAACTAAACTTAGACTAACATCAACGAAATCTAACAATGCTATTTTTATCCTTTGATATTATTACTCTTTTTTGCTTTAAACCTTAATTCTTAAAGCTGGTTGAGATACTTTAAGAATTAAGGTTCAAAGCAAAAAAGTGTAATAATAACATAGAATAAAAATAGCATTGTTAGATTTCGTTGATGTTAGCCTAAGTTGAGTTGTTAACATATTCGATTTGCTTTCAACTTTCACATAAGTAGACGATTATCAAAGTTTAACCCGTCAAGGCAAATGACAATGCTGATGGCTTTGTAGCAAAAGCCGAAAATACGTATTCTGTCTGGCTGGCCTTATCGAATTCTTTCAAATGTTTTATTCTTTGCAATTTACTTGTGAAAATTGTATCATCTTTCTTTAATTTGAAAAATAATTTAAACAGAAAGTGATATTAATTTATGATCTAGAATCAAACTAAGAAAACATTCATTTACCAAATAAAAGATCAACTATACATACCCTCATTCATTTTATAAAATTATTAAACAAATGAATAAAATTTACTTGAAATTTTCGCTTTAAAAATATTAGAAAATTATTATTCGACACGTAAAACACGATTTCTCGAATAATTCGAAAACCGCCCTTTTTCAAAAACCTAAACCGGCTAAAAACGGCTTATCGAATAATTCGGAAAGCGGGTTTGACAACTCTATTTGGGATATGTACTTAGAAAATCATTAAAAAATTATAAAAATTAAAACTAAGATATATAAAGTAGGGCATAGACGTTAAATATTATTGATCAATTTTTCAAAAATCAACCAATCAGAACATTTTCAGCCTTACTATCAATATTTTCTAAATGTATATTTTAGTTAAAATATTGGGTGGCAGTATGCCTTGACTTGGTTTATTTTTGGAGCATTCTGATTGGTTAATTTATTTTCAACCAATCAAAATGTTTGAAAATATAAATATTTTTGTAGGGTTTTCATACACAAAATGAACAAAATCGTATAATTAAAAATAAAGTCGACTTTAAATTTAAAATACTCTTTTATAGTAAGGGCGTTTATTTTTAAATACTTTGTTCTGATTGGTTGATTTAAAAAAAGTTTTATCAATAATTTCGTATTGTACATGTATGTTTGTCTTTACACATCGGCTGAAATATCCGTAGGATGAAACATAGGAGGCGCCACTAATGAAAAATATATATGATTTTTTCGAACTGCCAACCTTCAGATGATACCTGTCAAAAGTTAATGACAATTCGTTCATTTGTGAACAAGTTACTACTGTTTTAGTGACGCGATTTTGGAAACACTGGATTAAAAGCAATTTCGTGTGTTGATTTATCATTGCTTTTTAATGCTTCAAGACAAAGCTTGGCTTATTGAGTGTTATTCGAAATCTGCTCCATCGATACAAATGGTAGAAATGTGGTTTACTGACTTTAAACGTAGTCGTACAAACACCGATGACGCCGAACGCTCTGGTCGCCCAAAGGAGGTGGTGATACCGGAAAACATCAAAAATAGGTTCACAAAATCGTTTTGGCAGACCGTGAAGTGAAGTTGCAGGAGATAGCTGATACCTTAAAGATATCGAAGGAACGTATCGGCTTTATTTTTCATGAAAATTTGTCCATGAGAAAGCTGTTTACGAAATGGGTACCGCGTTTGCTCACAGTGCTCCAAAAACAACAACGTGTCGATGATTCTGAGAGCTGTTTGGTGCGTTTGAAGGAGGAAAACGTGATTTAAGGCAATTTTGAAAACTATTATTGGTTAGAATTACCACATTCCAAGAGTCAAAAAATTTTACGACATTAGAGAAAAAACAGCTGGATATGATAAAAATTTTGTTTCCCCGGTCATTTTTATGATGCCGATTTTTCTTGCGTAAATTGTCAAAAAAGTTCCCTTTTCCAAAAATGCTCAACTTTCGAAATTTATAATAAAATCCATCATTTCAACAAAACAAATTATTTTGAATCACCCTGTTCGCAGAGAATTAGTTGATGAAGGGACTTGAATTTTTAGCTCCTGAGTTTCTTATGTACCCCTTTCATATGAACTACGTATGTAGTTTCTAAATCAGAGCTACTGAAAAGATGGACTACCACACACTGAGAGAATTATCCTTCATGATATTAATGATATAATTTCATAGAATTTTTTTCGTAGAACCAATGAAGAATTTCATTATGTATATAATATTTAATTAATAATATGAAATTTTTCATAACTTTTATTTCATAAAATTTCATAGTTTCATTAAAAAATTCATTGAATTTCATGAATTAGATCTCCATAAATTTTATATATATGAAATTGTATGGTATTATTTTAAATAGTATTTACTTTTTTTTTATAAAATATCGTCATTTCCTGAGAGAACAATCTTTTAAAGTTTTTATTTTTTTAAATTAATTTTTATTATTAATTTTAGACTATGAAATTTTTTTATAAATCATATTAATTTTTTCGAAACTTTTTTTAATGAAACCTTTTAATTTAATGAATTCTTTCTTTAGATATATTTTGTACATCCGTAAAATATGCTACGATTTTATCACGCATTTGCTAAGTACTTTTTATACCCTACACCACTATGTGGTCAGGGTATTATAAGTTTGTGCTGATGTTTGTAACACCAAAAAATATTGGTCGTATACCGATCGGTTCAGAATTTTTTTTTATTTCGATTTAACGATGTCCGTCTGTCCGTCCGTCCGTCCGTCCGTCTGTGTGTCTGTCCATGCAATCTTGTGCGCACTCTACAGGTCGCAACTATTAAGATATTTTGATGAAATTTGGTACGCAGACCTATGTTGGCCCAAGGACGAACAAGTTTAATTTTTTTGAACATCGGTCCATGTTTAGACCTAGTGCCCATATAAGGGCCCTACCAAAATTATACTGTTTATACGCTGCAGGTCGTAAATATTAAGATATTTTGATGGAATTTGGTACACAGACCTACATTGGCCCAATAACGCAGCCTATTGATTTTGGTGAACATCGGTCCATGTTTAGACCTAGTGCCCATATAAGAGTCCTACCAAAATTATAATGTTTATACGCTGCAGGTATTAATATTAAGATATTTTGATGAAACTTGGTACATAGGCCCAAGGACGAAGCCTATTGATTTTGGCGAACATCGGTCCATGTTTAGAACTAGTGCCCATATAAGGGTCCCCCCAAAATTATATTGTTTATACGCTGCAGGTCGCAAATATTAAGATATTTTGATGAAATTTGGTACATAGACCTATGTTGGCCCAAGGACGAAGCCTATTGATTTTGGTGAACATCGGTCCATGTTTAGAACAAGTGCCCATATAAGGGTCCCCCCAAAATTGGCTTGGTTACAAACTGCAGGTCGCAAATATTAAGATATTTTAATGAAATTTGGTGCGCTGACTCACATTATAGAAAATTTTGAACTAAGCCCCATTTTAACCCATTCGAATTTCGGATCCAAACAATACACCAGACTGGTGTAGGGTATTGTATAGTCGGCATGCCCGACTTTAACCTTTTTACTCATTATTTATGCACTCGAGCTTACCAACGACAGCAGCCAACTATAATAAATAATAGTAAATGAAATTGCTTAATAGATTTTATGAAGCTCTTCACTGGCTTAATGATTTATTCATTGGACGAGTGGCCTATTAATTTTATGAAGAGTTTCATTAATTTTATAAACTTTTCATAAACATTGACTTTAATGAAACCTTTTTCATAGATTCTATGAAAAGTTTCAATGGACGAGTTCCAGTGACAATTTTCATTGAAACTAAGAAGAAATTCATTATTGAAGTGATGATAATTCTCTCAGTGCACTGCGGCGGGTAAAAAAATCCTGCAATCAATTAAAAATACTCGCTACATCTATCGGGGAAATTACTTTAATAAAGCATTTTTGCACAAGGGGATACAGATGTTTTTTGATGATTTTGTTAAAAATTTTCCAAAAATCAACCGATCAAGAAATTGTTCTTAAAATCTCTTTTGAAATTAGCTATAAGTTAGAATGTACACTTAAATAGCTTGGGTAGCGAACGGGTTCCAAAAAAAAAAAAATGTTTCGTTATATTGTCAAAATTTCTTTAATCACTAACCTCCAAGAGCCCACTGTTTGTTAAAATGATCTGTATAAAAATTGTCTTATTCCTACAATTGTGGTTTTTCCACAATATTGTTGAAAGCTTTATGTCTTGTGTTTTATTTTTGCTAAAGACTTGCAATTGTTTGCTCTGATTTTATTTTTCTTTTTAAATTTTTTAAAACTTACGTTATTTTTAAGATGATCACGCTTTGCTCTGTTTCTATTTTCTTGCGCTGGACAATCACTTTTATTAACCTGACTGTAAGTACAAAAGACAATGCTTATTTATATGACATTTTCCGTTTCTATTTTTTTAGTTTTATCATGGGTAAGGTGGAAATGAAAGGCGGAGATTTACTTTCTAATGTGTTCTAAATATTTTTTAAATTATAAAAAAACCATTTATTTTTTAATTTCCTTAAATGCTAAGATTTTCTTTAAAAACTATATAGTTGAGTTCATTTAAGCACCAATGTGTAATCATAGTAAGTATTTATATACATACATATGTACATACAATATTTTTACAACATTTCGTAGTTTGTATAAAAAGTAAATCTGAAAAGTTGGTATTTTCATAGTTTTCATGTTCTTATCCACTTCAAAATGACAACTAAAAATATAGAACTCACTAATTTCGTTTAAGTTTCGGTTTTATGCCGCAACACTCCCAACCGAAAACGAAACAGAAACGAGGCGGTGACGAACAACAACGTTTTTCAGTTTTAGTTTTCGGCGCCGATTACGGTGCATGCGGAAACCCGCCTTAAGTGATTTACTCTCTTCGTCATTTCTCAACTGAAAATTTTAATATTTTATAATTACAGTAATGCCTCCACTTTGTAAAGAAAACTGATGATGGGGCAGTGGAAAATCCCCGAAACGATCGTCTTTTCAATCCTGAAGGTGTAGAATATTTTGAAAGTAAAAAACTCTGAGAAGTATTTGTTGGGAGAATATCCTGATGAAGAAAAATGGAAGAGTTATTAAAAAAGGTTCTTATTCTGTAAATTTCCAAGTGGGTATTTTTTTTTTGCCGAAAAGTGAAAACATAAACCCTATATGGATCAAGTTACACAAAATAATAATTTTAATCTAGTATGAAAAAATTTTTTTGATCCATTTTAAGTGATATTTTTTCGAAAATTATGAAAGGTGTTATTCTGTTAATTTCCTAGTGGGTCGTTTTTTCCCAAAGGTGTAAAAATTAAGCCTATATGGATCATGTTAAATAAAATAATTATTTTTATCCATTTGAGATTTTTTTTGTCAATTTAATGGCATTACAATCTCGTATTCATAATTAATATTAAGTTTCATGGGTCTTTTCTGAACCCAGGCCACTGAGGGTTAACGATTTTTTAAACAAATGTAAAGATAATTATAGTCTTACCAAATTTAAGTGATGCTTTCAGAAAACTATGTAAACTTTGATGAAATAAGCAGTTTATGTAAAATGTCCTGGAAAGGATTCGCTCCAAACACAAACTCGAATTATCATTTTTCCAATTTATTTTTTTTCTTTAATATCAACTATTATGTGGTACAAATAATAATCGGCATCTCCAAATTAGGCATTTTAAAAAATCTTTAAAATTAATTTAAAAAAAAATTCGTGGGTCATTTTGGATTCCAGGATAAAGTGGGTTAATGATATCCGATGAAGTCAAAATTCCATATATGGATCATTTTAACTATATTAAATGAATAAATGAAATAAAAAATAATTTTTTTTCCTAATTACGAATTTTGGGAATTTTTAGTAGTAATGCACTTTTTCCAAAATGTGCCATTTTCGTTCAACTTTTGGGACGGGTTAACGTTTTCCAAAAGAAAAAGAAATTGATTTTTTCCATTTGGGACCATTTCCAATGATGCTTGGAGGGGGTGTAATGACGAATTTATTTTTAAGGGACACCCTAACAATATATTTTACCAATTTTTCTACTAACTTCTTTTTTGGAGTGTGCATAAAAATCTTGTCATGCAAGATATATTATTTTGTTACAGTGGGTCTGATTCTGAAGGCTTAAGTATTAACTTATAGTTAACCCAAAAATTTTCTATTGCTTTGTATAAAATTTTTTCACATTTTCCTTTGTTTAAAGATGCTTTCACAATGGTAGAGTGATTCTACTCTGCAGCACAGATTAAAATGTTAACTGTAAACAATGCAGAGTCGAGTTACTTCAAAAAATATTTGACACTTTAATACTTACATTTTGTTTCGCGAATTATTAGGCTTCATTTCCACTGCCTAAATTTTAAAATAATTTTTTATTTATTTATTAAATCCCAAACACTAATATTTTGAGTTGGTTTCACGGTTTTTAATATTTTTGTTTTTAATTTGTTGACAATTAGAGATGTGAGCTTAGTGATGTGTTTTTTAAGGTATATTTGTCATGTTACATACACTCTAAAAAATGTTTGTAAATTTACTACTATAAAACGGGTAAAATTTTGTTTAATTTTACGAAAATTCGGTAAATATAAACAAAAAATGCGTAAACTTTTTTTGTATACACTTTCATACGCAATAATACACACACAAAGTATTTTTAGACATTATGTGCTTATAAATAAACACATTGTGCCTAAAATTACTATTGTTTTGTTAAATAAAATTTTTACGCACAAAGTTGGTAAATATACTATCCAACAATAGTAATAAATACTATGACATTTCAAATTGGAAAAAATTTAAAAAGAAATTAGAAATAATAAAAAGAAAAAGCGAAAACGGATTATTTTTTGTGAATTACAACATTTCTACAAACACATTAGAGTCTGGAAATAGCAACATAAGCATGAAATTGTTTTTGGTAATTATTATTAACGCATGTGGTAGTCTAAACCTCATTTCAAAATTGAAAACGCCGTAAGAGAGACACGGCCTACGCAGGAACTACTGGGTGCAATAACTCCTGCTCAACAAAATGTCTTCTTTGCAAGGGAGGCAGTCAACCAACAACCGTCAACAATAACGGAAGAAAACGCCGTAAGAGAGATACGGCCTAGGTAAAACAACTGGGTGCGATGACTCCTGCTCAACAAAATGCCTTTTTTGAAAGGGAGGCAGTAACCGTCAACAATAACGGGAGAAAACGCCTTAAGAGAGATATGGCCTACGCAGGAACAACTGAGTGCAATGACTACTGAAAAAATGTTAAATGACGCTCCTAGACGGGAACAGGAAATTCTCATTGAGTTTGTGATTTAACATAATAAATATTTCTGGAAATTTTAAAACGTCGTCCCCTGACGATTTCCTTAGGCAAGAATGAAAGCCGGATAGGGACATGCCTCCAACATATTGTTTTTTACAATTTGCCAGATAAGTTTTGATATTTGAGCACATTTAATTCCTTTAATGCAATTATTGCTTGTCTCGATGAAAATAAATTTGGAACAACCATGTTATTTGATTTTTTTTTTTCAAACAACATAAGCACATTGTACGTTAAATTAACAGTAATTTTATGCTTTTCAATATCTTCCTTCGTTTTTTTTTTTTTTTTAAATTACAGCTCGTGTCATTTTGATATATAATGTGTCCAACTTTTTTTTTTGTTCACTGTTTATACCTTATGGTATGAAATCAAACAACATCTTAAAAAAATGCTTTTGCTATACATATTGATTCAGAAAATTAATTTGGTGGGTGAAGTTTTTTTTTGTAAATTGACCCAAAATAATGTTTTTTGTTAATAATACAACATTGTCCAACTCGTTGTACTATGCAAAAAATTTGGTTATAGCCCTAATGTACATATGTTTAAGTCATTGTCATCAAAATTTTATATGCCACACGTGTTCTGGTATTTGAATGAAAATAAATCTTTAGCAAAACAATATCATAACGGGTATATGTTGATCTTCTGTTCAAAATCTGTTGAAACTATATGAGTTTTAATAACCCAAGTAAAAAAGTTTTGATATATTCTTATATTATCATATGCAATTTTGTATAATTACCCAGTGTAGAAACGGTAATGACATATCATTATTTTTGGACTACCAGTAATGACACCTACTTACCTTCTGCATTATTTTAAAACATATAATAATTAGTTACTGATAATGACTTATTTTTATCATTATTTAAAATTAGAAAATAATTTTCTAGATTTTTTTGAAAATTTTTTGAAATCTATTTTTAGACTCAATATTTTTTAAATACTGGTAAGGATATATGTAACCACATATTTTTTGATTTTTTGTATTTTGGCGAGTAAGCTTACTTGTGTGCAGAATGTCAATTATGTTTTTATCTATTAAATATTACATGTCGATATAGCTCAGATGGTAGAGCTATTGACTGGCAATCTGTAGACCCAGGTTCACTCCCGCACCAGAAAATTTTATTTAAAACAAAAAATACAATAAAAAAATATTTTTTTTTATATAATTTATTTTTTTGAAAATCTATTTTTAGACTCATTATTTTTGTCAGTACTGGTAAGCATATAGGTAATGACATATTTTTAGATTTTTCGTATGCTAGTGTGTAAGCATAAGTCATTATTTTTCGCGACATCGCCATATAAATGTAATAAGAAATGTAATAACAAAAGTAACTAGGTCCCATTACCAAGTATGTAGTTACATAACCACATATCTGGTAATGATTTCCTACACTGGGTATATATTGGAACATATATCCCAAGACAAAATTTTATAAAATTATATGAAATTATATCTTTGAGATAAAGCTATATATTGTTTTATATAGCACTATACGGGTATATAGTGCAACATATTACAATATCTAATTATATATTGAACTATATATATATTCCTCTAACTCCCATTGGAGCATAGGGCGTTCTAATTAGAGCATTAGATTTAATTTGTTACAATTAGATGTTCTCATGTTGTATAATATCAAAAGTAAAATAATTTTTTTAGTAGGTTATAAAAGTTATTTAGCTAAACCATAGGGGAAGAACACTATAGAGATACGCTTATGCTAACGGCCCCAACAAAATTTTGTACATATTACAAAGGTTTGGTAACGGGCTCCCTAATAAGAGAATTTTTCTCTTTTTTGATAAAATTTCCTTGATTTCAAAGCAAATTTGTCTGCAAACTAAGAGCAATCTAGTGACAATGCTATTTTTATAACTTATTTTTTTGGTGATGCCATACCACTGCACACACGTTCATATTTTTATTGGCTATGTTTATGTGTATAAGTAAAGAATTTCTGGTAAATTGAATTCAAATAATTCAAAAAAGAAAACCAAAAATATTTGAATTTTTTATTTTAAAACAGAAAACAACGAAATTATTCAAATTATATTTTCTAAAAATAGAACATTTGACTGAAAATATCAACTGCTACAGACAATACGTATTTTTTTGTAGTTTGTTATTTATTGACTTATAAAAAAAAAGTTAAACAATATGTTTCCATGTATTTTAATTGATTCTTCATTTGAAAACAGACTTTACCTATTACTTTTCAAATAAACCTCAATCGGTTATGGAAAATATATTGTCAATGTACAAGTATTTGAATTTTTCTATTCTTACCCATTCACAAAGAAAACTCAATCTTTGAGAGAAGTGCAAAATAGGTTGCACTTCTCTGAAATATTCCACGTTGCACAAGATTGTTGGAAGTATTTCAGCCATTTCTTACTTACTGGTCCGAGTGCAATGAAATTTAGAACGAACATAGCTGAGGTAATATCGAACTTAACTTTAGACGTTGGACCTCACAGACCCTGCGGGGACGACAAAATATGGTAGCTTTTGCATAAAAAATTTTGAGAGCCCGCCATTTTTTTGGTTTCTTAACAGATTCTCATTAAGCTAACATATTTGTAATCTGCTAGTATAGGCCTATAAAAAGCATGTTTACTTCCCTTTAAAAAAACGTGTAAGTCCACACAATGTAATCGATTTCGTGTACTTTACTTTGTGCGTACTTACGATATGGGATACTTGTGCATAACAATTGTATATGAAACTAAAAATATATGAAATTTTTCAAAAAGTTTATCTAACTTACATGCCACTATACTTGTGTGTACTTAAGAAGTATATTGTCTTGTGGGTTATTACAATGCGGCCATACCCTGGGTAAAGTAAGCCAGCTTGTGTGTAGAGTTTGAAAGCACTCGGGGATTCTAGTAAGTACACACAAGTATCTCCGAGTACTTTCAAACTCTACACACAAGCTGGCTTACTTTACCCAGCGTATGGCCGCATTGTAATGGCCCACAAGCCAATATACTTCGTAAGTACACACAAGTATAGTGGCATGTAAGTTAGACAAACTTTTTGAAAAATTTCATATATTTTTAGATTCATATACAATTGTTATGCACAAGTATCCCATATCGTAAGTATGCACAAAGTAAAGTACACGAAATCGATTACATTGTGTGGACTTACACGTTTTTCTAAAAATTTGTGTGGGTTATATTTTATAGTTCCCGAGATATTCCCATTTGGAAATGTTAAATTCCAAATTTGGTCCGACTCAGGTCCAGTTTTTCTCGAATTGCGGGACCAAATTAAGACCAATTTATTTATTTTTTTAATATAAGATATTTAGCCAAATAATTTTTCGAATAAATAAAAAAAATTAATGCAATATCTTGTTCTAATCAAAAACTGCATTCGTTCAAGCCTAAAAAGCACCAACACTCTTTACTTCCAGATAAATATTTTCTTTCCAAACATATAAAGTTTACATACTACTCTGAAGAGCCTTTTCCTGAAGAAGAGTTCTGTGTTAAAAAAATCTTCAATTTGTTCCAAAATTTGCACGCTCCCGCGGTTGTAAATACTCCAACATATACAAATTTATTGGATGAGTCCCTTCCAATCCCCGCTTCAAAGGATGTAAAAAATCCCATTTTTGAAAATTTTAATTGTAGTTTTTTTTATTTATTTTCCCTATTTGGAAAATTTAAAACTGAAGAGTTCGATTTTTGTTTAGAAAACGTTAACCCGTGCCGAATTGCGGCCGAAAATGGGCAATTTTTGTAAAAATAGCAACTCTATATACTGTAAAATTATTGAATAAAAGTGCACCTTTGGCACTTGTTTAATAAGTACTTTTAGTAGTAGTGTTTTTATGTCAGTCAGCATTCATGGCGAATAATAGCTCAGCCATAAAGAACTAAGCAAGTGTTAGTACTCCCCTCTTATGACAACTCAGTGTAGAAATCATTACTGTTTCTGTTAAAAATAATTACATCTAGAGCAATAATTGCAGTGTTTTTGTATTGCTTTTGCATCTTCTTTTTTGCTAGGCAGTTTTAGTTATGCTTTCTAGTAAACCAGAAAGTTTTCGCGGTTTTGTGACATACAGAGTATGGCAAAGACCAATATAATGTTTATACAAAATAAAAAAAAAAATGTGTCAGGATGTTTGCATGACAATTTCAATTTCTTTTATATCTTATTACTTTGCTATTGTAGTTGTTTATCAATACTATGTCATGATATCTAATATACAAATGAAAATCATTTTGAAGCATTTCGATATATGGATAATACGAAAAATTTTCTAGATATGTTGAAACTCTTATTCATCAAGTTTTTTTCACTGAGTGAAATGATTGATAGAATTATGTAGACTACACCTTAAAACTAAGCCAAAGTTTAAAGTCATAAGTTCTGCAACTATGGAACTGATGTCCATTTGAAAGAACGAAAATGATGAAATTGACTAAAAACTTACAAGACCTTTTCATTCATTTTATTCCATCAGATCCAAATAATAAGAGAATGGATAAATTCACTAAGTAAGTAACTTACATATCGCTGTTTGTGTGTGAAAAGTTTTACCAAACAAAAGTTTTCCGATATTTAAATATTTTAAGTTTTTTACTATTTTTAAAATTGATTGACGCATTAGATAAACTAAATTTTTAAGTAAATAACATGTCAAAAAGGCATTTAAAAATTTGAAAACGGAAAAAAATTTTTGAGTTTTTTTTTAAATTTGCGAATATTTGAATTTTTTGCATTTAGTTGATAAACAAATGACTTGCGAGTTATGTTAAATACATGGAGTTAATCGGCACAATGCATTAAATTTACATAATGCAAAAAAAATGAATTCTTTTTCATTTCTAGCGGCTAAAGTGGCACATTTGTTCGAACTATTTGACTTTAAAACATATACAGCAATGAATGCATTTCGTTGAAATCTTCATCAAAAGAAATTAATTAAATTAATTAATTAATTACCTCCATACTAAAGTCGCAAAAGCATTAAAAAATATTAAGGATAACTTCAAAAAGTGTATAAAAATATTTCATTTTCCGAATTTTAAAGTATTAATAACGCTTTCCAGTAAACAAATAACCCTACAGTAAAAATCATATCTTAAATTTGCCCAAAAACTGCTTATATTCCAAAAAAAATATCGCGGTTTTCTTTTTAAGGCTAGTATCTGATAAAATATTTTTTTACGGTATTTTAATATTTTTGAGAGCTGCAATTAACACATTTATATGTAGTATATGATGCTCATAATAAGACAATTGCATTGATGTAACTAAGCAAATACTGCACCCAGAAAACAGATTCGGTTCTGACAATCCCATATGTTGCCAATCGAATGGTTCAGTTGCATCAAATGAATTTTTCGGTTGCGGCTACCGAATTATTCTTGATACAACTGAAATTCCGTTACCAAAGTGAAATTAGTCCAGTATCAATTGGTTTCCTGTTGCTATAGCTGAAAAATTCGGCTACCACAACTGAACCATGCGATTGGCTACAAATGCGGTTATCAGAACTGAATCTGTTTTCAGGGTGAGTATTTGAATCCTTTGGATTTCTAGGACGGATTTAGCGTGCTTAAATATCGGCTTAAACCAACACAATACACCATTCATGTCACAAAAAAGTTTTTTAAATCATCTTTTCCTTAATATTTTTAAAATCACCCATATACGAATGTATATGGGGAACTGCAACAAAGTAAAAATAATGAAATATACAGATATATTCCAAAATAGAGGGCTAGGAGTTAATACAATTTTAAGACTACATATTTATGGTTTTCAGAAATATCCACGCAAGTCACGAAGAAAATCAGATAATATACATTAGAGCGGCCAAAATCACTTTTTACAATCACTTTTAGAGCAATTACTCTTTAGAAGCAATATTTATGTGATTTTTTGGATGTGGTTCAGAAGTAATTCGAAAAAAGCTGTAAAAATGTAAAAACGGATACTTGGGAAGCAATGAAAGAAGTAAGTTTTTGAAGTTGTTTAGAAGTAAATCTAAAAAAGCTGTAAAAATGTAATAACGCATACTTGGGAAACAATGAAAGAAGTGATTTTTTGAAGTTGTTCAGAATAACTTCTAAAAAAGCAATAAAAATACACTATCGGATACTTGTGAAGCATTGAAAGAAGTAGTTTTTAAAGTGCTACTTGCAATTTTTTTTGCTGGGTAGTTAATGTATGGAGAGGAAGCGACAAAGTAAGTGGTTAACCCGGAGCAACCTGAGCTTCCTTACAAAATTCACCTTATTAATAGGACTGTTTCCCATTCCGAGGACTTCGTACCGGGATTTTTTTTAGAATTTCCCGGGATCCCGGGAATTCCCGCTCGTTAGAAAATATAAAAAATTCGACATATGTTGCACTTGAAAAACTCGATTACTGTTCAAACACCGTCCCACAAAGATCATCTTTTGGTTGTATCCATCAGAAAATGCACTTAATATATTCTGAAAGGATGGCTAAATATAAAATATCCATGTCTTCCAATTTTTCTGGATCAATTCGTTTAACAATTTAAATCGTGAATTAATATTTAGGTAATATATTTATATGGAAGGCCGTCTTAATTTTAAAAAACTCTTAGAAATATATTAATTAAATATTAATTCGCCGTTTAAACGGTTAAACCAATTGATATAGAAAAAGTGAAAGACACGGGTATTTTATCTTCATCCACTTTTTCGGAATATATTGGAATTGTTAATGGGTGCAAAATTGTATCGGACCAGTTTTATAGTCAGAAATAAGATCGATTTGTTGCTAAAATATTTCTTAAATATGAAATCAAAAAATTTCTATTTCTAGATATTTTATATACCTTTCTATGCAGATTTTCAAAAGTATCCGTCTAGAATTATTTTTATAAAAAAGTTTAAAAGTGAGTATTTTTCACATAAATTTTTAGGCAAATTCGCCTAAATCGTTTTATAAAAAAAGACACTACAACATTATTAAATAGTTTCTTAACTTTAATTGGTTTTCTTGAATAAACATTTTTTATGCCATAGCTACTTAAAAATAAATTATTTAATTTTCGTATTTAGTTGCATTTTAAATTAACATATAAAAAATCCAAAATAATTTTAAAAAGCATCTGATGGATTATTTTGAAAACAAATAATATTTAAAAAATACAATTGAAATAAAGGAATAACAATTTAACTTAAAATTAAATTATTTTAAATAAAAGAAACTCAAAATACTTGTCAATTGAAAATATGAAAACATCACAAATTTTTTAATTTTGATGTCTAGTTTTTTGGAGGTATTTGGAACTGAAATAATGATGTTGGAATGTTGAATAAGGCTCTTTTACACTATAAGATTTTCGGTACGATTTTACTTTAGTACACATGCAAAACATATAGGCAAGGTTGCAGAATTTTTCCGAAAATATAGTGTAAACCAGCCTATACAAATATTTCTTTATTTGAACAAAGATCATTTAAAGAAAAAGAAATTTCCGAAGTACATACAAGAATTTTTGTTGGTAAACTTGGTAATGGCTGATAAAATTTTTTCGGTTTAACTAAACCAAATTCAACTGGCATCTAAAAACAATTTGGCCTAATTCAGTTTATTAAATTTTAAATCGTATTTTTTTAATTTTAAATATTTTTTGATCAAATTAATTTAAAAAAACAATGCTTTAAATTTAATAATATAAGCTAAAATTCTGTAAAAGAATAAAAAAAATCCCGGGAAATCCCGCACAAAATTCCCGGGATTGCGGGATCCGAAAAAGGGTGGGATTCCTGGGAATTCCCGGGACATAAACCCTATGCTGAACCCTTTCTATAGTAAAAAGTCATCTAAATCTGAGGTTTTTTCTATACGAGGAATACTCTGATTCTGATGTTTTCCGTTCTAAAAAACGACACAGAATCTTAGGCATTTCCTACAGAAAGGCGATTTTTTTCTATAGGGAAAACAAAACATAAAAAAGGAGTAGAGAATCTGAGGTTCTTCAATTTAGAAATCTCCATAGAATCTGAGGCTTGTTTAAGGCTTAAATATTTTATTAACAAAATATATTAAAAATGATTTTATTCTTTTATTTTTGGGCGGTATAACGTATATAATTTGGTAAATTTAAGCATAATAATTGTAAAATTGCGTATAATTTCTGAAATTTTTTTACGCATTTTCAATGTAAAATTACAATCACTGAGGATTTTTAGTATATTGTTAAATGGATACAAATATATAATTTGTTCAAATCACTGTTTTAGCAAAAAATTTCTTAAAAATATGTCAAATTGATATAATTTTAGTATACTGATTACGAAAATAGTTTTTCAAGTTGCGGCTATTTCATTTTCACTGAAAATTTACAAAAATTATTATAAATCAAAAGACAATCAATAGAAACATAGAGTTTTTAAAGATTCTTGGGTAGCAGTTCTATCCGTTATTTTATTTATTTGAACCAAACCGCTTAAAATGTTTTTCGTTGCACGTATGCATATATGCATGTTTAAGTTTGGACATTTTAAAAATTATTTGACACGTTTCTCTTATTATCATTTTTAGCTTTAATAACATTTGTACTACAAATGTTCATAAAATTGACAGACTAAAATATATAAAAAAAAACAATCGTAAAGCTATAAGACTTGGCCAACATATAAACATATAGAAGATATAAAAGAAAAACAGGCTTTGAAATAAAATATACTAAAGAAAAAAAACTCGTGTATAAATATTTCTAACAATAACTCAATGTCTTTTTTTTTTAAGTGTACAATGATGACAACTGAAAAAGGAATATGTATACAATTGATGGCGGGATGGATAAGTGGCTGGTAAATACAACAAACCAACCTGCATAAACTAGACGACATTGACTTTTAGCTGGCGCTATACACGTTACCACTTTTGTCGATGGCTTGCTTATTCGGCTATATATGAGTAGTTTTCTCAAGAAATACATAAAGTGTTACTATGGAGAATGTGGCACCTCATTTGGGTGGTCATAAAAAGTTGCACACTAGATACATGTGCGCTTACATACATGTCATTCCTCAGCACCAATAAGTCTTCTTTAACTTTTACTATAAAAGGCAAAAATAAAAGCATCCCGAGTAAAAAAAATAATATGATGTCATATGTAATGATATCTTATTTAATATAATTGAAGATATGTTATGATCCGAAAAATGGTGGATAAAATTATATCGGATAAGATCTAAATATATTAAATCATATAGAATCTTATCCGGATTTTGACCCGATATAATCATATCTAATTTGATGTAGAAAGACATAATTATATAACGCATTATATTTCAGGCTCAAAACAAAAACTATTTAAAAGTACTAAGAAAATAACACCCTTAAGCTAAGAATTCAAAATTTAAATAAAACTTTAATGTGTAAATTCATAAATGTTTTATAAAATTTAGGAGGTTTACAAAACAAATTTCCATACAAAATTTGTTTTATAAGCCTCCTATAACTTTATAAAGCATTTATGAATTTACACATAAGTATTTAGAAGTAGTTGTACATAATTGTAACCAAGCATTTTAAGCTTTCTCATATAAACTTGTATTCTACCTGTAAACTGTGTAAACCTGGTATGTTTATGAGTTTAATGTCAAATTCCATATATAAAAAATATGGCTTGTATTTATACAAGGTTAACAAGGAATTTAGGAGTTATAATGAGTACGCTTTTATATTTTGAAATCATTAATGTCCGACCGAACAGTTCGGCCTGAAAATGTATTTGGTTGTTATTTGGTATGTTGAAGCATTAGGGATAAATTTTGCTTATGGAAAAATGTTTGTTGGGCAGATCAGAGTGCATTTTGAGTGTAAAATTTAAGGAAAAGTCTGAGGTTAAGCAACAAATTCACTGTTCGGCGGCCGAACAGTTAACTTTACGGCTAAATTACCGTGTTTTGTTTGAATCTGATACTCTAAATCGAATTAGATCGGCTCAACAAATATTTTAGCAGTATGAAATTTTCTCCCTAATGCTTTCAAATAACAGAAAATCGACGAATTTTCACTTTTTGGCCGAACTGTTCGGTCGGATACCAGAAATCATACATAGTACATACATACGTAAATATATCTCAGAAAAACATAGAATTTTTTTTTACATTGCGCCATTTTTAATTATATATGACGCTGTATTAAAATTCTCATAGCATATGTAACTAAATATGGTATATATTAATATATATGGGGACATGTATATTTAAAATGATCTATATATGACATCATATAAGAAATTTTTGAAAAACTCAAAGCTATACATAATTATATCCACAAAGATATAGTGCCACATTTGACTATATATAAACATATTAGTCCATATTAATTTATATAATTTCCTATATAATTTTTTTTACTCGGGATGAGATGTTTTTATTTTTACATTATTATTATGTTTTTCTTTGTGCCGATTTTGGTTTTATCTAAAGTGTACGATGTGCAAGCAGTTTATAAAATAATGCATTGATTAGTGAACAAATTTTTTACCTTTCTTTGAGTATAAAATAAAATTGGGTTATTCGCTTTGTATAGTGCAAAATTATTTAAAAGATCGCGAAAATTATGGTAAAAATAAAAGCTCTGGTCGAACAAAGGTCCCTTCAGTGTGTAAAATTCGTCAAGTTTTCAGAATGGCTTCAAACACTGTACTAAGCGCTAATATGATAAAAATGGAATTAGGCTTGAATGCGTCAACCAGTACGGTTTTGAGTGCCATTAAAGCACAGCCCCATATTATCTGAACTAAATTAAAGAAAGCTCAATGTCGCTGAAATAGCAAAAAAACCATAAAATGTAGTGGTTTAAATATCAAGATTAGCACATCGCATTTATATCGTAAATATGGCCACAGGTCCTGTGCTTACATTTTAACACAAAAAATTCATATTAATTGAATTTGAAAAGTTTTTTTATATAAAAAACTAAATGGAAAACCGCCAAACTTTAAAGACATTTAGCGTACCATTGTTCAAAAAATAAAGTACGCTATTGTAATCAGCATGACCGAAATATATAGAACTGATGGTCATATCTTCATTAATTTTTTGAGTGTCATGCAGTGTAATCTGATATTAAAAAATCTCACACTTGTTGAAAAACAGGTGCCCTCAATTAGTAACAAATGGTAGTTCTTTAAAATCTGTAACTCTGCTTTTTGAATAAATAGTAATTTCAGAGATTTTTAATTTTTGCGTTTTCAGCCTCATTGTAATTAAAATTTTTTTGATACTGACATATAACTGACAAATAAACAAATTGATTAGTGTGCCTACAGAAATAAAGAGGATACGACAATAATATTCTCTTCATGTCTATGGGTGAAGAACATAAAATTTTATATTTTTTGGAGGGCACATCCGCAGTTTGAGAAATAATTAGTTGCAGTCCTTCGTGATCGGTATGTATCAGTAATACTATTATTGTGTGTAAGTGCTAAATAGATCGTACTTTTATTTTGGTATCCAGAGCCATTTTAGTTTAAATTTTGAAGCTTTTCATAGATTTTTGTAGCTTAAAGTGATGTAGAAATGAAACGGATAATCCCACAATTTTAGCACATACATACAACAATATTAATGGCGATATATATCATATAAGCCAGATTTTAAACATTAACCCCTCAATTCGTAAATGCTTTGTAAAGTTACAGTAGGTTTACAAAACGTCATTTTCACACAAAATTTTTTCAATAAACCTCCTATAATTTTACAAAGCGTTTATGAATTTAGGTGCAATTCTTTTATCTATGGATATGCCAGTCAATTAAGAGCATTTTGCAGCGAAAAGTGATGTAGAGCATAAAAAAAATCCGATCTGTTTAGCACTTTTATATAATGATAGTTATGATGACAACATCTACCTTCCATAATTCTTAAAACTGTGGAGATGCCTTCAATTTGAATTTAACCTTTTAGCGATTTTTGGAGAAAGATATGCTGTAGAGAATACAAAGTTCATCCGATCCATTTAGCACATTCACATAATAATAGTAATGAACAAGACATATTTGATTACATAGTTCTTTAAACCGTGGATGTGTCATTAAATTTTGTGCTGCAATTTTGAAGGAAATTTATATGGGCACTAGGTCCAAACATAGACCGATTTAAACCAAAATTAATAAGCCTTTGTTCTTGGGCCGATATAAGTTGGTCTACCAAATTTCATAAAAATATCTTAATATTTGCGACCTGTAGAATGCGCACAAGAATACATTGAGAGACAGACGGACGGACGAAAAAATTAAAAAAACAACATTACTTGAAATCAATAATGGAAATATAGCACGACTATGGGTTTTAAAATAAACTTGCCATGACGACTGAAAATTTGTTTCATCTTTTTTCATTAACTCGACGTAAAAGTGTGTAAAAACCACTCAAAAATAGCCAAAAAAGGTTTTTGTTGAGTTTGACCTCAATTTTCTCAAAAACCAGATGTGTTGGAAAAATTCGGAAACCAAATTCAGACTCAGTAGCGAAAGGTTACTTGAAAAAGTGTGGTCACATGCCCGAAAAATTTTAAAGTTTTAAAATACTTATTAGCGAAAATGTGTGCGGTTTTTTGTTTGTAACTTTTTTAGCACTGAAAAAAATTGATTCACGCGAACAGATCACTTCTTTTTAATGCATTTTAAATAAGTTATTCTAGAAAAAAAATGTGTGCCACTAATTTGAAATTTTTCATTTTTAAAATTTTTAGTCTACTAATACTTCGCGAAATTTTCCGCTGATTTTACATTACAATTTTTCATTTTAAATTAACTAAAAGTTAACTTAAATATATAACTAAAACGAGTAAAAATGTTAAAGTCGGTAATGCCGACTATACAAAACGCGACACCAGTCTGGTTAAAAGCCAACTAATGTTTGGATCCGAAATTCGAATGGGTTAAAATGTGACTTGTGTCAAAATTTTCTATAAAATGATAAGGGAAAATCGTAGATATAGCCCATAGGGGCGATAGCTCAAAATATAGACCGATCCTATCTAGAATCTATAAGCTTTATCCTTGGGACCATGTGAGTCAGCAAACCAAATTTCATTGAAATATCTTCGTATTTACGACCTCCAGCGTGTAGACCTAGTGCCCTTATATTTTAACCGATTTGAACCAAAATCAATAGGCTTCGTCCTTGGGCCGACATAGGTCGGTGTACCAAATTCCATCAAAATATCTTAATATATGTGTGCTGTAGAGTGCAAGGATGCATGGACAGACAGACCGACATCGTTACTAAAAGGTGGGTCTAGGTCCAATATTATTTTGTATTACAAAATTCAGCACAAACTTATTATACCCTGTAGGGTATAATTATGTAAATTTAACAGTTTTGTTTTTTCTGTTCTTATTTAAATAGTATTTAGTAAAAAAATCGGCTAATTCAACAGTTTTTCCTGCAGCATCTTTTTAACTAATTTTTAGTTGCTTTTTCTGCAATTTTTACAGATTTACTACTATGAGTGTATAAATATTTCTACGGAGCAAAGTTTTTGTCCGTTTTTGCTATATCGCTTAGTTCTCGAGATATTGGCCACTTTACAAAATGACCTGGATTTTGGAAACTACAATCAAAAAAATAAGTTAGTGGAAAAATTTGTAAAACACCCTGTATATCAAGTATACTTTCCAACAATTTTTTTGCTTAAATTCCATTTGCAGCAAAAGTTTCTGTTATAATTTTTGAGCACTAAATTAATTTTGGGCTAATATTTTATTAATTCATTTTACTTCAAAAACTGTACTTACTGTGCATTTATAGCTTGGACGACAACCAGATAGATCAGCTGTAAATGTCGCAGCTTGTATGGATGCAGTCATTTGCAAACGACTAAATTTTAGCTTATATTACTATTTTTGTTTTTCTTTTTTTTTTGGTAAAAACCAGCTCGCTGGTTTTCAGCAAACCCTTTTTGCTGAAATTACCAACCTTTTTGCACGCACGCTCCTGACTAAAAATTTGATGACACAGCAAAATTTTTTCTGATTTTACTGACTCTATTGGGTGTAAGCAAGACAGCGAAAAACAACGTTTTTGATCAGGTTCATATTCAGATAAGGTAAGTTCGAGAGGGCTCCATTTTATATCAGTTACAAGGTGACTCTAAATTTACTAATTTATCTGATAATACAAATTAACCCATTCCGATAATGCAAATTCCGTACCACTCCATTTCGATCTCTTGTGTTTAGTGTTCCAACTTCATTTGATATACGTTCCATTCCATTCATTTTTAAAATTTGTGTGAGAAAGCATTGTCCATCCCTGATCACTGCAATTTTTCTCCGTTTTAACGTTTTTCAAAAAAATTTATTTCAACTGTACCTTATCATTTTGTTGTAATTGATGCATTATTAATTGCAATGGAAATTGAAACCATTAGAATTGATCAATGAAATCAGATCAGTTAAAGTCATTATCATTAATTATAAAGTAGTAATGAAAAAAAAATTCCATTACAATTGATATCAATTCAAAGCTAATGAAACCTCAATTTAATTGGTTCCATATACTTTATATTACAAACATTGGCACAAACTTATATATACCCTCTCCTCGAAAGCAACAGAATTATACGCTCTGCCTTCTTTAAGTGCATTTTTAGGAAGGGTAAGGATTTCCTGCAGTGCTGCTAACATCACATTGGTTTTTTCCTTAGCATATTTACACAACATTTATAAAAGAATAAATAGATTATAAAAGATTTCGCAGTAAAAATTCGAATCGGAAAGTAGAGTACTTATTTAAACAGGTTGAATAACGAAAATTTAAAAAAGTAAAACCATAGTTAAATAAAAAATTTAAATATGTGTTATATATATTTTAAAACTTAACCTAAATTTATTTTGTATATATTTATATATGTTTTAACATAAAACTCTTTACATTAATCTTTGACAAAACTAAACTAACTTTGTGGCATTTCCTTTCATTTCCATACCATAGAGCATGAAGTATTGCAAAAAGCATCTGTTGCATGGTAAAGGTAAAAGTATTGTATGGTTTATTTACATACTTTTTAGTATACAACACAATTTTAATACATTTTACCTAAATTCTCTGTAGCAAACTATTAAAACTTCTTATATACCAGCGTTCATTCAGCATAGCCAGTTTGATGGTTTTACGAGTATTCGCATATATGAATTTCTTAACACTTCCTGTTTTACTTTTAAGTTTTGAGTAAAAAATTTCATTTGAATATTACAACAGTTTTACATTTTTAAACTAAAATATTAAAAATTTACAATGTTGGAATAAACGCAACCAACTTATTCAAATATGATTATGCAGACGGAATTTAAAATAAACAGATTTTTCTTGGGATCTTTAACAGAAAACAAAATAACTTAACCTCCATTAACACAATGTACTGCTAGCTACTAACTGGGACTTTAACTGACAGATTTGTTGTTGTTTGGACATTGTGTTATCGGGCCTAAGTGATTTTTTACAGTAAGAAGAAAATAGAATATTTTTTTAAAAAACTTAACAGACACAAGGGAATCGATTACAGACTGCCACAGTTTCATCTTATATAAAGACTCTTCAGTGATAACTTTATGTGCAAATTGATAAAAGTATTCTTAAATTGTGTCCATAAGAACAAATTGAATACAGTTGCCGGTACTTGAACCGCGTTGACGCGTAGTATTACCTTTTAGCAAAGAGAGAAGATAAAAGAAAAGAGGAGATAATTTAAAACACGTTACTTTTTACAATGTATTTTATATGTAAACTAATGAGTGAGTTATCACTTTTAGTTGGAGACAACACCCGCATAAGCGACTTTGGGCTCTTTTGGACGCAGTTATCTTTATTCTGAGTAGCGCCAACTAATTTGTAGTTTTTTCCAAATTGCCTATTTTTAAAAAAAAAAAATACTACCTCAAATGTATTCAGTACTTTTTGACAAGAAAAATAATTAAAATTTAATCTGTTTGAAATTATTTTAGATTTTCAAGAAAGGTATATCTGGATTCAGCCAAAAATATTGCTGAAATTTCGATATTAAAAAATTAATGAACATGTATTTTTTACCAACCAAATCACTTGAGAAGTAATGATCATATACGATAATTCTCATTGGGTTTGTAACTTAACATTATAAATGGTTCTTGAAATTCTAATCTCATCATCCTCTGACGATTTTCTTAGGCAGGAATTAAATATTGATGGGAAGTTTTGATACAATTTTATGAAATATATCATTTTATTAATTAAAAGTTTTATACACTTAAGCACTGTAAGTTGTTTTTCACGTGGAAAATTTTCAGTCAAACTTTAAACGCCTTAAATAGTAATTTAAATTCTGAAAATGTAAATTTTGTTTATGTAATTAGAAAGGTACAATCACAATAGTATTGTACATTAAATTTACGTGAAAACAAAGTATACACAATTTTCATGTAAAACTCATTGTCGTGACAAAATAATTTTTTTTATATGGAGTATAACAATTTTTTTACGTGAAACTCAAACAACTTACGGAGCTTTAATGAAGAAGTTTTATTAAAACTAGAAATTATTTATTTCTCTGAATTTCACTTAATGATTTCGAGGTTTCGACTGAAAGAATTAAACTAGAAAAACTGAAAAATATGAGTTTCTTATTTTTGTCCTCAAAGCACTTTTATGTTGCACCCAATTTGGGCATAGTTTTTATTAAATTATAAGATATACAAATCTATGCCCAGTGTAGAAAATCATTATTAGATATGTGGTTATGTAACTACATACTTGGTAATGGTAACTTGTTATCTTTATTATTACATTTCTTATTACCTTTGTATGGCCAGCATACGAAAAATCAAAAAATAAGTCGTGCTTACCAGTATTGACTAAAATAATAATTCTATAAATAGATTAAAAAAAAAATAAGTTAAAAAAAATGGATTTTATTGTAAACTTTTTTTGAATAAAATTTGCTCGTGCGGGAATCGAACCTGGGACTCCAGATTGCCTGTCTATAGATCTACCATCTAAGCTATCTCGACATCTTATATTTGATAGAAAAACGAAATTGACCTGCTGCGTACAAGTAAGCTTACTCGCCAAAATACAAAAAATATGTGGTTACATACATATATCCTTACCAGTGTTGAAAAAATTTGAGTCTAAAAATGGATTAAAAAAAAATTAAAAAAAAAATCTAGAACTAATGATAAAAATAAGTTATTATTAGTAACACATTATTTTGTATTTTGAAATAATGGAAAAAGTAACTAGTTATTAGTAACTCATCATTATATGTTTAGAAATAATGCAGAAAGTAAGTCGATGTCATTACTGGTGCTCCAAAAAATCATGATATGTCATTACCGTTTATACACTGGATATATTTATATAAAATTCGCCATAGAAATTTTTATTTTTCAACCGATTTCCCTCAAATTTCGTGCACTTGATTGTCATACCTCGGACGAGGTCGACATAAACTCTTCATTGATCACGTCCACTTTTACGCCCACCTTTTAACAATGGATTTCCGCTATGGAAATTTATATTTTTCAACTGATTTTTACTTTTTTTCTGTCCATATAAAGTGAATCGGTCTAAATGTTCCCTCGGCCCTAACAAATTTTCGCCATTCTGATTTATCTGGTGCAAGGTTCTTGATTTCACCCCGACTTCTTGTGACTTCCTTCTTGACCTGTCTACTTCATGTATGCTCTGCACGCCCTCTTCCATGGCTACATTGGGGTTCCATTCGACTTGCATTGCATTTATGTCAAGAGGTGCTGCATTACAGGTCTCAAATCATGATATAATTAACGTTGGAATTAAATATTTTTATCTTAACATGTCCGGATAGTGTTTTTGATCTCCACACTTATTGAGACGTCCAAAAACCTATTTTGCTGTTTTTATTCTGCTTGCGATGCCCGCTTTGGATGCACCAGATGTTGTTAAAATACTATCTAAGTAGCAAAAGGAATCCATGTTTTCAATAACATCATCCTGAATTCTAAAAACTCGCGATACATAGGAATTTATGCGCAATGCTTTCGTTTTATTTATATTTATCCTCAGCACTTCTGAGTTGACAATAGTTTCAAGCTTCGTCATCATGTCTAAGAAACTGCATGATAATAGACAAAGTTACTGAACTCTCATAAAAAACAAAGTTCAGGGACCTGTCCTGGGATTTGTCTTGTGACATGTCACAAGGGGTCAACTTCCCCCTATTATGGCAATGCCATGTAAAAGTGACCAGTCTATTTCATATAAAGGGGCCAGTTCGGTGACAGTTTGTTAAAATTTCCCGTGGGGTAGCAAAAGCCAAAAACTAGCTAGTTTTCCCTCAGTCTAAATGCAGTATTATTTCTTTTTAAAGCTCAATAAATATTGAATTTAAACAAATTAATTATCAATATTTAAATATTTCGGGATATAGATTTTTATTGTAGCAAAATAATTAAATATTTTACTAAATTCAGACGAAACTTTGATGAGAATACAAAAGTTTAAATATTTCGAAAACGAAATGACACATTTGAAAAAAATCGTGAGATTATTCTTCGGAGTGGCATAGTTACTCAACAAAAAAAGAGATGCCGAAGCAGTAGAAAAAGCACTACAATAGATAAGCTAGACGTACTTCTTTTTTAACATAAACACTATATATATATATATATAGTGTTTATGTATATCTGGATTCAGCCAAAAATATTGCTGAAATTTCGATATTAAAAAATTAATGAACATGTATTTTTTACCAACCAAATCACTTGAGAAGTAATGATCATATACGATAATTCTCATTGGGTTTGTAACTTAACATTATAAATGGTTCTTGAAATTCTAATCTCATCATCCTCTGACGATTTTCTTAGGCAGGAATTAAATATTGATGGGAAGTTTTGATACAATTTTATGAAATATATCATTTTATTAATTAAAAGTTTTATACACTTAAGCACTGTAAGTTGTTTTTCACGTGGAAAATTTTCAGTCAAACTTTAAACGCCTTAAATAGTAATTTAAATTCTGAAAATGTAAATTTTGTTTATGTAATTAGAAAGGTACAATCACAATAGTATTGTACATTAAATTTACGTGAAAACAAAGTATACACAATTTTCATGTAAAACTCATTGTCGTGACAAAATTATTTTTTTTATATGGAGTATAACAATTTTTTTACGTGAAACTCAAACAACTTACGGAGCTTTAATGAAGAAGTTTTATTAAAACTAGAAATTATTTATTTCTCTGAATTTCACTTAATGATTTCGAGGTTTCGACTGAAAGAATTAAACTAGAAAAACTGAAAAATATGAGTTTCTTATTTTTGTCCTCAAAGCACTTTTATGTTGCACCCAATTTGGGCATAGTTTTTATTAAATTATAAGATATACAAATCTATGCCCAGTGTAGAAAATCATTATTAGATATGTGGTTATGTAACTACATACTTGGTAATGGTAACTTGTTATCTTTATTATTACATTTCTTATTACCTTTGTATGGCCAGCATACGAAAAATCAAAAAATAAGTCGTGCTTACCAGTATTGACTAAAATAATAATTCTATAAATAGATTAAAAAAAAAATAAGTTAAAAAAAATGGATTTTATTGTAAACTTTTTTTGAATAAAATTTGCTCGTGCGGGAATCGAACCTGGGACTCCAGATTGCCTGTCTATAGATCTACCATCTAAGCTATCTCGACATCTTATATTTGATAGAAAAACGAAATTGACCTGCTGCGTACAAGTAAGCTTACTCGCCAAAATACAAAAAATATGTGGTTACATACATATATCCTTACCAGTGTTGAAAAAATTTGAGTCTAAAAATGGATTAAAAAAAAATTAAAAAAAAAATCTAGAACTAATGATAAAAATAAGTTATTATTAGTAACACATTATTTTGTATTTTGAAATAATGGAAAAAGTAACTAGTTATTAGTAACTCATCATTATATGTTTAGAAATAATGCAGAAAGTAAGTCGATGTCATTACTGGTGCTCCAAAAAATCATGATATGTCATTACCGTTTATACACTGGATATATTTATATAAAATTCGCCATAGAAATTTTTATTTTTCAACCGATTTCCCTCAAATTTCGTGCACTTGATTGTCATACCTCGGACGAGGTCGACATAAACTCTTCATTGATCACGTCCACTTTTACGCCCACCTTTTAACAATGGATTTCCGCTATGGAAATTTATATTTTTCAACTGATTTTTACTTTTTTTCTGTCCATATAAAGTGAATCGGTCTAAATGTTCCCTCGGCCCTAACAAATTTTCGCCATTCTGATTTATCTGGTGCAAGGTTCTTGATTTCACCCCGACTTCTTGTGACTTCCTTCTTGACCTGTCTACTTCATGTATGCTCTGCACGCCCTCTTCCATGGCTACATTGGGGTTCCATTCGACTTGCATTGCATTTATGTCAAGAGGTGCTGCATTACAGGTCTCAAATCATGATATAATTAACGTTGGAATTAAATATTTTTATCTTAACATGTCCGGATAGTGTTTTTGATCTCCACACTTATTGAGACGTCCAAAAACCTATTTTGCTGTTTTTATTCTGCTTGCGATGCCCGCTTTGGATGCACCAGATGTTGTTAAAATACTATCTAAGTAGCAAAAGGAATCCATGTTTTCAATAACATCATCCTGAATTCTAAAAACTCGCGATACATAGGAATTTATGCGCAATGCTTTCGTTTTATTTATATTTATCCTCAGCACTTCTGAGTTGACAATAGTTTCAAGCTTCGTCATCATGTCTAAGAAACTGCATGATAATAGACAAAGTTACTGAACTCTCATAAAAAACAAAGTTCAGGGACCTGTCCTGGGATTTGTCTTGTGACATGTCACAAGGGGTCAACTTCCCCCTATTATGGCAATGCCATGTAAAAGTGACCAGTCTATTTCATATAAAGGGGCCAGTTCGGTGACAGTTTGTTAAAATTTCCCGTGGGGTAGCAAAAGCCAAAAACTAGCTAGTTTTCCCTCAGTCTAAATGCAGTATTATTTCTTTTTAAAGCTCAATAAATATTGAATTTAAACAAATTAATTATCAATATTTAAATATTTCGGGATATAGATTTTTATTGTAGCAAAATAATTAAATATTTTACTAAATTCAGACGAAACTTTGATGAGAATACAAAAGTTTAAATATTTCGAAAACGAAATGACACATTTGAAAAAAATCGTGAGATTATTCTTCGGAGTGGCATAGTTACTCAACAAAAAAAGAGATGCCGAAGCAGTAGAAAAAGCACTACAATAGATAAGCTAGACGTACTTCTTTTTTAACATAAACACTAATGGTTTTTACATTGAATTGTCATAGGAGAGGAGTACTCCCACTTCAACATTTTTTTAGTACTTTTTGAACGAGTGCAAACGAAGCCCTTTTTCACTAATTAAGAGTTAAAAACAAATTATTCACAAAAAAAATTATGTTTTTTTTTATTTTACAAAAGTTTTTTTATTGCCGCCACCGGGTACCGAACTTGCCACCTCACGATTGCTAGTCTAGCGCTCTACTGCTGAGCTATTCTTTGATATGAAAGTTGACCGTCATAAAAACACCACTTTGTTACTGCGAGATATTGTTCAATGAAAGTACTTATTAAACAAGTGTAAAAGGTGCACTCCAAATCAATATTGTTTTCAGTACTATTTTTACAGGTGCATAAAAGCAATTTCTCAGCATTTAAAAATTTAAAATTTAAAAAAATATTGAATTGAAACAAATTAATTATAAATATTAAAAAAAAAATTAATAGAATACAAAAAAAAATATTGGTCTCGCCGGGAATCGAACCCGGGACCCTCTATTTGGAAATGTCAAATGATTCCAAAATCACTTTTTACGATCACTTTTAGAGCAATTACTCTTTAGGAGCAATACTTAAGTTATTTTTTGGATGTTGTTCAGAAGTAATTCTAAAAAGCTGTAAAAATGTGATAACGGATACTTTGGAAGCAATGGAAGAAGTGATTTTTTGAAGTTGTTCCGAATAACTTTTAAAAAAGCAGTAAAAGTACACTAACGGATACTTGTGATGCATTGAAAGAAGTTGTTTGTAAAGCATTACTTGCAATTTTTTTTCCTGGGAATTGAAAATGATATCTATTAAATAAGAGCCAATCAAACATTATGATTTATATCTCTGATCAAATTAACTGACCCTTATTATAAAAACAATTTGGTCACGTTTTCTTTATTCTTACTATCTTATCTCTTACATATTGTATCTTTGTGTCTATGTTAGAAAATATTCATCTTTTTAGCTTTTCATAGTTTTGAAAACAAATCTTTTCCATTAAATTACCTCAAAACATTAATCTACTTGGCCAAGAAACGCATCTACTCTACAATCTACATAATGCTCACTGTTGTAAAAATTAAAACAAACTGTTAAAAATACCTTTTATAGACGAGACTTCTTTTTTTTTGTTCTATTTTTTAGTTTATGCCACAAGTTATATCCTCATTTCGAAATATACACAAAAGTTTGAATGTAATTTTCTTCAACAAAATACCTGCAAAAAAAAACTATTACAAAGTTTGACCCAAATATGCCATAAAATTCTATAACATTTTTTTTTTATTTTTCCTGTAATGTGTTAGACAAATGCCCAAAAATTGGGACCACTTGCTACAAAATTTTTACCATGGAGCTTGAATCGAAACCAAACTGTACAAAAATGTAATGCAAGGGGAGGCGAAAAATAGAAACTTTTAACCGCAAAAAAAAAAGAAACAAAAAAATTTCAGAGTTTTTTACATTGTAAATGAAACGTTAAACTCTTAAGTATAAGAGTACACCCAAAACAAAAAGTCAATAGAAGTAACTGAAATATCAGTAAATTTAACATAATTCAATTGTTTTCTGTCTAAAAAATAATATTATTTAAAATTAAAAACAGAAAGGAGGGATTTGGAAGTTGCTGGTCAGGTATCTGAATTAAAAAAGATTAAAATTCAAAAAGGCGGATCCAATATGGGGGCCATGAATTTTTAGTTTTTAATATATTGGACTTAAAATGATCAAT
Organism: Leucophora obtusa; assembly: GCA_949987735.1. Classification (NCBI taxonomy): domain Eukaryota; kingdom Metazoa; phylum Arthropoda; class Insecta; order Diptera; family Anthomyiidae; genus Leucophora; species Leucophora obtusa. The sequence goes on from OX465296.1 coordinate 41,567,372, forward strand.
TGTATAGGCTTAGCAGCCGCTAATTACAAATCTGAAATTAAAATTTTGATATTCAAAATGGCGGATCCTATATGGCGACAAACAATTTTTTCATTAAATTTCTTCGATCGTCTGATTTACTTAAAACTTCCACTAGGGAAAGCAGGTTACGAATCTGAAATCAAATTTAAAAATTCAACATTGCGGATCCAATATGGCGGCTAGAAATTTAAAATTGTAGTATATTGGAAAATAAGTTATTCCTCATGCAGTTATTAACCCCCAAAACGTTTCCGTTCGCAGTTTCAAGGACCTACCGCGATGAGGTTACATGTTTTAAATATTCCATTGTTTTCTCATAATTTTTTATATTTTTTTAGGGGTTTTCATTTTTGTAAAATTATTTCAATGAACTTTTTTATTTTATTTGTTCGTTTAGATTTCCATAAAACAGGCTTTCAAGGTCTGGCAACCAAACCAATAAAATATTAATCCCTGAAGATGTTTGAAAAAATGCCAACGGAACGTCTGGGTGAAAATCGAAATGAAAAAATCTTTTATTTTATATAATTAATGAACCTAGAAACTTATTTTTTATGTTTGTTCATATTTTGAGAATAATTTTCTAAAAATTATATACTCGTAAAGGTCATATCTACATAAATTTAACCAACGACATAAATTTTATATAACATTTAAGAGGTTAAGGTCTGACTGTGTGATTAAACTAAAAAACCCTTAAAGTTTTACGTAGAGTTTAACCAAAGAAAATATATAAATTTCAAATGTTTAAAAAAATCGTAACCCGTTGGGGACCGGCAGCATCAAAAATTTTAGTCCCAAATGTCTCCGCAAGAGTGTACTGCTAGACCGTAAAATTAATTTTAAAAAAATATATTTTCTTGTGTGTACATTTTTTTATGTCCGCCATATTCGATCAACCATTTAAAATTTTTTAATTTCGATTTAATTTTTGTAATTAAAGCTACCAGAGCCTTCATTTAAGATAATTTTGTTCCCATTTTTTTAGGTTTTACTAAAACTCTGGAATGCTGGAAAGGTACTTTTTTCAGTTTTAGGTCCAAATCAAAAAGTTTGTGAAAAGTTAATTTAGAACGGTAGAACTTAGGTAGAAGACTTATTGGGGAACATACAGGTGTTAAAAAAATTTTAATAACTCTTGTAACTTTTTTTTAGAAATTCATGTTTTTCAAAAAAATGTTCAATTCTAACCCAAGAAAATTTTCTGTTCCAAAGAATCGATTGTAGAATAGCTACTTTTCCTTAACAACCCCCTCTACTGCCAATTCTAATATCTATGATTTGTGTTTGAACCGGTTTCCCTAGAATCAGTTCTGGAACTGGTTGTCCGTCAGTCATACCTTCCATATAAGATCAGTAGAGCCACAAAATTTTTTCATAAAATTCTAATGAACGTGCACATCAGATGAATTTAAAATCAATTTAAACAGTAGTTTTTTAACTTTTATTTTTAGTTGCTAATTCTTTATCAGACATATTCGGTAATAACAATTGTTTTTTCGTTTATTTGAAGAATTTTCGTATTTTTGACTGCTAGAAAAAGTTAAAAAATATATTTCTTTTTATTTGAATTGTTTATTCAATTAAAACAACTTTACTGATTTAATTTTTAAATCAGTGAGCCTTTACGGTGAATATAATATAGGTTTTCATATAAACTCGTATTCTACTCATAAACGGTGTAAACCTGGTATGTACTGTTACAAAAAATTAGTTTAAAATTACTTAAATCTAATTACACTGTGAGACAAATGGTAGGGGTCAGTGATCGGGAAGGGTTCAAACTACCGGGGAAAGTTATATCGGTAAAAAAAGAAGTTATACGTGTCCCGGCGTTTCGCTGGGTCACCCCTAGGAATCGAGATATATCGATTTGACCTTTGGTGGTCTTTTTTTTGACATAACTCGAGAACCACTAGTCCGATTTTGCTCAAACAATTTTAAAAAAATTAAAAATTACAATTCCTTTAATCTGTTCATATAACATTTTTCTATACTCAACAGTTTTGCCGGTAAAAATAAATGTATGAAAAAAAAATTTTTTTTTTCCTAAAATATAAAAAAAAGTAATAAACAAAAGGCTATTTATTTTTATGGTAGCGGTAACAAACATTTATTTTTACCGGCAAAACTGTTGAGTATATAGAAAAACGTTATATGAACAGATTAAAGGAATTGTAATTTTTAATTTCTTTAAAATTGTTTGAGCAAAATCGGACTAGTGGTTCTCGAGTTATGTCAAAAAAAAAGATATATCTCGATTCCTAGGGGTGACCCAGCGAAACGCCGGGACACGTATAACTTGTTTTTGACCGATATAACATTTCCCGTTGGTTTCATCCCATCCCGATTTTGACTGTCGTATAGTGTTATTTGTAGTTGCACAAATTTGTTGATTTACTTTTTATTTTGAGTGTATTTGTGAAGTATTTATAAACACATCCCAGCAAAAACTTACATTACTAAATAAGCGGTTTTATAATGAAACTAATATGTTTTACAACTTATGATAAGTCTTCAGAACTACATAATTATTTTTGTTAGACGAAGTTATTTTTCTAGGTAGTCAAGTTTACGCGCGACAACTTATTTACGAACAAAAATAATATGGTATTGATAAGCACTTCTTTTTCCATTATCGATAAGTATAAGACTAAACTTTTGTTTATTCAGTGCCGAAAGTCAACAAAATTTTGCTTAAGTTTGGTTCGAATTACAAAATATTATCCTATATTTAATTTAACAGACTTTTGCAAATTTCTGTTTTATTTACAAAACGTTTTTATTTTCTTATATTTTAATTTTATTATTAAATTTATATTTGTATATTTTTCTAATTCTTTTTTAGCTTTGAAAACTTTTTAATTAGTTTAATATTGAATTTACATCGTTAAAGCATTCACTGGATTTTAAATTGGAAAATTTGAGAGATGAATGGTATTTCGAATGGCTAACAACAATTTTTTTGTAATCCAACTAACCTTGAAAAGTAAATAAAATTAAAAGATTTTGTAAAAAACATTTTTTTTTATTCAGTAGGTTTAAGGTTTAGAAGAAAAATAAACATTTTTTTAAAAGTTATAAACACATTATTAATGTGAAAATCAGACTAGATCTAGTTTCTGCCTTTTTTATGGACAGGCTTCATCAGTGATTTTCCATTAAATTGTATTATTGTTTATATTTTATTGTCAGATTGTCTCTATATGATAATTGTTTAACAACCTGTCGGCTGTACGAATCGAACCCATGCACTCCTGCATTACGAACGTAACTATACTATAGTTCGACAGCTTAGCCATATCACCCACATACGGCCTTGCTTATAGTTTGGCTCACAGCTTAATGCCAGATGTGAAACTAATGTCAGGTGTCAAAAAAATATTCTCGAACCGTATGGTTTTGTTTACATGGAAGTCAAGTCAAGAGGGAGATAACAATATAAAATCTCCATACATTTTGTATTGCGCATTTTTTTATTATATTCATATGTGTCTTTTTAGATTATTGTGCTTTATCTTTTGTATTTTTCTTGAATTTTTGTGTTTTGTTTTGCTAATTTTCTGTCGGCCATATTTGCCAAATCAGCTGATTCATATCTGGTATAATTTGTGGTGTGGCTAATTCATAGCCTTTTTTCCTACTCAGCTTTTTGTTATTGTTTTTTACTATCAGAAGTGATCAAACAGACACACAAACATTCTACTTTATTTTTTTGTATATCTTCTTATCTCCTCCTTGTCACCTTTTTCGCAAATGTTTTTTTATTTTTTTTTTATTTTATGAAAGTTACACTATTATGTGTGCTAAGAAATGATTTTTCATAGTTTTCTTAGACGGATACAAAAAAATAGCCGATTTTAGCTTTTAATATTTTTTTAAATTAAAAATAAATGATATAAATAAAAATAAATGTCATTCCTTAATTTTTTTCAGTTATTAATTTTTTTCCTTAATTTGACTTCCCTTAATATGGTTGGGCCTTAAGCCTTATTGTTTACAAATTTGTAACCACTTATTTTTTAACTGCTTTTGAGAATTCGAATAACAGGTTCTTTCGATAAATACTTATTTTCGGTAGCTACTTATGGAATAGCGGCTACAAGAAACGATAAAAAATTACAAAAATGACTACTGCTTATTGTTTAGATATTGGTAATGATGACCTGCTACTGAGATTTTGCTGGGTATAGAATATAGTTGAATGCAAACAACAAAAACCATATTTGGTACAATCTGTTTTAAAAATGTGGATGGAATACCTTTTATAACTTTCCTCAATGCTCTCATTCAAATAAGTATCTCGTGCATTTTGCATATATTCATATAGATATACATAACGATATAAATATATATTGTATGTACAATAGAGTGAGCCGAAGTTGAAAAAATTTCGATTGTAAAGTTGTACCAAAATCTGGAGAAAAATAAAAATTGAAAATCTATTAATACCTTCCGTTTGTTTAAGCGACTGCAGTTCTAAAAATGTCAATGGAAAAAATTGGGTTTTTCGAATGTTAGAGTTCGCAAATACGACGACATTTTAATGAAATTTGGTTCGCTGACACAAATGCACCCATGGATAAAGCTTTCCGCTTTTCTCTTAAAAACACCTAACATTAGATAAAATTAAAATTTCATACGATTTTTATAATCTTTTTAATTTTATAGACAAACTTTTACACAAACACATTTCAAGCCCTTCGAATTTTAGATGAAACCATTAGTTCCTCTCAACCATACTGATAATTTTTTAATGATTTTTAGGGTCTTTGAAACAAAAAAAATTTAGTTTAAGTTTTAGTGGAATTTTAAAGTTTAATTAAATTTATGTATATCCTAATGTTTCCAATTGTTCGACATAGGCGGTTAACCCGTTAATGCATTTTTCGAAAAATCACTAAAATTAATTAACCGTTTATTCGGGTCGGTTAATCGAGAAAATTTGCGATTAACCGATTAATAGTTTAATGCAAAATTAATCTATTTTCATAACTTTTTATCAATAAAAACACAAAGAGCTGATTTTTTAATATTAAAAACTAGAAGAGCCTTTTACATTGAGCCATCAATATAAAAAATGTTAAGCTCTATTTGAAAATACCAATTTACTATGCAAAAATCAGCAAACAATTTAGCGGAATATTAGTTTCTGATTAATTATTAAATTCTCAGTCTCTTCGGTTTTTAAGGGCCATTAAATTTTGAGCTAATTTACGTAGAGATAATTTAATTGGACGAGTTTTAATGAAAGTTTTCACTAAGCTAATAAAGTTTTCTTAACAAAGTTAATGCTAAGCGAGTAAAAAAGTTAAAGTTGGGCATGCCGATTATACAATACCCTACATCAGTCTGGTTAAAAGCCAACTAATGTTTGGATCCGAAATTCGAATGGGTTAAAATGGGACTTGTGTTAAAATTTTCTATAAAATGATAACAGAAGAGAAAATCGTAATTATAGCCCATATGGGCGATAGGTCCAAATATGGACCGATCCTATCTAGAATCTATAGGCTTTGCCCTTGTGACCATGTGAGTCAGCGAACCAAATTTCATTGAAATATCTTCGTATTTGCGACCTGCAGCGTATAAAAAAGCCACTTTTTTGGGGACCCTTATATGGGCACTAGGTCTAAACATGTACCGATTTTTACCAAAATCAACAGGCTTTGTCCTTTGACCGACATAGTTCGGTGTATCAAATTTCATAAAAATATCTTAATATTTGCAACCTGCAGCGTGTAACCAAGCCAATTTTGGGGGGACCCTTATATGGGCACTAGGTCTAAACATGGATCGATTTCAATCAAAATCAATAAGATTTGTCCTTGGGCCGACATAAGGCGGTTTACCAAATTTCAACAAAATATTTTAATATTTGCGACCTGCAGCGTGTAACCAAGCTATTTTTGGGGGGAGCCTTATATGGGCACTGGGTCTAAACATGGACCAATTTAAACCAAAATCAACAGGCTTTGTCCTTGGCCCGACGTAGGGCGGTGTACCATATTTCATAAAAATATTTTAATATTTGCGACCGGTAGAGTGCGTACAAGAATGCATGGACCGACAGACAGACGCACGGACATCGTTAAATCGAAATAAAACGTGATTCTGAGTCAATCGGTATACTATTTATAAGGTGGGCCTAGGTCCAATATTTTTTGGTGTTACAAACATCAACACAAACTTATACCCTGAGCACCTAGAGGTATAGGCTGTAGGAATCGAGCACATGCTCCCACATTACATACGTAACTGTACTAAAGTGCGGCAGCTTAACCATCTCACCTAAGTAAGGCCTTGAATGCAATGTAACTAATTAGTTGGTTTCTTTACTATTCAGCTTTCGGTTATTGTTTTTACTCAGACGTGATCAACGCAGACACATACAAACATTCTATTTTTTAGATGTTTGTTTATCTTCCAATCTCTTCTGTGTTTCAGTGGACGAATTCCAGCGAAATTTCATTGAATTTGTATAAAAATTCATTAAAAGCATGTAGACAATACCATCAGTGTGCAGTAACAGATGTCAAACCCCAAACAGATTTGTATGTTCGTACTTTATCACAGATTTTCGAAAGTGATAGCAGTTTTTCAGCCTTTCTAAATTCTATGTTTGCAATAATTAAATTTTAAAAATTAATACACACTGTTTTTGTTTAAATAAATATAAATAAAGTCATCGACTGGAGGCTGAAAAACTGCTCTCACGTTTGAAAATTAATTTTACAATACATTTTAAAAGAATTCAAACAGAAATGAAAAATTGTCTATTGTATTTCATAAAGCCTTCTCCAGCCAGACACATAGTGTTAAAGTATTTTTTACAAATAGAAACTTTGTTACTTTGTTAAAAAAATTCAAAAAAATTTTATTAAAAATTAATTGCGATAATGTAAAACAGATCCGTTTTAATAGTCTCTTAAAACCTAAGACGTTTCTAGTGGTTCAATGTAGACTTGCTTGGAGTTGCTCAAAATATGGTATCTAAAGCAATGGCCGACACAAAGAGAGAATTTGAATGTATTGTGTTTCTACACTGTTAGAAATTAGTTTATCATTTTTAAATTTATATTTGTATATTAAGAACATGAATTAATGGAGAAATGTAATAATGAATGCATGAATGAATTAAAAAAATAAAAAAAAAATAATTTATAGTAATTTAATTTTTTTAAATAATTCATAATAAATTTTATTATACACATTATTTAAAAATTATTTATTTTTTTGTTTATAAATTATTTATTCTTAAAAAAGTATTCCATTAGTTAGTAAGAGTATAATATTTCTCTAAAATTTCTTAAACAAAGCGACGTCAACCTGCTTTGTTGAAAGCTACCATGCTACTGAATAAATTGTACGCTCTTAGTTGAGAGTTTTGTTGCCATTCGTGTTGTGTACGTGTGAAAAGCCGATTATGATCGGCCACTGGTGGCTATGGGTGCCGACCAAAGGCACCTAAAGGCTTCTTTTTCAATCAATTCTAAAAAAATTTGGTCGTATTTTAGTATTTGTTTTTTTCTAAGCGTTTCTTACAATTTTTTAGGCAAATTATTTAGCATAAAATTACATATTAAAAATTTAACCGGTTAATCGATCTATTTTAAAAGATTATTCGGGTCGAATAATTATTTGAGTTTTAAATTATTTGTTTCGTTATTAACCGAAATAGAAGCGATTAATCGAGGAATCGGTTAATCGATTAACCGAATTGGAAACAGTACTATAGCCCTACTAATATTATAAATGTGATTGTTTATCTGTCTGTCTGTTTGTGGCGACATCAGGCCCAAACGGCTAAACCCATTTTCTTGAAATTGTCGGAACAGCCATTACCAACTCTCGAAATTAAAATTGGATATATTAGATCCTAATCGGGCAATGAGGTGTGGCACCACCCATACAACACCAACATTTAAATGTGATATATCTCGACTCCTGTTCAACTATTTCGAATAAAATTATACACAACATCTTATACAATGTTTCCGAAGCACTGCTCTTAGAGTGAGCATGACAGAATAAAGGGGTGTGGCACCACCCATAGAATCCAAAGCGATTTATGTAGGCTTCTGTTGAACATATTTGAGCAAAACCTGACAGGGTGCTTTCTAACAAAATTTTAAGTACTGTCTAAATGGTGGGCGGTACATGACAAGGGGGCGTGGCACCACCCATATAATCCAAATTTTTATAGTGCTTTATATAGGCTTCTGTTGCACATATTTGAGCAAAACCTTGCATGATGTAAGCTAACAGAATTCTTAAGAACTGTTCTAAAAATGAGCGCGATAGGGCCAGGGTCCTGTTGAATGTAGGTACCTAAACAAAATTTTGTGCGCAGTTTTCTAAGTACTGTGGCAAAAGTGGCCGTTACAGGAAAAGAAGGCGTGGTACTCCCATGAAATTCTAATTTCTTGACTGCTTTACTTTCTGAGGCATAGGATGAAGTAGGTTTCCTTGGCTCATCTCAAAAATATTTGAATCAAAGTAAACATGGCTCTTTTTAAACAGCATTGCTAAACAATGCGCCAAATGTGTGTGGTATAGAACGAGGGGGCATTTCGCTTCCCATACAACCCCAAATTGACTCACAGATTACACACTCAACAACGCCCAGCCTATACCACTAGACCTAGGAACTGCAAATTTGGAATGTAGGTTCCTCCTCCGACATAGACCACCGCTAAAATGGAATTTTTAGATATTCCAAAAAGAGGGCCAGAATGTGGAAAAAGTCCTCCTTCTAAGAACCTTTTTCCAAAAAAAGTAAATTTTTGGAAAAAGTATCTTTTCCAAAAAAAACTACCATTTTCAAAAAGTACATTTTTCCAGAACAAGTAACTTTTACTAAAAAACAGTACCTTTTTCAATAAACTACCTTATTCCAAAAATGTACCTTTTCTCAAAAAATACTTCTTAAAAAACTACATTTTCCCAAAAAAAGTACTTACGAAAACAACTACCCTTTTGAAAAAAAGTTATAGTACTTTTTGACAAAAATATACTTAAAAAAAAATATATTAAATAAAAGTACTTTTAATTTGAATTAATCTAGTTCGAGGCCAATTTCCTTATTATGAATTAACATAATAAGTACTTTTTTCAAAAACTGCTATTTTTCTTCATCATGATACTCTCCTGACAAATACTTCACAGAGTTTTTGCTTTCAAAAACCTCTACACTTTCGGGAATGAAAAGACGATCGTTTCGGGGATTTTCCAGGTCCCCTTCAGCAGTTTTCTTTAGAAAGTGGTGGCAGTAGTGCAAAGTACTATTGCAAAAAAAAAAGTAATTTTTCTTAAAAACAAGTAATCCCCCTAAAACTATCTGTCAAAAAAAAAGACAATTTAAAAAAAAAACTTTATATTTTTAAAGTACTTCTTCCCAGGTCTGAATGAGAACACAAGCTTTATCAAGCATACGATAGAACATACATGGAAATGTTGGGACATTCCTAATTTTACCTTTTGATATAAGTTTCTCTTGGCTCCTCTCAATCGTATTTCAATCAAAGTAATCATGGCTCTATATAAACAATATTGCTAAACAATGCGATAAATTTGGGTGGAATATGACGAGGGGGCGTGGCACCTCCCAACGCAAATTTTTTTGCACTGTGTTTTCTAAAAATATTTCTTAACAATTTCCCAAAAGTGGACGGGATCAGTGAAGTGGCACATCAGGTAGTGGCACATCTCATATAACCCAACATTTTTAAAGTACAATTCCTCCTTTCCTATTGAACGATTTCGGAAAAAAATTTGTACTTTGTCTTTTAATCAAAGTTGGCAACCGAAACGAATAAGTTTAGATTAAAGGATTTACATCAACATTTTAGTGTCAGAGATTCTACATATTCAAGAACATTTGATTACTTATAAATACTATCGCACAGCCTAAGAATGTACACCCCATAAATTCTCTTCATCCAATCAAGTCGGGTTCAATTTCAATACTATGGTGCTCATCAATCAACTCTAATTCGTTTCGGTTTCCAACCCTGCTTTTAAATGAAATTCCTCCAACTCGGCTACTGTTGAACATATTTGAGCTCCTATACAACATTAGACTTAACAAGTCAAAAAATTATAGTCGGTCAAGCCCGAACATGAGACAAACTATACCATATACAATTTGGGTCATACTCCAAAAAGTGACATATACTTATTAAATGGGCAAAACATTAACGAGACAGAATATATAGAGAAAAATCTGAATGAAATGCCATTATTTTTGGCACTTATAAACATCAGTGTAAACTCATAATACCATTTCCCCATAGTAGTGTAGGGTAAAAAATGTTTAACCTCGGCTTCTGCTTAACCAGAAAATAGAAAATGATAAGCCTGAATCTTAATTTTCTTTAAATTTGTGATCATTTACCACCTTGGGACTCCTGGGCTTAAGACCGATTTTTTATATAAGCTTCTAATAGGCATTCGCACCGAAAGGGGCTTTTGAAGATTTAAGCTACATTCACAGTGATGGAGTACTCCACTCTACAGAGTGGATTTTGTTCCTTTCTTTTTCGCACTTACATATTTTTTGTATCATGCCATCTCTATTTTAGTACACTCCACTCTGCAGAGTGGTGTACTCCATCACTGTGAATGTAGCTTTAACAAAAAAATATTATGTTTTACTTTCATAGAATAGTTTTACTATCCAAAATAAATTACATTTTAAAATTCAAGATGTGCTAACTAATAAAGTACCGGGCTTGCACGATACGACAAAGTTCGTTTTCGGTTTAACTAAACCAAGCATAACTGATATCCCAAAAACTAGGCCCAATGCATGCTTAGAAAGTAGCGGGCTTTGCCATCCATCAAAACTGATGTTGGAAAATCGATTTTTTGAAACTTCTATCCTCATTTTACTCCTTAAACTTTCGAATAGCCAAAATTCTTTTGGTTGGTTTTCATCTCGTCATAAGACGAAGCTATATGCTAAATTTTAATTATCTATGATAAATTCAAAAAATTAGACTTTATCGCGACTATATTGCCGTGTTGAACTGCTTATATAAAGAATAATTTTTATTTAAACAACAATTTAATTATCTATGATTTTTATTTGAAGGTCAAGAGCCTAATAAACTTAATTGCAAAAAGTATAAAATTTTTTTTTTGCATTATCAAATTTTATATATTCCTTTAAAGATGTGTCCACTGTAGTGTACAAGGGTAGCGGAATACAAAGCAGAATTTTTTTGAATGGCTTAGCTCTGAATCTGTTCAATAACAGGTATTTTTTCCTATGGTTCTATGGTTCTAGGACTGATTCCTGGGAGTCAAAATATAAGGTGTCACTGTCGCAGAACCAGTTCTATAACTGGTTCTAGAACCTGTTCCAAAGCAATCTGTTCTAGTTTGGAGGAAAATAACCTGTTGCTTTTCGGGACAAACTCAAACAGAAATAACCGATGATAGAACATAAATTAGAACAGGTTGCATGCAAGTAATAGTTGTTCTACAACCGGTTCTTTTCATCGGACAATTTCTTTGGGGAGTTAATAAAAAAATCATAAAACAAAGTTTGAGAACTGTTTGCGCCAGCTAGATAATTTATTAACCGGGCTAAGATTTTTAGCATATATTTCTGGAAATATGCTTTAAAGGTTTTTGTACCATTTTGAATTAAAAAAATTAAAAATTTAGTTTTCCCTTATTTGGATTACATTAAATTAACTTTTCCACATTGGTGCAACTATAAAATCGAAATTATTTCAACTTCGGCCCACTCTGATGTGAAAGTACAATTCAAATTTCTCATCGGCTTCCACACAAATAATATTATTTTTTTTTTTTTTTGGTTTTTGTTTTGGTAAATTTGTACTCCTGTAAATTGTTTCATATAAAGTGCTATCTTTAAAAAAAAAAAACTTCACAATTTGTTTGAAAGTTTGCATGCAAAATTGTTATCAAATTTATTTTTGAGACTATAATGTTTAAAAATCATTTTATTTGCAAATTAACAAATTTTTTTTAATAACAATTTAGAGTACAACAATTCAATTTTATCCTGAAAAAGTCAATGTAGCATGCAATTTTTAGACTCGACAATTTCATATGCGAATCCAATGAGGAATTAAAGTCTTTGTTTTACACATACAATGAAACATTGAGTAAGGAAATCTTAATGATATCTGGAAACAAACCGCTTTTCATATTTTCAATACTTAATTATCATCGAAGTTACAACTCAGCAAAATATAGACATGATTTTAGAAGTAATCCAGAATAAGAAGCTTATTTTTTACCTTTATTCTCTTTTTCACCTTGCAAAAGTCCAATAAAAGAATCCAGAGTGTTTGATATTGCTGTGTTTTTTCATAATTTATTGCCTCTAAAAAGCAAAGTATCTGATGTGACAACCTTCGATCATAACGAAATTCGAATATTTTATGGAGAATAAAATTCATAGGTTGGGTTGTCTGAGATTATCAGCCATCTTCTGAATTAAGGGGTCAAATAGAATTTTGCCATAATTTCATTCAGGTTTTCGATATTATTTTTGTTCGCGATGTCCCACTTACAAGGAAAGAATCTCATGTGATAATCTACGATCTTAATGAAATTCGGAAATTTTGTAGAGAAAAAATAATAAGGTTTGGGGTGTCTGAGATTATCGGCCATCTCTGGCATTTAGGGGGTTAAAAAATTACCCCTTTTTTTGTTTATCCATTTATTTGTCATAGTCCAAGGAGACTATAAACAAATGTTATAAAGGGTTCTTCAACAGGGACGCTACAAAAGTAGAAAGACAGGGACAGCAAACGACGCCATATTTCTTGCCGCTCTTTTGACATTTCTCTTCAGTAAGGTTTGCCATTTCATGATGGAAAGATATACGAGCCAACAACGAGTCGAAATTATTAAAATTTCGGAGTCAGTGGCCTCAACGTTAAAAGCGCTACGTCCAATTTATTGTCGTCATAATGAATGGCTTCGTCACTAAACAAAATATGCGTTATTGTTCAGACAGCAATCCACACGTACACCATGAGTCATCATTGCATCCCGAAAAAATTACGGTTTGGTGCGGTTTATGGGCCGGCGGCGTCATTGGGCCGTACTTCTTCCGTGATGATCAAGACCGGCACGTTACTGTGAATGGGAATCGCTATCGTTCAATGATAACCGAATATTTTTGGCCCCAATTGGATGATATGGACTTGGAGGACATGTGGTTCCAACAGGACGGCGCCACAAGCCACACAGCGAATGTCACAATAAATTTATTGCAAACCAAGTTTGGAGAACGCGTTATCTCACGAAATGGTCCAGTCGATTGGCCGCCTCGGTCGTGCGATTTGACGCCGTTGGACTATTTCCTGTGGTGCTACGTCAAATCTATGGTATATGCCAACAAGCCCGCGACGATTGATGAACTTCGTACGAATATCGGCCGATTTATGCTTGAAAACCGTCGAAAACTGGGTTCAGCGTCTGGACTTCTGCAAGCGTGCCCGTGGTGGCCATGCAAAAGAGATCGATTTCGATACATAATGGCATCGAACGTACTTTCACAGGAATAAAGAATTTCATTGATATCCAAAACCGTTTTTGTTTTATTTAAAAAAACTTTTGTAGCGCTCTTATTGAAGAACCCTTTATTTTCGGATAGGAATTTTAAAGGGTCGTTTTTAAGTACCTTTCTTTTGTACACTTTTGTTGTTTTGTAGTACCAATTACTGCGATTTTGTTGGAAAGTTGTCAACAATAATTCTGGAAAAAATAGTTTAAGTCTATTAACAAACTCTCGCTAAAAGTGGCGTCACTGGCACACTTGTTATAGTTTTGCCAGCCCAGGAACATATTGAAATGCGTCAATTCACATTCCGGTGAAAACTCAATATAAAATTAACAAGTCCCTCTCTTGTAAAAGACCTGTCATGCGGCAGTTCACACAAATTTACCGTAGTGTTAAATAACTTGTTATCCGATTCCTGATAACTTCCATTTAACATACAATTCCACATACAATTACACTGTGAGACAAGTGGTAGGGGTCAGTGATCGGGAAGGGTTCAAACTACCGGGGAAAGTTATATCGGTAAAAAAGAAGTTATACGTGTCCCGGCGTTTCGCTGGGTCAAGTCTAGGAATCGAGATATATCGATTTGACCTTTGGTGGTCTTTTTTTTGACATAACTTGAGAACCACTAGTCCGATTTTGCTCAAACAATTTAAAAAAAATTGAAAAATTACAATTCCTTTAATCTGTTCATATAACGTTTTTCTATATACTCAACAGTTTTGCCGGTAAAAATAAATGTATGAAGAAAAAAATATTTTTTGCCTAAAATATTAAAAAAAGTAATAAACAAAAGGTTATTGATTTTTATGGTAGCGGTAACAAACATTTATTTTTACCGGCAAAACTGTTGAGTATATAGAAAAACGTTATATGAACAGATTAAAGGAATTATAATTTTTAATTTTTTTAAAATTATTTGAGCAAAATCGGACTAGTGGTTCTCGAGTTATGTAAAAAAAAAAAAAAATATATCTCGATTCCTAGGGGTGACCCAGCGAAACGCCGGGACATGTATAACTTGTTTTTGACCGATATAACATTTCCCGTTGGTTTCATCCCATCCCGATTTCGACTGTCGCATAGTGTTATTAGTGATAATTTGACCAAATTATCACTTTACATATCGTCGCTGCGCCTAAGAAAATAGCTATTTGTCGAAAAACTTTTTTTGAGGAGACATAAAAAATAGCTTTTTTGCAGCCTTTGCGAAACATGTTATAAGATATTTTTTTACACACACCCAGAAATAAAAATTGCAAGTAATGCCTTACAAACTACTTCTTTCAATGATTCACAAGTATCCGTTAGTGTATTTTTACTGCTTTTTTAGAAGTTATTCTGAAAAATTAAAAAAATCACTTCTTTCATTGCTTCCAAAGTATCCGTTATTACATTTTTACAGCTTTTTTAGAATTACTTCTGAACCACATCCAAAAAATCACTTAAGTATTGCTTCTAAAGAGTAATTGCTCTAAAAGTGATCGTAAAAAGTGATTTTGGTATCATTTGGCATTTCCAAACCGAGGTTCCCGGGTTCGAATCCCAGCGGGACCAATATTTTTGTATTCTTTTATTCTATTATTTTTTTTTTAATATTTATAATAAATTTTTTTAAATTCAATATTTTTTAATTTTTAAAAATATGTATATATAAAACGAGTAAAAAGGTTAAAGTCGGGCATGCCGACTATACAATACCCTACACCAGTCTGGTGTATTGTTTGGATCCGAAATTCGAATGGGTTAAAATGGCTTATGTCAAAATTTTCTATAATGTGAGTCAGCGCACCAAATTTCTTTAAAATATCTTAATATTTGCGACCTGCAGCGTATAAACAATATAATTTTGGGGGGACCCTTATATGGGCACTAGTTCTAAACATGGACCGATGTTCACCAAAATCAATAGGCTTCGTCCTTGGGCCAACATAGGTCTATGTACCAAATTTCATCAAAATATCTTAATATTTACGACCTGCAGCGTATAAACAATATAATTTTGGTAGGACCCTTATATGGGCACTAGGTCTAAACATGGACCGCTGTTCACCAAAATCAATAGGCTGCGTTATTGGGCCAATATAGGTCTGTGTACCAAATTTCATCAAAATATCTTAATATTTACGACCTGCAGCGTATAAACAGTATAATTTTGATAGGACCCTTATATGGGCACTAGGTCTAAACATGGACCGATGTTCACCAAAATCAATAGGCTGCGTTATTGGGCTAACATAGGTCTGTGTACCAAATTTCGTCAAAATATCTTAATATTTACGACCTGCAGCGTATAAACAATATAATTTTGGTAGGACCCTTATATCGGCACTAGGTCTAAACATGGACCGATGTTCAAAAAAATCAAACTTGTTCGTCCTTGGGCCAACATAGGTCTGCGTACCAAATTTCATCAAAATATCTTAATAGGTGCGACCTGTAGAGTGCGCACAAGATTGCATGGACAGACAGACAGACGGACGGACGGACGGACAGACGGACATCGTTAAATCGAAATAAAAAAAATTCTGAACCGATCGGTATACTATAAGGTGGGTCTACGACCAATATTTTTTGGTGTTACAAACATCAGCACAAACTTATAATACCCTGACCACATAGTGGTGTAGGGTATAAAAATGGTGAGAAATTTCTTTTTATGCACCTGTAAAAAAAATAGTACTGAAAACAATATTGAAATGAAGTGCACCTTTTACACTTTTACTTTTACTGAAGTGAATAAGGAACAATATCTCTCATTAATAAAGTGGTTTTTTATGACAGTCAACTTTCATATCAAAGAGCGCTAGACTAGAAAGCGTGAGGTCGCAAGTTCGATACCCGGTGGAGGCAATAAAAAAATGTTTGTAAAATAAAAAAAAATATAATTTTTTTTTGTGAAGAATTTTTTTTAAACATTTAATTTGTGAAAAAGAGTTTCTTTTGCACTCGTTGAAAAAGTACTGAAAAAATATTGAAGTGGGAGTACTCCTCTCTTTTGACAAGTTAATGTTAAAATCATTAGTGTTTATTAGACCGTACCTCAAAAAAAATGTTCGCCGTACACCCGCCAATTTTTTTTTCTTGCCGAACGTAGGGGTCTCCTTTTTCATTTTTCGTTATAGCTTCGGCATTTAAATTCGGATTTTAAAGTGTGATATATCGATTTTTTGCCTCGAGGAGACCAGTGTTTTGCTATAAAGGAAAAATCCAATGAAAAAAAATTTAAAAAGGCGACCCCTACGTTCGGCAGCCAATATATATAAGAAATTCCTTCTGGGTTTATCGAAAAACTTCCTTAGCAAAAGTTTTATGATTTTTTGGGAGCTTTAATTTTCTGACATTAGGGTCGTACATTAAGGTGGTAGCAACTGAGATCTGGTGGGTAAGTACTGGAACGGGATACTTAAAGTCAATGGCCCTTAGAGCAAAACACTGGTCTCCTCGAGAGAAAAATATCGATGCAACATACTTTAAGATCCGACTGTAAATGCCAAAGATATAACGAAAAATGTAAAATGGCGACCCCTAGGTTGGGCAAAAAAAAATTATTTTTTTTGAAACCTCCTTATAAATTCTTCATGTCGGAGAGTGTACGGCGCACTTTTTTTCCTGTAAGGTGGTACGCTCTAGCGTTTATGTTAAAAAAGAAGTACATCTAGATGATCAATTGTAGTGCTTTTTCTATTGCTTCGGCATCTCTCTTTTTGCTGGGCAATTAAACAACACGTCAAACTTTCCATTTATTAAAGAACTCCTTCTAAAAATCTTAGCCAAGATACAAAATAAAGACAAAATAGGTACACTACAAATAATTTTTTAAAGCAAATAGCTAATTTTCTTAGGCGCAGCAACGATGTTTGTTATTATTTTGACCTCTTAAATATTCTACATAAAAAAAGAACATTAGCCTGATTTGGTATATTTTGCATAAACAAATTCTAATATTTTTTGCGGTATTGTTTAAACAAAATATATTTTTTTGTTTGCTTAATTTTATATGGTTTGTGAAAGGAAATTGTTGCAAATAGTTATTACCAACATATTTTTTGTACAAATTTTTTAGCGTTTATATTGCACTTGAAACAAACACAACAGCAACATAATAACACTTTATGGTATTATGAAAGTTCACGTAGTATAACAAGCAAAAAAACACCAAAATCCAAAAACAGCAGCAACAATGTTTTCGTCCTTACTTATATTTTTTTAGATTTCGAATTTGCAGCAGAGACCTTTTTATGCAGTACAATCTTATATTAGGGACACTTTTGAATACGCAAAGAAAAATAATATTTTAAACCAAACAGAAACAACATTAAATTTAATGTTTTTTTTATGGAACAAAACTAAGATTGTTTGTTTTGTCTGTTTTTATAACCTACACCACTCTCTGATATAATGTTATATTCAGTTTAAGTATTTTGATGATTCTATCTACCAAAAATAATGGGCGTAGACGAAACTATAGTACACCGATCGACTCAGAATCGAAAATGAATGACCCTTCTAACCAAAGGTAAATAGACGAAACTTTGTGCATAAGTTTGTAGAGGGGACGAACCCTATTAAAAATGGCTAAAATCGGTATACATATGTCTTGAAATTGAAAACAAAAAATTAACAATTATGCTTCTCTAGCAGAGAACAAACAAATTCTGAGACGTTGTTGAAAATTATAAAATTTGGAATTAGATGATTTATTCTATTATTGAGTCGATTATACATATATAATTCTGATTAATTTTTTTCTATAAAAGCATCCAAAATTACCAAGACAAGAATACCTAATAACAAAATAAACCCAATTTCAAGAATATTTGAACTCACATGGAAGGACTTGCTTGGTTAAGTAAAATTTGGACGAAATTTGCACCCAGAAAACAGATTCAGTTCTGATAACCGCATTTGTTGTGGCAACAGAAAACCAATTGAGACAGGACTAATTTGACTACACTCTAAAAAATGCTTGTAAATTTACTACTATAAAATGGGTAAAATTTTGTTTAATTTTACGAAAATTCGGTAAATATAAACAAAAAATGCGTAAACTTTTTTCATACACACTTCCATTCACAATAATACACACACAAAGTATTTTTAGACATTATGTGTTTATAAATAAACACATTGTGCCTAAAATTACTGTTGTTTTGTTAAATAAAATTTTTACGCACAAAGTTGGTAAACATACTATCCTATAATTGTAATAAATACTCTGACATTTCAAATTGGAAAAAATTGAAAAAAGATTATAAATAATAAAAAGAAAAAGCGAAAACGGATTATTTTTTGTGAATTACAACATTTTCACAAACACATTAGAGTCTGGAAATAGCAACATAAGCATGAAATTGGTTTTGGTTATTATTGTTAACGAATGTGGTAGTCTAAACCTCATTTCAAAATTGAAAACGCCGTAAGAGAGATACGGCATACGCAGGAACAACTGGGTGCATTGACTCCTGCTCAACAAAATGCCTTCTTTGCAAGGGAGGCAGTCAACCAACAACAATAACGGGAGAAAACGCCGTAAGAGAGATACGGCCTAGGAAAAAAAAACTGGGTGCAATGACTCCTGCTCAACAAAGTCAGTACTGCCTAACTTGTAAAGAAAGCATTTCGTTGAGCAGGAGTCATTGCACTCAGTTGTTCCTGCGTAGGCCATATCTCTCTTAAGACGTTTTCTCCCGTTATTGTTGACGGTTACTGCCTCCCTTTCAAAGAAGGCATTTTGTTGAGCAGGAGTCATTGCACCCATTCAATAGTTATAACAAAATTTTATATGAATTTTATACAAATGCCTTAAGATCCCACAACGACTAATTTGGACATAAACGATTACGCGAGAATGACTCGGATATTATTATTAGTAAAATACGTACCAAAAATTAATTTGTTATTTTATTTAAAAAAAATGTTTGGGTGGTGCTTGAAGTTAGCACAACTGTTGTAAATGTACACATTTTATTGTATTTTTACGCACTTTCTGTGGATTTTTGCGCATTTTTTGTGGATTTTTACGCATTTTATGCGTACATTTACACGTGAAACGTGCTTTTTTACACACAAATTTAGTAAATTAACACACTAATATCAAAATTTCATTAAATTTTTACGCACTTTCAATGTAAAATTACAAATTATTTGTGCACCAACTTAAACACAATGTGCGTATTTTTTTTTCAATTACACACATAGAGTAAATATACCCAATTTATAGTAGGAGTTCAGTTTCCTACTGCAAGTTGGGTAAATTTCAACAGAATTTAATTAGAGTGTATGGCAACAGAATTTCAGTAGTATCAAGAATAATTCGGTAACCACAAACGAAAAATTCATTTGACACAACTGAACTATTCGATTGGCAACAAATGGTGTTGTCAGCACCGAATCTGTTTTCTGGGTGTGGTTATGTGATAGAGAAAACAGAAAAAAAATAAATTTATAGCGCGCCAAAATTTATACCATTAGTATTTGGAATCATCTTCCCCATCACTTACAGGTGGTCCGCAGCACAACGCAATTCAAAAAAAGTATATTTGATTATTACAAATAATATCTAACATTTTTGTTTAAAATATTTTTAAAACCATTCTCATGACAATTTTTTATATAATGTTTTATACCACTTTTAATGTTAAAAATTTTCTCTGACTTTTGTTAACAATTCTATTCTTTTTATATATTTTATTGTTATTTTTAATTTTATTTTTCTTTTTTCGAATTTTGTATTTAATATGAACGGTATTCATTATAACTACTTTGTAATTTAGTGCTTTCATATAAGATTAAATCTTTGCACTGAATATTAAGAAATAAATAAATAAATAAATAAATAAAATTGAAAAAAAAAAAAAAAATCATATATGGGGGTTATAAAGGGGAGTAAAAATCACCCAGATTTTAGTTTTTTGGATTTTTTTCATGTTCGTTCCAAGGAAATGTATACAATTTGGGTGGACTATGAAAAGTATTTTGAAGATATATTAATTGCTATACCACAATTTTAAAAATTTATCAAACAAAAAAGATCCATACCACTTTGCAACTTGTTTTCAGCACGTAAATATCAGTTTGGGCCGATACGTTTAGATCCGTAAGTTATTTAAAGTTGTCCCCTTTACCACATAAACACAAACTACAGATTAAGAAAGAGTTTTAAGTACGAAATTGATAATACCAATTATTATTATTTTACTTGATTATGCACCTATCACGTAAATGATTGTACTAATTACTAAAAAATGTGTGCGATTGTTTCAATTAATCACATCTTTAATTAGGTAATTTAGGTCAATAATTTTTTGTGTGTATATTTCTTCAAAATCAGCAGGAACATAAAAACAGACTCTCCTTGTCGGTTACTTAAAGATGCTTACAAACGCTTTCCCTGAAACCAGACCTGGGGAATTTCAATTACACTCTCAGAACAATTCCGTTGTGGCAACGGAATTTTTTGCCAACCAAATTGATTCGGTTGCAGCAACCGAATTCAGTTGCCACAACCGAATTCAATTTCAATTCGGTTGCGACAACCGAATTATCGGTTGCCTTAACCGACCCAATTCGGTTGTCACAACGGAATTGTTTTGAGAGTGTACATTTCTATTAAAATTACAATTATATAATACATAATAATTTTTGTGATTTAGGAAAACATCTAACGAATAGTACAGTAATTTCGTAACAGTTGCTTAAAAGAGTTATTTTAATATGATAATAAAAAACTACCAAAAAAATATTTTTACAGTAAACAGTTTTTTTTTGTTAGTTACTTCAAAAAAAAAGTCGTCGTTTTTTTAATTTTTGTATAGTTTATTTTTGTTATTATAAAAATCAGAAAATTGTATTATGTCTCCAAAGAATAAAAATATTTTAAAAGGAGAGAGAACTGTTTGGAATGTTTGCTTAAAATTTCAAGTACCATAAAATAAAAAAAAATAAAGAAAAGAAGTTTTTTTGAATTAAAACTATAATAATTTTATAATATGAAAAAATTAACTATAAAAACAGTAGTGTTGAACTATTTTTTCAGTTGTTTTAAACTTTGTGCAGTAACAATTTTGTCAGTCTATTTTAAGGCATTTTTGTTTTTAATATTTTCGTTAGTTATTTTCAACGGTTAAAAATAATTACATGTATAGTTATTTTAAAAAGCATATATATGAATATACCTTGGTTTTAATTGCAATTTTCAGTAGATTCTACCGACAAGCTTTTTTTGAGTGTATGCATTGAAATTTACCACTGTCTATTCCACAGTATTTATATCTGTTAATTGAAATTTGCATTACGGAATTCGATCCGCTTTACCAAAAATGGTCACAATCTACTGTGGTGTAGGGTATCATATATTAAGCATGCCTGACTTTAATTTTTGTACTTATTTAATTTAAATAGGCCTCTACTCGACTTCAAAATGTGAAAACAAAATCTAAAGTGTTAATTGAAATACGAAAATAGTTTATTTTAAATAGAATTATATTAGCTTTAACAAAATTCATACTTAGTTCAAAAAAGAGTGCTTTAAAAAATTAAATATTGATTGAAATATTATGATAAGTATCATGCCAGATTTACGCGTGCCACCGGAATATATTAAGAAAAAAATGTAGTGTTTTTTCCAATCAATCCTTTTCTAATACACTTTTTTAACCAATTTTTGTAAGCCACATTTTGTACGAAGTTTTTTATCAAAAATCCAAAAGTATATCTTTACCGGATTATCCCATACCTCAGCGAACATATATCCAGGGAATACATATTTACCCCTAAATTCAAAAATGCTTTGTAAAATTATAGGAGGTTTATTAAACAAATTTTGTAAGAAAATGCCGTTTTGTAAACCTGCTACAACTTTACAAAGCATTTATGAATTAAGGTATAATTAGTTTGTACGTAACGTGCCGTGACGAATCAGCTGATTTGTTTTTGTTCTATGAAAAACCATTTGAGTCGTTAGTTTGTCTGTAATGTAATGTGCCGTGCCGGATGAACCTGTTGAAAACAGAATTTTTGTTATCCGTTAAGTGACAATGAGTTGACAGCTGCTATTTTGAGATCTGTGACGAATGGCTTAAACCGGCTAAGCCGAGCCGCCATCTAATTTTTGTCACCGCCGCCGTCGAAAAGTTTTTTACACGATAAAAATCTAGAAATAGTATATATTTTTTTTAATTTTCTTTTTTTTACCGTTAAGCCGATGTTTTGTATGTGTCAACTTAAAGATGGCTAGCTGATACGTTGTTACGGAAAAGACTAACTACAGAAAAGAGCCATCCGGCACGGCACATTACAGAACCGGCACGGAACGCAATGACTAATGGAGCCTTTAAGGGGTTAAAATTTAAGGCCTTCACAGACTTTTAAGAGGGGCGCTTTCTCCTTTTTAAATTCCATTTTTAACATATTCCTGACTAAAATTTCAAAAAATATCTTATCAGTGAATAAGCGGACACCACAGGGGTAAAATTAAAATTTAAAGTCTGTAGCCGAAGCGGATTAAGCAGACCTTTTGAACTCAAATTGTTATCATTATGCTGCACAAAAATAAGTCTGACCTAATTGTATACTCGTATACTAGCACCCATAAGCATAACAAACTGTAAAAACCCCTATTTGCATTGGTTTATATGCATGTGTTTTAATTTGGAGCGAAGTTGTAACCACTTAAAAGATGATGGTTAAGCTGACCAGATATATAATTTTATGCACATGGCACCATGATTATATGACTTCCAAATTTGATCATTAACAAAATAATCTTCTTCCAGTTCTTGCAACTTTGACAACTGCTTTTTTTTTGCAAAACACATCGATCTTTTGCAGATTTTATTTTAAATTCCGCAATTTGTCGACCCGCCCAAAAAAAAAAAGTTGAATTATTAACGATTTTCAGGGTTTCAATTTTGATATTCATATTTTTCATTGAACTGAATTTCATCAATACTGGTATGAATGGCTTGACATTTTCGTGAAGCCATAAAAATTTTATGATTTGTTTATGATGAAAACATCTGACCACTCTATACTACCGAAAAGATGAAGTTAAAAAAGCTTCAAATTTATGATAAAGTTAAACTCTGCAAAATAAAAATAAATTGCAATTGTACCATAATCCAATACCACAAACCATAAGCAGACGATATACTTTTATTTGCAAGTGGCAGTGTATGCATTTATGTTCTGTTAAATCTTAAGTAAAATACATTGAACTCTATTTTGACCCCAAAAAATAGTATGGTTACACTTTCCTACTGAAAAATACAATTGCAAAATTAATAAAAAAAATTCAATTGCAAAATTAAGGCATATGATGTCAAAAAAATTCCTTAAAAGGATAATATAAATCAGTTTTCTCGCTATCCTGAAAACCTGTTTAAAAAACACATAGCACTACTTGCAGGCAAGCCGGCGATTTTTTGGGATGACATTTTATTTGGAATAACCTACAATTGTTTAATTAAAAAAAAATAATGTATTCTTAAAACGAGGGAAAAGAAACTTAAAAACAAACGTTTGGGATTTTAGCACATTTAATTCCTTTAATGCAATTAATGTATGTCCCGATAAAAATAAAAATGAAAAAACTAATATGCAAGTGCTTGTGCAAATTTGAATGTTACTGACACTTTAGAAAACATTGTTTTCTATTGGCGTTTATACATGAATGGATGTCACTACATTGCTAGATCTGTCAAAACAACAGAGTAGTATATTGGAAGATGACAAAGCAAATTGTGGTAAATTCTTTGTTGTTGTTTTTATTTTTTCTTTGATATTTTGAATGTTTAATAACGCTCCTAGACGAGAACAAGAAATTCTCATTGAGTTTGTAATTTAAATTAACAAATATTTCCAGAAGTTCTAAAAACATCGTCCCATGACGACCCTACGGGGAATGAGGAGTCAATTACCCTCCAAGGACCTATCCCGTGACAGGTCCTCCGGAGGCATATTACTAAATTTGTACACTAATAGAAAAAAGTCCATAAAGAATTTAGTTAAAACTACTAAAAATTAGTTAAAAATGATGCTGCAGAAAAAAACTGCTAAATTAGCAGATTATTTTTGCTATATATTAGTAATATAGGAACAGCAAAAATAAAACTGTTAAATATACAGAATTTTAGTTATATTTGAGCTAAATTTTTGTAAATGCAAATTAACCCGCTAAAATCAGCAAAAAAATTTGTTAAATAATTAGTAGCCTAAAAAATCACCAAAAAATTTAAAATTTTCTAAGTTTTTTTCTATTTTTGTTTTTAATGCAAATAAAAATCGAGCCTTTTGAAAACAGCAAATTACAATTTTTTAGCAAATATTTTTGCTGATTTTAGCAGAATATACTGCTATTTGCATTCAACTAAATTTAGAAATAGCAAACATTTTGTAGATTTAACAGTTTATTTTTGCTATTTTTAGTGTACAAATATTAAGCACAATTTTCTGCAGATTTTACAGTACAATTTACTATTTTCAATTAACTAAAAGTTAGACTAAATATAACTAAAATTCTGTAAATTTAACAATTTTAATTTTGCTGTTCTCATTTTACTAGTTTTTAGTAAAGAAAATCTGCTAATCTTAGCAGTTTTTTCTGCAGCATCATTTTTAACTAATTTTTAGTAACTTTTTTTGTTATTTTTACAGATTTATTTCTATGAGTGTAGAAATATGAACCAAAGAGAATGAATTAATTTTCTAAGTATTTTCTGATCCGTTACTTTCACTGTTGCTTTTAAAAAAACTTGACCGATACCGTAATAAAAACAAAATTCGCGGCATATTTTTAAAAATATTTTTTTATTTATTTTACTCTTACTTTTATTTATTTTTAACTTTATTTTTCTACGATTTGCTTATTTTAGCTCTTATTTTATATTTCTATAATTTTTTGGTAAAAAATTTTAAGTTTTGTAATTTCAACGTTTTTTAATGTTAAAGCTGTTTTAGTTTTAACAATTAGTATTTCATTTGACTTTTCTTTTTAACTTAAGGGGAATTTTTAAAATTATTAATTATATTATCAGAGTTTTTAAGGTAATTTTCTAATTTTTAATTGATTTTTTAATTTAGTTATGTCTAACGCAAAATACGAGTCAACTTGCCATTAAAGGACCAATCCTATGACCGGTCAATCGGGGGCATATTCAAGGCACTTCCACTATTTTGTGTGTGTGTTAGTGTTGTTTTATTTTCTATTTTTTTCTTTTCCATTTTTTTTATTTGCTTGTAGTGTTTGTTTTTTCTTTTTCTTTTTTATTTGAACAGAAACGAAAAATACATAACTTTACCATCAGCCAGCCATCACGCATAAGCAACATTAGCTCAGACGGTAGAGCGTTTGCCTAACAAGCAGCAGGTTGTGTTATCGAGCCCTACTCTGACGCCAAGTAGATTTTTTTTAATTCTTAATTTTTTATTAGTTTATTTGAAAGGCTATTTTTAGACACACCACCTTACTGTCACAAGGTGTCTAAACTGTGGCAATTGGTCATTTCCAATGACAAGGCCATGTTAAAGTGAAGTGTCTCTTTCAAACAAAAAGGCCGATCAAGGACCGGTCACTGCCCCCTTGGGACCTATCCTGCGTGTCACTTTGGACCGGTCCCTTTCCCTGTAGAGGAGTTCCTTAGGCAAGAATGAAATCCGGATAGGGACATGCCTCCAACAGATTATTTTTCACAATTTGTCAAATACGTTTGGGATTTTAGCATATTTAATTCCTTTAATGCATAAAAATAAAAATGAAAAAACCTATTATCTATTTAGTGGTAATTCCAATCAATTTTTAAATTAAAATTCTTATTTATTTTCCAATTGTTTATCATTTTATAGACTTGACACAAGTCCATTTCAAACCATTTAAATTTCAAATCCAAACAATAGTTGTCTTTTTACCAGATTGGTATATGGTATCATATAGTCAGAATGGCCAGCTTTAACTTTATTGCACGTTTTTGGATCAGTTGAATGATACGTTTCTTAAGCTTAGTTCACTCACATTTTGGACCATATCCTTTTGCGTTAGTTCTGTGTTATGTCGCAAGGGGTCAGCAGATACCCTACTAAGCCGATGCCATAGTAGGACGTTGGCTTTTCCATTTGAGTGGAACAACTTCCGTTGGCATTTACATAGAGCTTTTTGCTACGCATAATCGTCTTACGCAATTAGTGCACCAAGAAAACAGATTCAGTTCTGATAACCGCATTTGTAGCCAATCGCATGGTTCGGTTGTGCTAGCCGAATTTTTCAGTTGTGGCAACAGAAAGCCAATTGAGACAGGACTAATTTGACTGTGGCAACGGAATTTCAGTTGTATCAAGAATAATTCGGTAGTTGCAACCGAAAAATTCATTTGCTAGAACTGAACCATTCGACTGGCAACAAATGGGGTTGTCAGCACCGAATCTGTTTTCTGGGTGTGAATATGCCTACGATCAGTTTTATATAAAAAGATTTGTTGGGAACACTAAACGATCGACAATTTAACTGGAATCTTTGGAGTCGGTCCATACACGGATGTGAAAGTAAAGCAGTTGCTTTAGGTATTTCCGGCGTTTAAGTTTCAGTTAAATGCAGAGGTATCGCAAGGTTCTGTACTTTCTATTTCTCTCTTTCTTATTTTTCTAAATAACTTTCTCGGACCAACTTTCAATTCTATATACTCTTTCGCAGATAACAGTAATATTTTTCATTAATTATCCTTCGATCATAGGCCAAGCGTTGTAGAGATGGGGGCCAAAAGCAGATTATGAATAACACACTCGATCGTGACGTCATGACATTCATGTGAATAGGGTCGATTTTAATGCATGCAAGACCCAATGTTGTTTGTTGTTCGACAGGGCCGTGGTGTCGTCAACATGTTAAACGGGTTGTATTAACGTTGAGTAATATTAAGCTCTTGATGTTCAGTACATGAGAATCCAGTGTGATGTCCGTTGGAAGGATCAAGTTATTTCACTGTGGAAAGATGTATTCAAGTGCCTCGGTTTTCTTAACCGGTGTAAGAACTACTTAACTCCCTCTGATCTTCTTCATAATGCCTTTATCCGAACGATGGAATACAAGCAGGAGTTTAATGCAGCTTCTGCACAGTATGAAAAGGAAGGCGTTGGCGCTCACTAATGACAGTAAGGTATTCACCTTTACGAGTATTGAATCATTAGAGCATAGTCGGAGTGTGGGTTGAGTAACACTGTTCTATTGTTTCTATCATGTTAGAAACACACATTTTTCGAGTAGATTTTATCCGTTTGAAGCCGATTGCACAGTAAACGCTGTGCTATAATGGTAAGCGCGTTGGACAATTACACATAAGGTTGTGCGTTCGATGCCCCAGCGATGGCGACATCAATTTAAAAAAATAATATATATGAGCTTTCTACCTTTCATAAATATCGCAGGATCCTCCTTCGATGTTCACATATCATTTAACCCCAACGAAATAAAATAATATAACAGGGCTATGAACTTAAAAGCTTCAACAAAATTTGACAACGTTTTAGCAGATCGCGCACAACAACTGTTCTAAGATTCAGCAGGTCGATCAATTATAGTTTTGCCATGTTTGAAGCCCTTCATTTTTCACCACCTTTCATTTCTTGCCTATCCCCTTTCCAAAAAAACCAACACATTAATTAATAGGAAGATTTTCCTGAGTATTGGTTCTCCTTTCAAAAAAAATATATATAGGGAAAATTTAAATAAAATGTCCACAGAAAAAATTCCCTCGTTCCTCCTTCCCATATCCTTTTTTCTGATATCAGAGTGTTCTTCTATAGTAAAAAAACGAGTAAAAAGGTTAAAGTCGGGCATGCCGACTATACAATACCCTACACCAGTCTGGTGTATTGTTTGGATCCGAAATTTGAATGGGTTAAAATGGGGCTTATGTCAAAATTTTCTATAATGTGAGTCAGAGCACCAAATTTCATTAAAATATCTTAATATTTGCGACCTGCAGTTTGTAACCAAGCCAATTTTGGGGGGACCCTTATATGGGCACTAGTTCTAAACATGGACCGATGTTCACCAAAATCAATAGGCTTCGTCCTTGGGCCAACATAGGTCTATGTACCAAATTTCATCAAAATATCTTAATATTTACGACCTGCAGCGTATAAACAGTATAATTTTGGTAGGACCCTTATATGGGCACTAGGTCTAAACATGGACCGATGTTCACCAAAATCAATAGGCTGCGTTATTGGGCCAATATAGGTCTGTGTACCAAATGTCATCAAAATATCTTAATATTTGCGACCTGCAGCGTATAAACATTATAATTTTGGTAGGACCCTTATATGGGCACTAGGTCTAAACATGGACCGATGTTCACTAAAATCAATAGGCTTCGTTATTGGGCCAATATAGGTCTGTGTACCGAATTTCATCAAAATATGTATCTTAATATTTGCGACCTGAAGCGTATAAACAGTATAATTTTTGTAGGACCCTTACATGGGCACTAGTTCTAAACATGGACCGATGTTCACCAAAATCAATAGGCTGCGTTATTGGGCCAATATAGGTCTGTGTACCAAATTTCATCAAAATATCTTAATATTTACGACCTGCAGCGTATAAACAGTATAATTTTGGTAGGACCCTTATATGGGCACTAGGTCTAAACATGGACCGATGTTCACCAAAATCAATAGGCTGCGTTATTGGGCCAATATAGGTGTGTGTACCAAATTTCATCAAAATATCTTAATATTTGCGACCTGAAGCGTATAAACAGTATAATTTTGGTAGGACCCTTATATGGGCACTAGGTCTAAACATGGACCGATATTCACCAAAATCAACAGGCTACGTTATTGGGCTAACATAGGTCTGTGTACCAAATTTCGTCAAAATATCTTAATATTTACGACCTGCAGCGTATAAACAATATAATTTTGGTAGGACCCTTATATGGGCACTAGGTCTAAACATAGACCGATGTTCACCAAAATCAAACTTGTTCGTCCTTGGGCCAACATAGGTCTGCGTACCAAATTTCATCGAAATATCTTAATAGGTGCGACCTGTAGAGTGCGCACAAGATTGCATGGACAGACAGACGGACGGACGGACGGACAGACGGACATCGTTAAATCGAAATAAAAAAAAATTCTGAACCGATCGGTATACTATAAGGTGGGTCTACGACCAATATTTTTTGGTGTTACAAACATCAGCACAAACTTATAATACCCTGACCACATAGTGGTGTATGGTATAAAAAGTTACCGGTCCCTTTCATATACTACCTAACCTACGACCTCTTTTAGATAAATGTATAATACCTAGTCATCTGACATGTTCTGTGACCAAAGCAAGTTTATTGGCAGGAGTATTTAGCACATAAGAATTGTTGTGGCATTAGCAAATCAGTTAAAGTACAAGGGGTTGTGAAAAAAATTCATTTGCTGAAATAAAAATTAAGTAAGTAGTCACAACAGAAAAACCATTCGATTGCCTACAAACGTGGTAGTCAGTATCTTAAAACTGTTGCAAAATAGAGAAAAATCGACAAAATGTTTGCTTCTCCGGAGTATTAATCCAAGTCATACTTTTGACCATTTTTTCTAAAATGTACATGTTTAAAAATGCACATCTTTTGTAAAACGACCGTTAAAAAGGACATCCGACGATCGTGGTCCCCTTCTCATACACTTTTTAAATATGAATGACAATCCCATGTGAATATTATTATATTACGGGTAGTTCAAATCAATTCAAAAAAAGGACAATTTTTTTATATACCAGTGTAAAAGTGGAGTTCAAAGGGGCTTAAAAAATAGCCCTTAGATCTTCTTAAATCATATCTCTCAGAAAGAGGCTTAATCTTTACCGATGAAGCCTCTTTCTGAGAGCACTTCTATGGCACATAAATGACGAATTATGAGCATTATTGGAGATTTCAGAATTTCTAAACCATTTATGAATAGGTAATTCTTGAGTGATTTATGAGTTTTGTAAAAATTTAAAAATTTTTTTGATTAGGCTCATGAATAAAAGTAATATCCCAGGTAAAAATGGGATCGTGTATGAGCATATATGGGCTCATATATGATAATCTATATGTATAGCTTAGCGTATATAATTCCAATAACAAATGGTATCATATTGCCCATATATGTCGGATCCGAAATTTGAGGGTATATGGCTGTATATGAGCATATGCACAGCGCTTACTTCGGGGACAATTTTCAGATCCACAGTTTACTATTGAGACATTTGCTGAGTTTGGGGACTGTCCTCAACCTCTTTCTAGGTCTATCGAATGCTTTGAAGACATTATTGACATACATATGTATGCATAGCGCATGCTGCGGGTACATTTTTTTGATCCACAGTTTAGTATGAAGACATTTGGTCAGTTTGGAGACTGTGATCAAGCTCTTCCTAGGTCTAGCGCATAGTATCAAGACATTTTTGAATAATATACAGCATAGTTTGGCCACATGTTTGGCTATGTCTCCGAACAATGCACACCACATACTTATATATATTGGGTATACAAGTTAATAATGTCGATTTTGTTGCTTGAAAAATTCATTTATTATAATAACAAAATGAATTGATACATTATTCAAAGTATAGTTCATCGTTGGACACTACTTTTTTCCATCTTTGTGGTAGCATATGGGTTCGGCGCCAAAAGAACACTGCTCCGATTTTGAGGTAAAGAGTGAATCAAGCCAATTTCTGATACCCTGTTCTGAAGTGAAGCGTATTCCAGTAAGGGCGTTCTCCATCGATAGAAACAAATGGTATTCAGAAGGGGCAAGGTCTGGGCTATAAGGCGAGTGAGCCAAAACTTCCCATCCACTGTTTTCCAAATAGGTTTTGAACGGTCTTGCAACATATGGCCGAGTGTTATTCGCATATTCTGGTCGTTTTTCGTTGATTGCTTTCTTCAAACGAATCAATTGTGTTCGGTACATGTCCCCTGTGATCGTCTGACCCAATTTCAACGGCTCATAATACAAAACACCTTTCTGATCAGAGCATTACCTTGGCGCCATGGATATTCGGCTTCGGCGTTGATTTGGCTGGTTGATAGGGCTTGATATAAGACTTTTTGTGCTTGGGGTCATCGTAATGTATCCATTTTTCATCACCAGTAATAATACGATGCAAAACTGACTTCTTTTTGTATCCCAATGCTTTCAAAATATAGGGAAGTGGCTTGTTGTGTGACTGCCAATGATAATGCAAGTTTTTCTTGCGTTTGACAACAAAGTGGAGTACTGCTTCCAATTCCTCATCTTCAAACTTTTTCGGCTGACCAGGCATCTTCTTGTCTTCTGTGTCGAAATCACCACTTTTGAGTCGAGCAAACCATCGTTCACAAGTTTTTGGAGTTGCTGCATGCCGACCGTAAGCTTCTACCAACAATCGATAACTTTCAGCAGCCGTTTTCTTCAAATGAAAGAAGATTATCAGACTTCCCCGCAAAACATCTTTTTTAGGCAAAAAATTCGACATTACTATAGCGATTAAAAAAATGTTTGTTTACACTTTGGCGTCTATCGAATACTGAATTATAATGACAGATGTTTACCCACCAAAATACTATATTTGTTATTATTCACACAAAACATATGTGACAGTTATGCCATATGTTGTCCAAATCGACATTATTAACTTGTATACCCAATATATAGTAATCATATATCCGCATAAATGAACATATTTCGGATCCGAACATGTATGGTCATATATTGTACTATAAGTGGACATATATGATCAGCTATAGCCGTATATGATCATATACGAGTCTATATATGATCATATGCGAGTCTATATATGATCATATACGATCCCATTTTCATCTTATGATGTTAGATTTATTACTCTGAAATTTGGGCACTCTGAAACTTTTTATACTTTATAGTCTTTTACGAGTCATAATTTCTGAGCGCTCAGGAATACGTTGTCTGGATAATATTTAATATTTGTGGTGTAGATTTAATGAAAATTTTATTATATTTAATTTGAAATTGTATTAACATCATGATGCTTTTTCGATTTATTTATTTTTTAAGCCCCTCTTAGCTTTTGTTTATATTTTGGCATATTTAAATATCAGAGGGTTAAATAGTATATATAGCAACAAATCAATTACTGTTTAGTAATATATTCAAATTGACTATGAATCAATTCAAGTCAAGCACTTATAGCCTAAAGTCAATTTGAAATTATAGTAAATAAAAAAAGAAACCCACGGTAGTCCATTAATTGAAATGTTTGACATTAATTGCCAAACTGCTATTCTTACAGCAGTAAAATGTACTAAAAGCTTAGAATTGATGCTTGATGACTGACCACATTGCTGACGAAGATGGGGACGACAACGACAAAAATCATCATGATGGCGATAGCTATGATGATTGAGTTGATGATGATGGTGTGCACAAGTCTATTCGCATTCTTTATTTTTTTTAGTTTAGTTCTTTTTTATTATTTCGTCCATCAATACCACTATTAATACATAGACTTACTAATGTAACAGCAATTGATGATACATTACGTATCGATCAAACATGTTTTTATAAAAACAACATCAAGAACTACCACCACCTAAAACAGGTTCGATTTTAAACAGTAGTTCTTCAAATATCTTTGACATGTTATCGCCAACAAGACCCCACATAAAGTTTAATAGTTTTTTTTTCAAAGAATTTTTTGAAGAAATAGAAATATATCTTGTTTTTAAGTAAGTAGAAATGGACACTGTTTCCAACCAAATTGATAAAACAAATTTCTTTGGAACATATTGGAATTTAGGGAGGCCATAGGAAGTTGAAATTTGGGTAGACATTTACTAACAAGGAAGGTCTGCGAAAGGGTTCACTCTGATTTTAATGAAACTTGGTTATGTTGTAGAGATGACATAATTAATGAATACGTACTGTACGTTTTTTCTATCAGCCCAATTTCATATTTAGAGGATTAAACAGATTTAATATTGTAGTATGAAATCTTGTCAGAAACTTATTTCATATGTTTGGGACTTGGACTTGCCACCTTAATAAATGTTTTGAACTGTAGGTGAAAAAAAATGCTCTCATTTTATATCCGAAATAATGGGAATATCTAAAACAAAGATGAGACACGTTCTCGCTTAAATCGAACGAAGAACAAAATATATACATTTGGTGGCTATACTCATATTACACAGTACAACAGCCAATCTGGGGGGTGAGAAATTCCATGTCAGGGTGATGGTACTAGGTCAGTATAGTAAAACCCTCAAAGGGTTTGGCGTTCGTATGTGTGACCTTTTAAATTTTTTCCTTATCTTGATGTTTTTTCGCTTAGTTGTAACATTTTGGCAAAAACGTAGTTTAACATAACTCGAGAACCACTTGTCCGATTTTGATGAAACAAATTTAGAAAAATTTAGAATTACAATTTCTTTAATCCGTTCATATAACGTTTTTCTTTATAATCAACAGTTTTGCCGGTAAAAATAAATTTGTGGAGAAAAAAAAATATTTTTTTGCCTAAAAATTAAAATCCAAAACGGAAAAAAGGATCATGTGTTATTAATTTCATGTAAAGTTACATAACCTATAAACAAAATTTAACGCGTTCTGCTTTTATTTACAATTAAGTGAAGGTATCCCATTTTGACAAGAATATTGATATTTGTTTTTATTCAAAAAAGTGTCATTTATCGCCTTTTTCATAAATTTTCCCCAATAACTCCAGACTTCTGGCCATAAACTACTAAAAAAATTAAGTAAACATTTTTATAATTTTTTATTTTTATTTTATTTATTTATTTTTATTTATTTTAATAAATATTGCCTAGACTTTTTCGATGGTGGTTGTTCGGGACTAGTGGCAGCGCATTCATCGCTATCATCAGTTTCTGAACCACACATAATGTCAATGTGTGACTCCACTGTTGGCCCTTCTGCATCTCCTGAAAATTCTTTATCATCAAGATCATCCTTGTCTTGCCACACTAACTTACTGCACCAGCAAATTTCCGCAATTATTGCACTCGGCGACTTTTTGCCTCTATATCTGTAAGTTTTTGTTTTATTAAAATGAGTTTGAAAAAATAAAAAATCAGTATTACCTCATTTCAAATGGCATAGCAACTTGATGATAGCGTTCACCTTGTTCATCAGATTCGGTAGCCAATTGTTTGCTGAAGTAGTCCAGATGATGATGTAAATAATCGATTTTCAAGGACATGTGGACACCAATTTCCGAGAATGCTCTTAACATCCTTGCGACAGAAACATTGTAGTTGTTAGAACGATGCTTTCCCAACAAGCCTTCTATTACTTCTTTGATTGCCTGCCATGCATTCAATTCAGCGTCAATCAAAATATTGTTGAATGCGTCACTTTTAATCAGCTTTCGTATATCTGGACCATTTAGTACGCCTGATTGGAAAAAATTAATTTGTTAAGATGGAAAATCATGGGAAATGAATGTGATATTATAACTTACCTTCTTTAATTTTACTTTCGCTGAGTCTCGGGTAAACTAGTTTCAAACACAAGAAAACTTCATCTCTTTTGGCGACAGTTTTGATAAAATTCTTAACAATTCCAAGTTTAATATGCAGTGGAGGCAGCAATATCTTCTCCTTCGGCACTAGAGGCTCACGAATAATATTGGCCGTTTGTAACCTGCTGTGCTCTCTGAGTTTCCATCCGTGGCATGCATATTGGTCACCGGAAAATCGTGTGTCCCAATCGCACAAAAAGCACATATATTTTATATAGCCGCTTTGAAGACCGCAAAGCATTGCTACAACTTTTAAATCGCAGCATATGCGCCACATATGTTTGGCGTAGTTAACCATTTTTAAAATATTTTCCAGTACATCATATGTTTCTTTCGTTTCTGTACTGTAGGTGATTGGAACTGAAGGTTTTTTATTGGTCTTATGCAGTAAAACCGCCTTCAAGCTGAGTTTTGAACTGTCAATAAATAATCTCCAGTCATCTGCTTCATATTTTATTTCCATTGCGTCCATCAATTTTCCTACATCCGGGCAATATGCAGAAGTTTTTTCATCATTCACAAGGAATAAACTTTGGAGTGTTGCCTGACGACTTCGATAAGCTGTGACTTTCACACCGGGTGCCAACAAATTGTTTGATTTCAAAATGGAAGCCAGCTCTTCCGATTTATGCTGTGTTAATTCCAACTTGGCAACAATTGAATCAAGCTTATTTTGATTTATTAAAATTGGCTCATTGGATACTGATGGCTCATATGGGGAATCATCACGTGCATGATATGTCGGAGCAGTCGTAGAAGAGAAAATATCTGGGCTAGAAGCTTTTGGCACAGGAATGTGGTCCGAATGAGGCAATGGTGTTGCGGCACTTGCAACACCAACGTAATTATACGATTTTCTTATCCTTTTTGCGGCTCCTTTATTCGAACATGCATAGCAATTCAATGGATTGTGACCTTCGCCAGGATTAGTCCAAGTCATTGGGATACCGAATGGCATACTTTCACCGTCTTTTTCCAATCCATTAGACGGTTGTAGCAGCTTTTACACACTATATTTGGTACCCAATTTTCGTTCACTATAACATTTTGGTTGAAGTACATCTCGTATGTTTGAACAAAATCAGTACTGAAATTTCCCCTTTTTTTATGTGTTGAGACATATTGACCACAGCAGTAGCAAAAGCTATTTATATCTGGCTTGCACAGTTCCATATTCTGTTCTCGTTTGTTCACTTTTAAAAAACTGGAGAAAAATCACTTTTACTGTTCGCGTTCGTCGGCACTTGTTGAATGACAAAAATCACAGAACCAGTGTGAGAAAGAGAAGAAGTATAATGACAATGCATGTTTTATGTGAACATTACAGAACCAGTGATGCCACATCAATATTTCTCTTTTAGTACAGTAGAAAAATATGAGAGAGTTCGGCTTGTGAGTGTCAATGTTTTCTCCAAATAATGTTGTGCATATCTGGAGCAAATTTCTGAAATTCATACATTTACCTAATTGTGAATAAATGAGAAACGCGTGCATCGATTTTCATGATCTATGCCTTTTTTTGCTCATGAGTTATGTGACTTTACGCGAAAGTAATTAGTTTTGGCACTTTTTTCCATTTTGGATTTTTTATGAATTTAAAAAAAAAAATATTTAAATTTTTTAGGCAAAAAATACTTTTTTCCCTTCATACATTCATTTTTAACTTCGAAAGTGTTGCACATATAGGAAAACGGTATAGAAACAGATTAGAGAAATTGTAATTCTAAATTTTTCTAAATTTGTTTCATCAAAATCGGACAAGTGGTTCTCGAGTTATGTTAAACTACGTTTTTGCCAAAATGTTACAACTAAGCGAAAAAACATCAAGATAAGGAAAAAATTTAAAAGGTCATAAAAAAAAATGACACATACGAACGCCAAACCCTTTGAGGGTTTTACTATTCTAACCTAGTACCATCACCCTGACTTGGAATTTCTCACCCCCCAGACAATAATCCCAAAAATGTTCCATAGTGTTATTATATAAGTTTTATTAATACCATAAAAAAAAATCACGGTGCTGCATTTTTGTACACTAAGAGTTAGACCTTCAATGTATCTTCCTTTTCATACCCAATTAGTTATAGCTACTTTGAAAGACATACGAATACACATTTTTACTACTAAAAAGGAGATTGGGCCGTTAAAAATATGTGCTTAATAATGTCGGAAATTTTGAGCGGGAGGGACAAAAAGGAGAAAGGTTTCCCTTGACGATCCGCCCAAATCCCTTCGATGGCCCAGCAAAATATTTCATTAGCAAATAAGTGGTTATACAATTATACTAAAATTCGAAGTCGAAGTTATGTATACCCGAGTAAAAAAGAGTATATATAACATATATTTTTTAATATTAAAATATATGATAATATGAAATATTGTTTGCGACCTTACATGTTTTTATATGGTGATATATTATAATTTTTTTTAGAAATTTTCTCATATGTAATCATATTAAATCATATATCAGTATTTGCTTTATTGCAAATTGTATATATAGGAATATATTATTGATAAAACCGTTCAAAATTTTATATATAAATAGATACGAAAAATATTTTTAATTTTATTTTTTATATAACAATATCGTCGGCTTGCCTGCAAGTAGTGTTATCTGTTCTTTAACAGGTTTTCAGGAGGGCGAAAAAACTGGTTTATATTATCCTTTTAATATATTTCATTGACATCATATGCCTTAATAATGATTGTAATAAATAAGGTCGTGAATCATTAGGGCATATGATGTCAATAAAATATCTTAAAAGGATAATATAAATCAGTTTTTTCGCTCTCCTGAAAATCAAAAACATAGCACTTCTTGCAGGCAAGCCGACGATATATTAGTTAATATCAGACCCATGTTCGAGATTAACTAATATATTCGAGATTAATGTAATATTTGATCAAAAACAATTTTGTATATGCTTTACTCAATTTTTTCATTAAATTAATATTTTCTGAGCTTTTTTACTTCTAAAAGTTTTTTTTTAATTTAAAAAATCCAATTTAAAAAAATTAACATTTAAAATCATGGCCCGGCTTGTAATGGGTTAATAAGTCTAGGCATGTTGCATATCATTCTAAAGGTATTTCAAGTACCTCCCCAACGATATATATATTTTGTTCTGGTCCGATAAGTTTTGAGTGGTATTTCTCCACTCAAAGTCCAAAAAAAATTCCCATATTTGATAAAAAACACTATGCGACAGTCAAAATCGGGATGGATGAAACCAACGGGAAATGTTATATCGGTCAAAAACAAGTTATACGTGTCCCGGCGTTTCGCTGGGTCACCCCTAGGAATCGAGATATATCTTTTTTATGACATAACTCGAGAACCACTAGCCCGATTTTGCTCAAACAATTTAAAAAAAATTAAAAATTACATTTCCTTTAATCTGTTCATATAACGTTTTTCTATATACTCAACAGTTTTGCCGGTAAAAACAAATGTTTGTTACCGCTACCATAGAAATCGATAACCTTTTGTTTATTACTTTTTTTTAATATTTTAGGCAAAAAATATTTTTTTCTTCATACATTTATTTTTACCGGCAAAACTGTTGAGTATATAGAAAAACGTTATATGAACAGATTAAAGGAATTGTAATTTTTAATTTTTTTAAAATTGTTTGAGCAAAATCGGACTAGTGGTTCTCGAGTTATGTCAAAAAAAAAAGACCACCAAAGGTCAAATCGATATATCTCGATTCCTAGTGGTGACCCAGCGAAACGCCGGGACACGTATAACTTCTTTTTTACCGATATAACTTTCCCCGGTAGTTTGAACCCTTCCCGATCACTGACCCCTACCATTTGTCTCACAGTGAAATTATCTAGTCTTTGAAGAATAACAGATTTATACATTAACGTCTTTAATAGTTACTCATTATCAACAGTAGCCCTCGGCTGACAGTCAGGCATGTGATGAATATCGAAAACGAAAACGATCTGATTTTCAATGGTAAATATTTTAGGATCTGTACAATACCAATTTATATTTTATTTCCTAATTTAGATGTCCGGCGTCAAAAAAAACGATAAATAATAATTTGAAGCCAATTTGATTTTCGCGAAACAAATTATTCTAGATTGAAAAACTGTTCGTTTTCGATTTTCATTAAACCCCTGAGTGTGTAGGACCGGAAATCCTGCTGCCCTCCAATTCAAAGTTTTTTTTTATCATTTAAATTTAATCATATCGTATTGGATTAACTTATATCCAATTTGATCTGGACAAAATTCGGATATAAGTTTATCATTTGATATAGCTTTGTATCCTTGTAAATACAATTATAACCAATACGATACAATTTAATATAACCATTTTTCGGATGAAATTATATCCAGTTACATATTGCAAATATATCCCTCCACATATAATTTTATATACACTTTTTTACTCGGGTAAGCACATATTCCTGAGCGCACGCAACAACACGCAAATATTGATATATTTTTATGAAATTTGATGCATGGACTTATATCGGCCCAGGGACGAAACTTAAATGTGGTTTCTAGAAGACGTTCGTTGTCACACGAATGAGTGACTACATGTATTTTGTTTTTGTATTGCATGTATTTTGTTATTGTATTTTCGTTCGTGGGAAACAAAACGTCATCTAGAAACACCAACTTATTGATTTTGTTTAAGATCTGTCTATATTCAGACGATTCAAGCAAGAAATTTGGTACACTGATTCACATGGGATAAAGCCTATTGAGCTTCGTTAGAATCGATCCATGGTTAGACACATTGCTTATATAAAACTTGCCATTAACATTCCTCCTTCGGCGTAGACAACCACGAAGGTGAGATTTTTGTTAATTTTTTTCAAACTGTGGTACACTGAGAGAATTATCCTCCATGATATTAATGACATAATTTCATAGAATTTTTTTCGTAGAACCAATGAAGAATTTCTTTATGTATATAATATTTAATTAATATTATGAAATTTTTCATAACTTTTCTTTCATAAAATTTCATAATTTCATTAAAAAAATTCATTGAATTTCGTAAATTAGATCTACATAAATTTAATGAAGATATTATTTATATTATATATGAAATTGTTTAATAGTATTTACTTTTTTTTAATTTTTTTTATAAAATATCGTCATTTCCAGAGAGAATGATCTTTCATAATTTTTATTTTTTTTAAATTAATTTTTATTATTAATTTTGGATTTTGTAATTTTTTTATAAATCATATTAATTTTTTCGAAACTTATTTTTAATGAAACTTTTTAATTTAATGAATTCTTTCTTTAGATATATTTTGTACATCCGTAAAATATGCTACGATTTTATCACGCCTTTTGCATTTGCTAAGTAATTTTTATTTATCCACTCCAGCCTAGCAACGACAACAACCAACTATAATAAATAATAGTAAATGAAATTGCTTCATAGATTTTATGAAGCTCTTCATTGGCTGAATGATTTATTCATTGGACGAGGGGCCTATTAATTTTATGAAGAGTTTCATTAATTTTATGATTTTTCATAAACATTGACTTTAATGAAGCCTGTTTCATAGATTCTATGAAAAGTTTCAATGGACGAGTTCCAGTGACAATTTTCATTGAAACTATGAAGAAATTCATTATTGAAGTGATGATAATTCTCTCAGTGTAAACTGCTCCTCTGTAGCCTTTAACTAAAAATATAGTATTTGGAATTTCCAAAGAGAATCCGGAAAATAGGTTTAAATTGGAAAAAGTGCCTCCTTAACCACATAGCCAAAAAATCTGGAATTAAGAACTTGAAAGTTGGCAAGTATGTTCCTCATCCGGCTCTGACATTCATTATGATGATATTTTTAGAAATTTTCAAGGGGAAACTCAAAAAGTGGATAATCTCTTCATTAGTTTCCTGTTCAAAATTCTTGGTCTTAATACTTATATGGCTTTTAAGAAATTTGTACCCTGCAACATGACGCAAAAAGGGGAAATTCTCCCACTTAATATCGTGCCGTGACTGCTTAAGCTAAAGATTTGAAGTTTGAATTCCCAGGACTATGCGCTAATTCACAAAAGATTATAATTGGAATTTATTCCCTGGCATTGAAATTTCATTATCATTAGTTGACTAGCGCTAATTCCAAAAAAATTTCATTAACATTCAATGTTACATGCATTAGAATTTCTCGTACTAATGCCTATAAAATCACACTAATGCCTCAAAGTGTAATTAAAATTGAGCAAAAAAAGCATTTGTTTACAGAAATTGCTCTACATTGGCTGTTTTATAAAAATGTATCCCTTGGGAGCTCTCCGGAACCTGGCTTATATGTATTATCGCAATCTTGCTTAGTTTTCGAGATAATGGTCATTTTCGAAAAACGAACTAAATTATTGCAAGCTCGACAGTGATCACACTCCTATTATTCAGATGAGGTAGGCCCGAGAGGGGTCCCGAAGAATCCATTTTTGTAAAGGAGACAAGGGGTGACATACTTTTTTTTTAATTTATATGATAGTAGAATACGAGTATCGTTTCGTGTATCATTCCATTTCTTATCCTGCGGCAAGTGTTTAAATTTTACCTGTTCTATTAATGAAAATCAAAAATATTAAAAATGGATCCCTCAGGTGCTCTCCTGAATCTGGCCTATTTGTATGGTAGAAACAGATATTTTGTCCGGGAGGGTTTCCGAGTTATTCGTTTTATGAATCAGCTAAAGGGTGACCCAATTTTGTACTAATTTATGTGATAATATAAATTAACACATTCCGATGATAGAAATTTCGTACCATTCGAATTCGATGACTGTATTTAGTGCTCCAATCTCACTTATTCTCCATTCCATTTCGTTCTATTTATATCCAAGTAAATACAGAGCAGAATGAAATGGAAATTAATATCTACAAATGTTATTTTAGCTCGCTTATGTTGTAAAATTAGCATGAGCGAGAATTTTCCACACTGAGAGAATTATCTGCATGATATAAGTGAATTTTTGAAAAAAACAAATGAAGTTTCACTGGAACTCGTCCATTGAAAGTTTTCATTGAATTAATGGAATTTTTCATAACATGTTATGTAAAATTTCATTCTATTTATTAAAAGTTCCTTACACCAAATGAAAAAGATTTATTAAAATTATTGTAGATTCATAAAATATGTAATGCTTTTTTTTTATTAAATTTGAGGAATTTTTCATTTATTTTGTGAAGAAAACTTTATTAGTGTATTGAAAATTTTCATTAGTAAGTTTCCAGAAAAATTCTCCCTGTGCATCCCTGATTTTTGCAATTTTTCTTCACGTTAACGTTTTTTAAAAAACTAATGTCAATGGTAATTATTTTGGTGTAATTTATGACTTATCAATTGCAATGAAATTTAGAACCATTAAAAGTGATCAATGAAAAAAGATCAATTAACTCTTTCACTGCCCTTGTTTTCCATATGCATTTTTGGAACTGCCACCCTTCAGATGCTACCTGTCAAAATTTAATAACAATTCTTTCATAAGTGAACAAGTTACAACTGTTTTAGTGACGCCACTTTTGCGATTTTAAAACCAATGGATTCCAAGCAATTTCGTGCGCTTATTTATCATTGCTTTTTAGTGGCAGAAAAGAGTTTGCTGACTTTAAACGTGGTCTTACAAACACCGATGACACCGAACGCTCTGGTCGCTCAAAAGAGGTGGTGATACCGGAATAAAAACAAAAAAAATTCAAAAAATTGTTTTGACAGACCGTAAAGTGGAGTTACAGGAGTGTATCTCCTAAGTTAGTAGAAAAATTAGTAAAACATCTTATATATCAAGTATACTAGTTTGCAGCAATTTTTTTGCTGAAATTCTTTACATGGCGTTGTCATAGGAGGGGGAAATTGACCCCTTGTGACATGTCACAAGACAAATCCCAGGACAGGTCCCTGAACTTTGTTTTTTTATGAGAGTTCAGTAACCTGTCCTAGGATTTGTCTTGTGACATGTCACAAGGGGTCAATTTCCCCCTCCTATGACAACGCCATGTAAAAGTGACCACTCTATTTCATATAAAGGGGCCAGTTCGGTGGCAGTTTGTTAAAATTTCCCGTAGGGAAAATACAAGACAAAGTGTTACTAAGTATTAGACAGACAGTGTTGGCAAAGATTGCTCCTAATTACTTGGCAAAGATTTTTTTGTGTGAAGTTATAGACGACGAGAAAATTGAAAAGATTAAAAAGGAAACATGAATAACTTTCAATTAGAAGTTTACAGATTATACAAATATATATTCTAAAAAATTTTTAACCTTAAACGACAACTTCTTCCGTCCTTTTCTCCATTGCTATTTTTTTTTAAATTGCAACTTTGGTTTCATAATAAACATTGCAATTTTAAAAACAAAAAT
The DNA here is from genome assembly GCA_949987735.1 of Leucophora obtusa. Taxonomy (NCBI): domain Eukaryota; kingdom Metazoa; phylum Arthropoda; class Insecta; order Diptera; family Anthomyiidae; genus Leucophora; species Leucophora obtusa. The sequence goes on from OX465296.1 coordinate 41,610,836, forward strand.
CAACATAGGTTTGATAGCAATCCTGGACTAATATAATTTAAAATTTTAGTTTTTACGGTAAAAGCCAAAGTTTTTTTTAGGAAATGAAAAATTGTGTAACTTTTAAGAAATAGACTACCTGAATCGCTCTTGACTATGTTGATGAATAAAGTCGAATTTTGCCAAAAAATTGTTGTTTTATTGGTTATCCTACGAACTTTTCACCCGATGTGTTGGCAAGAAATCAAGCAAAAAAATGGTTTTGCTATCAAATGCTACAAAATAAAATCCCAATTCCCGCATGTTGAAATATTTTTGGAATTTAAAAGGCCTAGTCCGTTTTTATATAATCTAAATTAAATTATTACTCCATTCGACTGTGCTTCAATTTAGGTATATAAAAAAGGAGAGAAAGCTATTGGGGATAAATGCCAATAGCTCAGTCGTAAAAACCTGAGTTTAACTCCAAGGAAACCTTCTATTTAATTCGACCTTGTGTAGGTTTGTTTTTGATTGCCTAAAAATAAATATCTTTGTAAAAAAACTTGATTAATTCTTTAACATTAAAATTAAAATATCTACGATTTTTTTGTATGGGAAACAGTGTTTATTACTGTTAGAAAATAGTCATTAATCAATTAATTAATTTTCTATTAAAATTTATAAAAAAAATGAACCACTTATATTATTTACGATTCTTCCTAAAGTTCTCTTAAATATCCCCAAAAAACGAATTAGTAGGTTCAGTTTAAATAAACTATAAGAAATAACTTACCACAACCTACATTTGGTAAATCTCACATAAATGCAGTTCTTTTTATTAACGTTTAATTTTATCAACAATTATCCAACTCATTCCCTACACGACAATCACTATCTAGATTTGTTTTAAACCAGCAATTGTATGTTATTCCTCTATTACAGATTGATGAAATACCACACATTTTTATTGTTTTCTAGTTCTATGTTATTATATGTTATTTCCTCATCACAATCGTTGACATCATCAACAGCACATCTCATATGAACTGTAGTATGTTGGCGGCTTTTTAGTGTAGTATCTTCTTCTTCCCTTCTTCGTGTTATTGATAAATATGCACAGGTGTCCTCAAGCTTCAGCATGTTTGTCCAAAATTTGGTAAAAATATAATTGATAACAGGTTTTTGTTCTCAAAACCAATTTAAGTAAAATCGTAGCTGAATGTCTTTTCAAAAATTTTCTAAAAAGGGTCAAAAATACTTTAACTGGGTGTTTTTATAAAAAGAATCAAACGAATTCGTTAACAGATTTGTGTGAAAAACACTAATTTAAAAACCTTTTTCCTTCAAAATTTTTCCACAAATTTGTTAGGACTTCCATGTAGAACAAATGAGGCTTAAAAGTTTGTAAAATAAATCTTTTTAAGTTTGTGTTTTTCACGTTTTAACGAATTTCTCCGATTCTTTTTATAAAAACAGGCAGTAAATCAACTAAAAACAAAAAAATAATACTAACTAAACCATTTTGGAATTCCAATAAATTTTGTGCAGATGCCCAGAAAGAAATTGACAACGGTACCGAAAATAATACACTAGCAATGCCCGGACGGGTGCAAAAGTATATACAGAGTTAAAGAGGACACTTCCACTTTTCTCTGGGTGGTTTAGTTTTCTTGATCCCTTCACATGTGAAAATTAAAATATATAACCATACATGATCTCATATATTTCCATATATCTTCGGATCCGAAATTTGAGGGTATATGGAGGTATATGTACATATATGATCGTATATGAGCATACATGAATCATATGTGAGCATATATGGTCATATATGAACAAGTACGGTCATATACCCTCAAATTTCGGATCCGAAGATATATAGAAATATATGGGATAATGTATGATCATATACTAGTATGATCATGTACGTTCCTACACCCAGAAAAAAGTCTCAGTTGTGGCCACCGAATTTGTTGCCAATCGAATTCGTGCGGTTACGACAATTATCTTTATATTAAATTATATTTCTCGTCGTGAAAGCCAATATTCGGTTGTCTAATTCAATATTATATTCCACATAAATATTGCTATGTTCCACAAAATTTTATTGAAATTAAAAAACTTTTTTTCAATTCTCCGGTATTGAACCCGGTCATTCTGATTAATAATCCACACTCTTAACCATTGCACCACAACTACTGTTAATTTTCTTAGCCATATTTACTTTTAATACTTAAGAATATTTTATTTTTATTAAAAAAATAACATCTAAGTTTTTGTCTTTTCTGGGATTCGAACCCGGAAATTTGCCGTACTAGGCCAACTCCTCACCCACTAAACCACAAACACTTATTAATTTTAATGTCTAATTTTGAATTTATATGTTTAGTTTGGAAAACAAATATCAATACCAATTAATAGTTGTGTGTGTTATCAATACAATCCACAATTCGGTTGGTTCTACAGAAACTCGACTTTAAGGTCATATTTGATTAGGATACCCGTATTTGTAGTTACCACTTTCGAATATTGAAATGTTTTTAATAAAGGTGATAGATAACACCAATTTTCTTGTATATTCACTAAATAAATGGCTGCTTCTGCTGCATAGAATTACTAAACTCATACTAATTTTAAAATTGATTGGAGATACCAATAATTTATTAAAAGGATTGTTTTTTAGTTTGCTTTCCCTATTTTTAATATCTAGTAAAATATTTTTGGTGTAGTATGAATTATAGGTAACTCCAAATAAAATAACGTCCTGGCAAATTCATTTTAATAGTTCTGATCGAATTCCAACCAATCTTTTTCCTGGGTGTTTTTATAAAAACAATCGGACGAATTCGTTAAAACATTTATTTGAAAAACACATATTTATAAATATTTTTATTGAAAATTTTTTAATCGCATCTGTTCCACATAGATGTCCTAACAAATTTGTGTAAAAATTTTGAAACAAAAACGTTTTGAAATTGGTGTTTTTCATACATACTTTTTAACGAATTCGTCTGATTCTTTTTACAAAAACACCCAGTAAAACTTTGGAAATCAGTGACAACAAAAACATTTGGTTTTGCCAACGAATTCAATTCCTGAGCCACAGTGCGACGCTTTAGCACACCTGTGTATATATGTCATATGTCTTAAAGAATTCATTGATAGCTTAAGAATGTTTTAGTTTTAAACTTCAACATTGTTGGATGGATGGCAATATAGTGATGTCACATTTGAAAATCATTTTACCGGTTGTTATTTCTGGAATAGAATGAATGAGGAAAATTAATGACATACTAATGTTTAAGACATTTTGTGTAATTAATTGAATCCTGTCTGAGATTAAGACAGGCACAGTTAATGAAATTTTTATGATTTTTTTTATCTCATTTTTGTGGGAAAGGATAATCAAGACAAAATTATTGTGCAGTATTAAGAACTGCATTCGGAAGAAGTATTTGCTGATTAAAAATATCTGAATGGAATGTAAAATTATGTGTTTTAGAAACAATACTAGAAATGGAAGTAAATAATTGACAAAAATCCGCCAATACCCAGTAGACCGTACCACAAGAAAAAGTTCGCTGTACACCGACGAATTTAAATTATTTTTGCAAGGAGGTTGATAAAAAAAATATATTTTTGCCGAACGCCTTTTACAATTTCTCGTTATATTTTTGGCATTTACAGTCGGATCTTAAAGTATGATACATCGATGTTTTTATCCCGCCCTTGTTTTGCTCTAAGGGCCATTGGGCGTATTTACCCACTAGATCACAGTTCCTACCACCCTAATGTACCACCCTTATGTCAGAAAATTAAAGTTTGCAAAAAATCATTAAACTTTTGCTAAAGAAGTTTTTCGATAATTTCGAAGAAAAAAAATTTTTTTTTTGTTGCTGAACGTAAGGGTCGCTTTTTTAAATTTTTTTTATTGGATTTTTCCTTTATAGCAATGCACTGATCTCCTCGAGGCAAAATAATCGATATGTCACACTTTAAAATCCGACTGTAAATGCCGAAGCTACATATAACGAAAAATTAAAAAGGGCGACTCCTACTTACGTTTGGCAAAAAATTTTTTTTTTTTGAAATTGCCTTGCAAAAATACTTTATTTTCGAAGGAAGCGCACTTTTTTGTTTTTTGCATGTAAATTGGTACGGTCTAATACCCAGCATATGTCCAACGATGTAGACTTTAACGCCACACCACTCGGGTTTCAGATTTTCAATGTGTGGGCAAAAGGATCTGTCAAAACGCTATTAAAGGCCAAAATGGTATAGAATGCTGAAAATTTTACCACCTGTTGTACTCGGTAATAAACTACCCCACACTTGCTTTTGGATTCTGAAAATGTTTCTGATTTTCTTACTTTGATGACCTCCATGACATGGCCATTCTTGTAAAAATAGTTGTATATAATTCATGACGAATATAAACATCCCAGTGTAGAAACGGTAATGACATATCATTATTTTTTGGACTACCAGCAATGCTACCCACTTACCTTCTGCATTATTTTAAAATATATAATAATGAGTTACGGATAACGACTTATTTTTATCATTATTTCAAATAGAAAATAATTTTCTAAATTTTTTAGAAAATTTTTTGAAATCTATTTTTAGACCACATATTTTCTGATTTTTAGTATGTTGGCGAGTAAGATTACTTGTGTGCAGCAGGTCAATTATGTTTTTATCTATTAAATATTACATGTCGATATAGCTCAGATGGTAGAGCTATTGACTGTCAATCTGTAGACCCTGGTTCGATTCCCGCACCAGCAAATTTTATTTAAAAAAAATACAATAAAAAATATTTTTTTTTATATAATTTATTTTTTTGAAAATCTATTTTAGACTCATTATTTTTATCAGTACTGGTAAGCACAGAGGTAACGATATATTTTTTGAATTTTCGTATGCTGGTTTGTAACCATAACTCATTATTTTTCGCAACATCGCCATATAAAGGTAGAAGAATATTCTAACTAAATATATGGTAATAAGAAATGTTATAAAAAAAAGTAACTAGTTACCATTACCAAGTATGTAGTTACATAACCACATATCTGGTAATGATTTTCTACACTGGGATTTAAACATTTAAAACTCACATTGATTCGCTTCCATCTAAAATTTACCATCTGCATAACTACTATGTTAAAATTTTAATTTTATAGTTATTTACAAACATATATCAAACTAATATTACCCTTCATAGTAAATGAAGATCATAATAATCAAAATCGTAATAGTGCTAAAAATGTATAGATGTTATAGGAGTGGTGGTAACGAACATATAACAATTTTCCATAATTTTAACTTTTCCCAGTTAGTTTTTTAAACTAATTTTCCAACAAATGAATAGTCACAAAACTTGTTCGCCAACAACAACTACAGCAACAATGGCCACATTACGTGTCTGAAAGTTTTTCTTTAAAATGATTGTTCACATTTAATTATTCTATACAAGGATGTGTAATATGAGGAAGAATCGCAACAATACAAATTGTATGCCACAACATCTAAAGTTTTAGGCAAACAGCCAAAGTTATTGCACTGAATGTAATAAGGCGACCAACTATTTAAAGTTTGTCTTTTACAGAAAAATTTTCTACAATCGGTTGTCAACCACATCAGCTCTGCAGTAGATCAGGAACCCGTTCCAAGAATCTGTACACGCAGAGAAAAGATAGGTCTATTATATGATCACAGCTATAAAATATGTTCCCTAGTGCCCTATATGCACTCAAAAAAGTCTGTAGTTTAAATTAAATGAAAATATAATTTAAAATAAATTAAAAACCACTTGAAACCCGGTTATTAACTTTTCACCTAAATCAAAAAACTTTTAATTTATTTTTAAATGTTAACAAATTAACTACAAAATGCCTAAAAGAGTTTCTTTTTTAACAAAACATTTTAAATGGAAATATTAACTGTAACTGAAAATCCGCATTTATTTCTAATGCATTTTTTAAATGAAAGAAAGAAAAGTTTAAAAATACATCTCTTTGTATTTCAACTGTATAATCATTTAAAAACAAATGTACGGATAACTTTTTAAATAAACTACAGTCACTTACACTAATAATATTTTCAGTGTGGTTATTGCAATCATATATTAATATATTAATCATAATCTACTATGGCCGCCTATAATCATTTTATATTTAAACTCTCTCTTTTCTTTAGGTTATCGTATTATTCTCTCATCTACAATCACATATTATGTATACAATCATATTCCTCCCTTGAATTGAGAGAAATCACATTTACAATTTTCGACGCCTATAAGATAGTATATGTCATAAGAGCATCATCGAGCTGTATTATTTTTAATTTTTTTAGGATGTAAACTTTTTATTTCAAAGTGTACGGATACTTTTTCCAGCAAGTGTATATTTCCGATTTTCTATTACATAATTTCTATAACATTTTATTGACAAAATTTTAATATGAGTACATTTCACCCCATTCAAATGCAGATCTAAAAATTAAGTGACTTTCAACCTGACTCGTATAGTTGACAGGTCCGGCTTTAACATTTTTACTTATTTTTATATGATCTTTGGACTCCTCTAATATCCGGTAACCCTCTGTAATAACCAAGCTTTTCAATGGTGCATCATGTCTTAAAATCAGTCAAACCACTTAAAAAAATCGTATTCTTAAGGGACGTCACAGGCTCTTTCATATTCTGGTACAGAACAGTACTTCCGTGGTTAAGAAAATAACCCTCGGATTGATTATTCTATACACAGTTATTCGACAAAAATGTACTAATTCTTCTAGGGTATAATTAAAACTAATTGTGAGATATCTGCCTTAAAAGTCGTGCAATTAAACTAAATATTTCTATAACGCGGCAAAAAAAAAAAAAATTGCAAGTAGTGCTTTACAAACTACTTCTTTCAACGCTTCAGAAGTATCCGTTAGTGTATTTTTATGGCTTTTTTAGAAGTTATTCTGAACAACTTCAAAAAATCACTTCTTTCATTGCTTCCAAAGTAGCCGTTATTACATTTTTACAGCTATTTTAGAATTCCTTCTGAACCACATCCAAAAAATCACTTAAGTCTTGCTTCTAAAGAGTAATTGCTCTAAAAGTGATCGTAAAAAGTGATTTTGGTATCATTTGGCATTTTCAAGCAGGGTTTGAATCCCGGCGGGACCAATATATTTTTATTTTTTTTAATGCACCTGCAGAAATAGTACTGAAAACAATATTGAATTGAAATGAACCTTTTACACTTGTTTAGTAAGTACTTTTATTGAAGAGAATAAGGAACAATATCTCGCGTTAACAAAGTGGTGTTTTTATACCAGTTAACTTTCATACCAAAGAATAGTCAGCGGAGAGGACTAGACTAGCAATCGTTAGGTCGCAAGTTCGATACCCGTTGGCGCCAATAAAAAACTTTTGTAAAATAAAAAAAATAAAATTTTTTTTTGTAAAGAAATTTTTTAAACTTTTAATTGCTGAAAAAGAGCTTCTTTTGCACTCGTTTAAAAAGTACTGATAAATGTTGAAGTGGGAGTACTCCTCTCCTATGACAACTCAATGTTAAAAACATTAGTGTTTATGTTAAAAAAGAAGTACATCTAGATCATCAATTGTAGTGCTTTGTCTACTGCTTCGGCATCTCTTTTTTTGCTGCGAAGTGTTAAAAATATACATATATTATTGGGTGTATAACTTAAAAATTATGGATTCACAACACATGTTATGTTTTAAACATGGTTTGTGTCTTTAATAACTTATATTGCATTTTGGAGGGTAAACAAGAAAGTTTTTTTTTTTTGCTTCGAAAATGTCGAATTTTGTGCCAAGAAAGCATCAAATGGGGGAAGTTTTAAATTACTTCTTCAATTTGAAAAATTGCAGCTTAAGCACATCGATTGATTACCGAAGCTTATCCTGAATATGTTTCATCGATATCAACGTGCGAAATATGGTTTGTGCGGTTCAGAAGTGGTGATTTTGACACGGAAGATAAAGACCGCCCAGGTTAGCCAAAAAAGTTCGAAGATGATGAAATGGAGGCATTACTCGATGAAGATTGTTGTCAAACACAAGAAGAACTTAAAAAATTGGGAGTCACTCAAGTGCCATTTTCAAAATACTGGCAAGCAATAGAATTGATCCAAAAGCAAAAAAAATTTAAGCCGAGCGACGATGGAAGACGATTTTGCATGTACGAAATGCTGCTTGAACGCCATAAAAAAAGTTATTTTTGCATCGTGCCATTACTGGCGATGAAAAATGGATCCATTACTATAACCCAAGCTCAAGAAATCTTATGTGAAGCCCGGCCAACCAGCCAAATCAACTCCAAAGCCGAATATCCATGGCGCCAAGGTAATGCTCTATACTTTGTGGAACCAGAAGGGTTGAAAACCTTTAATGAAAACTTTGGCTTCTCAGCTATGGGCTTGCAGAATTTAAAAGACGATACGGCATTCGCCTCTGGATAGGTGTGTGGGAAAACTGTCCGCCAACGATTTCGTGGTTCCTGGATTCCTAAATCAATTTAAAGCTAAAATCGTAATCATAAATCTGCTGTTAAAATAAATCTATAATGTTGACCTCTTCTCCTTCCTTTATTTGTTAAATTGAAACAAAAAAAATTGTGAAAATAATAGATTTATAGTACGCTGTAATTGTTTAACAATTCTATGTGTAATTTTTTTTTTATTTAATCTGGGTAGGTGACATTTATACAGGGTCCGCCATCTAACGTTTTTTTTTTCAACTAGTGCTTATTTCGTGAATGGTAACACTTAGCACATGTCTGATTTGACAGATAATTAGTTTTATCCTTCCGCTGAACGAATATGGTTGTATATACGCTTGAACAACGCTGGGAAATATTGCGAAATTACTTTGAAAATCATGGTAATGAGCAAGGAGTGGCCGTTACAGTCAATGGCGATCGTTATCGGGCCATGTTGAACGAATTTTTGTTCACAAAAATTGAAGAGGAGGATATTGGCAACATTTGGTTTCAACAGGACGGCGCTACGTGCGACACAGCCGAAGCTACACTCGATGTTTTGCGCCCTGTTTTTGAAGATCGCATTATCAGCCGCAGAGCTGATGTCGTTTGGCCACCTCGGAGCTGCGATTTGACACCGTTGGACTATTATTTGTGGGGTGCCGTCAAAGATAAGTGTTACTCCGACAAGCCAGAGACAATAGACGCTTTAAAGGACAATATTCGTGAAGCCATTGGTGAAATACAGCTGCACACAATCGATAATGTTCTTAAAAATTGGGCCGATCGTGTAGGCTACTGCATGGCCAGCCGAGGCAGCCATATGAATAAAATTATTTTTCATTATTAACCGGACGGATTGTACTTTCAAATAAAAAAAGAAATTTGAGAAAATATTCAGTAGTTTTTTTTTTATAGCATTTTCAAAAAAAAAAAGTTTTTTGGCGGACCCTGTAGAACTTTTAGTTTATTAGCTTTTGTGAAAACAACAGTTGGTTATGTTATTTTCAACTTGCCATATAATGAAAAGGTATGTTTGTGAAACAACCGCTAAACACTACACTTTTGTTAACCCTTAAATTGCTAAGCAGCAAATAGACATGCAACATCTTCAGCAGCAGCAGCCGTAGCATCAAAATAAAATATATTCTACTCTGATTTCTTTAGAAATACACGTGTATAATTTGATGGTTTCATATAAATTTTAAATACATATGCAGCTTTAACAAACCTATCAAGCATTCACTATACAACTACACTTATTCCTCGTAAAACGCGATTTCATAATTTTCACACTAATGCTTTTGAATAATCGATTTGTTTCCACTTTTTTTTCTGCATTTTAAAAATTATACAACAAATTATCTTTAAATCGGTTTTTCTACAATGCAAGTTATCATGTTTTACGAGGGAAAAGTGTAGAATATACCAGTATGTAGTTATTATTTACTTTTATACATGCAGTTGAATTGTCTAAAGGAAATCATCTTGGTTGGGTTGGTAAACGTGATATACAAAATGTTCTATTATATTATTTTTGCATTAATGCATCTGTTAGATTGGCGTACATCCAAAAAGTTTTTAAAAGAGGTACCTGCTGTTGTATGGTTTTGTTCGTTACTCTAAAATGCTGTATTTTTCTACATTGCTGATTTTCTAGGTAACCATTATAATGTTTTGCTACGATCACATTCTTACCAACAAAAACAACAATATAAACCACATTTGAGGTATTGCAGTCTAACTCTGTGGAGCAGCTTTTACTATAAGACTATTCTTAAACACAGGTGTGTTTCTCACGATTTGTCATTTAGAGGTTTTGCACGATATTTTTACTTCCAAACTTTTTTTGTATAGAACTAAAAGATGTATAGTATATTAAGTTTTACTTATTATTGGGTACATTTCCCAGCAGAAGACTTTTCATTTGCGAAATTGTTGACGTAATAGTCAGTATTCGGACTGTAAAAGATTTGACCCCAAGACAGTAGCATATTCCTTTGCCTTTGAGAACATCTTCAACTTGAAAAACGGGGGACTTCCATAAAAAGATGCTTAGTGCAGTATATTTGAAATTCTTCTCTGCCTGTTATAAATACTTTCCAGCATTGTTGAGTTCATGTTTTCAGTTCTTTGAATTTACACAAATTTTTTTTTGTTACGAGTATTAGAGGAGGTAAATTTTTTTCAGTTTAGTTTGAGAGTTTATATAATTAATACTTTTTTTTAAGTAGTTAATTAAAAATATGTTAAAAAAAAAATAAATAAAGGTGTTGGATTTTGCAAAGAAAAAAATAGTTGACATTTATACATTAAGAAACACTAATTAGCAAAAATATATTTAAAGGTCTCAGTTCTCATTCTTAAACATATGATCATAATAAAAGGTAACACATTGGCTGAAAAGTCCGTAGGATGACACATATGTAGGTGGCACCACTTATGAAAAAGTCATATGATGTTTTGGAACTACCATCCTTCAGATGATACCTGTCAAAATTTAATGAAATTCGTTCATTAGTGAACAAGTTACAGCTGTTTTAGTGACGCTCCTTTTACGATTTCGAACACAATGGATTCACAGCAATTTCGGCTGAAAATTATGTAGGATAACCAATAAAAAATTTTTTTACCAAAATTTTAATTATTTTAGGTATTGATTAAGAATAACTATACACCCACTAACTGTAAGATTAATTCATTATTTTCGATTATTGACAAGTGTAATTAATATTTAGAAAAGAAATATGTAACTACATGAAGTAATTTAAAACAATATGTCATGTATTTCAATTAACTTTTCATAGAAATCACCAAGCCGTAAGTAAGTACTGTCCTAACACAATAATAAAAGATAAACAAATCCTTCTTAGGAGGATAATACAATGGCCCATTAAAATTTAACCTAAAGTTAAATTCAAAATTTATATGATAGTAAATGGTGCTTAACTAGAAGTATATTTGTGTATTTCAATATAAATATTTCAATTTCCTTATAAATGCAGATTACACCTTTAAATAAGAAGAGTAGAAACTGCGGTTAGGACAATTTAACTTATACTTAAGACTTTTTATACCATACACCACTACGTAATAAGGGTACAACCAGTTTGTGCCGATGTTTATAACTACCACAAATACTGAATACCCAGCAAAATCTCAGTAATGGGTGCTCATTACTAATATCTAAATAATAAGCAGTAGAATTAGGGTCTAGAGTAGAGGGGGATCCTTCGCCACTTTTTTTTCAAAGCACTTATCAAAAGTTACTTTCAAATTGAAGATCTACATATCTTGGCTTTAATTTCTTTATTTTTATTATAATTATTTGCATATTTTCTATTACTTTTTTATGATTTCCAAAGTAACCCAAATCGGCTTAACTGCCCCAAACCTGGGGGATATTCGCCAAAAGAGCTAGATACAATTTCAACAAAAATATATTGTTAATACGGCAAAGTCAATGTTTTAATGACTGAAATAAATAATTTAGAATAAGTTCTTTAAGGTATATGATTCTTTTTAATCAATAAATCTCCACTACATTAAAACATAATGAAAAATTATTTTTTTATCACACGATTTGAGGAAGTTATTGCAAAATGTAGTTGCTTTCAATTATTTTTTTTGGCACCCCATAAAACACAAAAACACGTCTATCTGCGACCACATGTGATATAAATTCGTCAAAGTGGATGTCAAGGAAAGGCAATTGAACAATGCACAAAATATATTTTTTCCAATTTTTTATCTCCCTTAACATCGGATAAAAATGGGATTAGTGTATGTGCCCCACTGGCGAAGGATCCCCCCTCTACCCTACTACTTATAATTCGGTGGCAAAATTCATTATTTTTGTTCGACAAGGTCATTTTTGTAAGTAGTTGTCCATATTCGCTGCATTAAAAAACGCACACGCTTACCCGCGGCATTACAAAACTAAAAATAAGTAGTTATTCGTGTGCTTATACAAAGTTAAAAAATAAGTGGTTACAAGTTGTTAAATAATACGACTTACTTATATACTTACAAGTGGTTAAAAAATAAGTAGTTACCAAATTCACATTATCTTTATAAATAAATAAGTAGTCACGAGTAAGCTAGACTGCTTATAAAAACGGTTTCGCCTAACAAAACTAACTAGTACTAACGCCGAATTATAAGTAGTAAAAAAGTTTAGTTTTATTATATAACCACTTATTTGGTAATGAAAGATCTTGCTGGGTATAGACAGTCCTAGAACAACTTTCTCAGTCGATTTATTACCGTAAGAGTCCCTTTATCCTGGATGCCATACTAACTTACTCAGGTACTGACGATTAAGCCTAGACAGTTCTTCCCTACACTGCCCTACGAGGATATAAGAAGTAGTGCAGGATCTCAAGGACGTAAGCGGCGCCTGGTTTTCAATGAAGATACTCATGGTTCCCCGAGCCCGTAAAGCTTTCACGTGTTACCCAATTTGGCTATTTTTCATTTTAGTCCCTAAACATGAGATTGGGCCAATACATAAAAATAAGTTTACCTTGTTTCTTCCCCCTTTATCATTAAGATCGGAGGGAAGCCACTGTGATGCTTTTGTCAAATACAGTTATTTAAGAGCCAGTATTTTCAAAAAAGCGAAAAAAAAGTGCATTTTTCGCCTTGCAAATCGTATTTCAAACTTCAGGGCCGATGCGGCACGTGTTCCCGTTATCCGATCACCTTAATTTTTTGCTTTGTGTATTTTTATACTCAAAGGCACATTTCCAGGGGGTACGGCCTTAAATCGCAATTTGACATAATAAGGTCTACCTTAGTGTACACATCTTTAAAAGAATAAGTAAAATTTGTTAATGCAAAAAAAAATTATACTTTTTTTAAATAAGTTTATTAGGCTCTTGGCTTTCAAATAGAAATCACTATATGTATAAGCAGTTCAACATGGCAATATAGTCGCGATAGTTGTTAATGAAGTCTAATTTTTTAATATAACATAATCTCCGGGAAAAGGGGGTTTTGTTGCTTCTCATAAACCAATGTGGATAATTGAAATTTGGCATATAGCTTCGTTTTATGACGAGAAGAAAACCAACCAAAGGATTTTCGGCTATTCGAAAGTTTAAAGGATAGAACGGGGATAAGAAGTTTAAAAAAATCGATTTTCGAACGTTAATTATGATGGTTACGATGGGGAGGGGGGGGAGTGGCAAACATGTTAAATATTTGTTTCCAATTCGAAGACTCTTCACAAGAATCTGAAGTCAAAATAACGATACAGCCGCAGACAAGAAGTAGGTAGTGAAAGGGTTAATATAGTGAAAATTATATAAAAGTTTAACTACCCTCAACAAAATATATTGAATATTCAAACTCAAAGGCGCATGTATATACTTTTTTTTAAAAAAAGCACATTTAATGAAATTGTTAATTTTTTGTTTAAATAAAAAAAACTTGTGAACTTTAACAAATTTGGATGTTGAATATTTTCCGTTAATTTAACTGGTTTTTCTGCTGGTTTTACAGACATTTTTTTTTTGAGTGTATAGCAATCTTTTATCATATAGGTTTATAAGAGCAATGTACACATTGTCATTTAATTTTCAATTACAAATCTGTTTCAAATGCATCAGAATATTAAGATGCCATTGTCTTTAGTGAAGACTGGTTATTTAGTAAACATACATATGTATATATGAGGCATTCCACACCAAATGTCCAAGTAGAAAAACATATGGAGGATTTTGATTCAGTAGTCCACATCTACAAACAAAAAAAAAACAATTGTTTTATTTCAAAATAAAATTTAAAAACTGTTTATATGTATTATTTTTGCTCCATGATTTGAACCCAGGCCGTCAAATTGGCAGACGATTATTCTACCACTGAGCTAACGAGACATATAATACTTAATGGCTAAACACATAAATGAGTGGTAATAACTGGACACCTACAGGCTGTGCTAAAATGCTAGCAGAAACAGTTTTTTGGAACTAATATGCCAGTTGGTCTTAAAGGAGCTTGTCCACAAACAAAAAAATTAATTTTATAGAACAAAAAAATTTTTAAATTAAAAAAAAATCAAAAAAGACTTTCAACTAGCCAATGATATTAATATCAAGGCTAGTTAATATTTTCTTTTAGATTAGATTAGATACGAAGGCACTACGCACCGCGACCAATATAGATCTTTTGTGCTGCCTAGAGTTCCCTATAGATTCAGGCTACCAATAAAGACAATAATCCTGTTAGGAGAATTTCCCCAAACGTCCGAAGATGACACAAAGCGGTCACCCAGAAATCTGAGTCTCCTGTCGCACAGTCTCGGACATTCGCAGAGAACATGCTCCGATGTCTCTTTTTCCAGCTCACAAAACCTGCAAACATCAGTGTCTGACCGGTCCTGTTTGTGAAGCTGGTACCTGAGCCTACAGTGCCCAGTTAAGTATCCCGTCAGGGTCCTAAGGTTACCCCTGTCAAGTGACAATAGTCGCTTTGATACTCCGCTGGACAGGGAAATAAATCTTTTGGCCTGTCTTTGGCCAGTAGAAGTTTCCCAATGTTTTGCAAACTCAGTCTCTCTCCATTGCCTGAGTTTTTCCCTAGCATACCCCCTAGGTATCCCAAAGAATGGTTCCGGACCGATGAAGGGTCGTCGGGCTCCACAATTCGCTAGACAATCAGCCCTTTCGTTACCCTCGTCCCCTTCATGGCCAGGAATCCATCCCAGTGTAAGGGAGTTTCTCATACCGAGTTCGTTGAGAATTTTCACACACTCCATGACCAGACCAGATGATACCCCGTAAGCTCCAAGAGCCTTTAGCGCAGCCTGGCTGTCAGAAAGAATGTAGATGCGGGATCTAGCCGTGCCTCTCCGCAGGCACTCTCTCACACATACGCAGATGGCGAAAATCTCCGCCTGAAAGACGGAGGGGTACTTGCCCATTGGTAGAGCACGTTGGAATCTGGGTCCAAAGACACCTGCCCCCGTGTCACCATTAGCTTGTTTCGAGCCATCAGTGAACCATATCTGAGCCCCCTCTTCGGGCTTCCAAGTCCGATTGGTCCACATATGCCTGTCAAATGACATGATGTCAAAATACCTGACAAAGATCTGCTCTGGGATCATTTTGTCCGCGACCCTTAAAATTGGGTCGTCTATAAAGATCCCGGCGATCTTCATGTGTCCCTTTAGGTCCCTGCCCCTTATGTCCCCGACCCCCCGGAGACGAAGTGAGCCCAAGCTTGCAGCTTCCTTCACGGAGATATGCAATGGTGGAATACCCAACATGGCCCCAATGGCATCCGTTGGGCACGATCCCCCAGCCGCCGTAATGCCAGTACACACCAGCCGATACAACTTCCTCAGAGTATCCTTTGCCGTTGACTGCTCAACCTTTGGCCACCATGCTAAGGCAGCATAAGTGATCATAGGTTTTACAATGGTGTCGAATGACCAGTAGACCATGTGTGGTCTTAGACCCCATGTTCTCCCAAAGAGCCTCTGACAGGCATAATATGCCCTGGTGGCCTTCTTGGTTACGGTGTCCAGATGATCATTCCACGTAAGCGATTTGTCCAGAGTCACCCCTAAATATTTCACACTATCCGAGAAGCCTATCGTTTTTTCCCCAACAACAGGTTCGGTCAGGTTGACCCTTCTTCTCCTTGTGAACGGTACCAGGATCGTCTTCGTTGGGTTGATAGTCAACCCCTTTTCCCGACACCATGAGTGAGTAAAGTTCAGAGCCTGCTGCATACGATCAGAGATGGTCCTGTCATCCCAGCCGACAACGGATATGACAAGATCATCGGCGTAGCCATAGGTCCTGAAGCCAAGGTCGTTCAGACCCTCAAGCAACTCATCAATGACCAGTGTCCACAGTAAAGGCGATAGCACACCTCCCTGCGGACATCCTCTGGTCGCATTCACGGTTCTACTAGTAGAGCCTATGCCGAACGTGATCTCTCTTGAGCTGAGCATCTCCAATGTCCAATTTATGATCATTGGAGATATGCCCTTTCTCATCATAGATAGCCCGATCGCATCGTAGGACGTGTTGTCAAAAGCGCCCTGTATATCAATAAAAGCACAGAGGGCAATGTTCTTTGCCTCCAGTGCCTTCTCTATCACCGTGACAACATGATGGATAGCACTTTCTGTAGACTTACCCCGTTGATACGCGAACTGAAGCTCGTGTGTCGGCTTACGCCCGAGATACGTGTCCCTAATGAAGTGGTCCAAAACTTTCTCCATTGTCTTAAGAAGAAAAGAGCTGAGGCTAATTGGTCTATACGATTTAGGCAGTTGTTCGGATTTCCCCCCCGCCTTTGGAATAAAGACCACCTTAACCCCCCTCCAATTCGTCGGAACATGACCCAACAGAAGACTGGATCTAAATATCCTAACCAGTTGTGGGGCTATTATATCCACCCCCCTCTGCATCAGACATGGATAGATCCCGTCGGGGCCCGGTGATTTAAAGGGCTTAAATCCATTAATCGCCCATTTCACTCTGTCCTCTCGAAAGACGGCACCAGTTAGGCGTACATACCTTCCCGTAAGGTTTGGGATTCTTTGAATCGCTACAGACCCGCGGGAGGCTACGCAGCCTGGAAAGTGCGTGTCTAACAATAGTTCACAGGTTTCCTCAGGAGATCCAGTGTAGGAACCATCGGGTCTCCTGAGAGTGCAAAGACCATTCGTGTGATCCTGTGAAAGGGCCTTCTGAAGTCGCGCAGCTTCCGGAAGATCTGAGATCTTCTCACAGTAGCTGCGCCACGTGGACCTTTTGGATCTACGTAATTCCCTATTATATTCAGTTAGAGCCGTCTTGTAGGTGACCCAGTCACCTGTTTCCTTGGCTCTGTTGAATAGTCTCCTAGCCTCCCTTTTGAGCCTATCCAGACCATCGTTCCACCATGGAACGTCCCTTCTCACCTTCCTGGTCTTTTGAGAGCAGCTCGCAAAGTAAGCAGAAGTCAAACTAGATTGAATCTCTGATGCCTCATAATCAATCTCATCTGGGCTCAGAATCAACCCTTTGGAGATATTGGCATCGCTTTCCAGATGATAACGGAAGTTCTCCCAGTTTGTGCATCTGGGATTACGATATTCCTGGCACGAGTCCAGCGCACTAACAACGTCAAAGACCAGGTGTTGATGATCAGACATTGATAGTTCATTGGATACATGCCAGTTAGAGATGGCGAACGAAAGGTTAGAACTAGT
Source organism: Leucophora obtusa (assembly GCA_949987735.1). Taxonomy (NCBI): domain Eukaryota; kingdom Metazoa; phylum Arthropoda; class Insecta; order Diptera; family Anthomyiidae; genus Leucophora; species Leucophora obtusa. The sequence goes on from OX465296.1 coordinate 41,628,509, forward strand.
AAGAGTGAGGTCCAAGACCTCTGACCTAATAGCATTCCTAAATGTCGGTTCGTCGCCCCTATTTGCTATGTTAATACCATTACCACATATAAATTCAAGCAGGTACTCACCCCGTTTGTTGACATTGGTGCTTCCCCATGTTGTGTGATGAGCATTGGCGTCACAGCAGAGGATCCAGCTCAGTCCCCTCAATCGGCAATATTCCACAAAGGCCGAGACCTCCGCGGTTGGTGCCGCGTCGCTGTCGCCAGGCAAATACGCAGAGGCCAACATCACCTCATGCTCCCCGGCCAGGGAAGGCACTTTTGCCCAGATTGCAACCAGGTCTCCCATTATGAACTCTGAAATTGGAAGAAATGTTAGGTTGCTCCTCACAAGGATGGTCGCTCTAGGCCTGCTATGTTTGGAATCATAAATCAACCTACCATGGTTCGCGTTCAGCCCCTTAATGGCCCCATTGTGTACCCACGGCTCCTGAATGAACATTACATCCAGAGCGTCGACGGATGTAATGTTCGCGGCACACAAAACTAAGCCACCCCGGCTTAAAGGAGCAACTCGAGAAGCAGGGCTTGATGGTCCCCTTTCTCAGCTCCGCTATTTTGTACAAAACAGCTCTTTGGATGGACTGCAGCTGTTCATCAGTCCATCTAGTTGCCGGGAAATCAGGCGGAATAACGCCAATTTTCGTCGTCGCAACAATTTCCTTGTAGGATACTACCGCTGTTCGTTGCTGTGTTACCGGGGCTACCAAGGCTGCCTTTGGTAATGTGCCACTACCAACCTTTAGAGGTGTGCCATCACTAGCCATCTCAGCGGTCCTTTTTGCAGGGTGTCCGGAGCCAGGCGGCGTTGAGCCATCTGATCGTACCCTCTTTCTGATACCTGCGAGTTCTTTGACCTCCTTACGGGCTTCGCGCATGGGTAGCAGACATAGTCTCCGCGCTGCCTCTAGTCAATTTCTTCGTCCAGGTACATCCTCAGGCGTTTACGAGCAGCCCCACAGAGCTTTACCCTTTCAGTCACTGGTTTCGACTTTTCGCCTGGAACTTCCTCTGTTTCAGCATTTTTGGGCTGAGAACTTAGAAGTTCATCCTCTTCATCCGTTGGGATATTGGTGTTGATAGCTATACTTGGACCCGAGAGGTCCTCAGTTATATTTCCAACTTCCATCGGTTCAGCCACGTTAAGACTGGAAACGTCTTCTGTCGGCTGAATCATGTCCAGTTTGTCCTTAGCATCATATGGGCATAACGCCCCTTTGACTGCTGAGGATAGGTCTGCGCTGACCTTCTCTTGCTTTTTTTCTGTTTTTTGGTTATTTATGTCCATCTGAAAAATAAGATCCAAAATAGGGATTAGAACAGTACGCTCGGCAGCAGAGCCCTGTACTGCCAGCGGGCTAATACAACCAGGGTTCGCCTCGTCCTGGAGGCCACCGTTCAAAAACACACTAACGTAGTGCTATTCATCCCATGGGCACGGTTGGATAACACCGGGGATTACGGGTTTTTATCGAGTGTCCGCTCTAGATCCGCCATGTTCTGCGAAAGCAGGGACACCTCTAGCCGGATGTGGCTCTTCACCACGCATGGACGGTCTTTGGATCCCATGAGAGGCTGAGGCAACATCAATAGAGTTGCTAAAACGCTTCAAGGTCCCTGTAGCACTCTACTTGTCCCCTAATATTTTCTTAGTTTACAAAATGAACTTCGGGCAGCTTCAATACGACAAGCAATTAGTCAGCCTAAATTAATAAAAAAAAATTAATATAGAAAATAATTTTAGAAAATTGGAACATTTTTTAAAAATTATGGGAACAAATTTTAGCTTAATTGAAAATTTTTATAAAGCAATGGACGAATTTGTCTTTAATTCTGTACAGAATAAGTGCGATTCAAAATTTTTATACAAACACTATTTGAGTGGTTTTAAGAGGCACTAAAAGGAACTTAAAATGTTCGATCACGTACACAAATTAATCTCGAAAATCTTACTACTTTTACTCAATCATTGTTTTGGTTACTTTTGGAATTTTTTCAGTTTTGGTAAAAGTAGCAAATTGTAGTTAGCGAACAAGCCTAATATAAAATTTTTACTATTTTCAAAAGGTTGGAATATTTTGTATAAGAAAATTTTAAATAATTAACTTTATTATTTTAAACTGCATTTTTTAAAAACCCGGAATTCCGGGTCCAAATTCCCGGGAATGCGGGAACGGAAAAATACTTAATTTCCCGGAAATCCCGGAATGCATTCCCTAATTCCAATGGAACTTGGCTAGTCATACCCTTATGGTCTAAAATATAGGAAATGTGTTCCTTTGGGTGTAGAGATCTAAAGTTTTTATATATACCCAGGAACAAATTACACATTACCCTAACAAGACATTGCTATATAACCACTTACATTCTCAGTGTAGAAACGGTAATGACATATCATTATTTTTTGGACTACCAGTAATGATACCCACTTACCTTCTGCAATATTTTAAAACATATAATAATGAGTTACTGATAATGACTTATTTTTATCATTATTTCAAATAGAAAATAATTTCCTAGAATTTTTTGAAAATTTTTTTAAATCTATTTTTAGACTCAATATTTTTTAAACACTGGTAAGGATATATGTAACCACATATTTTTTAATTTTTTGTATAATGGTGAGTAAGCTGAATTGTGCGCGGTAGGTCAATTATGTTTTTATCTATCAAATATAACATGTCGACATAGCTCAGATGGTAGAGCTATTGAATGGCAATCTGTAGACCCAGGTTCGATTCCCGCACCAGCAAATTTTATTTAACAAAAAAAAAAAAATACAATAAAAAAGATTTTTTTTATATAACCCATGTTAAAATCGAAATATATATGGACACACATGATCATACATTGACTTGTATATGATCATGCATGGGCATACATTGTCATATACGTACATGCATAGTTCAATGTATGACAATACATGATCTCATATATTTCCATATATCTTTGGATCCGAAATTTGAGGGTATATGACCGTACATATTCATATATGACCATATATGCTCACATATGATTCATGTATGCTCATATAGGATCATATATGGCCATATACCTCCATATACCCTCAAATTTCGGATCCAAAGGTATATGGAAATATATGAGATCATGTATGATCATACATTGAACTATGCATGTACGTATATAACTATGTATGCCCATGCATGATCACATACGAGCCAATGTATGATCATGTATGTTCACATATATTTCGATTTTCACATGGGAATTTATTTTTTTGAAAATCTATTTTTAGACTCATTATTTTTGTCAGTACTGGTAAGCACATAAGTGACGATATATTTTTTGATTTTTCGTAAGCTGGTGTGTAACCATAACTCATTATTTTTCGCGACATCGGTATAAAGGTAATAAGAAATGTAATATCAAAAGTAACTAGTTACCATTACGAAGTATGTAGTTACATAACCACATATCTGGTAATGATTTTCCACACTGGGTTACTAATTGCCAAATTTCTCTACTGCATTACCAAAGCCATTCCAATAAGACAATAGAAAAGGCAAGAGGTATTTAAATCAAATTACACAGTACAACAAAATAAGAAAAATTTGATGCATCGGGATTGCGACATATCATTTCTAATACACTTTGGAACGCAGATCACGAATATGGCACTAGAATTTTAAAGTTAGCTATACTTTAAGAAATATTTGCAAAAACGTTTTTGTAGGAAAATTAAATTTTTTAAGAAAATTTTTGCAAAAAATATAAAATTGAAAGTAAAAACGCTTTTTTTTGTAACATTTTAAAATGATGAAATATTCCCTTTAATTAGATATATTGCACGTTTTGACAGCTGCGATAATATTCCCTATATATGCATTTAAAATTGAAATTTCTCTTTTTTCACGATTTCGTTAATAAATAATCTGCGATGAAAGGAATATCTAATATTTGAATTTGTACCTTTAGTAAACATCTCATGTTACCTAATTTATCAAAAAATTTTCGCATTTTCTGTTTCAATTTATAATTAATATTGACTAAACCTGCAAAAGACTGACTTTTTTAATACCTAAAAATTAAGGAGTCTGTAACAAACCTTAAAATATAAAACCGAGATAAAACCATTCAGAAATATTAAACATATGTTTTCCAATCAATTTCAACAAAGTTTTAGATAATTGAAGTGAACATTTTGAAAAAATAACGATTTTAAAATATGCATGTTCAAAAATGTATTTTATTTATTTGAAATAAAAAAGATGTAAAATGTGTATTTCAGATTGAATTTTCTGCAAATCTTGATGCAGAAGTTGTGATTCTTTTGATAAAAAGAATTTGGTGGAATATGAATTTACGTCATATGTAAAAATTTTGCAAATCCGATTAAGGGATTTTACTAGATTTGCAAAATAGGAAAATTAGTGAAGTTTTCATTTTAATTGCAGTTATATCCTAGATCCTTTATCTAATCAAAATAAATTGATATGTTTCCAAAAGCCCAAAGTCTATATTTTTAAACCATATTAAAAATTATCAATGGTTCAGTCAGGTATATGAATAAATAAGAAATTTTAACAAAAAAACTGTCTTTTTGCTATAAGTTAAATTTGCAAATATTTCAAAAACTAGAGTTAATTTTGAAATTTGGTGTTCACAATCGTGATGTTCATCCTAAAATCTATCAGAATTGATATGTCGCATGCCCGATGCAGTTTTAGTGTTGTACTGTGTTTTAAATATCAAAAAAGGAATTTTAATTGCAAAGAATCGATTGCTTTTAGTCTCACGCTTTGTTAAAAGAATCGAGTTGGTAATCAATTTGGGAAGTTGGGAATTTTTTTTACTGGATATTTTTGCTTGAGTTCTGTATAACCAGCATACTATTTAATATTAATGCATAAAACATTAGGTATTCTATTGCATATTTCAACCAATAAAAAGTTTGTGTTTAAATATTAGCAATTCGATATCAATGGTAGCATTCGGCAGATAAACCTTAAACTGATACCGGTGACTTGTAGCGCTTTGTGATAACTTACTCTGCTGAACGATTTTTTCTTTGTTTTGTTTTTAAATACATTATTTCTATATTTTCCTTTGATTTTTTAAATTTTTTGTTTTTGAATTATATTTGTATGTTTTTATTTGTCAATCATACAAAATAAAAAGTTTTTAAAAACAACAACAACAAATGTATCACTATTTGATCCAAAGTAGCAAACATTTTTTACGCTACCAAAATATGACAGCGCTACCTGAGCGCTCAGACTGAGCGGTTAGTGATCAGGTCGTTCAGCAGATAGTTGCACAACTGTGTAGAACTGTTGACTGTCAAATTGTATCTGCCGAACGCACCCAATGAAAAGCTTTCCAATTACCTTCATTTTTGCATTAAAAAGTACAAAAATTGTTTTTTCGGACTTTCTATATTTTCATATATTTAGTTAGAATATTCTTCTACCTCAAGTCCAAATTCTAGTATGATATTGTCATATTAGATTTTATTTGTTGTTTCAAAAAGGGTTGATAATTTTCATGATGGACAATACAATTATTTCGTAGCCATCACACTACTCTTCAGTTGTCTGCAATAAGAAAATGATAACTTCCCAGCGAAAAAAGAGATGCCGAAGCAGTAGAAAAAGCACTACAATTGATGATCTAGATGTAGGGTAGAGGGGGGATCCTTCGCCAGTGGGGCACATACACTAATCCCATTTTTCTCCGATGTTAAGGGAGATAAAAAGTTGGAAAAAATATATTTTGTGCATTTTTCAATTACCTTTCCTTGACATCCACTTTGACGAATTTATATCACATGTGGTCGCAGACAGACGTGTTTTTGTGTTTTTTGGGGTGCCAAAAAAATAATTGAAAGCAACTACATTTTGCAATAACTTCCTCAAATCGAGTGATAAAAAAATAATTTTTAATTATGTTGGACCTATGATCCTAAGCTTTCAGAAAATGATAATTTGATTTTAGTAAATGCTTAAAAAGTGTGAAAAAATATTAATTTTATGTTAGTGCCTGTCTCTGGGGCACAATCACCAGATGGCCCCTGGAGCTACGAAGAGTTGGTGCATCCCTGCCTAAAATGCTCTATAAGACTTTTCTATATATTTAAAATATGTTTAATAGTAAATTAGAACAATCGTGTTTATTCTTAAATTTATATTAATTATTCAGTTTTTTGTAATTTTGAAAAATCATTATATTATTGTTTTAAACTATTTTTTTTAATGTAGTGGATATTTATTGATAAAAAAGAATCACATATCTTAAAGAACTCATTATAAATCATTTATTTCAGTTATTAAAAGATTGACTTTGTTGTATTAACAAATTTTTTTGTTGAAATTGTATCTAGCTCTTTTGGCGAATATACCCCAGGTTTGGGGCAGTTACGCCGAATTGAGTTACTTTGAAAAACATTAAAAAAATAATAGAAAATATGCAAATAATTAGAATAAAAATCATAGAAATTAAAGCCAAGATATGTAGATTTTCAATTTGAAAGTAATTTTTGAGAAATAATTAGGCGTTAAGAAATGACAGTGATTTGAAAAAAAAGTGGCGAAGGATCCCCCCTCTACCCTTATTCTTTTTTAACATAAACACTAATGATTTTAACATTGAGTTGTCATAGGAGAGGAGTACTCCGACTTTAACATTTTTTTCAGTACTTTTTGAACGAGTGCAAAGGAAGCTCTTTTTCACCAATTAAAAGTTAAAAAAAAAAATTCTTCACAAAAATAAATTATATTTTTTTTATTTTACAAAAGTTTTTTATTGCCGCCACCGGATATCGAACTTGCGACCTCACGATTGCTAATCGCTGAGCTATTCTTTGACATGAAAGTTGACTGGCATAAAAACACCACTTTGTTAATGCGAGATATTGTTCCTTATTCTCTTCAATAAAAGTACTTATTAAATAAGTGCAAAAGGTGCACTCCAATTCAATATTGGTTTCAGTACTATTTTTACAGGTACATAAAAATCAATTTCTCACCATTTTTTTATATATACATATTTTTAAAAATTTAAAAATTAAAAAAATATTGAATTTAAGCAAATTAATTATAAATATTAAAAAAAAATTAATAGAATAAAAATAATAAAAAAATATTGGTCCCGCCGGGACCCTCTGTTTGAAAATGTCAAATGATACCAAAATCAGTTTTTACGATCACTTTTAGAGCAATTACTCTTTAGAAGCAATACTTAAGTGATTTTTTGGATGTGCTTCAGAAGTAATTCAAAAAAGCTGTAAAAATGTAATAACGGATACTTGGGAAGCAATGAAAGAAGTGATTTTTTGAAGTTGTTTAGAATAACTTCTAAAAAAGCAGTAAAAATACACTAACGGATATTTATGAAGCATTAAAAGAAGTAGTTTGTAAAACTACTTGCAATTTTTTTTGCTGGGTTTATCACTCAAACCGAGACATTACATAAGGTACAAAAAATCAACGGGCGAGAATGTTGTACTTTCGTATATGAACTGTCTGATTTCCTAAAACTTTCTTTTAAATCCATTTAGATTCTTTCAAATTGTTAAAACAGACAATATATCATAAATATATTTATTATTTTATTAGGATTTAATTAGGATGTGTTCTGATTAGCGGTACCCATTAAATAGAATGAAATTAAAAGTTTTAAATCCATTATTTATTCCCATATTATAACATATTATTTATTCCACAGAAAACAGATTCGTAATTCCAACCGAATTTTTCGCCAATCACTTTCAATAATTTTTAATAATGTTGTAATTACCGAAATTTATTTAAACATTTCAAATTGTTGTTGTATTAACTGTTTGTTTTAATGTTTATGGATTATAAATTCTGTAAATATAATAATACATCCAGAAAACAGATTCGGTGCTGACAACCGAATAGTTCAGTTGCCAATCGAATAGTTCAGTTGCAACAAATGAATTTTTCCCCTACGGCTACCGAATTATTCTTAATACATCCGAAATTCCGTTCTCAGAGCCAAATAATTCCTGTCTCAATTGGTTTTCTCTGGTCACATCTGAAAAACTCGGATATCACAACCGAACCATTCGATTGGTTACAAATGCGGTTGTCAGCATCGAATCTGTTTTCTGGGTGTACTTTCAACAAAATTTATTTAAAAATTAAAAATTTTGCATATGCATGAAAAGCAAAAAACATGATACGATACAATCCACAATTTTGTTGTTTATTTATATTTACTGCATTAAAGTCGATTAAACAAATTTGAAACTGATTGGGAAAATTAATATTTTGAATGGAGTGACAAATTTTATTGAAACAGAACTGATATTATCAGAAACAATTAATTATAGAGTAGGAAATCAAAACTTACACTACTCACCGGTAGATGGCGCTGTAATTTAATATTAACTGAGCAACTATTTAGTATCAGTTTAGTATCAGCTGAGCCTATATTTGAAAACTCAAAGACTCCTCAAAACTGCTCAAAATAAGGAAAAACAAGCGGGGTATACATTCAAATAATAAAATTTGAGATATCCGTTTGTTTTTTGTTTTGTTTTTTGTTATTATTTAAAAATTAAATAAAAAAAGAAAACTGTCAATTTTTTGAACACAGTGCCATCTAGTGATAACGATGTTTTTATAACTGGATATTATATTTTTGCTCCCGACATTTCATTCAAATGAAATGTAGAAGTCAATATTGATTAGAAAAGCCAATATTTTGTATATTGTGACAGTGTTTTGGTTAACCTTATATATTTTCTGTTCATAATTAAATTTAGCTTTCCTAATGAAGAATTTTAAGTAATTGCAATTAAAGTTATTAAATAACGAAAAAATTTCGTAAATTACGAAAAAATTCCAACCAATTTATATTCATTGTGTGCCTTTAATTTGGCCATCTTAATGCACTTTAATAGTGTTCATTAATTGATATGATCTTCACGATGTGAATTAATTCTACTAGCTCCTGAAAGAAATTTCATTCAGTTACCAGATTACATGAATTCTTTTTTAATGATTTGTGGAGGGTGGACTATTTTTGGTCTCCATTAAAAAAATCTACATACAATTTTTGTTTATGGTTTAAGAGATTTTTAAAACTAACGCGAATTATCGCATGTGGCGATTATTTCAAATAGCTTCTTAAGTACTAATTAACGAACTAAAAATTAATGAAATACAATTGATTTCAAAAAGTCTGTTGTAAAAAATTAAAGAATAAAATAATTTTTTTCCTACAGTTTTAATACAAAATGGCCAGACATATATCGATATGGAGCCAGAAGATGACTTCTTTCACAATATTTTTTAATTTGGAGGAGGAGAAGAATGACGAAGAATTGTATACACCATAAAGTGCTGAGATAAAATTACACTGTGAGAAAAATGGTAGGGGTAAGTGATCGGGAAGGGTTCAAACTACCGGGGAAAGTTCACCTCTAGGAATCGAGATATATCGATTTGACCTTTGGTGGTCTTTTTTTTTGACATAACTCGAGAACCACTAGTCCGATTTTGCTCAAACAATTAAAAAAAAAATAAAAATTACAATTCCTTTTATCTGTTCATATAACGTTTTTCTATATACTCAACAGTTTTGCCGGTAAAAATAAATGTATGAAGAAAAAAATATTTTTTGCCTAAAATATTAAAAAAAAGTAATAAACAAAAGGTTATTGATTTTTATTGTAGCTGTAACAACCATTTATTTTTACCGGCAAAACTGTTGAGTACCCGGGTAAAAAAATAATATGATGTTATATGTAATGATATCTTATTTAGTATAATTGGATATTTATTTGATATTTATATGGTGGATAAAATTATATCGGATAAGATCTAAATATATTGAATCATATAGAATCTTATCCGGATTTTTACCCGATATAATTATATCTAATTTGATGTAGAAATACATAATTATATAACACTTCATACTTCAAGATCAAAACAAAAACTATTAAAAAGTACTGAAAAATAACACCCTTAAGTTAAGAATTAAAAATTTAAATAAAAATTTAGAAGAAGTTGTACATAATTGTAACCAAGCCTTCTCATATAAACTTGTATTCTACCCGTAAACTGTGTAAACCTGGTATGTTTATAAGTTTAATGTCAAATTCCATATATAAAAATATGGCTTGTATTTATACAAGGTTTACAAGGAATTTAGGAGTTATAATGAGTACGCATTTTATATTTTGAAATCATACATAAATATATCTCAAAAAAACATAGAATTTTTTTACATTGCGCTATACTTAAACATATCTAAAACAACTTAGAAAAAAAAATTAACATTGAGCTATATAAAACTTTATATATTTTCCGATAAAGCCATTTTTAATTATATATGACGATGTATTAAAATTGTCATAGCATATGTAAATAGATATGGCACATATAAATATATATGGGGACATGTATATTTGTACTGATCTATATATGACATCATATAAGAAATTTTTGTAAAACTCAAAGCTATACATAATTATATGCGCAAAGATATAGTGTTACACTTGACTATATATAAACATATTAATTCATATTAAATTATATAATTTCCTATATAACTATTTTTACTCGGGTATATAGAAAAACGTTATATGAACAGATTAAAGGAATTGTAATTTTTAATTTTTTTAAAATTGTTTGAGCAAAATCGGACTAGTGGTTCTCGAGTTATGTAAAAAAAAAGATATATCTCGATTCCTAGCGGTGACCCAGCGAAACGCCGGGATACGTATAACTTGTTTTTGACCGATATAACATTTCCCGTTGGTTTCATCCCATCCCGATTTTGACTGTCGCATAGTGTTATTGACGATTTCTTGTATAATATGAAAATGTATATAGATTATTTTTACTGTTTTCGAAAAGAGTTTTATTTTATATTGCCAACTTCCAGTTTTCTAGTCAGAACTAAGAACAAGATTTGTTTTGAATATTTCCTAAGTCAGAAATTTTCAAACAAAATTTCTAACTTAATAAATTTTTAGGACAAAAATCGTTCTTAGTTCTGACTAGAAAACTGGCCCTTATTATTGTTTTCCTTTTAAAGTTTTTGGGTTTACTTTTGCATACAGCTTCACCATTGGGTATGAAACCAGCATTATATATAATATTTAGCGAAATATTTCTGATAAAAGTTTTCGAAAATTTGTATATTTTGAGATTTTTTCTTTAAAAAATTCTGAAACTTTTTTTCTCAAAAAAAACAAACACAAAAAAATTATTTGGTATTTATTTAAACCAAAAATATATTAAAACATTAAGTTGGGCACTGTGGCGTATGATATTTCCCATTATATTAATTGCTGGAGCCGAGCATGATCTACGGGCTGACTCCCAGTAGTCATATTCTACTGGGAGTCAATTCTGGTTATGAATTCTAAGTGCTTCTTATTACAATGTTACTTTTACACAAACGAGCATAGAATCTCAAGAGTATGCAAGCGTCTCTACCTCTGTTAACTGGCTCTGGCCAACATTTCAAGAAATTCTATTAGAAGGTGATAGATTAAGTTTTATGGTTATCTTTTAATTTATATTAAAAATTATTTCAATAAATATGCATAATATGAAAAAATATAATTAAAAAAATAAAACCGTTAACTAAATACTATTTAACTTCTTGAAATGAGAGACAGATCCAGTGAGAGAGCGCGTAACACTACGTGAGCGACTTGCATAGAGCCTGCTTCCACTTTAGTGATTTATAACACTTGTTTAACTTTGTTTGTTTAAAGCCTGATGAACAACCAGTGTGTACGTATAATGTTCAATGTACTACATGCAACTAAAAAAACACCTTGTAACTCAGTGACCTCTTAAAAAGAGTAGAACAAAAAAAAAATACAAGAACCTCCTACGCAATTTGTGTTTCTTAGCCATGTAGCTGTCTAAAAATTAAACAGGTTTAAAGTTGGTTCACAACTACCACGTGCCAATTTGGAAACATAAGCCAGGCAGTGTTGCCACTTCTAGCAAAATTACACAAATTGCGTGTAATTTCAACATGTGTAGTCCATATGAATTCACAGAATTAATTTCAAATAAATTTTATGAGAAAAATAAAAAAACTTCAAAGTTCAATGAATTGTGTTATATAAAAACTAAAAACTCTTTAGAACTTTTTGTAACAATTTCCACTTTAAGGATTTTTGAGTAAGAGAGACCCGTTGAATTTTGCCAATGTTTTTCATTTGAAAGCCCTCACATTCTGATAACTTTTTCATAAAGAAATATCTACATATTAAAAAATTTTTTAGTCCTAAAAATCTTTAGATTTCTTCATTTCTTTCTTTAGAAATAATATCCATTGATCCATTTGTATAGAAATCATCTAGAAAATTTCTGAAAGGAAAGCATCAGTTTCTGAGGACTTAAAATTATTAGAATTAATTGGAATTGCATGCGCTATTTGGCATTTTTTGTGTAACGGTGTCAGCCACCATGTGTAATTTTAAATTTCTTTGGTGGTAACACTATTTTTCCTGTTACTTTCAATCATTACATACATATATCCCCATTATTACATGCATGATTTTATTTGTGGTTTGTTAATGCGCATGTGCAGCTGTTTTTATGTTTTTTTTTTCCTTCTTCAAACCATAACCAATTCGATACTTCGCATTAAAAATTGTGTTTGTGTAGTCAAATTCCCTTTTATGTTGTCTCAAATACTATTAACATTTTTCATGATTATACTTGATTGGTTTCCTATTCGAGTGTTGTTACAAGTTGATTATCTACGATTTAGGTGGTTTTATAGTGGGTTACTATTACCTAGGGCAGGGCTGGCAAAACCAGTAGTGCCACGCGAGTGTATTTTAGGTGTCACTCGACGTTTTGTTGGATATTCTCAAAAAATTTAAACTATTACAAGACCAGCAAAAAATTCAATTAAATGTTAAATTTCGCTACAAAAATGTGTAATTTAACTCCATAATGGTGAAATTTTTCATAGAGCTTTTAAATCGTCTTTTAAAATGAATAAAACTCTGTATTACCTCCATTTTTTGTTTAAAGAAATTTGGTTAATACAGAACTCGCAAATTCGATTAACAGAAAATTCTGGGAAAATTTCTATAATTCTAGATTGAAAAAAATTTAATTGTTTCGATGAGAAAATGCCTCATAATCAGAGAAATAAAAAGTACCAGAAAATTGCACAAGAATGAAAAACTACAAGTTGTTTTTCATTCAATTTGGATCTGAAACTTAAGTTTTTTTAAAGGTAAAATAGGTATATGAAATAAGCCTCAATGAAATAAAAGCTGAAAATAAGTTTCATAACGAAATAACCCCCTTTGTTGGAATTCGAATTTGGGAGTTGGAATTTCATCTGAAATAGAAATTTCTCTGTTCAAATCCAAAATATTCTCTTTTTATTCATTATTATGATGATAAAAACCGCGTGATTTATTTTAACAACATTTTTGCCCGAAGCAAATTTTCAACTACCCAGGAAAAGTTTTTACAATCGGTAGCCAACCACACCCATTCTACTACTGGTTCCACTGCAACCGATTCCATGAAACTGGTTCCGGAACCAGTTCCTGGGATCCTATATGGAAGGTGTGGGTGACCTAGAATCAGTTCCAGAACTAGTTCCAAAACTGATTCTAGAGCAACCGGTTCGCCTTCGGAGCTATAGAAGGGGTTGCTTTTGGGACAATTTCAAACAAAAAGAATCAGTGTTAGAATCGACAGTAGAAGGGAAAAGTAGCAATTCTACAACCGATTCTTTGGAACAGAAAATTTTCCTGGGTAGTTTCTTGCATATTAAATGGCGCCCAATAATTTAACTTTTTTTAACAGTATGAAATAACCAAAAATGGAATAACCCCCCCCCCCCCAAAAAAAATTAAAATGAATGTTCAAACTGTTTTAATTTTATTTCATTGGGTATTTTTTCATAGTGAAATAATCTCAATATTTAGAAATTAAATAAACCCCTAAAAATTAAATAACCGTCAAACATTTTTACGTCATTTCTTGGATGTTATTTAATTTTTCCCTTTGGGGGTTATTTCATGGGAGTTATCTGTAGAGCTGTTAAATATGTCCATCTGCGATGATATTTTTAAGAGAAATTTTTAAAATATTTTAAAAAAGGATTTAAAAGACAATTAAATTAAGGTGACACGCGAGAAATTTTAACCAAAAATTTTTTCCCTTTCTGGAACGCAGCGAAAAAAGTCTTGCCACCCCTGACCTAATCGACTTTTTGTTTTAATCGATTAATCGCTCAAACAATTTTTCGAGTTTTTTCTTTAGTTTATTTAATTTTATTAATTTATTTTATTTATTTAATTGACTCCATTTTCTGTACAACAAGACTGAGTCTTATATTTATAGTACAGAAACTAAGGTATTCACTCGATTAATCGTTATTCGATTAATCGAACAATTTTAATAAAAAATTTTTCGAATAATTTAAAATATTCAAATTTCGAATAACGATTAGTTTGAATAATTTAATACGATTAATCGATTAATCGAAATTGCTAAGAAATTACAAAAATTATTAAAAAATGTATTTTTAACAATGAAATTAAATGTGCCAAAATCGCTAAACTTATTTAACAAATGGTGAAAAATAATTTGCTCTAGGCTTGCACCATTCTTGCCTAAGGAAATCATCAGGGGAGACTTCTTCGAATTTCAAGAAATATTTGTTAGATTAAACTCAATGAGAATTTCTTATTTTCGCCTAGGAGCCTTATTAAAGTTCCTAAATATCAAACGAAAAATACTGAAAAAATCACAATTTGCTTTGTCATCTTCCAAAATACTACTCTGTTGTTTTGAAAAATCTAGCAATGTAGGGACAATTAAAAGAAAAAGAATTTTTTTTTATCATTCCCAGAAGTTGTTTTTTAAATACTATTTAAATAGTAAAGCAAAGAAATTTTAAAATAAGTTGTTAACAATAGCTGTGTTTTCGACTAAACTATATCCGTTAACTCATAGAAGAACTCAAAGTGCATAAAAACACATTTAAGACGAAAACAAACACATTACTTTTCGTATGAACGTTAACTTTTAACACGGATAATTATCAACCTTGAAATCTCAACGTTTATATATTTTCACATCTAACGTAACTTATTCGCATTACTTCCTAAAAATTTTGCTGGCGTACGTTCGAATATAATGGAAAAATTATATACATACCCTGTTTAAAATTGTGTATACTACAATCGGTTTAACTTAGATTTGGCCGCTGTGGTGTAATGGTTAGCGCGTCGGACTGTTACACGTGAGGTTTCGGGTTCGAGCCCCAACCATGGCAATATCAATTTATGAAAAATAGTAATATGTATGAGTTTTTTCTATCCTTCATATATATCGCAGCGTCCTCCTTTGGTGCTCCCATAGCACTTAACCCCACCGAAGTAAAATAATATAACAGGGCTATGAACTAAAAAGCTTCAACAAAGCTCGCCAACTCGCCATCAGATGGCGCGCAACAACTGTTCTAAAATTCAACATCTCGCGCAATTATAGTGTTGCCATATTTGAAGCCCTTCATCTTCCACCACCTTTAACTTCTTCTCTATCCCCTTTCCAAAGGCAACAATACGTTAATTAATAGGAAGAATTTCCTGAGTGTTGCTTCTCTTTTCTAAAAAAAAAAATAAATACTTAACGTGGAATGAGAAAAACTACATCTAACATTTTATTCAAAATTAAAATTTATTGAGATCTACAATACAACAATCTTGAATGAGAACCAAATAACTTTTCGTATACACAAGGTTTTCAGGAGCCAAAAAAAATCACAACTTTTTTTTAAACTCCCTGCGAAATAGTTACTTATATCAATTAAATGGAGGGAGAGCCGTAAACATAGAGGAAAAATCAATTCCCAACACAATGTCTCCCTATATTTACGTATTTTTATGTTCAAATTTAAAGAAAAGAGACCAAAATTAAAATATTAGTTGTTCTTTCCTTGTTGAACTCGTTGAACATACTTGTAAAGGGTTGTTCAACAACAACGCTACAAAAGTAGAAAGACAGGGGCAGCAAACGACGCCATATTTCTTGCCGCTCTTTTGACATTTCTCTTCAGTAAGGTTTGCCATTTCATGATGGAAAGATATACGAGCCAACAACGAGTCGAAATTATTAAAATTTACTACCGAAATTCGGTGTCAGTGGCCTCAACGTTAAGAGCGCTACTACAATTTATGGTCATCAGAATCGTCCTAGCAGATCAACAATTGAGTGTGGGGCTACGTCAAATCTATGGTCTATGCCAAATAGCCAGCGACGATTGATGAACTTCGTACGAATATCGAACGTTAAATTGCAGCAGTATCGGCCGATTTATGCTTGAAAACCGTCGAAAATTGGGTTCAGCGTCTGGACTTCTGCAAGCGTGCCCGTGGTGGCCATGCAAAAGAGATCGATTTCCATACATAATGGCATCGAACGTACTTTCACAGGAATAAAGAATTTCATTGATATCCAAAACAGTTTTTGTTTTATTTAAACTTTTTTACTTTTGTAGCGCTCTTATTGAAAACCCCTTTATTTTAGAGAATTACGTTTATATCTGGCAAATGTAATGCGTAATGTAAAATTTGCAGAGGTCTGAGGTGTGGTTTTCTGTGGTTGTGACTGGACGACAAAAATAGATCATGTCATTTAACACTTTTTGTATTTTTATGAATTTTAAAAAAATTAATATTTTTTTCTTTTTTTAAAATTATTAAAAATACAATAAAATTTGTATTTTATCTTGCATAAATTTTTTGTCGATTAATCGATTAATTCTTAAATTTTACTCGATTAACCGGTTAAGAAAAAAACCCAAATAATTACTTGCACGATTAATGGATTAAAATCAGATCTAGGCATATCTGGCGCAATTGTCCCGATCACTTTAGATTCGAACAGATTTGGCACTAGTTCTGATCAGAACTTTTCATAAGGTATTATCACATATGCCATATCTGATCATATTTGATGAGATCTGTTACAGGATCTAATTAGATTCAATCATATCTATTTAGATCCAAAAAGATCTGATCAAATCTAAACTTTTTACACGGGTTACTATTAATTACAAATTATTAACATAAAAAATCTAACACAAATATTTGAAAAAAAAAGAAAATTATAAATTAAAATATTAAAAAAATAAATAAAAATGTTTTGAAACTATTAGCATTGCTGTTGTTGAATTAGTGGAAGATTGTGCCAAAGGCGCGCGGCGGCATGTACATAAAACTGCCATTCAGACATTAGTATTTCGGTTTCTTAACGATTGGAAAAAAGTATTTTGTCAAATAAATATTTAGGGGTTTGACTGTTTATTATTTTATGGAAAAATGTAGGAGTGCGAATTTTTAACAGATTTTCAAAAGAGACTCCGTAAAGATTATTTGAAAAATAGGAAACATGATCAAACCTTCTCAGTCCATACACATTAGAGTTCGTCAGAGATATATAAAATTTCTTTGATTTTGGGATATCATCATTTTTTTATTTTTTTTGGCAGACTTACGCCAGTGGAAGGAGTTGAAATAAAAAAGAAAAAAAAAACCCATTCTTTTTTTCTATGCAAAAGCTTTAAAAAAAGCGATGATATCCGAAAATCAAATTTTTATGCCGAACTCTAATACACATATATGTATGTATGTAATATTGTTAAACAAGATATTTATTCTTCTATTACTGAGTCACAGCTTCCAAATAATTCACACCCATAATATACATTAGCGAAGAAATCAGGTACGTCTTGGCAAGTAAGGCCTTTATTCTTAATGGGGTGAAATATTGTGTGGACCAGACAGCTCGTAGTTTACATAAGTTTGCCCAACCAGTGAGTTTTTATGATCAGCCCATATCAAATTGCTATTGAAAATTTTTCCAAGAGTTTTCGCTTTGTAAACAGTTTCAATCTTCTCGCCATTTAAAACAATATCTTTAGAAATGGAGGCAACTAAGCTTTTGTTACGTATTACAATGCATTTAAATTTACGTGGATTCAACCAGAGTCCGTTTGCACTAGCCCATAGGTAGATTCGGTTTAAGTGGTCATTTAGATAGAATATGCCTGAAGCAATATTTTGAACTGGACTCCTTAAAGTGAGTTGCACGTCATCTGCGTTTTGGCAAATCAGTTGCAGATAAGGAAAATAAAATAGGACCTAAAATAGAACCATGAGGCACTCTCTTAATAAGAGATAAGTTATCTTACCACACATCGTTTACAAATACCGATTGTGGACGGTTCGACAGATATGATGATATAAGTTTGCTTGCTGTTTAGTTTAGTTTAGTTTAGTTTATTGATTCAAACTATCACAACAAGAATAAATCTTATAAATTACAGTGATAGCACGTAAAACTTTCAAGTAAGTGTTTCGTCAAATTCAAATACAATTTATAAATTGATATTAATTATAAATTAAAAAACTTAAAAATAACATAGTGAAATTTAAATTGCACAAACATACATATAAATTAAAATAAACATTATAAAATTGAAAAACATTTAATATATTTTAAACAAATTTAATAGTTCCATTTTAAAGCGTATTGTGTTGCTAACCAATTGAATATTTGATGGTAAGTCATTCCAAAGACCGATTGTGTAATTAAAAAATTGTCTTGTAGATAAAACGTATTTATATTTTTGTGAGATTAGGCCTCTTCCACGTGGAGATTTGGCAAAAATAATTCTTCTATAGAGATATTCAGGTTCTTTTGAATATATCAGCTTATGCATCATCAAAAGGCTTTTATACTTTAGTAAGTCTTTAAAACAAACATTATGCAACTGATATGTGAACGATGATATATTATCCCTTCTACTGCGATTAAATACATATCTGGCTATATTATTATATGTGACTCGAAGTCGATCGTAATCAGTGGTGTCACAATTTGCAAATATTTCACATCCATACAGCAAAACAGGTATTAGATATGTTTTTGCCAAGAGCATACGTATTTTAAATGGCGTCGACGCTTTAACAGCCCACAGGTTTCTCAACATCCCATGAACTTTTCCAGCCGAAATATTTATGTGATTTTTCCAAGAAAGCTCGGCATTAAACGTTATTCCTAGATTTGATGATGATGGAACAAAATCGATTGTAGTGTTATTTATTAGCACAGAGACGTTATTATCAAGTCTTTTTTTATTATTTCTTGATATAAAGATACATTTTGATTTCGTTGGGTTTATGCACAAACCATTTAGACTTGCCCAATTGTGAATTTTATTTAAATCATTGTTGATGCGTTCAATACAATAACGTACATTTTCCATTTTGGTGCTTAAGTACAACTGTACATCATCCGCATACATTTGTATATCACAGTGACTTACAGCTTCAGGAAGATCATTAATGTACATACAAAAAAGCAATGGACCAAGAATGGACCCCTGTGGTACCCCTCTATCAACATGAACTGCATTGGAAGTCAAGCCATTTAAAAAAACAACTTGTTTACGATTTAAAAGGTATGACGAGATAAGTTTTTTAGCCGAATTTGAAAAATTAAAAAGCTTTTGGAGTTTGGTCAGCAGAATTGAGTGATCAACTGTATCAAAAGCTTTGCTGTGATCTAAGAGCACAAGAAAAGATACCATATCATTATCCAGTTTTGACCTAATTTCTTCAACCACATCGATCAACACCGTGATACAACTTCTTCCCTGTCTAAAACCAGACTGTTTTTCTGTTAGGAAATTATGCTCCTGTAAATATTTATACATTTGGCTTTTCATTAGATTTTCCATTACCTTGGACAAAAAAGGTAGTATGGCAATTGGTCTAAATTCACTGCTGTTCTTAGGGAGCGGAATTATTTTGGCTTCTTTCCATATATCGGGGAATATTGACTTAGTTAATATGGTATTAAATACGTACGTAATGAATGGCAGAAATTTAGCGATGATAAGTTTCAAAAATCTAGGATTAAGTCCATCCAAACCCACAGCATTTGATTTTATTGATGTTATACTTTTTAGAACTTCTATTTGATCCACACATCGAAAATAAAAACATTTTTCAAAAGGCACTACATGGATTTTTTCATATTCATTTTCAGTTGGTCTTGCCACTTTAACGTCAACAAATTGGTGGTTTAGTTTATTTACGTCAACGTCAGAACTTGTAATGCAAACACTCTTTTTACCAATACCAATTTCACGGATTTCTTTCCACTTGCTCTTGCTATCTATAGCTGTTGAAAATTTCTGTTGATAGTACGCTGTTTTAGCCTTATTTATGTTATCCACAACTTTTTTCCTAGCGGATTTAAACAAAATTTGCAATTCAGGGGTTTTAAATTTCTTCCATTTTTTATAAGCTAGATCCCTGACATCAATTAAACGTTTTATTGCTGAATTAAACCACGGTGGCTGTTTGGCCTTGCAAATTTTTGTTTTTTCTGGCACCGTTTCATTAAATACTTCAAACAGATTATTTTGAATGAAAGCTATTTGATCATTTACGTCTTCAAGGTCGTAAATTAAATTCCAACTAATGCAATCAAGCCGCTGGTTTAGTGCCACATAATCTATGTTTCGAAAATCACGATATGAGTAATGAATATCTTCAGTGCAGATAAAAGCATCATACACTGTAAAGATAAGGTCATGCTTTGAAAAAACTGGAGCAGATAACTGATCATAAAGAAGTATTTTCTTTTTATGATTTACAAAGAAGACGTCAAGTAAGCTGTTTGTAGCATTTGGATAATGGGTTGGAGTTGTTGTGCTGTGTTCGTAAATATAAAAAAGTGTTTCAGTTTTTAATGAGAATATCATGGTCTACCGTATCGGAAGCCTTAGAATGATCTAGAAGCACTGAAAAGTTAATATTCCTATTTTCTAATCCTAGCTGTATATTTTCACTAACTTCTACAAGAGCCGTAACAAAGCTATGACTCTGATGAAAAACCAGTTTTCCTATTGGAAAGCAAATTATGAGTGTTGCTATATGCAATCATTTGTTTATACAAAAGTTTTTCTAAAACTTTCGATAGAAAACACAAGCAGTGTGTTCCCGTACGTTCCCAATGTTACCGAAATTTACCCAAAGTTACCGAAATTTACCCAAAAGCGTTCCCGTACTCGAGAATTGGGTAAATGAGAGCGCTAATGAGAGTGTATTAGTGCTTCTCTTTTTACCAAAATTTACCCAGACTTTTTCTTCGGGTAAACTTTGGTAAAACAGCTGATGCAAATATAAACAAAAAACAATTGTGAAATTAAATTAAAAATTGTAATTAAATAAAGAAATAAGCAAAAGAAACTTGGTTTTTTGTTAAAATTAATTGATTAAAATCAAAAACAACTTTTAAATGCGAATAAATATGTCTATTTGTGCCGATTTGCAAACTGAAATTATACGTATTTTCACATCAGTGATGGGATTTTTGGCACAATCTAAGATTGATTGGTACAATGGCACAACCGATACTATTTTGGCACATTTTGGTTATCTACAAAATTTAATATAAAAAAATGAATTTAAAAAATAACAATTCTTTAATTTTTAGTTTCTAAGCATTTATTGGTATTAAAATACCTTTTCGAATAAAGCAAAACTAAAAAATGGCATCGAAGATATTACCGAATAAAGCACCGTAAGTTGTTTTTCACGTGAAAAAATTTCTCTCAGACTTTAAATGCTTTAAATTGCAATTTAAGTTAAAAAAATTAACAATATTTTAATTTTATAACAAAGCCACAATCACAATTAACACAAAATGTCTCTTTTTCACCAGAAAAATAATAGTCTTGTACATTAAATTTGCGTGAAAACTAAGTTTGCACAATTTTCACGTGAAACTCATTGTCGTGAAAAATAATTTTTTTTATGTGGATTATAACAGTTTTTTCACGTGAAAACTGAACAACTTACGGTGCTTAATCCATAGAATTTTAAAAATTCAAATGCTATAAATTTATCTCAGAGCTTCGAAAGAATTAATTTAAGTTTAATTCATAAAAAAAATTAATTCAGTTTTAGAAAATGTTTATATGTATACCATTCCGTGCAACCATTCTTAAAAAATTCATTCATTGGCTGCATTCCCAAATCTTTAATAAGTATCGGATGAATTTAATTTATCATTCACCTTTTAATTGAAAGAAAATTTTAATTCATTCAAATGTAATTAATTCCATAAGAATTCAAAATAATTCCATAAGAATGCATTTACAAAATGAAAGTTGAAAACACGGTTTCTAAGTGAAAATTGAGTTTTGGCACAATAAAGGCCCATTTGGCACATTTTAGTCACACACTTGGCACAAAACAAAATTTTTCAAGTCCCATCACTGTTTAACATTATTCTTTGAAATAAGTTTTTGGGCTAGAAAAGTGGTTTTTTGCGTTCCTGTACTATTGGGTAATTTTGTCATTTTGTGAGAGGATTTTGTGTTTACTCTCATTTTACCGAACTTTACCCAAAAAGTAAAGAAACACACCTAAGATGTTTATAGGTCTATTTTCCATTCGACATGGGTAATGTCAAAAATTTAGCATATTTCCAGTTTAACGGTAACATTAGGGTCTCCAAAAAAAATGTATGAGTTATTGGCCGGGCTGCCCCCTGGAAATATTTATTTGGGTGTTAAAATACGTTACCCAAAAAATTAGGATAATCGGATATCGGGAAGGCGTGCCACATCGGCCCTCAAATTTGGAACAGTGATTACAAAGGGAAAATATGACTTTTTGTGCATTTTCTCAAAATTATGTATATTTTAAAACTAATTGCAATCAAAAAAATTAAAGAATCGTGATTTGGAGTGAATTACTCTTTATAATATTTGTTTTTATTTCATTAACAATAAAAACTTAAACCGGTTAAAAAACAGCCGAGTTATTACAATTTCCCCGGCAAATAATGTCTCTCAGACTACTTAATCAAGAAATTCGGGTCTAAATTTTTAAATTCAATGAAATAACCCAGGAAAGTTTTTACAATCGGTTGCAAACCACACCAATTCTGCAGCTGGTTCCACTGCAACCGATTCCATAGAACTGGATCCGGAACCAGTTCCGCGGATCTTATATTGAAGGTGGGACTGACATAGATCTAGTTCAAGAACTGATTCTAGGGCAACCGGTTCCAATTTAGAGCTATGGACTCGGTTTCTTTTGGGATAATTTCAAACAAAAATCATCGGTATTAGAATTTGCAGTAGGAGTTGAAAAGAAAAAGTAGCTATTTTACAACCGATTCTTTTGAACAGAAAATTTTCCTGGGAATCTACTATAGAGACTTTTTTTGTTTCATAAGTTTCAAGAAACTCAGATAAGAAGTATTTCTTTATATTATGTTTTGCTAACTCCTTTTAAATTAGTGCCAAAAAGGTCAGAATTTTTAAACACTCTTTTAAAACTTACAATTTTAAATTTATCAAAAATTTTTTGACTCTTTCACTACCCTTGTACACTACAGTGTACACTAGACCTGGCGTTAAAAACTGTTTTTGAAACTTGAATGTGGGTAGCGATAAAAATATGCGATTTGATGCCAAAATTGATGTAGCAAATTTTCAGGTTGATCGGATGGTGCCAACCCGTGCCACAATGAGGTCAAAGGTCAAAATTTTGAGTTACATATTTCGATATATATCAGCGCATTATCACCTGTTTTACAAAATTTATAACAATCTGACGAATTTTTGGTTAATACACAAAATATGTGATCAATTTTATACGCCAAATGTAAACTCCGTAACAAGTAACTCATAAGATTTTTTAATTTTAATAGCTTATATTTTAATAACCAATAAAGCTAAACACTAACTGTAAGAATTTTTATGAAGAGAAAAATTTCGTTTTTAACAAAAATTAATACATTTTACAAACTTTTTCGTATATCTTAACTATCACGACTTAAACTCTATAACGATTTTTCGTCATAATTTTTGATAAAAATGCATATACCAGAATTTTGGAGTTATCTATTATTTATATCGCGAAAAGTATAATGTTATTTATACTCAAATGATCGTTGGACTGTAAGTAATCATCCAGTATAACAGACTTGAAGCTTTTCTGCAGCATGTAACATTCTCGAGATGAAAAACGATGTCTTTAATAAGATTTGAAAAAAATGTTGTAAGCTCCGTTCCTAATTTTTAAATCAAAATATTTAACGAGTAAGATTCACCTCGTAGGCATCATGCGATTTTGTTTCGGAAAAAAAATTCTGACAAAGCGTTTCTGAAAGAAAACGAAAAAAGTAACCAAATGTAAACACCGTAACTGTAAACTCCGTAACCACAATTGTTTGCGTCAGGTTTCATTCAAATAAATGTAGATGAATGTTTAAAATATTTTAAAATAACCATAAACAGAGGTGACTCAACTATTATTTATGCGTCAAAAGACGATTCAACTAATAATTTTGCGTCAAATCAAAAAAAGTTATCAGTTTTTTACCCTAAGCTGCTGGAGCGAAAAACGATTGATTTTGCATTTCATTGGTTTGGAATCGATATTTCGAGCCATTACTGACATTAGTTTGACAAATTAAATTTGTTTCACACAATTTAAGAATTTTTTGATCGCGAAATGTTATGTTTTTAATATATTATTTTATAACTGTGCAACCGCTGATTGGATTTTAAAAAAATTTATATTTTTGAAAAGCATTTAAAAGGAGCAAAAATACAAAATTAAAAAAAAATTAAATTTTTTTCGCGGAATGAATTGTAAACTCGCGAAACCGCCAATTTGATAAACACAAATTAAATATCATTGGAAAGCAAGTTGAAAACCCAAATACGAAAAACTAATAAATTGAAGAAAATTCGTACCCAATTTTTTTGTTATATCTTTTGCTTGCAGAAATGTAAACTCAGTTACAACAAAAAAAATTAAAATTGTGCAAACAATGTTATTGCGACAACTTGTAGAAGAGATTTTTTGCAATTAGGTTTATAATGACTAAACTTACTGATTCCATTAAGAAAAAACCGAAATATTAACACTTTTTGCTTCTCAAAAATTTGGCCCAAAAATTGCTCGCGATATTCGTTAACGAAGTCTAATTTTTTTAATATATCATAATCTCCGTGAAAAGGGGGTTTTGGTGTTTCTCATAAACTAATGAAGATAGATTTGAAATTTGGCATATATTTCGTTTTATGATGAGAAGAAAACCAATCAAAGGATTTTTAGCTACTCGATTTTCGAGCGTAATTTTTTTATTCACTTTTTGTTGCTGTAGCAGACTGCATTTAATATGATAATTTGATGCTTAATTTGCAGCAATGCCAACACTTTCTAAAGAAAACTGATGAAGGGGACCTGGAAAATCCCGAAAAGATTGTCTTTTCATTCCTGAAAGTGTAGAAGTTTTTGAAAGCAAAAACTTTGTGAAGTATTTAACAGGAGAATATCCTGATGAAGAAGAATATCAGTTTTTGGAAAAAGTACTTATTATGTTAATTCATAATAAGGAAATTAGCCTCGAACTAGAATTTATAAATTTCTAATTTATCGAAAAAATTATTTTTATTTTTAAATAAAAATTAAAAACTAACATGTTTAAAATAATATTTTTTTTTCCTTAAAGTTTCAATTTGTTTAATAATAAGTATAATACTAAATTAAAATTTACATACTTTTAACAAAAGATTTTATGTTATAAAAATAAGCGTTTTGTAATGAAGTGGTTAGCTCTTACTTTCTTATTACAAGACTTATAATTTTAGCAATTGCATGTCCATCGATGTAACTCCTTACCAAGCAACATGTTATTCTGAACTTACAGGTAGGGAGTCGTCAAAAACATTTTGTTTAAATTTTAATTTTTAAGTCGAATATTAATTTTAAATTCACAGATTTTGAACAAAAAATTATATTTCTAAAATTTGTAGAAAAACGAATTATTTATACCAATAAAACATCCAAACGCATGAATTTGGTTTTACAAGTAATGTAAGCGTAAGGTGTAAGGGTTCAAAGTAATGCAAAGGTGGGCGGTTTGATATATTACCAGGTAATATGCATAGAAATACTCATATATTACCAAGGTTTTTTTTTTAAAGAGAAGCAACACTCAGGAAATTCTTCCTATTAATTAACGTGTTGCTTCCTTTGGAAAGGGGATAGAGAAAAAGTGAAAGGCGGTGAAATATGAAGGGCTTCAAATATGACAACACTGTAATTGCGCTAGATGTTAAATCTTAGAACAGTTATTGCGCGCCATCTGATGAAGAGTTGGCGAACTTTCTTGAAGCTTTCTAGTTCATAGCCATGTTATGTTATTTTACTTCGGTAGGGGTAAGTGCTATGGGAACACCGAAGGAGGACGCTGCGATATGTATGAGGGATAGAAAAAACTCATATATATTAGTATTTTTCATTAATTGATGTTGCTTTGGTTGGAGATCGAACCCGCAACCTAACGTGTAACAGTCCAACGCGCTAGCCATTACACCACAGCGACCGCAGGTTTTGCTGATTGTCAATATATTATGAATATACATACAAATTTATTACATAGAGCGTTAATACAAAATGATAAAATAACTTATTTAGCCCAGTATTATGTTCGCACTTGTACGAAAAAGCTGTTAACTCCACAAATAAAAATACTTTTTAACATCTTCAATTAATTGATTAATCGTATTAAATTGATCGCCTTATTAGTTAATCAAAATTTGACATTTTAGATTATTCGACCAGTTATTTAAGCAAAATTATTCGATTAATCGAATAAAGGTTAATTGATTGAATACGCTATTATTATCACTATAAATAAGAGTTTAACGTATATAAAAATATATCCCCATCGTCAACACGGTCAACGTATTAAATTTACGGAAATTCCTAAAACTTTAAATAAAGCCGTCACACAATGTTTAATTTTTGAATGCACCCATGGAAAAATCCAGTATATTCTGACAGGAGAGCTATAAACAAGATATCCTGGACATAAATTTAATACGAACTTTTTACCTGCAAAAGTTTTTTGGAGTATAAAAATATTATATATAATGAAAATCATGTCTTCGTGGTTCTTTTGAACTCATTTTAATTTACAATTATTTCTGATTATTTCTAATGATATTCTGGCTTAATATTTTTTTTTTAATCTCTTAGCCTTTTCATTGTTTTCGATTTATATTTGAACTAGATATTTAAAGCTATAATTTGAAAATAAAATCATTTAGGTAATTTTTACTAAGCCACATACACCCACTGTTAACCACAAAAAGTCTCCTATATTTTATTTTGGCACCATTTCATATCTACATTTTTTTATAGATTTTGGTTTGGTTTTGTGAACTATTTTTTTTTTTTTTGTGCCACAGTTTCTTATCTAACCACAAAGTCTTGATAATTTAGGTTTTGTAAATTTATCTATGTTGTTGATTTTTTGTCTTTGTTGTTGTTGCTGTTGCTGTTTATTGAAATGGAATGTTGTCTATAAAACAGTTTGCATTTGTTGAAAATAGTTGGACTATGGTATTGATATTGAGTGTACATAACAATTGCACCTGCAGAGTTTGTGGAATACAAAATAAAATTGCAAAAAACTTTTGTTAACCATATATTTTGTGAAAAAAGCTTAACAAAAATTGAATATAAATTGTTTTTTGATTGTAAATCAATATGAGAAGATAAATGAAAAAATTAACAAATTTTAGCAAGGTTGTAAAAATTGGAAACAATAGGCATTTTTTTTAATCACTGCATTTATTTTTGGATTTACTTTATTATTTAAAAAAATACACATTTTGTTTTTTAATTTTCCAATTTTTATATTTTTATCCAAATCTAACACTTATTCCCTAATACAATGTGAAAGAAAAGTTTTTAATTTTGCTAATATGCAATTTCTGGAATAAAATTAAGCTAAATCCAAAACGGGTTTATTTATTTTTTAAATCCATTTCGGATTTAGGCTATTCCAATTCCTGAGCTCACATTATATTGGCGAATAAGTATTAGATTTTGATAAAAATTACAAATTTTGAAAATTAAAATACAAAATATGGATTTTTTAACAAAATAAAATAAATTCAGTGATTTAAAAAAGTCCTAACATGTTAGTTCCGTTGGCGTATTTTCTCTGTAAAGTTCAGTAAAATTATTCAGTAAATTAAGACAAATTTTCTCGCAATAAAAAATGTTCCAAAATACGCGAAAGCAAAATGGTCAGCAACCCAGCAAAAACAGACATTACCAGGCTATTTACTCGCAACATTACTTTTGTTCGCGATGTCCAAAAATTCATGGGTGGTCATTACCGTCTCGCTTACAAAAAAGTGATAATAATGAGTTACCCATAGTGACAGAATATGTAGTTACACACAAAGTTAGAATAAGTGGTACTCAGACGGTAGGATATAAGTAGTTACCCTACATTGTGAAATAGTTGGTCATATTGGCAAAATAACTTTTTACCTTGGAAAATTTCCTATTTAGTTCAAAACAAATTAATAAATAAAATATTTATATAAAAAGACTAAATCGGTACTTATTTAATCAATTACCAGTAAGTGATTACTTTGCAAGAATATATAAGTACTTCTATAACTCCTTATCAGTAATTCATTATTTTGCATTTTAAAGTAATGCAAAAGGTAACGACCCGTCATTACTTGGTAATCTGCATGGTAATGACTACTCATTACCATGTTTTTTCTGGGCAGTGCACCAAAAACACATTTTGAGGCCAAAGATAAATCATTATTTTAAAAAAGTATTTAAATGTTATAAAGGCGTTGGAGTTATTGTATCGCTCTTGAGTGAGACTATGTTGATAAATAAAGTCGAATTTTACCAAAAACAAATTGTTGTTTTATAGGTTATTCTACGGATTTTTCTGCCGAAATTGCTTTGAATCCATTGTTTTCAAAATCGCAAAAGTGGCGTCACTAAAACAGCTGTAACTGGTTCACTTATGAACGAATTGTCATTAAATTTTGACAGATATCAGATGAGAGATCCAAAAAATCATATGAATTTTTCATTAGTGGCGGTATTTCAGTTACTAACGGTATTCCAGTTATTTCGGTAACGGTATTTTAAGGATAACGGTATTTCAGTTATTTCGGTAACGGTATTTTAAAGATAACGCTGTTTCGATTATTTCGGTAACGGTATTTTAGGGGTAACGGTAGTCAGTTGAAAGGGTTTTGAATCGATAACGGTATTTTAGCGGTATCGCCTGCCAACACTGAACAAAAGTGATCAAAATCTCGGTCTCAACCCCTAAAAATATGCGAATAGAAAAAAGTAAGATATAAAAAGTTTTGGACCAAAGCGACTAATATCTTGAAATACGATTTACAAAGGAAAAAAATTACTTTTTTGGATTTTTGGAAAATACTGCCTCCTAAATAATAGTATTTTTGAAAATGTTAATAGAATCCCAGCAAAATCTTTCATTACCAATAAGTGGTTATATAATAGAAATTCATAGCTCCGCACAACTTATTTTTTGGCGTCTAAACTCAATATTTTTGTTTGGCGTGGTCGTTTTTATAAGTAGGCACGCTTACCCGCTCGCTTACGAAAAAATGAGAAATAAGTAGTTATGAGATTTTGAATAATAAGTGGTTACACACATGCTTACAAAAGTTATAAGTGGTTATCCGATTGCTTACTTGATTCTTAAAAATAAGGAGTTAGGCAAATACTATTAGCTTAAGGAAATATATTCAGAAAAAGTTAAGTTTTCTCTAGTGTGTAATTTTATGACTCGTCATAAAAATTTGAACATAAAACATATTTACATATAATAAATAAAAATGTATAAAATTTAGCTATGTAAAAAGTACTTATTTAAACTATTACGCGTAAGTCATTATTTTATATTTAAAAACATTGGATACAATAGGATGTTATTAGGAAGTCATTATTTTATATTACAAAATAATGCAAAAGGTAATGATATATCGTTTTTGGTAATGCAGATAGTAATGAGGTGTCATTACCAATATTTTGCTGGGATCGTAATCTAGACTAAATTACCTTTCAAGAAATTCATAAAAATGAGATAAATTATAAAAATGGTAAAAAATTTAACATTTTTTTCAAAAACTTACAATGTTATACTCCGGTTTTATTTCTAAGATCTACAAATATTCAGATATAAATATAATCCAAGAGAGCCAAAAATAAATAACTGAATATTTATAGATCTTAGAAATGAAACTAGTGTATAACATTGTAAGTTTTTGAAAAAAAGTTTCATGTTTTTTACGATTTTCATAATTTATCTCATTTAACCCTACAATGGTCTGGGGAATTTGTAATTACTTAAATATTTTACAACCGATTTCAGATTTTTATGCATTTCTTGGAAGGTAATTAACATATTAACATTTTTAAAAACACTATTATTTAGGAGCCAGTACTTTCCAAAATATCGAAAAAAAAGTAGTTTTTCCACTTGTAAATCGTATTTCAAGATTTCAGGCGCTTTGCGCCACCTATAAATCTCTTTTGATTGGTCCAAAACTTTGTATATCTTACTTGTTTTGCTATTCGCATATTTCTAGGGGGTGAGACCGAAAGTTTGAAAACTCCC
This sequence comes from Leucophora obtusa, assembly GCA_949987735.1. NCBI lineage: Eukaryota > Metazoa > Arthropoda > Insecta > Diptera > Anthomyiidae > Leucophora > Leucophora obtusa. The sequence goes on from OX465296.1 coordinate 41,659,071, forward strand.
CCCCCCCCCCCCCCGCCCCACCAACATATAATGAAAGGCCATCCTAATGCATATACATACACATTTTGTACTTTTTTCCTTTCCAAATTGGCTTGGATATTTAAAATCGGGCTTCATGTTAAGTATATTAAAATTTTTTTTTATATAAAACCTTAAAAAATTTAGAAATTTTGAATTTGAGCGACTACATTTACAAAAGTTATTGAGATACTTAAATTTCAAAAATAGGGCATTGACTTAAGCTTGAGCTGCGTTAGTTACTAAATTATAATTTTTTTTTTGAAATAATCGGTTGAAAAATGGAATGGTGCAAAATCTAAAGACAATCTGAATAAATTGGTTGCAGATTCGAAATCACCACCCCGAGTCGACATAAATTCACTGCAATATCATTCACCTTGTTTTGTACAGCAGTGTAATGAACGATTTAGCTTTAATAACTAAAGCGAATTTAAAGGGAAAAGGCGCCCTACGGGAAATTTTAACAAACTGTCACCGAACTGGCCCCTTTAAATGAAATAGACTGGTCACTTTTACATGGCGTTGTCATAGGAGGGGGAAATTGACCCCTTGTGATATGTCACAAGACAAATCCTAGGACAGGTTACTGAACACTCATAAAAAAACAAAGTTCAGGGACCTGTCCTGGGATTTGTCTCGTGACATGTCACAAGGGGTCAATTTGTCCCTCCTATATCAACGCCATGTAAAAGTGACCAGTCTATTTCATATAAAGGGGCCAGTTCGGTGACAGTTTGTTAAAATTTCCCGTAGGGCGGTGACAAACAAATACCATTTACTACATATAATCTATAAGCATTTAGACATATTTTGAACACACCCCGTGAGAAAAATTCAAACGGGAAAGGGCAAAAAATTTTTAATTTAAAAGAAATAAGAAAAAAATGTGGCTATTTCTGACTAGGTAGTACTGGACTAGCAAAAGTTGGAAAAGTTGACATGGCACTCTAAGCCAATGCTTTGCCAGTAGTTTTACAAGCCACAGAAATTATCGTGAACCAAATACTGCCAAAATGTTATCAAAGCGTCCCAAATAAGTGTTCTACCAGCCATTTATATTTAATCGTGGTTACCAATGCATGAAGACCAATGATTCCAATTATCAGAAATTGTTATTAATTGTAATATTCAATAAAATATAAAAAACGCTACAATTTAAAAACTATTCGAACTCATTTAGGGATAGAACTTTTTTAACAAATGCGAAAAAGTAATATACATAGGTATATCATATTTATTTTTCCGAGGCCTAGACTGCTATGCCATATAATTTTTGAAACAAAAACCTTTATCTCCAATGCTCAGAATTTCCAGACCTTTGGGCTCCATTTTGTTCAAAATTAAGAAAAATTAATTTCAAACCAACACACTAGGAAGGCCAACTTCAAGTCCTTTTGATGAACTACATGTATTCTTGACAATTTCTTTTTACATTTTCCCCATCATAAGATTTTTATTTTCGGGATACCCTAATGTATGTTCTGTTGAATTTTTCTATAACACATTTTTTTACTACTTTACAAATTTATTTTTATTAACTGACATAATGTCATTAACATTTGAATTGAAATTGAGATAAAAAAAATCTGCCTGCAGTTTTTAAAACATATCGAAAGTATCGTATTACAATATATTATTTAACAGTTGGCCGTTTAATAGTTAACTGTTTGGCACCTGTTTTAGACAACAGGCTGAGATTGAGTTTTATATTGTTTATTGTTCCGATAAACAACTTAATCATGTTGTGCAATACCACGTAAGGAGAAAACCATTAACGTATGTCAATATTTTTATAGGACAAAGATATCGAATTGCAGTCAAAAACCATAAAATATTTATAACAAATATTTTAAATATTATATCAATATGAAAAAAAAAAAATCGAAATTGAATAATGTAATATCGATAGAAGGTTTAATGAAGTCCATTGTTGTTAAACAATATACGAAAAATTTATACAAATTTTCTTATGTACAACAAATTTTAGTATTAATTCTTAAATTCTGAAAATAACCATTGAGCACTAGAGTATTCAAACCCAAATTCAAAAACTAGTTAATCGTTTTTCATTTTTAAAAAGCCAATCGGAAAATTTAGATTCGAGTAAACCCAAGCCCGATTATTTTGGTTGATAAGACGGTTCTATTTGAATAGAGTTTGACATATTAGCAATACGTAAGTTATTTTACTCCATACTAAAACAGATTAATTTTGAATTGGTTCTAAAATTAGTTATGCATATTGGATCTCAGGAATCTCTTCTAGAACCAGTTAAATGGATGCGTTCGTGAAAGAACGTGTTCTTGAATAGATTCAGAAGTAACCGGTTCTAAAAAAGTTTAGCTGTGCAAAAACAGAACAACATATTCGTGTAGTGAAAGCAAAAACAACAGACATTAATATTTGAAGTACTCTTATAGTTTAAAAAATATTTAGCTTCGAATTTTAACATCTGAATTTTTAACCTGACTTTTTTGGATTTTTACCAATAGGTTTTTTATTATTAGTAAAATAAAATATTTAAGACATTTTTGTCTAATTTCCATGACATTTATAAAACCCAAAATAAGAATTATTTTTAATCATTTAAAGCAGTGATATAATTTTAAAGCCAGAATACTTAAATGTGTCCCGAAAATAGCATTATAATAAATTTTAAAGGACATACTTTAAAAATGCTTAATAGTGCATTTCACAAAATTTTTTAACATGTAGCCCACTCATAGCATTGCTCGGAAACTAAGAATTTCTGCACCAAATTATAAATTTTTAGAATTTCAAACTATAAATAAACAAATAGGTTTCAAAGGATTTTGCTTTAAATTTTCCCTCGTTGGTTTAAGAACATATACAGGGGAGCGAATGTTGTGAAAGAACTTTATATTTTTAAAAGCATTTTTTTAATTGCAAAAAAGTTTTTTTAGATAACATTTAAAAAAACAAAATTGTTTTTAATCAAATCAGTTAAAAAAAATCGGTTAGATGTCGTCAAGAATTATTTTAATATTGAATATTTAAATTATCGTTTTTATTTAGTTTTGTGCTAAAATTGCTAAAATATTTTTTAAAATTTTTGAATTTAAGTACCCTAGATGCAATACTCTATATCTGCAAAAATACAATTGTTCAGGAGAGCAATAAACTGATTAACTTGCTTATAAGATTTTTTTTAATCAATCTGTCTTCTAGAATATTATTAAAAAATGGCAACTTATTCCTATGTATACATATTTTGAAATTATTTGCGTTATTTACGTCGCTAATGTACATAGATATAGAGTTCTGAAATAAAATTTTAATATAATTTTATGATAATACTAGCAATGTAGTGATAGTGATGCAGTTTTGATAAATATAAAAAATATGCATTATTAGGAACCAATGGCCCTGTAAATTTCTCTATACTTTTTGTGGAAAACAATATTATGTGCCTTCAAACAGGAACGAACACAGAATAGTTGATCAGGGATGGAAAAAGCTCGCTCCTTTGGTTTTTTGTAATTAATAATTACATAATAATCCAAAGACTATTATACCCATATCTTATACTAAAAATTAATGGTTAGTTTGCAAAAAAAAAATTTCCATAAACGAAAAAGTTTCTATCATTATATTCGTTTGCAGAATGTTAATCGCTGATTAAGTTTGTTAATTCATTTTCTGCGGCACAAATCCTTTTTTCCTATTCTGTATTTATTTTGATATTTTTTATTGCGGTGTATCTTAATCCATAATCCAAGACTATAACACTCATATCTTGCCGAAAGTTTGGTGTTCAGTTTGCAAAAAAAAATGCCAAAAAAATTTGCGAAAAGGAAAATTTTACATCAGTATATTCGTTTGCAGAATGTCAATCGCTGATTAGCTCTGTTAAGTAATTTTCTGCCCTTTTTCGCATTCCGCCGTTATTTAGTAATTTTTTAAGTGCGATTTCTTAAAATGTATAATCTAGCGACTATAATACCCATTTCATACAATAACGTTTAGCGGTTGATTGGAAAAAAAATCGCGAAAAAAATTTGCAAAAAGGAAATTTTTTACATTAATATATTTTTTTACAGAATGTAAATCGCTGACTAAGTTTTTTAATTCAGTTTTTGTCCCATAAAGGCTTTTTTGCGTTCCGCTATTATTTTGCAAATTTTTAAGTACGATTGTTTTAAATTTATAATCTAGCGCCTATAATACACGTTTCATAAAAAGAAGTTTGGTGGTTAGTTGCAAAAAAAAAAATCGCGCAAAATAAATTTTGCGAAAAGCAAAATTTTTGCATCAATATATTGGTTTGCAGAATGTAAATCGTTGATTCATTTTTTAAATAAATTTTTTGTACCATTAAGCCTTATTCGCCCTTTTCCGCGATTGTTTTGCAAGTTTTAAATTTCTACACCAAAGTTTGGTTCTTAGTTGGCAAAAAAAAAAATCGCGAAATCATTGTGCAAAAAGGAAAATGTTTGCATAATTTTTGGAGACTGTTAATCGCAGATTGAGTTTTTATTTTTTTCTACCATAAAGGCTTTTTTAGCGTTCCGCTATTATTTTGCAATTTTTTAAGTGAGTTTTTTTTGTAATTTAAGGATGTGCATCTCCTAAAAGAAAAATTGGTGGATAGTTGCAAAAAACTTTGCGATAAAAGATATTCTCAAAAAACTTTTATATATACCTTATACCATTCAAATAATTTTAATTTACATATATGTGACAGCGCATAGAGAAAGGGACCTAAGGGTAAAAAAAAATCCATTTTTTTTGTGGACAACATCTGAGCATCGAATGAGACCGATCCCATGCTCACCTTAGGTCCCTTTCTATCCTTAGGTCCCTTTCTATTTTGCGCATCACATATACAGATATAGACTTCTGTATTTGAAAATAAATTTGTTTGTAGATATGGGAAAATGTAAAATGTTCAAAAAAGTGGCAGGGAATGGATGTTTTGCTTCCAAATTGATATTATAGATGGATATAATATCAACAATGATTTTGCCACCAAAAACTCATTTTGGCCAAAATTGCAGATATAGAGTATTATAGGGTCTCGATATATTATTCAAAAAGATTTATTTGCCTTACTTAAATTTTCAGGAGAGGTAAAATCTCTTTACGTAAAAATGATTGTAATATTTCCATTATGAGAAAAGTCCATTTTGAAGAAGGTTTTGATTTACTGTTTTTAATTTTATATTATGTTTGTGGGAAAAATTAAAATTTTGAGTTATGACCATTTAACTGAAATTTGTTCATTATTATTTTATCAAAAACGGCATACCTATAACAGAAAAATACTGTCAATTGATCTCACTTTTTTCAATTAAAAAAGCACAATGCAAAATAATACAACACAAAATTTGTCACTTTTTATATACAGCGGCGAAACTCAAAATAACACTATTTATGTGTAACAAAAGTAATAACTTGTTCTTGAGCACATTGACGCAACTAAAAAAAGTTCTCTTTAGTTGATCGTAAAGAAGCAATGCAATTAGCATAAAAACACACATAACGGGATTTTTTCAGTTAAAGAAGATAGTGATGAAAAAGATATTTATGAAGTAGTTAGAGATGTGTGCTGTAAATTCATTTATGAATGTATAAATGTATTCCAAATTATTTATAAGTACATGTGAGCAAATTAGTCGCAAACGTGCTTACTTAGGCAAAAAATGTGCTTAACCGAAAAATATTTATTATATTGTACTTTGTAGGGTAACCTTTCTCATAATAAATCTTATATTTTCTTCTCCTTAATTATAAGATATTTATTTTGTGAAAAAGATTGCTATTTTATATACTTTAAATTAGCAGTGAGATGAGTTTGTCAATTCTATAGCCGAAAATTTTTATCCGATTCGGACAAAATTTTGCACATGTTTTTGTGTCGCATTTTATTAAGAAATGCGAATTTTGATATTTTGACATGTTAACCTAAAAATTTCTATTTTTGCACTCTGTGCAGCCAAAAATTCACCATTAATTTTTAATTTTATATTAAATATTTGTAAATACCAACCGATTTTCCCCAAATTATGAAAAATTCAAATCAGAAAAATCGCTTAATTTATTATTGAATCTGGAATTTTTCTTATATTTGGAAATTGTTTCCATTAGTAACGTTTGTTTTACATATTCAAAATAGCGTACACTGAGAGAATTATCCTTCATGATATTAATGATATAATTTCATAGAATTTTTTTGGTAGAACCAATGAAGAATTTCATTATGTATATAATATTTAATTAATATTATGAAATTTTTCATAACTTTTCTTTCATAAAATTTCATAATTTCATAAAAAAAAATTCATTGAATTTCATAAATTAGACCTCCATAAATTTAATGAAAATGTTCTTTTTACATATGAAATTGTTCAATACAATTTACTTTTTTTAATTTGTTTATAAAATATCGTCATTTTCTGAGAGAATAATCTTTGATAATTTTTATTTTTTTTTATTATTAATTTTGGACTATGACATTTTTTTATAAATCATATTAATTTTTTCAAAACTTTTTTTTATGAAACTTTTTAATTTAATGAATTCTTTCTTTAGATATATTTTGTACATCCGTAAAATGTGCTACGATTTTATTACGCCTTTTGCATATGCTAAGTACTTTTTATTTATCCACTCCAGCTTAGCAACGACAACAACCAACTGAAATAAATAATAGTAAATGAAATTGCTTCATAGATTTTATGAAGCTCTTCATTGGCTGAATGAATTATTCATTGGACGAGTGGCCTATTAATTTTATGAATAGTTTCATTAATTTTATGAACTTTTCACAAACATTGACTTTAATGAAATCTGTTTCAAAGATTCTATGAAATGTTTCAATGGACGAGTTCCAGTGACAATTTTCATTGAAACTATGAAGAAATTCATTACTGAAATGATGATAATTCTCTCAGTGTATCAGACATAACATAAAAATTATTCCAAAAATGATTATTTTTCCCCCGGGAATAGACCTGTTATTGTATAAGCAAAAACAAAAAATTGTTTTATATCAGAAATGGTTTTACTTTTACAACGTTATTTGCTTCTCCTATATACCTATTAAAAATGATGTTACGTTGTTTTGCATTTTAACTACGGATTTTAACCCGGGAATACCCGGAACGAAATTCTCAGGAATTTTGTCTATTTCTAACCTCCCGATTGCCGGGAGTTCAAAAAAAACACTAAAAAAACCATATACCTTAAGCTAAAAAATTAGCATATCTTAAACCATATCTTATTTTAAATTTTAAACGGAGATCTCCAAGGATGTCCCAAAGTCTGTTTTTGCTGGAAGAAATCAAGTTTAAAACGCCCTATATTTTATCCCAATGAGTATTTTAAAATTTTTTTTTGAAATCATATAATTTACAAGTTTTTGTTATGGATTATCAGTTTTCGTCAAATTAAAACTTATTATGTTTCTCGAACAAAAAAGTATATTGGCTGTTGACATTTGAGCAAAATATTACCACACTATTCCCGGGAAATAACTACCAACTTGTCTTATACAATCTTAACATCTCCCGTCCTTATTAGAACCCTTTAGTATAAAAAAAATGTTTACATTCCCAATTAACCCTCTAATGCTCTTTCTTTTAAAAGCGATAATATTTATACTATATATTTGGCACAGAAAACTATTGTAACTATGGCACAAACATTAAAATTTTGATTTAAAGCTTCATTTATACATATTAATAAAGTTTGGAGATAAATCAGGAAATCCAATAATTAAATAATTTCGGGTTTTCTTATAAATAACACTAGCTGTATTTTCGCTCATACCTATCAACGTTAAGTATTTAATGCAAATATACCTTTAATCGCACAAAGTATACAAAAAATTTTAAACAGATAATATTTATAATATTCTCGGTATAATCGAAAGTATGCCAGCAAATCTTTTTAGGAAGTAACGCGAAGAAGTTACGTTAGATGTGAAAATTTATAAACGTTGAGATTTCAACGTTGATAATTATCCGCGTTGAAAGTTAACGTGTACATGAAAAGTAATGTATTAGTTTTTGTCTCAAACACGTTTCTGTGTACTTCGAGTTTTTTCTGAGTTAATGGATATAGTTAAGTCGAAAACACAGCTACATCAGTACAGTAAAATTTTTGATTTAGTGTTGATATTGCGGAAGTTAAAGCTATTTTGTGAGATTTAGCGAATTTGACACTAAACATCAATAAAATGTTCATCACATTAGTTTTATCTCTCTACTTGCTATGAGTAAATGAATTGTGCTTAATTTCGGAAAAAAATGTTTGAGGTGGAGAGATATTTGTAATATGTGCCCTGACTGTATCCTGTCAATCCTGGGGCAAATATAACAACTAATTTTACAAACAGAGGCTCTAGGCTAGTTGCTTTATTATCAATAATAGATACCAGGGTGAAATATATTTTTGATGTTTTTTTAAATATTAGTTTCTGTTTTAAAAAATTAAAGTTTTCAAATTTACGAAAATTTGAATTTGCATTCTTCTCGTTTTAAAATCGTTCGTTATACAACAAAACTTTGAAGTTGAAAAGTAGTAAATTATCTTTTCTATCGATGTAATAGAAAATTGCTATTTAGTTAAAACTACCTAAGGGGGTATCGACTTTAGGAAAATTTTTGTTTTCGAATTTTTTTTATATTTGATTTGGATAAAAAATTATAATAAAAAATTCAAATAAATTAAATTTTCATATGTTTTTTTGTACAATAGGTTTTAGTCTCAAAGTAATACTCTATGTGGTAAATTTGTGTGTAACACTTTTTGTTTGCATTTTTATTAACTTATTTTTATTAGAAATCGTATATATTATAACAGAGCAGAATAAAAAGATAAATACTATATCAAAAGATGTCAAATTGCACGAAGTTTTCAAAGAAAAGCCAATGGCGATTCCTTGATGGATGTTGAAGACACGTCATATGGGGCAGGTGCTGATGGCTTAATATAGTTATAAAAGTAATCCATATATATAAAAATGGGGAAAAAATACGAAATAAATTAAAAACTGTATAAAATTATAGCATTTTTATAAAATAATATGAGTAGAACTATGTATAATTATTAGGGCGGGTCGATTTATTAATCGCCCATGGCTCAGTGAAAATCGTATTCTAGGGATCAAAATAAGAAACTTTGCCGAAGGAACCATACCTCTAAAATGAATTCTACTACCAACTACCCCAACTGTTGACTTTTGTCCCGTAGGGTCAAGTTTTGAAAAATTCCACTTTGACCCATTTAGAGTGCCCCAATCGAGTCCAAATGTATGACCGACCCCCACTAACTTTGGAGGGCCGATCCACCCATGCCAGTGGCACACCCCCTGGAACTCCCCTGGGGGGTTCCCCATACAAACATTTTAAAAAATCACCATTTTTGGCACTTTATTTTATTATTTTTTATTTATTTTATTTATTTTTATTATTTTATTTATTTTTTCTCTTTAGAAATTTATTTAGTCAGAACATATGTAAATGAAAAAATTAATTTAACTTAGTAATAGAAAAGAAAATAAAAAAAATTACTGTTTGAAGTCTTTTTTGCTTTCAAGTCTGGGCAATTTCGCACGGCTCTCTAATGTCGTCACCATAACAGCCTCTACATTTTCCGGTATAACTCGTTTGGAAACGCTAGCTAGCAATTGAACGTGTCGTTCTGTTGCAGGTCGTAAAATAGGTTGTGTGGGTTTTTTAAGCCACCACAAGACACAGCTGCATGTCGTAAACTTACTTAAGCTAAATCGGTTGCAGGTAGAATTGAGCATAAAATTATCATAAAGGATTTTCCAGAAGTAATAAAAGGCGCACTTGCTTAACAGAATTTGTAGTCAGATTAACGTTTAATTTACATGTAAGTACTTTATGGGCAGTTTTGACAACAAAATCGGTTACAGGTAGAATTGAAATTACCATTTCATTCTTATTACCTCGTCTCCTAGACCATATATAACGCAACAGTTTTTGTGAATGCATTAAGTCGTTGTGAAGAACTCGAAGTGTAAAGTGCTAATTTGAGATAAAAAAATATTTAAAAAAAAATCATTCCAAATCAAGAAGTTTACAATGAATCCACCATCCTCTACACCGCAAGATGAAGCAATAACAACATCAACAACTATCGAAAACCCAATGAGTCATATACCCATGCATGATGTTACTGTTTTTGGTGTGTCTACTGATTTGACTGATCTTAATTTACCAACCCATCTGGATATCTTGAGATATTATTTTTACTTGAGCGAACAAAAAAAGTTGTCCTATAAAGCATTCACTATTCAAGTACAAGATAAGTTGATTGGAATTTGGGAAAAACTTGGTATGGAAATAATGCTGAAAAAAAGTGTATGTAATAAATTGAATAGATTGCTTGACAAATATCAAGAGCAAATCAAGAGAAGAAACAAACCCCAACAATTTACAGAGTATGTATAATCTCTGGAAACAATTTTTTTCATTGGAACATGTAAATGCGATTTGAAGGCAGCTCCATGTGCATGCGGTTTGGTTCCCGAACGCCTCAAAGAGTTTATGCACGATCAACATAATCAGAGAAGTCTAACAATGGATGGATTTGCGATGGAAATTGAAGAGCAAGGAGCAACGTCTATGTCATCAATGCCAACATACCAAGATCCCGATGATTCAACATACGCACCGCCACCGGTTCAAGAAGATTTGGATATAAGCACAAGTTCACAATACACACAGAGATACGATTGTTTTAACTTTGCCTTGGTATGTGACAGATTTGGCGTGCCTGATAGAGTAGCATCAGCAATGGGAACAACTCTTTTCCAAGATTTTAAAATGAAAGGTATCCATGGCAAACCTCTCATCATGGATAAATTGAAAGTTCGCCGAGAAAAAGAGAAATGCAGACAAGAAGTGCTTCGCAAACGGTTAGATGATACCAATTTGTTAGCATTTTCATTCGATGGCAGAAAAGATGATACTTTAACGAGAGATACAATTGATGAGAAGTATCATACTAGAATGGTAAAAGAACCTCATCTTGTTATTTTGAGAGAACCGAATTCTGAATTGATTGGTTACGTAAGACTGGAACATGAAACCGCTGAATACAAAACAACCAAATTAAATGATTTTTTCAACGATAAAAATATATCACTGGATGCATTAATTGGCATATGCACTGACGGTGAGCCAACGGTTCGTTTGCCTTCTACACTTCAACGAACTTCCGTTTCGGCATTTGTTTGAAGCTTTGGATAAATCAACCAGCACTGGACCAAGATCGGCAACCGGAAAATTGAGCCGTCAAATCGAAACTTGTGAAACTCTTCCGGTAAGTTATTGCTATCACTCATTTATTATAATTGTCAACCGTTTTTAATTGTTTTATTTTTATATATTTTCAGGTGGTGGACGGCTTTCAGAAAATTGAGTTGAAAAATATGCCCCCTGCTCCAAAAAAAATTGAATTTTCCACCGATTCCAAGTACTTATACGACATGGCCCATGCAATTTCTAGCGGCATGGTTTCAGTGGATCTGGAAAACATCAAACCAGGGAAAATAGTACATTCTCGGTGGCTCACCAAGGCCGCTAGACTATTACGATTATATGTGACAACGGAAAATCCAGATGCAAATTTAAGAATACTGGTTGAATTTATAATTACATGTTATGTGCCAATGTACTTCAATATCAAGTACTAGCGGGCGCAGCCCGCTACGTTGTTAGCGTGCCTTAAAGGTTAAGGGGGGGGAGGGCTACGCCCTCCCCCCCGGGGGGCTGCGCCCCCCACAATTTTTATTAAATTCGTTTTTTTATTTAAAGCCTTCACCCAGCCACCACAAATAAATAATTCTGCACAACAATGGGTTTAAAATAAATATTTGATCACTTTTGCTCATGAGAGTGGATTGTTAGTAATGAATCCATAATAATTTGCAATATACGTGTGTATGTCAAGATAATTCGGTAAAGTGCGAACTTAGGTAGATAGACCCGTAAGTAGTTTTGTTCATTTGTGTTTTGAATGAAAATAAATAACGTAAAGCAGGGTTGAAAAGCATTTTATAATATCAAAAATAGCGGGCAAAGCTACGTTGTTAGCGTGTCTTAAAGTTTTTTTTTTAATTCCAGTTTATGTAAAGGTAGACCTGGCAATTCAAGTAAATTCACAAATTCAGTTGGAAAATTTACTGCGTCGGTTTCTTCCACCGGTGCTTCGTTACATGAAGTTTAAATATCGGAATATATAAGTTCCATTCCTTTTCTAAGGTTTTTTCTCTTTCAGAAAATTTGTTTAACTTTTTGGAGAGTATGTTTCAATGCTACATAAGTTTCATATTCCGTTGATAGTGTTTGAACAGGTAATTACCTCTTCCAATCCATTTGCAATGTCTATAATTTCAATTCCACTCGTTCAACGTTTATATCCATTTCATTCCACTTGTGTAGTGTTTCAATCCCACTCGTTTCCTATTTAGTTTCTTAATTTTAGTGTTTCATATACACTTGTTCTTTAAGTTTTAGGTTTCTAGCTAAAGACGCAGACGTTAAGGTTTCTAGCTAAAGACGCAGACGTTAAGGGGCAATTTTCCCCTTTTGAACCACCATTTTTACCACGTTCCTGTCCAAAGTCCTAGAAATGCCTTGTCGATAAGTTAGCCCATACTCCAAGGAAAACATATTATATATTACAGGTTTCTAGCCGAAGGGTTCGGTTAGGCCATCAAGGGGGAGAATTATTCCGTTTTTACCCCTCCCGGTAGGAATTTTCAAAAATTCCGTCTTAGAGGACGTCTGCGTTGGAGGAGGAACCTACTACATACATAATTTTAGGTGTCTATATCCAGCAGTTTGGCCAGGCCGTCAAGGGGGAAGTTTTTTCCCTTTTTACCTCTCCCGGTATGAATTTACAAAAATACCATCTTAGGGGACGTCAACGTTGGAGAAGGAACCCAAATACCGAATTTAAGATCCCTTGTTCCAGCAGTTTGGCCAGGCCGTTAAGGGGGAGACTTTTCCTGTTTTTGACCCTACCTGTAAAAATTTCCAAAAATCTCATCTTAGCGGATGTCTACAATAGAGGAGGAACTTTAATACCAAATTTCAACTTCCTACCTCCAGCGGTTTGGGCAGGCCTTTAAGCGGCACTTTTCGCTTCATTAATCCCCATTTTTGCAATGTCCCTGTCCAAAAAGCACCTTCTCGGTAAGTGAGCACATACTCCAAGTAACATATGTTTTACATTTCAGGTTTCTAGCCAACTTTTACTATTTGTGCCCCTCTCGGTAGGAATTTCCGAAAATCCATCGACAGGGAATTCCAGCTTCCTAGTTCCAGCAGTTTGAGCAGGCTGAGAGGAACTTAAGTACCGAATTTCAGCTTCCTAGTTCCAGCAGTTTGGACAGGTCGTTAAGGGGCAAGTTTCCCTTTTTGAGCCCCCATTTTATAACGACCCTGTCCAAAATTCAAAAAAGTATCTTTCTAATAAGTTAGCCCTTACTCCAGGGACCCACATTTTAAGCTTCAGGTTTCTAGCCGAAGGGGTTTTTACCGGCCCCCAAGGTGAGGCTTTTCTTATTTTTGCCCCTCACTTTAGGAATTTACAAAAATTCCATCTTCGCGGCTATCTGCGATGGATGAGGAACATTCATACCAAATTTCAACTGCATTGCCTAAGCGGTTTGGGCAGGCCGTTAGTGGGGACATTTTTCCCTTTTAACCACCATTTTTACTATGTTCCTGTTCCAAAATAGAAAAATTACGTTGCCGGTGAGTTAGTCCTACTCCAAGGAATACATATTTAAAATTTTAGGTTGGCCAAAAGGGATTGGGCAAGCCGTCAGGAATAGACTTTTACCTTATTTCCCCTTCCGATAGGAATTTCAAAAATTCCGTCTAAGCGGACGCCTACACAGAAGGAGGAACTCACATACCGAGTTTCCTTTTGGGATATCCTGTAGGGAATTCCAAAAATACAAACTTAGTCGATGTCTACTACAGTGGAGGAACCTTTATACCAAATTTCAACTTCTTACCTCCAGTGGTTTGGGCAGGCACTTTTCCAATTTGTGAGACTGTTTATGGGGAGACTTTTCACCTTTTTGCCCGTTCCGGTTGGAATTTCCAAAAATCCCGTCTTAGCGCACGTCTATGCCGAATATCAAGAAACCTTGTTTTAGTGGAGATATCCGTGGGGGGAGGAAAAAAAGTAGTTTTTTTAAAATTATATACTATTTTAAATGGTACTTTTTGGAAAAACGAAATTTTTTGGAAAAAGATACTTTGTTTTTACAAAGTACTTTATTTGGAAAAGGTATTTTTTTTTAAAAAGGTGTTTTTTTTTTGGAAAAATGTATGTTTTTTGGAAAAAGGTACTTTTTTGGAAAAGGTACTTCTTTTGGTACTTTTTTTTTGGGGAAAAGGTACTTTTTTTTTAGAAAAGGTACTTTTTTTTGAAAAAGGTATTTTTTTGAAAAAATTTATGTTTTTTGGGAAAAGGAACATTTTTTTAGAAAAAGGTACTTTTTTGGGAAAAGGTACTTTTTTTGGAAAAGGTACTTTTTTTGAAAGTTATTTTTTTTGGAAAAATGTATGTTTTTTGGGAAACGGTACTTTTTTTTTAAAAAGGTACATTTTTTTAGAAAAAGGTACATTTTTTGGAAAAAGGTACTTTTTTTAAAAAAGGTACTTTTTTTAGGAAAAAGGTACTTTTTTTGGAAAAGGAATTTTTTTTGGAAAAAGGTACTTTTTTGGAAAAAGGTATTTTTTTTGGAAAAAGGTACTTTTTTCGGAAAAAGGTACTTTTTTTTGGAAAAAGGTACTTTTTTTGGAAAAAGGTACTTTTTTTGAAAAAAGGTACTTTTTTTGGAAAAAGGTACTTTTTTTTTGGAAAAGGGTACTTTTTTTTGGAAAAAGGTACTTTTTTTGGAAAAAGGTACTTTTTTTGGAAAATGGTACTTTTTTTGGAAAAAGGTACTTTTTTGGAATAAGGTACTTTTTTTGGAAAAAGGTACTTTTTTTTGGAAAAAGGTACTTTTTTCGGAAAAAGGTACTTTTTTTGGAAAAAGGTAATTTTTTTTGGAAAAGGTACTTTTTTTGGAAAAAGGTACTTTTTTTGGAAAAAGGTACTTTTTTTGGAAAAAGGTACTTTTTTGGAAAAATGAATTTTTTTAGAAAAAGGTACTTTTTTTGGAAAAAGGTACTTTTTTTGGAATAAGGTACTTTTTTTGGAAAAAGGTACTTTTTTTTGGAAAAAGGTACTTTTTTCGGAAAAAGGTACTTTTTTGGAAAAAGGTACTTTTTTTGGAAAAAGGTACTTTTTTTGGAAAAAGGTACTTTTTTTGGAAAAAGGTACTTTTTTTGGGAAAAGGTACTTTTTTGGGAAAAGGTACTTTTTTTGTCCCCTTTTTGCCCCTCCCGATAAGAATTTCCAAAAATGCCGTCTCAACGGACGTCTACACCGGTCGAGGAATCTACATACCAAATTTCAACTTCATAGCTCCAGCAGTTTGAGCAGGCCCTCAAGGGGGAGACTTTTTCCCCTTTTTGCCCGTCCCTGTAAAAATTTCCAAAACTCCCGTCTTGGCGGATGTCTACGATAGTGGAGGAACCTTTATACCAAATTTCAACTTCCTACCTCCAGCGGTTTGGGCAGGCCGTCAAGGGGGGCCTTTTTCCACCCATTTTTACAACGTCCCTGTCCAAAATTCTAGAAAGTACTTTCCAGAAAAGTTAGCCCCTACTCCAAGGAACACATATCTTAAATTTCAGCTTTCTAGCCAAAGGGGTTTTGGCAGGCCGTCAAGGGGACACTTTCCCCCTTTTTGCCCGTTCCGGTAGGAATTTCCAAAAATCCCGTCTTAGTGGACGTCTACCCCGAAAGAGGAACCTACATAACAAATTTCAACTTCCTAGCTTCAGCGGTTTGGGCTGGGCGATGTTGAGTCAGTCAGTCAGTCAGTCAGTCAGTCACGTTATTCTTTTATATATAGAGATTACAGCTCTGTCGTGTACGGTAGTAGATTATTTTTCAAATTCATTAGTTGGTCAAGATTTCTAGAACCTCGTTTACGCAAAATTGTCAGTAAAGTAATTACAGATAATTCATATTATGCGCATTCGGAAAATATCTTGTTATCAATGTTGTTTGATGATAGCAAAGAAAAGCGCGACTATGCTATCAAGATAATTCTACGCTATCGAACCGATGTTGACGACCCAACGGGACTTAGAGCTTATAAAAAACCAGATATAAACTTTTATTGCACAAGTTACACGGAAATGATCAATATGAATGACATAAATGACGTATTTGAACCACCATTCACGCGAAGCATTCCATACGATACTTTGAAAGAATATTTAAATCAATATGATCCACCGTTTAATGATCCAAAAATTCCATCACACATACAAGAAACAGAACGACACGTTCAATTGCTAGCTAGCGTTTCCAAACGAGTTATACCGGAAAATGTAGAGGCTGTTATGGCGACGACATTAGAGAGCCGTGCGAAATTGCCCAGACTTGAAAGCAAAAAAGACTTCAAACAGTAATTTTTTCTTTTTTCTTTTCTATTACTAAGTTAAATTAATTTTTTCATTTACATATGTTCTGACTAAATAAATTTCTAAGGAGAAAAAATAAATAAAATAATAAAAATAAATAAAATAAATAAAAAATAATAAAATAAAGTGCCAAAAATGGTGATTTTTTAAAATGTTTGTATGGGGAACCCCCCAGGGGAGTTCCAGGGGGTGTGTCACTGGAATGGGTGGATCGGCCCTCCAAAGTTAGTGGGGGTCGGTCATACATTTGGACTCGATTGGGGCACTCTAAATGGGTCAAAGTGTGATATTTCAAAACTTGACCCTACGGGACAAAAGTCAACAGTTGGGGGGTAGTAGAATTCGTTTTAGAGGTATGGTTCCTTCGTCACAGTTTCTTATTTTGATCCCTAGACTACGATTTTCCCTGAGACATGGGCGATTTTTTGGCCTCCCCACAAATCGACCCGGCCTAATAATTATATATCTACCATCGTTTTTAAGACTATTAGGTTTAATATATCAAATACCCATTAACCGATTTGTCCCAAATTGGGTGGACATAGTTAGGAGATATAACTTTTCTTCATTTACAATTTTTTGAAATTTTGCTGCTGTTTTCTTAGCCTGAAATTAACTTTAGACTTAAAACGCGTTTTTCTCGCAACCATGAGTTCAAAATCGGCTGCCACTGTACAGCCAAGGTGAGTCAACCGATTTCGATCCAGTTTTTTTTTCGTAGTCAACAAAAAACAAGTTATTGTCGTGGCCCTTTTTTTGAATTTCAGTCAAATAAATTTTATATTCCCAAGTAAAATTGTTTTTTCTTGCCTTTTTTCGAATTTTCAAGTTTGTGTGGCAACTTTGTTAAAAAAAAATTTAAATAAAAATCGGGCCACGATAGGGACTAGAGAATTTATCTGGTATTAAGAATCACTTTACATTTATATTTTCCAATAATTAATGAAGGCTGTACAGTAGAGCGTACCACCTTACAGGCAAAAAAAAAAGTTCGCCGTACACCCTCCAATATGAAGTATTTTTGCAAGGAGGTTTTAAAAAAAACATTTAATTTTTTTTTCCGAACGTAGGGGTCGCCATTTTACATTTTTCATTATATCTTTGACATTTACAGTCGGATCTTAAAGTATGATACATCGATGTTTTTCTCTCAAGGAGACCAGTGTTTTTCTCTCGAGGGCCATTGACCTCAAGTATCCCGTTCTAGTAGTTAGCCACCAGATCTCAGTTGCTACCACCCTAATATACCACCCTAATGTCAGAAAATTAAAGCTCGCAAAAAATCATTAAAATTTTGCTAATGAAGTTTTTCGATAAACCCAGTAGAATTTTTTTTTATATATTGGTTGCCGAACGTATTGGATTTTTCCTTTATAGCAAAACACTGGTGTCCTCGAGGAGACCTACCCTACATTCGGTAAGAAAAAAAAAATTTTTTTTTGAAATTGCCTTGCAAAAATACTTCATACTGGAGGGTGTACGGCGAACTTTTTTTTGAGGTACGGTCTACTGTACAGTGGCAGCCGATTTTGCCGTTTTTAAAAAAGGCTAATAATAAAGTGGCAACCCTGGCGATTTTGGTTGGAGAAATTTAAAATTAATATTTTTTAAAAATACTACAATAATATATACTTTAAATAAAAATATGATATAGTAAAAATGTTGTTATTTGAATTTTTGACAACCGTTTAATTATGCCCCTTAAAATTCAATTGTTACAGTATTTAACCCCTTAAGATCTCAAGACCGCTTTTTGGCGGCCGTGGGCGATTTGAGGCCTTTTAAGTTGGAGAGGAATTTTTTCACGAGAAAAATAACTTTGTTAAAGATTTAAAACATATGTATTTTTGTTTTTCAAATTGCAAATAAAAAACAACTTTTTAGTTAATTTGGTTTGTCATTTTTAAATTTACTACAAATACTTTTTTGGTGTGAGTTATTTTAACAAAGATGTTTCAAATTTAGTTATCGCACTTTACGAAAATTTAGTTAATTAATGTAAAATTTTATGTTTTTTCTCTCATCGTTTGTCAAAATATTCGCTGCTTTAACTTTTTGGATAACACATTAAATTATAAAAACTTCTTTGTCTTCATTATGGCTTTATTAATTGTTAGTTAACGAAGCTTTCCACTTTATGAACACGTCTTTACTTAGAAACGCCATATTTTTTGTTTTTCTTTGGAAATTTATATTAAACCAGTAAATTTGGCTAGAAAAGAGCTGTTTTTGTAGGTAATAAAAACTACTAGCTTTACAAAGAAAAAATATATTTTTGCCATAGTTATACAATCAGAACTGGGTAATTATTTAAAATATATAGATACTACCTCAAATTTCGTTAATATATGTACATGTATAGACATATATGATTGCATATGAGTGTATAGACATTGACCCATTTCTTACCAATGTAACTTTAAAATTACATTAATTTTAAAAAATTGTCAAAATTCTAAGTTTTAAGATGTCATGAAACGCTTTTTTGATTAAGAAAATTTTACACAGGGGTATGGCATCACCAAAAAAATATGTTATAAAAATATCGTTGTCACTATATGGCACTTTGTTCAAAAAATTGACAATTTTCTTTTTTTATTTAAATTTAAATAACAACAAACAACAAAGCAATGGTAGCATTCGGCAGAGAAACCTTAAACTGATACCGGTGACTTGCAGCGCTTTGTGATTACTTACTCTGCTGAACGATGTTTTCTTTTTTTTGTTTTTAAATACATTTTTTCTATATTTTCCTTTAATTTTTTAAATTTGTTGTTTTGGAATTATATTTGTGTGTTTTTATTTGTCAATCATACAAAACAAACATTTTTTAAAATCAACAACAACAAATGTAACACTATTTGATCAAAAGTAGCAAACAATGGGTGCGTTCGGCAGATACAATTTGACAGTCAACAGTTCTACAACAGTTGTGCAACTATCTGCTGAACGACCTGATCACTAATCGCTCAGTCTGAGCGCTCAGGTAGCGCTGTCATATTTTGGTAGCGTAAAAAATGTTTGCTACTTTTGAACAAATAGTGATACATTTGTTGTTGTTGATTTTAAAAAAATTTTGTTTTGTATGAATGACAAATAAAAACATACAAATATAATTCAAAAACAAAAAATTTAAAAAATCAAAGGAAAATATAGAAAAAATGTATTTAAAAACAAAACAAAGAAAACATCGTTCAGCAGAGTAAGAAATCACAAAGCGCTTCAAGTCACCGGTACCAGTTTAAGGTTTCTCTGCCGAATGCTACCAATGACTCAGAAAAAAGAACGTATAAAATCGAAATTTTCCTCATAAATTTAAATAATTTTGGAATCTTCTTTGAGTCCGAAAAAGTAACCCTCATTTAGAGACAGCTTTTTAGATTGTAGAGACAACATTTTGGATTGTTTTCTGAGGGTTCTATTTTCTTTCAAAAAAAGAGTGTTTTCAAACAAACAATAATCATTTTTATGAGCCATTTATGAATCTTAGTTGTGAGCGCTCCGAAATTGCTGGCTGGATATGGTAAAATTTTGACGTTAGCAAACTTTGTTGTAACTTTAAAGTCACATTGGCAAATAACATACTATACTAAATTTTTAAATTTTTAATTACACAATACTTATTTCGTTGTTATGCAGAAGTGTTTGTGATAATAAATTTCTCAACGAATTATCTATTATTGAAGAATAATTTGTTATTTGATGAAAGAGAAATTATAAATGTATATCTCTTAAGCTGAATACGAGTTCCTAAATAGCTAAATTTGGTGTTTTCTTTTTGGTGTTTATGATTAATATTGGTATCATAAACATAAAAAATTAAAAATTTCTTTGAAATCGGTCAAAAAAAAAGTTGGAATTGTCCCGCAACCTTACAAATATGCCACTATGAAAATAAGTACGGTGTGAAAAATAATCTCCAAAAAAGTTTTGTTTAGAGGTAGCAGATCGCAATTGAAGTTTCAAGGTTGCACTTGTTACATAATTTTTAACTAATTAAAAATAATGTAAAAAAATTAGATAAATTATTTGATCATATATTACCGTGACATACCAAATATAGAAAACTCTGGAATTTTCTGGAAGAAAATATCGCGAGATACGTGATTTACTAAAGATATCAATCTGGCAACGTAACACTACAGTTAAGTATAGACCTCAGCATATGCTATTATATAAAGTTAAATGCCATAAATAATGTTAAGCTTCTAGTATGTTCTACAACCAACTTAATTTTTTTTTCAATTCAGTAAACGCATTTTATTTTTTTTTTTAATTCACTGAACGTAATTTTATTTTTTTTAATTCACTGAACGAAAATAAAATTGAACGAATTCTGTGGTGAATTAATTCAGTAAGGAATTAATTAGTAAGGAATTAATTCACTTATTTTCCGTTCTATTTATGAAATTGAACTCGTTCACCAGTGAATTAATTCATTTGATTTAATAAAGAGAACTATTGCAATGGAATTAATTCTTTAAATTTATTGTTGGATGAACGCGTTTAGTAGAACAAATTCAGTGAATTACTTTAGAAAAGGAATTCATTCAATTCTAGAGAAAATTGAATTCTATTGGTAGTGAATTCATTCAAAAAAGAATTAATTCTTCAAAGCTCTGCTCAGCAGCGTTGATGATCACAAGACAAAACGCACTCTATTGATCTCATGTTGTTTTGAAATTTCACAGCCTGCACCCAGCTAAAAAAATTGTTGTCCCAACCGAATTAGGTTCCAACCGAATTTACGAGGTTGTCGCAACCCCATTAATGGGGTTGACACAACCGAATTCTGAGGTTGCAACAACCGAATTTAGAGGTTGTGGTAACCGAATTCGGTTGGTGCAACTGAGTTACGGGGTTGTGATAACCGAATTCGGTTGCTGCAACCGAATTACGGGGTTGTGACAACCGAATTCCGTAGTGGCAACTGAAGTGTGGGGTTAGGACAACCGAATCTAGAGGTTGTTACAACCGAATTTATTAGAGAACGAGGTTGTCTCAACCGATATTTTCTGTTATTTAAGCTGAAAATCTACACAATTTTCTTGAAAAAAACGCATTTTATTAAATTTTTATACATGTTATTAATGAATTAAACATAATACTTTAGATTAATTTTAAACTTACTTCCGAAATTTAAATACATAATAAAGAACATAAAATAAATTAGAAAATATTTTATTGTCAATCTTAAGAGAAAAAATAACTTTAATTTTTTTGAAAGCATGTTATGTACTACTTTAAAATAGAGGTCATTTAGTAAAATTTGTTAAAGAAGGAATTTTGTTTGCTCTTATTTAAAATGCAAGTACTACAATTTTCTCTTCAATGAAGTATATACGCTTTCTTTCAAAAAAAAGACTACTTAAAGTCCCGTTTCACATGGAATAATTTTTGTTGTGGCAATTCTTGTCAAATCTCTTTTGAAGTTGCTTTAATCAGTGTTGCCATTTCAGTGCTTTTCGGGTAATTTTTGGTGCTTTTTCCCTTCTTGTACCCGGTGATTTTTTACAAATACCCGGTTAAAAAAAGCGGGTATTTACAGTGCTTTTTGAGATTTCTGGCAGTGCTTTTAGTGCTTTTTGTACAGTTTATATTTTTGGTATTTGTTCTCGTTTTTTTAATTTTTCTTCAATTTTCTGTCAAAGTTGAAAAAATAATACGAACTAAACAAAAATACATTTTTTCACAATGTTTGTAGTACAATTTTAAATAGCAACTTCGATATATTTAAACTTCAAAATTTTTAGATTTTAGTTTGGTGCTTTTTAACTCCTTTTTTGGTTATTTTTTGAACTTTTTTACACGATTTTACAAAGCTAAAATGTGTTTTTAAATTCTTGACTTAAATTTTTCAAAAAATTAGTATCGTGCTTTTTACCCCATTTTTGGTAAATTTTTACCCTTTTTACCCGTTTTCAAAATCCTCACGGTGCTTTCCTGCCTTCAAAAGTTGGCAGCACTGGCCTTAATGTTAACACAGAGAAATATTTTTCAGCAATTTTCATTTTTCTTTAATTTAAAATGAAATTAATGAAATAAAATGAATGAAAAACAGAACAAATTGCGGAGAACAAGCAACTCTGTACCAATTACCACTCTTCTTCCCCTCTCTACAACAAACTCAAAAGTTGCTCTCTGTGAAATGGGACAAAGATGTATGCATTGTTTTAAAGAAAGAACACTAAAAGAAGTGCCCGTTCATTCAAATAAATAAAGCTTCCCTATTGTTCACAGAAAGAGTACTAAGCACAAAAAGTACGTTTTATTTTTTTATTTAGTGCCCTAAAAGATGGATTTCTTTTAAAGGAAAAGTAATTTATCAAATATACTGCTTCTGAAGAAAAATTTTCTGAAAAAAAATTTTCTTTTTTTTAAAGTGTACTAAAAAGAATTCTTTCTTACAATAAAGTACCAAAGGAAACACCATTCCTTCAAATAATGAGTATTAACAAGATAATAGTAGTCTTTTTTTACAAAAAGGGAGTCTAAAATAAGTAGTAATACTTTCAGGAATGGGTACTTCTCATTCTTTGAAAGGCAACGGTTCTTAATTTGCGTTTTCTTTAAGAGATAGAAATAATTTTTTATGTACTTATCGTTCTTTTCATGCTCACATAAAGAGTATAAAAGGCTTTTCTCCTTTTTAAAGAAATAGTAATAACTAAAGATCCATATTCCTAAAAAAGGATTTTCTGCTTAAGTAAATGCCCTTTCTTTAAAAGGTAAAAAAATACTATTTCCAGCATAAAAGTAATATCGTATCTTCGAAGAAATACTGAGAAAATTAGCTTTCTTTGTAATTATTTTGTTACTCTATCTAGAAAAGGATACACTCTTCTAAAAGAAGGGTACTTCTAATATTGCATTTTTGAAAAACGGTACCCTATATGTGTTTTTCGAATAACAGTTTTCTTTTTAAAAATTTACTAAGTACTTCATAAAAAATCCCTTTAAAGAAGTACTTTTTCAAAAGTGTCGTATTTTTTAATTCTCCTTCGGATAGTGATATCTGTATTAGCATTTTTATTATTATTTCTAAAAAATTCATTTTTAGCACTCTTTCAAAAAACGTAGTCTTTCGAAAAATTTTAAAGAAGGGATACTTTTTTGATTTTTTTAGACAAGAATACTTTTTTTATCACAATTGATGAAAGTTTGATTTTTTAGAACTTTCTCAAGGAAAATGTGCTGGTTTTAGTACTCTTTCATTAAAAGCAAGTTTTTTTTTAAAGTTATGAACTATTTAAAGTAGTATGAATGCCTTTAAGTACTCTGTCGAAAGCACAAACCTCATTTCTCCCATCTTTCATTGAATGTTTTTTTAATTAATATTTAAATGAAAATATACTATTTGAAGTACTCTTTCGAAGAAAAAGAGTAACTATTTTTCTTAATATTCACCCAAGAATTAAACGTGGTTTTGGAAGCACTGTAATAGAAGAGCTTCTTTAAGCTCTGGTGGCCCTTTCTACAAAATAAATGCAGGATTGTTCTTACTTTAGTGAGTTTTTGTAAGTCATATAACATAGAAAATTAGAGAAAAGAAGCTCTTTTAATTACACACAGTGTTGTAATTTTTTTGCAAGGACGTCTAAACTAAATAAAAGACAAACAACTAATTTTTTTTAAAGTGTGAGAAGAGTCGAAAGATTACTTAAAAGTAGTGCTAAAACGAAAATTTACTTGATCAGAAGAGTTAAAAAGTATAGTTCCTTCTACGAGTAACAACGCAATCTCATATACCTAAATTGTCCTATTGCAAGTCAGAATTTTCACTATCTTAAAAATATTTCTCTTGCCAGTACCATGAAACTGAAGATCGGAATTTCCATATTACAAAGAAACTGTTTCCTATATTCCTTGACTGACTGAAATAAAACAATAAGGATTATCTCTCTGACATCTAATTATTTTGATCTTTCTACTTACGATACACGAATTATGTTATAGATGCTGGTACTTTTTTCAATTTTGATATACATATGTAGTCTGTTAACCCGATATTTCCTAAAACAGATTCAGGAAGCTTAATTTCTTGTCCACTTTGAGTAATTTCTGATTTAATTATTCATTCAAATTGCCTTCGCATTCGTTAACACCAATTATAAATAAAGCAGCTGCAAAAATTAATAGGCAAACACATAACGCTTATTATAAAGCATAAAATGTTGGTATAACTTTTCTTTTCTATAATTTTTTGATTAAATTGAAGTCAAATGTTTTCTGTTTGTTTTTATATATTTTTTGAAGTATAAAAAAACTCAAATACAGTTCGGTGTTCATAACCGAATCACAGGCAAATTCGGTTGCAATAACCCTATTTGAAATCAATTCGGTTGTAGCAACCCCATTAATAGTAAATACCGTTGTGACAACCGAATTCGGTTGCTACAACCTCTCAAATTCGGTTGTGGTAACGTAATTCGGTTGCTGCAACCGAATTCAGTTGGAACAACCTCATTTCGGTTGGAACAACCCCATTTCGGTTGGAACAACCTCTTTTCGGTTGCAGCAACCTAATTCCAACCGAATTTTTCTGAGGGTGTGCATAAAATTTTAATAAGAACAAAATAACAAACCGATAACAATAAATGAATAGCGATTTGGTTAAAATTAAAATCAGTGACGAGTTGATGAAATCGACGTACATTATAATGTACGCCACTCGCCAAAGGGTTAACCGATTCGTCCCAAATTTGGTGCACATGTAGAAAACTGGGAGATGTAAATTTTATTCATATACGATATTTAGAAATTTTTGCTGTTTTCTTAGCATAAAATTAATTTACGCGTTTTCCCACAATCATGAGTTCAGAATCGGCTGCCATTGTACAGCCAAAGCGGGTAAACTGATATCGATGTGGTGTTTTTCTTTTGTAGTCAACAAAAATCTGTAGTCCTTATCGTGATCCTTTTTTTAAATTTCGGTCAAATAAATTTTATATTCCCAAGCAAAATTGTTTTTTCTTGCCTTTTTGAAGTTTTTAAGTTTATGTGGCAACTTTGTTAAAAAACAAAAAATTAAAAAATAAAATTCGAGCCACAATAAAGACTAGAGAATTTATCTGGCATTAAGAATCACTTTACATTTTTATTTTCCGATAAATAATGAAGTCTACACAGTGGCAGCCGATTTTGTCTTTTTTAAAAAAAGGCCAGTAATGAAGTGGCAACTCTGTCGATTTTGGCTGGGGAAATATAAAAGTGATATTTTCTAAAAATGCGACAATAACATGATTTTTAAATAAAAGAATAAAATATTAAAAATTTTATTAATTGAATTTTTGACAACCGTTCAAATATGCCGTTTTAAATGCTGTTGTTACAGTATTTATCCCCCTTAAAAAGTCAAACTTTAAGTTAATTTGCAAGGATATCTGTTATCCTTCTTAAAATTAAAATCAGTGTCATGTATAATGAAAGTGCTTGGTAAGTAAATTTCAAAAGTGTAACAGACTGGATTTTTCGATGACACCGCTTACAAGTAGTTAGGAAAAAACTTTAAAAAACTTGAGTTTACAAGTAGTTGGGAAAATACCTCAAAAAACTTGAGTTTTTTTAATTTGCAAAAACCGCGAATAATTATTATTATTATATAATTTATAAACCACAATATTCATAATTTTTGCTGAAATAAAGATCAGATTTGAGAAATTTGCTGACATAGGGCATGATCAAGTTGGATTTTTCCTTATAAATACATTTTTAGAAAATTTAGAAATTTTAACTAAAATATGAATGTAAGTACTAGGGATGCCAATCGTGGTATTGGAAAATCCCGGGATTCGGGACTACGGTATTTTTCGGGATCCTGGGATTTCGGGATTTAAATTTTCCTTTATTTGTAAAAATTTTTATGTTATAATTTTTTTATAGAATAAAGCGTTTTATAATTATTTAATAGATGTTAATTAATAATGTGGTACATTTTATGAATATTGAAACATCTCAGTCAGAATTTGACAGTGGTACAAAAAATCAAGTACTTGCATACCACTGGGTAACCGCGATGTTAAAAATAAATGACTGGCAGAACACTCATTTGGGACGCTTTGCCAGCGTTTGCAAAAATCATTTTGCCAGTATTTGTTTTACAAAACATCACGGCAGGGCAAAAAAGAGATACATATGAACTTTTTTTAAATTTTATTTTGGAAAATATAATTCCAAACTACCTATTTATTGGTTTTGCCAAAGTTAAAAATTTTGTTCCTCCAGTACTTTTCCGGCGCTTTTTGAACTGCCGGTCCTTTTGTCTATTGAAGTTATCATATTGGAAATGGGAAAGCAATTTTTGTTAGTACTTGTACCACCTGTTAAAATACCTTGCCATCGCTTTCCCGTTTGTATTTTTCTCTCTGGGTAATATATGAAGGCAGATTTTAAAACAGATTCGTTGCGATAACCTTGCCAACTAAATCGTGTAATTACAGCAACAAAGTTATTTGGTTATCGTCATCAAATGTTTTCATGGAAGAATTCAAACTTACAGTCCCAGTTTCAGAAATCGAATTTCGCTTGGAAGACTAAATCGGTAAAATAACACACAAACTTGATTTTTCGCATGTATTACTCAAAAACTCAATATTGTTTACCAAAATTTCAAATTTTTCTGCAAAGTCTTTGCATAGTTTACTCGAATAATCTACTTAATTTATAATTTTACCAATATCTTGGCATCAATTTCTTGTCAATATGAGAAAATTCAAGAAAAAACGTAGGTAATCTAAAATTGCTCACTTTGTTTATTTGCGTTTATATTAATATTAAAAAATAAGAAAATCCCGGGATTTTTGAGAAATAATGCCGGGATTCGGGATTTTGCCAATCCCGAAAATCCCGGGATTCGGTATTTCCCGTTTGGCATCCCTAGTAAGTACTAAAGGAATTAAATTTGCTAAAATCTCAAAATTTATTTAACAAATTGTGAAAATAATCTGTTGAAGGCATGTCCCCATCCGGATTTCATTCTTGCCTAAGACACTTGCATTTATTATACCCTACACCACTACGTGGAGAGTAGGAATACCGATTCCGGGATTTTCGGGATCGGTCTTGCAAAAATCCCGAGATTTCCGATTTCATCATTTGGCATATTTTATATCTTTTTTCATTTGTTTTTATTTTTATATTCGCCCTAAATCACATAAATCTAATATCTTATTAAATGTTATTAAAGAACTAATTTTTCCCATTCATTAATAATATACTGAAATAGATTAGGTACAGATAAAATAAATCTGAATAAAAACCTTAATAATTAAAAATTTTAAGGGACATGTTTTATTTATTTTATTGATGATTTTATAAAATCATATCTTCATGGAAAATAATTTTGCCGACTAAAAACAGCAACTTTTTGTTAAATTAGAAAAATCTAACAATCTGCGTTTCTGAAATCAGCAGAGGTATGTGCTTAATATTTTTTGTAAGTTGATTTAAAAAAACTAATAATCACTAAATATTTCTGATGATTTCAGAAAAGTAGTAGTGCATTAAATTAATTTTAGCCAAATATAACTAAAAATTTGTATATAAAGCAGTGTTTTAGCTAAGTTTGGTTAAAAAGTTTCTTCAGAGGTAAATCGTAATTTGCTTAAATTTAACTGATAAGTATATTATTTCTTATATTTCGGAAATTTAACAATTATTTAGCAAACAAGTTCTGCTGATTTCAGTAGTTTTAATCGCGGAACCTTTTTTGCTAATTTTTAGTAGCTGTTCTGCTATTTTTACATACTTATTTCTATGAGTGTAGCTGTTTAAATCCAGATTCACAATGATGTAGTACTTCACTCTGAGTGGATTTTGTTCCTTTCTTTTTTGCACTTACATATTTTTTGTATCATGTTATCTCTATTTTACACACTCGCACTCTGCAGTGTGGAGTACTCCAGCATTGTGAATCCGGCTTAATTTATTTATTTCTTCATACTACAAGAAATAATAAGTGGATTTATAATGAATTATTTTAATTTGTAGGATTTATTTCAGCTATTTATTTTTAAAATAAAAATATGATGGAAATCCCGAAATCCCGAAAAATCCCGGGATCCCGATAAAGGATCCCGAAAAATCCCAGAATCCCGGGATTTAAATTTTCAAAATCTCGAATCCCGGGATTTGTAAAAACTAGTCCCGTTCGGCATCCCTAGTGGAGAGGGTGTAATAAGTTTGTGCTCATGTTTGTAACACCAAAAAATATTGGACCTAGACCCTAGATACACAGAGAATTATTTATTATTTTTGGATTGGCCATTGTTTAGGGAAAAATGGAAAATTAAATTTTTTATAAAGGGTAACCCATTTAGGACTGAAAGTCCATGAATATTTAAATTTTTTTTTTCCGAGAATTGGTACTACAGTCTTTGGCAAATTAAGTCATGGAGCGATATTCAGTTTAAAAACGCGTAAAAGTTATCCAAACATTTTATGAAAATGGTCGTTGTGCAAGAACGAGGTCAAATGGCCTCCTAGATCTTGCGATTTGACACCATTGGACTTCTTTCTCTGGGGTTATATGAAGAGTATGGTCGACGATTGCAGAGCTGAAGGACTAAATCATACGCGATATAAATGATATACAGCCCAAACTATGCCAAAAAGTCATGGAAAATTTCGATACGCGAATCTTGTGTTGCCAAAGAAGTCGCGGTGGACATTTAATGGATATGGTATTTCGTACGTAAATGCCAGAGACTAATAAATATGATACAATAAAAAAAGGCAGAAACTAGAGCTAGTCTGATTTGCAAATTAATAATGTGTTTATAGCTTTAGAAAAATGTTTATTCTTCTTATTAACCTCAAACCTACTAGAAAAATATAGTTTTGGCCAATTTTGATGTGTTTTATTTATAAAAAGAAATCTGCGATCTTATTGAATCACCCTATATTATAATTTTAGTTAAATTTTTCTCTGATACGGAGCATAGTAAAGCGCAAAAAATAGCATAACAATAATTCTCAGCTATAGGTCCTTGTCTTCAAAAAGTTTCGTTAAAAAATCTACAGCGGTTCAAGTTTGGTCATGGAAGGGTTAAGCCCGTTATCTCGACGACATTTGGTTCTAACAGCACGCTGCTATTTGCCTCACAACCAGGGAAAGAATGGCGTTATCGTGAGAGCAATTCGGTGAACAGTTAATTTCACGTAATGGACTAGTGCAATGGCCTCAAATACCTTGAGATATCACATCTCCGGTCTTTTTTCTACGGGCTACATAAAGTCTACATGAATAAGCCGGCTTTGATTGTGGAATTGGAAGCCAGAATTGGAAGCCAGAAATTTTCGAACGTACGATATCATGGAAAATTGGGACTTCAGAATAAAACATGTTAGCCATATTGAAAAAAAATAATCTTTAAAAATTCAATAATAATAATTGTAAGAAATTGTTTCTTTGAAATGAGTCGCACTAAACTGCTGGATATTTTTAAAAATATACCGTTTTCTCAAAAATATTGAAAATCTAAAAAACCTTATTATTCCGCATTATTAAAAATTTGTGTAAAAAACTAATGTTTGTTAAACCTGGAGTTTGCTAAACTGAAAACCGGGATTCCACTGTATATTAAATAAAACTATATTGATAAAATTTCTAACTTACACAAAATTAATAAACCGTCGTCACTTTACATAAAACAGTACTGGTTAAACACTTTTTGAGTGGTATTGGAATAACAAAAAAATATTGTTGTCCCAGTACTATTGTTTTTGTACCGTTGGCAAATTCTACATGGGACATTTCTTACCATTTGCAACTTTTGTATACATTTTCAGGGAAAAAACTAATATTTTTCAAATTTGCAATACGGCTTTCACTTAAAACTTCAATTTTTTTTAATATGTTCATGATAAGCAAAACAGTTTGATTAAAAATTTGTAAACGGGACCAAAAAAGTTTGTTATATAAAAAGTTTTCTGCCGAACATCGGTTCGTTATAACCATCTTATTTTTTATGAAATATGTTAGCAAATGAGGTTGGGACCAGACATTTTTCGCTATCAAAAAGTTCGCTATAACCGGTGTTCATTAAAAGGGAACTGTACTGATTTTCAGCTTGGGATTTAAATTTGTGTCAAATAACATAATGCCAGTTTTAGAGTCAGAACTAAGAAAAATTTTTATCCTAAATATTTCTTCAGTTAGAAATTTTTTTTGAAAATTATTAATTTATTTAAAATTTTAGAAAAAAACGAGTAAAAAGGTTAAAGTCGGGCATGCCGACTATACAATACCCTACACCAGTCTGGTTAAAAGCCAACTAATGTTTGGATCCTTAATTCGAATGGGTTAAAATGAGGCTTGTGTCAAAATTTTCTATAATGTGAGTCAGCGCACCAAATTTCATTAAAATATCTTAATATTTCATTTCATTTATTCAGTCTATGGATACAAAATTCCTTACAGACTATGATGTTACAATTTTAGAATAATCTAAATATTAATTTATACATTATTTTATTAATTTACAAATTTAAACCCATCAAAATAGAATATAAATATTGCTTAAAGGCAGATTTTGATGCACAAAACTCTATTTGCGGTTTTAAATGAATTTGTTGATAATGATAAATGTCATTCAGTTGAATAAACATGCGGGTCAAAATGCTATTAAGACCATAATTGGTACGATGTAGTGGTACATTAAAAATATTGTTATACCTAACACTTCTAGGTGGAACATGAAATCTAATAAGACAAAGCAACTCTGAACAGTCAATACCACCACTAATAATATCAAAAACAAATAAAGCAGATTGCAATAACCTACGAAACTCAAGGGTTTCCAAACCTATTAATAAGCTTTTAGATCTGTAGGATGGTATAGGATCAACAAACGTAAAAGATGAGATTGCAAATTTAACAAATTTTCTTTGCACTCTCTCAATACGCGAGATATGAGTTTCACAATGTGGAGCCCATATAATAGCTGCATACTCTAATTTAGATCTGACAAAGGCAGTATAAATTAACTTCAATGTCATAGGATCAGAAAACTCAGCACAATTTCTCTTTAAGAAAGCTAACATAGAATAAGCTTTCGGAACGATATAGTCCACATGCTGTTTAAAGGACATCACTGAGTCAAAAACAACACCCAGATCCACTGTGGAATCCACAGAAACCAGATTATAGTCACCTATATTAAAGGTAGTATAAATAGGATTTAAAGACCTAGAAAACGAGATGTGGAAACATTTGTTGAGATTTAAATGGAGCTTGTTTAAATTACACCATGCAAGAAGATTGTTTAAATCTACTTGCAAATCTAAAACATCACGAACTGAGTCGATTCTATGAAATATTTTCAAGTCATCAGCATACAACAGAAATTTAACTTTATGAAAACAAGACGAAATGTCATTTATAAATAAATTAAATAGAAGTGGACCTAAGATGCTGCCTTGAGGTACACCGGAAGTTTGAATGTACGGATCAGAAAAGTAGTTTTCTATGCTAACTTTACAAACTCTATTGTGTAGATATGATTTAATCCAAATTAAAAAAATAGAATGAAATCCCATTTGATGTAACTTGGCAAGAAGAATGCCATGAGATACCTTATCAAAGGCTTTAGAAAAATCTGCATAAACTGTCTCAACTTGGCTACCTTGTTCTAAGGCTGATATACAGTATTCATTAAAAATTGCTAAATTTGTTGTAGATGATCTACCAGAAAAGAAACCGTGTTGATTAGGAGAAATCCATGATTTAGTAATAAAAAAAAGTCTTTTATAGAGAACATGTTCAAATATCTTAGACACACAGGACAACTTAGAAATAGGTCGGTAACAAGTTACATCATCCCTCTTTCCGTCTTTGAAAACCGGTGTAATTGTTGCCAACTTCCATCGGTCAATAAAAACACCTTCCTTAAGAGACAAATTAAAAATGTATGTCAATGCTAAAGTAATAGAAGATGCACACTTCTTTAATAAGTGAGCACATAAGCCATCAGCATCCAATTTGTAACTATCCTTGATTAGCAAAATGCCATTAAAAACCTCATCCTCAGAAATAACCATATAACCAATGTCTAACATAGACATGGAACTAGAAAAGCCAAAAATATTACCATTTGAAGGCTCAAAATTAGATTTAAAAAAGTCTGCAAACATATTCACAGATTCAGTGCAAGATTGGGATATTTTATCAGCGTATTTAACAGTAGATGGTATATCAGATACTTGTTTTCTAGATTTTACGAATGACCAAAAAGATTTAGGATTATTTTTAATATCATCTTCCTTTTCAAGAAGATACTGTTTGTACAAAAACTTATTTAAACAATTAAACTCACGTTGATAATGAATAAATTTATCTTTACAATCAGTAGATCCTGATTCCCTAAAACGTTTATGAAACTTATTACGAAGATTTTTAAGTTTCTTAAGACCACTAGTGTACCATGGCAACTTGTAAGGCTTAACCCTTTTAAGAGGAATATTTTCTTTACATATACTCAAAACTTTATCCAAAAATTGAGCATAACATGTTGATGTTGATAGCCCGGAAAAGATTTCCAACCAGTCAACTCGATTAAAAATAGAGTTAAGTACATCAAAATTACAAAAATTAAAATTGAAATTTAAAGAATTTAAAGATTGAGAGCATTTAAAAAATTCATATGATTCTATTTCAATGACTAGTGGCAGGTGATGAATATTAGAATGCGATATTGGCAGTAAACTCTCGTATAGTTTAAACTTACAATCCTGAGGAACAAAAATTAGATCCAAAAATCGGTTTAATTGATTAGCAATATGATTAATTTGGATTAAATTCAAACCAATCAAACTATCAATTACCTCAATTTCATGAAATTTATTTACATTACATTTACATTTGCGACCTGCAGTTTGTAACCAAGCCAATTTTGGGGGGACCCTTATATGGGCACTAGTTCTAAACATGGACCGATGTTCACCAAAATCAATAGGCTGCGTTATTGGGCCAATGTAGGTCTGTGTACCAAATTTCATCAAAATATCTTAATATTTACGACCTGCAGCGTATAAACAGTATAATTTTGGTAGGACCCTTATATGGGCACTAGGTCCAAACATGGACCGATGTTCACCAAAATCAATAGGCTGCGTTATTGGGCTAACATAGGTCTGTGTACCAAATTTCGTCAAAATATCTTAATAATTACGACCTGCAGCGTATAAACAATATAATTTTGGTAGGACCCTTATATGGGCACTAGGTCTAAACATGGACCGATGTTCACCAAAATCAAACTTGTTCGTCCTTGGACCAACATAGGTATGCATACCAAATTTCATCAAAATATCTTAATAGTTGCGACCTGTAGAGTGCGCACAAGATTGCATGGACAGACAGACAGACGAACGGACGGACGGACAGACGGACATCGTTAAATCGAAATAAAAAAAAATTCTGAACCGATCGGTATACTATAAGGTGGGTCTACGACCAATATTTTTTGGTGTTACAAACATCAGCACAAACTTATAATACCCTGACCACATAGTGGTGTAGGGTATAAAAATAGGCCTTAGTTCTGACTATTAAACTGGTCAATAATATTTATACTTTAAATATTTACTTCAAAATATTCAAGTAAAGTATTTACCCAGGTCTGTATAGCCGAACATATTTTATAGTATAAGTACACTCACCGTTAATTATGAGAAAATATTTGTTTTGAAATTTCAAAGGATTTTTCTAGAGCCCAAATAAACATACTTGGAACATATTAAGGTGAATTTTGTCAGAGTGTTACACTAATAAAATTTTATTTAAAATTTAATGAGATATTTTTAACATGCCTTTTTGAATGTATTTATACCCTACACCACTATGTGGTCAGGGTATTATAAGTTTGTGCTGATGTTTGTAACACCAAAAAATATTGGTCGTAGACCCACCTTATAGTATACCGATAGGTTCAGAATTTTTTTTTATTTCGATTTAACGATGTCCGTCTGTCCGTCCGTCCGTCTGTCTGTCTGTCCATGCAATCTTGTGCGCACTCTACAGGTCGCACCTATTAAGATATTTTGATGAAATTTGGTACGCAGACCTATGTTGGCCCAAGGACGAACAAGTTTGATTTTTTTGAACATCGGTCCATGTTTAGACCTAGTGCCCATATAAGTGTCCTACCAAAATTATACTGTTTATATGCTGCAGGTCGTAAATATTAAGATATTTTGATGAAATTTGGTACACAGACCTATATTGGCCCAATAATGCAGCCTATTGATTTTGGTGAACATCGGTCCATGTTTAGACCTAGTGCCCATATAAGGGTCCTACCAAAATTATACTGTTTATACGCTGCAGGTCATAAATATTAAGATATTTTGACGAAATTTGGTACACAGACCTATATTGGCCCAATAACGCAGCCTATTGATTTTGGTGAACATCCATGTTTAGACCTAGTGCCCATATAAGGGTCCTACCAAAATTATACTGTTTATACGCTGCAGGTCATAAATATTAAGATATTTTGATGAAATTTGGTACACAGACCTATATTGGCCCAATAATGCAGCCTATTCATTTTGGTGAACATCGGTCCATGTTTAGACCTAGTGCCCATATAAGGGTCCTACCAAAATTATACTGTTTATATGCTGCAGGTCGTAAATATTAAGATATTTTGATGAAATTTGGTACACAGACCTATATTGGCCCAATAATGCAGCCTATTGATTTTGGTGAACATAGGTCCATGTTTAGACCTAGTGCCCATATAAGTGTCCTACCAAAATTATACTGTTTATATGCTGCAGGTCGTAAATATTAAGATATTTTGATGAAATTTGGTACACAGACCTATATTGGCCCAATAATGCAGCCTATTGATTTTGGTGAACATCGGTCCATGTTTAGACCTAGTGCCCATATAAGGGTCCTACCAAAATTATACTGTTTATACGCTGCAGGTCATAAATATTAAGATATTTTGACGAAATTTGGTACACAGACCTATATTGGCCCAATAACGCAGGCTATTGATTTTGGTGAACATCGGTCCATGTTTAGACCTAGTGCCCATATAAGGGTCCTACCAAAATTATACTGTTTATACGCTGCAGGTCATAAATATTAAGATATTTTGATGAAATTTGGTACACAGACCTATATTGGCCCAATAATGCAGCCTATTAATTTTGGTGAACATCGGTCCATGTTTAGACCTAGTGCCCATATAAGGGTCCTACCAAAATTATAATGTTTATACGCTGCAGGTCGCAAATATTAAGATATTTTGATGAAATTTGATACACAGACCTATGTTGGCCCAATAACGCAGCCTATTGATTTTGGTGAACATCGGTCTATGTTTAGACCTAGTGCCCATATAAGGGTCCTACCAAAATTATAATGTTTATACGCTGCAGGTCGCAAATATTAAGATATTTTGATGAAATTTAATACACAGACCTACATTGGGCCAATAACGCAGCCTATTGATTTTGGTAAACATCGGTCCATGTTTAGACCTAGTGCCCATATAAGGGTCCTACCAAAATTATAATGTTTATACGCTGCAGGTCGCAAATATTAAGATATTTTGATGAAATTTGATACACAGACCTATATTGGCCCAATAACGCAGCCTATTGATTTTGGTGAACATCGGTCTATGTTTAGACCTAGTGCCCATATAAGGGTCCTACCAAAATTATACTGTTTATACGCTGCAGGTCGCAAATATTATATTTTGATGAAATTTGGTACATAGACCTATGTTGGCCCAAGGACGAAGCCTATTGATTTTGGTGAATATCGGTCCATGTTTAGAACTAGTGCCCATATAAGGGTCCTACCAAAATTATAATGTTTATACGCTGCAGGTCGCAAATATTAAGATATTTTGATGAAATTTGATACACAGACCTATGTTGGCCCAAGGACGAAGCCTCTTGATTTTGGTGAACATCGGTCCATGTTTAGAACTAGTGCACATATAAGGGTCCCCCCAAAATTGGCTTGGTTACAAACTGCAGGTCGCAAATATTAAGATATTTTAATGAAATTTGGTGCGCTGACTCACATTATAGAAAATTTTGACATAAGCCCCATTTTAACCCATTCGAATTTCGGATCCAAACAATACACCAAACTGGTGTAGGGTATTGTATAGTCGGCATGCCCGACTTTAACCTTTTTACTCGTTTTATTTTATTTATTTATTTAATTTTTTTCACATATCCTGCACAACAAGATTAAATCTTATAATTAAAGTACAGGAAAGCAGTTTGTAGAAATTAGACATTGCAAATTTTATAAAACTTAAAACTACATTTTAACATATAAGTATCATAATTTATTTTATTATCACAAATTGTTAAAAACAAATATAAAATAATTTGGTAATTTCGTCAAAATGTCAACAAAGATAGAAACAAAACTAAATATCGGCAAACAAATTGAAAAGAAATTGTTTAAAGTTGTATGCGTTGCTGTTGAGTTGTTGGTTTGCTGGAAGGTATCTCCAAAGACGTGCAGCATTTATATAAAAATGCCATTCAGACACATGATATCGATGATTTGGTATTATAGTCTTTTTACCCCTAGGGGATAAGGCAAATTCTATAACAGTATACAGATATAGAGGGTTTTTCTTGTAAATAATTTTATGGTAAAATAAAAGTACCCGAATTTTTAGAAGATTTTCAAAAGATACGCCATAGAGTTTAGTCGCAAATGATGAAATACGTTCAAGCCTCCTTAATCCATAGACATATCTGACAATATTGTTGTACAACACAGTTAACTTGCGCTTACTAACAGCATCACAATTTTCAAAAAGCTCACAACCATATATTAAGCCAGGAATTAGATACGATTTTGCGAGTAGTATTCTAATTTTTAATGGGGTGAAAAACTGTGTTGACCAGAGGGACCTTAATTTAGCATAGATTTGACCAACAAGTGAGTTTATATGGTTTGTCCAAGTTAAATGTTTGTTAAACAGTATTCCGAGATTTTTAGCTACTTCAACGATCTCAATTCTTCCTCCATTTAAAACTATTTCACTCTCCAAAACCGGTACACTACGTTGTCTATGAACTAATATACACTTAGATTTTTGTGGATTTAGACAAAGCCCATTTGCTGAAGCCCATGAATGTATTTTATCCAGATCATAATTAATGTTCTTAATGTTTTCCTCAATCGATTGCATTGGGCTACTCAAATACAATTGGACGTCATCTGCATACATGTGCAGTTTACAATATGATAGCTGATTAGGCAAATCATTCACATACAACGAAAAAAGGAGAGGGCCAAGAATCGACCCTTGTGGCACTCCTCTAGTAAGGGTTAACGAATTGGACCAAATATCATTTACAAATACAGATTGCGTACGTTCAGATAGATATGAAAATAAAAGCTGAGTTGCTGTAGAAGAAAATTTGAAAAAATTTCTTAATTTCATACATAAAATGAAGTGGTCCACCATATCAAAGGCTTTAGAGTGGTCGAGCAGTACTAGGAAATTTACTTTACCATCATCTAGTTCACGTCGAATATTTTCCGATACATCGATCAAAGCTGTGACACAGCTAGGATTTGGGCGAAAGCCAGATTGTTTATCGAACATCAGACCTTTATTCTCTATATATTTACTGATTTGCAAATGTAAAATCTTCTCTAATACTTTTGAAAGAAAGTATTAGAGAAGACGATATTTATAAGTCGCATAAATTTGCAGTGGATTTAGGATAATTGGGGGTTGTTAATTTAAAATTTTTTAAACTGAAGTGTGTATCAATATCTCAAAAACCTTTGTAAATATAGTCGCTCAAATCCAAAATATCAAAATTTTTTTTAAGGTTTTTAAAAAAAAAATTTAAATATAAGACAAAGTGCGATTTTAAATATCAAAGCCAATTTGGAAAGGAAAAAATCTAAAATCAGTATATGTGTCATATTGCATAAACAAATTTAATTATATGTAATTAAATTTAGACTTATAAAATAAAAAAATATCCCAGCCAGCAATTTCGGAGCGCTCATAAATAAGATTCTTAAATGGCTCATAAACACTCTTTATTTGGTAGAAAATATGAACCCTCAGAAAACAATCCAAAAATTTGTCTCTACAATCTAAAAAGCTGTCTGAAAATGAGGGTTCATTTTTCAGACTCAAAGGAGATTCCAAAATTACTTAAATTCATGAAGAAAATTTCGATTTTATACGATATTTTTTCTAAATCATTTCTGAGTACACAGGCGGCTCTTTTCGACGGGAAAAAGTGGAAAAATGTTTATGTTTTTGGAGCTAATTTCTGAGTCATTAATGATAATCTTTGTTTGCTGGGATATGTATATTTTACAGTACTAAAAATCTACTATACTATTACTAAGTTATTATACCCTACACCACTATGTGGTCAGGGTATTATAAGTTTGTGCTGATGTTTGTAACACCAAAAAATATTGGTCCTAGACCCACCTTATAGTATACCCATCGGCTTAGAATTTTTCGATGTCGATTTAACGATGTCCGTCTGTCCGTCCGTCCGTCTGTCTGTCTGTCCATGCATTCTTGTGCGCACTCTACAGGTCGCAAATATTAAGATATTTTGATGAAACTTGGTACACCGACTTATGTCGGCCCAAGGACGACGCCTATGGATTTTGGTGAACACCGGTCCATGTTTAGACCTAGTGCCCATATAAGGGTCCTAACAAAATTATATTGTTTATACGCTGCAGGTCGCAAATATTAAGATATTTTGATGAAATATGGTACACCGACTTATGTCGGCCCAAGGACAAAGCCTATTGACTTTGGTGAACAGCGGTCCATGTTTAGACCTAGTGCCCATATAAGGGTCCTACCAAAATTATATTTTTTATACGCTGCAGGTCGCAAATATTAAGATATTTTGATGAATTTTGGTACACCGACTTATGTCGGCCCAAGAACGAAGCCTATTGATTTTGGTGAATATCGGTCTATGTTTAGACCTAGTGCCCATATAAAAAATTGGCTTGGTTACAAACTGCAGATCGCCAATATTAAGATATTTTAATGAAATTTGGTGCGCTGACTCACATTATAGAAAATTTTGACACAAGCCCCATTTTAACCCATTCGAATTTCGGATCCAAACATTAGTTGGCTTTTACCCAGACTGGTGTAGGGTATTGTATAGTCGGCATGCCCGACTTTAACCTTTTTACTCGTTTTTTTCTAAAAACATCACATTTCATTCATTATTGAGATTGTTGCGAAATTATTGTGATTTTATATTTAAAGCATGCATAGGGAATCTTTCTACAATTATTTCCCGACGAACTCATTTTGAATGTGTACGAAAAAATGGCGATTTAAATATAAACTTTAAAAGTCGTAATAATTTCGCAAATAAATCAATAGTGAATGAAATCTGAATTTTTTGTACAGTAAATAATTTTTTTTAAGTATAAATTTAATTACAAAAGACTCTGAAGTTTACTTACCTTATTTATTTTTCAAGCAGTTACGAAAAAAATTAAAGCGTAATTTCGATTCTAAAATGATTCTCTGCTTCTAAAGCCTTAAATTTGATTTTTATTGCTAAAAATTAAAAAACTCGATATTTATTTAATATTATTGTGTTAAGATTCAATAAAGAATAGAAAAATTCAAAAATTCGTATCTTTAACAAAACGCCCTTTTAAAAATTTCAGGATTTTTTAAAATCAGTTAGAGGTTCTATATAAAAAAAAAATGGAACAAAAAAATTAAGTTTTTGATTTTTTCGATTTTTGAAATTGCAAAATTTTAATTTTTTTTATATACGAGTATATTTTTTGATAGGCCTAAACTGTAGCTATTATAGTTTTCGTGATATTTAAAAAAAATCTCGTAAAAAAACAAAAAATTTATTTTTTTTTTGAAATTTTAAATATTGCATAACCATCGAAAAAAAATGTTGTAATTTTTTTTTTCCTTTGGCAAAACTTCGTTATATGATGAAAGAAAAGTTCTGACAAAAATTCATCCAAATCGAAAGGGGTCGATTCCAACCATGGTTCGATTTGAGATGGAATGATCCATATGTAATCTTTTCAACCTTAGACCAATTTTACTTTCGAAAATATATAACCAAACTGTTCATTAATCTCAACAATATCATTCTACGTTTTTATGCAATTAGATTTCAAAAATACGACACTGTCCTTAGCCAATAAAAGGGCTAAAAGACGCAAAGAAGTAAAAATTAGTATTTTATAGTTTTTTTTAGAAATGAAAGGCTTTAAATGAGTTATTGAGATCTGATGTGTAAAATTCGATAAATATTTTTTTTGTTGAATTCACTTGATCCCCGAAATCAAATGTCTCAGTAAACATACATAGGGATCAAGTGTGTTCATGGTACAACACACTTGGTCCTTTTATGGCAATTTATATTTTTAATTATTACTCAAAAAGTTATAAACCCACAATATTTTCTTTAGAATAGAAGATACCTATTTCAGAAAGATTAAAAAAAAAATTTAAAGCAAAAAAATATTGAATAGTTTAGAAGATATTCGGCTTCAACATTTTCGGGATCAGGTGTGTCGCACTTCCAGTACTTCTTATTTATTTCTTAAAATCATAACATATGCGTAAGTTGTTTTCACGCTCATTACAAGTAATTGTTTGTTGTATAAGTATTAACAAGGGTTCGCTCGTTTGTATTAATCTTTTTTGATGATAATGATAATCTTGGGCTACTTTAAATTTCCATCCCTTACATAGAAGATGACTTCATTTTATGCCCAATTCTCATGGTTAACAACCCGCATATTTACGTAACTTTTAACATGTAATCAAAAATCTTTTGATGCTCTTTTCAATACAAAAAAAAAACATGTTGACCATTTTGGTATATTATTCACACAAATAACAATGGAAAGGGAGGATTTTTTCTTAACCAAACATTAAATAATTGCATGCGTGTTTAAAATATGTTCACTTTCTTGTAAAGGTCTATTTTTTACAAACAACTTTTTTATTCAGTTGAATAAAGAAAAGATTTTTTTTTTAATATTTGCAAACATTTGTATTTTAGTTCAGTGTTTAAAATTTTCCGTTTCTTATTCAAACTGCCAGTAACTTATAAACGTATTTACTTATAGCAAATATTTGCCAATGCTTTTATATTTTACATACAATAAAATCTTTTGTTGAAACATTTATAATTCAAATGCCCTAAATTTGGACGGTTGATAAGCAGACTTTGGTAGTTAAAAATCGAAAACGTTTCCTTAGGAAACTTGTTAGATTTTTTTAAATTAATTTTTCAATACAGAAATTAAAAACAAAAAAAGATGAAAGAACAGTTGGACCCCCTTATTTGCGCACTTATGTAACAGAGTTACTAGGGAAGGGGGATTTTTTAACCATCCAATGCTAAAGCCGCCAAAAAGCTGTTTTCAGAAGTTAAACAATTTTTGGCTAAATAACAATTTTTTTTATAAACTAGTTATATTATATCGATGGACAACATAATTTATTTCTTACTTTTCTGCCTTTAAAATTTTTTCGTACAAAGTCGGATTTCATAGCCAGAAGGATATCAAATCATAATTTCGTAAATTGGAAAAAATTAACTTTTTAGAACAGAAATATTTTTTTTGAAAAATCGTCACAAATATATTTACATTAGTTGTAATAAAAGCTAGTCTACACTCAGATAAAAAAGTTAGTAAAAAATTTGTAAACAGTTTCCAATCGCACTTTACTATTTTTATACTGATTTTTAGTACAATTTTTTTTTTTAATGATTTTTGTTATTCTCTTATTACAAGTTACAGATTTTTTACTAATTCTCGCTGCTGATTTCAGCAAAACATTTTACTAATTTTGCAAAAC
This sequence comes from Leucophora obtusa, assembly GCA_949987735.1. Classification (NCBI taxonomy): domain Eukaryota; kingdom Metazoa; phylum Arthropoda; class Insecta; order Diptera; family Anthomyiidae; genus Leucophora; species Leucophora obtusa. The sequence continues at coordinate 41,701,501 of OX465296.1, forward strand.
CGAGTGCTAAATTTAGCAGAAAAATATACTAATTTAAACATTTATTTTTATTTTTTACAATTCTTGTTCAGTTTATATTTGTTACTACTGATATATTCTTAGTTTGGAAATAACATTCAGAAAATTTTATTGTATTTCCAATGCATAAAAAGCTAATAGCTGGAGAACCGTTTGCAATTTTGACTCCAAATTTCAAGTACGATGAAGTAATTATACGCTTGTTAAAATCGAAAGAAAAAAACTTTTTTTATAAATTTTTTTTTTTTAGATTTTACAGTTTTTTTATTTTTTAGTACACTTTTTTGCAAATTTCAGCAGATTGATTATAAATTACAGTTTACAACCAAATTTAGTAGCTACAACTAATTATTTATACTAATTTCATTGTACTAAAATTATTAATATTTATTAAGTTTTTTAACTGATTTTAGCAAATCGATTTTGAATTGCAGTTTACAACTATTTTGCTAAAATTTAGTAGCGACTACTAAGGTTTTCTACTAATTTTCTTGTACTACAGATCAGCAGACTTGTGTTGCTAAAATTAGCAAAAAATACCGCTGGGCGCAAAATAGTCCAATTTCCTGTAATAACATCAAAATTTTCAGTAGTCATTACAGACTTTTTTGTTGAGTGGGCGAGTTTTATAGTCAGCACAAAGCACGAGTTTAAACTTAATTTTTACTATGAGGTTCAATTAGACGTGCCATATCACCATAGCCGTAACCATAATGCCATAGCAGAAAACCAAAATTCAATTGGTATCTACGGTTATGGCGTTATGGCATGTCACCAATAACCGAATACATTGTAGCCCATAAGATTGGTTTGAACAGCTATTTTATATGGTTATGGCACATCTAATTGAGCCTTTAGTGATAAATTTTGTTTGAAAATTTATTACTCAAGTAAGGATTTATTGAAGTTCGTACTTAGTGCTGATTATAATACTGCACCGAATTGGTCTGTGTAAAAAAGTCAAATTACTGACTAAGGCCCGATTACTGAATGTCCAGTTAATATTTAGCTGATAGTTAAATTCAAATTTTATATGAGAAACAGCAGCAAATGTGTCAGTTAAAGACCCAGTTAGTAGCTAACTGAACATTCAGTAATCAGACCTAAATCTTTAAGTTTGTAATCATCGTTTCAATTAACCTTTTAGTGCATAATGTCCCTTTAAAGGGGCCGGATTTTTTTTTGCTGTGCGCAACGAAATTGTTAAATAAAAATTCAAAAACATGTATAAATTAACTTTTATACATGTTTTTGTTGTCGGAATAATAATCAGTCTTTTATAACTCCCTGAGTTTTCAAATTTTCGTTGGCCGATTCCGCGACACCGCGGATCACAAACTGTAAAAAAAAGTGTTTCAATAATGCTTAATTGTACTTATGTAATTAAAAAATACCAAAACAGAATTCGAATAAAATTGAGTTTGCAATGAGTGGGACCATTTTTGGAATAGGTGAATTTGAAAACCGTTTTTGATTTACAAAAAAAAAACACTAGTTCCTTCCGCTTCCATTTTACTTAAAGATTTGTAGTTTTCTTGTTTTTTATTGTATGGTGCGCCCCTATATAATTTATGCAAGACCACAATATGGCCCTCGGTGACAACTCCGTGCACACTCTTGGTATATTAAAAATAAGTGCATGACTGATGAAATAAATACGAATAGTTATCCTATGCTGGCGCTGAGATTTGGTTATAGACCTACACTTAACCAAAAAAGTCTGTAAGGGCTCCTGAAAATTTTGCTGTTATTACGGGAAATTTAACTGTTTTGAGGCCAGCGGTATTTTTTGCTAATTTTAGCAACACATGTCTGCTGATCTGTAGTACAATAAAATTAGTAGAAAAAATTAGTAGCCGCTACTTAATTTTAGTAAAATTTATGTAAAATGCAATTCAAAATCGATTTGCTAAAACCAGTTAAAAAACTTACTAAATATCATAATTTTAGTACAATGAAATTAGTATAAATAATTAGTTGCAGCTACTAAATTTCAGTAAATTGATGTAAACTGTAATTTAAAATCAATCTGCTGAAATTAGCAAAAAATTGTACTAAAAAATAAAAGAAACTATAAAATCTAAAAAATTTTTTTTTCTTTCGATTGTAACAAGCGTATAATTACTTCATCGTACTTGAAATTTGGAGTCAAAATTGCAAACGTTTCTCCAGTTATTCCGTTTTATGCATTGGAGATGCAATAAAATTTTCTGGGTGTTATTTCAAAACTAAGAATATATCAATAGTAACAAATATAAACTAAACAAGAATTGTAAAAAATCTAAAAAAAAATATTTTTAAATTAGTATATTTTTCTGCTAAATTTAGCACTCGGTTTTGAAAAATTAGTAAAAGGTTTTTCTGAAATCAGCAGCGAAAATTAGTAAAAAAAAATCCGTAATTTGTAATAAGAGAATAGCAAGAATGATTACTAAAAATAAAAATTGTACTAATAATCAGTATAAAAATAGTATAGTGCGATTGGAAACTGTTTACAAATTTTTTTACAAACTTTTTTATCTGAGTGTATATAAACATGTAGCTAACATTTTTTAGACCCTACATCACTACGTGAACAGGATATAATAGGTTTGCGCAAATGTTTGTAGAACTAAAAATAGTGGACCTAAACCCACCTTTTAATATACCGATCGACTCAGAATCACCTTTTGTGTCTTACATCGACTTATGTTGGCCCAAGGACGAATCATATTGATGTTGGTTTAAATGTAACAACATGGTTCGCACGCTACAGATCGCAAATACGTAGATATTTTAATAAAATTTGGCACACGGATTTACATGGGCTAATGGACAAAGTCCTTAGGATCTAGTGCCCATATAAATCCCCCCCCCCCCCAAAAAAAACTGGCTTTTTCGCAAGATCAGAAATAGGAAGATATTTTAATGAAATTTGGTACGCTGACTAACATGTGCCCCAGGACAAAGCCTCTTGATTTGAGATACGACCAAGCCGTATTTGGCCTATTGCACACATGCAATATATTTCCGATTTTCTTTTAAATACACCTAATATTAGGTAAAATCAAGATTTTTTACCATTACTGCCTTTTTATCATTTTATAGACAAGTTTTGACACAAGTCCATTTTAAGCCATTCCAAATATTAGTTAAATTTAAGTGTGTAGGGTATCATATAGTCTGCATTCCCGGCTTTGACATTTCCACTAGATTTTTTTTTTTTTTTTGCTTAATTGTTTTTCTTTTTTGCAATTCTCAATTACTGTTTTAGTTGATATTGTTACTGCTTTAATTACAAAAAAAAATTATTTTTCAATGTCATATTTTTCACCAATTTAATTAATAATACCTATTACACGGAAAAAACTTAAAACGAGTTTTAATTAAGAAATTGGTTATATAAATTAAAATTTTAATTGACTTTGCATTTAGCAAATAAACGAAATTAATTTTTAAAATTGTTATACGATTAATTGAAACAAATTTCGATTAAAGTAGTAATAATATAAACAGAAAGATTATTTATCATGAAAAAATATGATATTGACCAAAAAAGTGTGTTTACCATAGATACAACCAGCCGATGTTAGCCGGTCAGCCGCAGCTAGCTGATACAAAGGCGAGTCAGCAGCGGATAAAAATCGGCTAAACCGATTTTCAGCTAAAGCCGGCAGCAAAATGCAAAAATATTTTTTTAAATATTTTTTATGAAAAAAACTTTCCTAAACATATTTAATATCTTATAGGATAGTCATCTGTAAAGATATTTTATGAACAAGAAGTGGAAGTTTTAGTACATGTTTACTAAACATTGTTTAGCGTAGGTTTGTCAAGTTCTTTCAAAAAGTACCAACAAAGGGGATCGGATTTTTTGAATGCTTAATTAGCTTTTTTTCTGCTTCATGAGTGATGTTCTCTATCTTCGTTAACGATATTCTCAATAAGTCAACTGTCGGTTAGATAAACATAAAGCTTATTCTGTAACTTTTTATAAGAATCACAAAAAAAAATTATTTCACGTTAAGTTGTATTGAAATACAGTGGTGGACAATAAATTAAAAACGATTAAAGTTTTTTCTAATTTTATTCTCGTTGCCTTTATTATTAAAGATCAAAATAGTGGCTAAATTCGCCACGAAAGGCAAGGAGATGGTTCAGAAAATTGTACAGAATTTTAAGGTAATGTTTGTTTTTTCATTTTGGCACTTGTTTTAAGTGGGCGTAGCTTTTAACGAAAAATGAGCGATTTCAACCTTTTATCAAATTACATAGTAAAATTTAGGCATTAATGATCGGTTCTGTACAAATTGTATATTTTTGGAAATCCTATAAAATTTCCTTAAGTCTTGCATTATCTTTATCTACAAATAGTCGACAGACTTAAAAGTGCAGCACCTTAAACATGACCAATTTTTCTTTGTTTTTAGCTATTTTAAAATAAAGTTAACAACACTGAAATGTATTTATTGGCTGGCATTGCTGGCCTACTTACACATCATACTAGTTTGATATAATTTTGTTTTGTTTTTTGATTACTTTTTAAACTTCGGAGCATACAGAATTCTCATTTATTTTAAGTGGGGATCAGTATAAACTCTGATGTTTTGCACATAAGTCATAATCTTTTATGGTTATGATCTAGCGCGGATACTGATAAGGGGGAGTAACGTCCTCCGAAACAGCTGTCTATCTTGTTTGCGAGAACAAAATTTTGAAAAACTAATATGTACGGTTTTCTTTTAAATGAATAAAAAATAAAAACATCGAATTAGAGGCTGAATAATATCTGCCCTCACTAAAAAAAATTAATTTTATAAAAAAAAAAATAAAAAAAGAAACAAAAAATTGTATGTTCTTGACCGGAATCGAACTTGAGACCTTCTGACTTTACCTTATTTTCACAAAGCGTAGTAATTTTTATAAAATCAGTGCTTTACCAGTGTTTTGTTTTTGGTACAGTTGGCAATTTTTGTCTGGGTGGTCGTGACTGTCATTAGACTATGCTACTGAAAGTCATAACCTTCCATACAAAACAATTAGGGTTTTCACAAGGGATGTGCTATCTGCTGTATCGTTCTAACAATAAACAGAGTTGTTAAAATTTTTAATTGACTTTAACAACGATTTTCTATTGCGTTTTCTATCTGTTAGCACTCTCAAACATATGACACTAAACATACATATGTTAAAATGTTGTATCGTGCTATTCTCAAATGTTGTATTTTTACAATTTAAATTTTGAAAACTCTGTTTTTTCTTAGGACGATACAACAAATAGCACACCCCTTATGAACAACCTTAATAGCAATATTCAAATTTCACTTGTCAGTGTTTTGATTGTGTTGATACCAGCTCTTAATTTATTAAAGTTTTTAAAAAAAATTTGAATAAATATAATTTATTTTGACTTTGCAACAACAAACACAATGTGGCTATAGCCACAACTAAGAGTCACAGACTTTTCGTTGGAATAGACACGTAAAACTCTTATTTAATTTTCAAGAAATGACGATTTCTTTTAATGTTTGACAGAAGACTTGTGTTTAGGACTAAAAAAATACTAAAACAAAATAAGTTAGAAGGCATGCTCTGGGCACCAGTGTTATCACAGCTTTTTTCCATTATACCAATGATATATTTCTAAAATATGTAGTAAAAGTTAAATAAAATTTCAAATGTATTTGCTTTGAAATTCATTATTTTAACTAAAGTAAATAGCTATATACGAGGATTATATATTAAAAGCGTATTTTCCATTTGTATTTAGAAATCAGGTCAAATTCTACGACATGAATTAAACATTTTGTATGCATTCTTTTACAAAAATAATGGCTTAATTTTAAAAGTAACCACTTTTCTACACAACTTATCGCATTAGCAAGACAAAAGTGAATGTGGAAATGTTAACAGGGTGTTTTTTCTTCATTCAGTTCTAGAAAAAACCCCTTATGTTTGAGTTTTCGTATGTATTTTTTGTTTCTACTTATTGAAAATCTTTTATGCCATTTTGTTAACATCTTCATTAGGTTTTGTTATACAAATGGTTTAGAATAAAAAGTATGATACTTTTTACAAATACTCGTACAGGTTGTGTTTATGTTTTGCTTTTTTTGTACTTGTATAAACCCAAGGGATCATGTTTTTCACATCTGTGAGGATTTTTTTTGCCGTCCTATGCTTCTTTTTATTTGTGGGCACTTAAGCTCTACAAGGAAGGAAAAAATGGGATTAGAAAAGTTTGAAATTACATTACATTTGATATGGCTGTTGGATTATCATTATACATTGAGTTTGTGACAAATAGTTAAATAATTTTCAATTAATTAGATATAAGGGAAAAATTATGTTTAGAAATTATGTTGTCCTAAAGAACAATTGTAATGCCTAGAGTGGAATGTGGTAATCTCAAGATTCCGATTCCAGAGATTTAATCCAGATATCCAAGAAACTTGCCCTGAAGTGCACAAGAGAAATGATATGCTCCATGGTCTCGCTTTTTCTTGGTTTCCCACCAAACCTACCATTATCACTCACCAGCTTTTGCGGACTCATATCGTAGTCCAGCAGTGACCCGTCAGTACTCCCACAAAAATCCACTGTCGCTTCTAGTAAAAGTCCCATCGTCGTAGAATCGTAGGATCCCCAAATAATTTTCGACACTACACTTTGACATATCTCCTCAAACCGTCTCAGCCCTGCTCATTATAGAGGAGTTGACATCCGGTTTCAAGAACCAAACTGACACAGTACAGCACCATGGCCCTCCGCCTGAAAATGCTGCAGTCATCAGGAAATGTATATGACTCCTCAAAACACAGCATTCTCCAAAAAATGGCGGATCGACTTCGTTCTCAATCCATGAAGAAATAAAATAAAGTCTGAAGCCCATCCTAGGGATAATGTAGTCACTTTTACAATTTACAACCCCAATGACCCTCCCGTGTCCACAAGATTTCCTCACAGTTCCTCGACTACTAGAATAATTGGCTGTAAATTTATGATAACATCCATCACTATAGTTGGTGAAATAAGCTAACCGCCGGTGATGCATTGTTCCTCAAGTCCCTGCGCACTCTCCAGGCGCTTGCAGTAGACTCTTCAATAAAAAGTAAAAACAAATACTTCAGTGGCATTGGCATAGAAACTGCCGTACAAATCCAGTGCGTGAGATTAGATGACATGTCCCCCAACTCCATCGTTTTTCTATATTAATAGAACTTATTGTTGGTCTTTAAACTTCTATGACAAATTGCTATCTAATACCACGCGTAGTTACTTTATCTGGTGTTTTAGAAAAACGTTAATTTTTAAATCTAGGTGGAATTTAAAGATATATTTTGGTTTTTTTTAAAAAGAGTGTCAAATCCGTAGTTGTATCCAAATTTTTCAACAACCGAATTTTTCACTTTCAATCATTTTTAATGCTGTTGTCGTCACCGAAATTTTTTACAAATTTGAAATTTTTAAGGTAACAATTGCTATTTTAATGTTTATGGGTTATAAATTTTATAAATAGAATATCACGTTCCACAAAATTTGTTTAAAAGTAAAAAAAATGTTATTGTCAAAACTAGGATAGAACCGGGAACATTCCGCTTGTCAGCCCGTTGCTTTTCCCCCAGGTTAAACTTAACTAAATTTTTTTTAGTAAATTTTTAACTTCAATCAATAAAAAATTATTTAAAAAAATTTGATATATGGCTGAAAACATCTGAATTCAACACAAAAAAATGGCATTTTTAGATTCACCATCTCCGATTTTAGAAAAGAAATTATTTTGGATAACGTTAAAGAGTTTCAGTTAATTTTCCATTCACATTTAAATTTAACCTCCGATTCTTTTTCGATAATGGCCATATCATTACTTGCCTTACCCTATTTACCCTTAATCCATCTGAGAAGTTCACTTGCAACAAGTATCCTCAGTAACGCAGATAGATGGCGTCAACTATAGAAGAAGTAGAAGTAAATTTTGAAAAGTTATTAGCCAAATTTAATTATACATAATAAAACTTCCCACATCTGGAAAGCCCCGAAGTTACCTACTGTGATATAGTTATCTTCACGTTGTTAATGAAATTTTGCATAAAAACAATGAAGTAAAACTGAAACTCGTCCATTGAAAATTAACATGAAGTTAATGCAAGTTTTTACAAGGGTTTCATTAAAAATATTATTGTATTTTTTAAAAGTTTCATACACTTAAGTGCCTATGCATAGTAATTTTAAAACCTTATAACACATTTATAAAATGAATTTTGTATGGAAAATTTGTTTTATTAGTCACTTATAAATTTAAAAATTGATTATGCATGTGACCCTTCAAGCTTCATTAAAAAACTAGATATATAAAGAATATGAAGCTTTTACCAATTTAAAGAAATTTTTAGTTAACTTTGTGAAGAAAAGTTACATTAGATTAATGAAAAATTTTATTATTTTTAATCCAGTAAAATTCTGTCTGTGTGAAATTATTGCATTTCCTATTAAAAGAAATCATTTAGTATTTTATAGATACATTTCCCAATAAAAATATCATAAATATCTTTATGTCGTCATTCAATATAAAATTTCATTTATCTCTTACCAACAAAAATAAATTCTATCATTTCCTCTGTTAAAATACAAATTAGTGAAAATAATAAATTAAATTTCTATCATAACATGTCAGATTATGAAATCCCTAAAAACAAGATACAGCGAATTGTGTTACAAATAAAAATAAATGCAATCAATAATAAAACAAACAGATAAAAGATGGACATCCCATGGTGGCAAACAATGAACGGAATCAGAAAATGTGAAAAGAGAAAAATCAAACAAAAAACAAACTATAACATGTTTAAATTAATGTTTAACGATAAAACTTTAGTATAAAACTGTAAATGATACAACAACGAAAAATTACAAGAATAAAGCAAGTGAAAAAATTATAGAGGGAATGCAACGGTTTTGTATGATGCACTACAGAAAACACTTTAAATAATGTAAATATATGTTGGCCGAAAAAAAGAAAAAAATCCGAAAATAAAAAAAAAAAAAAATAAAAAAAAAAAAGAAACCACTGATAAAACTATTAACGTTCTGCTAAAAAATTTCAAGCTTTAGTAAAGGCAGTTCGTTAACTTAAATATAAGTTAAAAGCTTAGGAGAAAGGGGTGTAATAAGTGATCGCCGTGTTGGCGGTGTGCCCCTCTCCAGAGAAAAGTTTGTTGTCTGTGAACTTATTCCTTAATTTGCAGAGCTTTAAAGAAAAAAATCCGAAAATAAAAAAAAAAAAAAAAATAAAAAAAAAAAAAAAAAAAAGAACCACTGAAAACAAAACTAGTATGATTTTAAGCTTAATTCATATTTAAGCTTAAAATTACCTTGATTTCGAATGCGCGTTATTACATATTCATTCAACTAGCCGATACGAAATAGCTAAAATATTTCCAAAATATTGATTAAGTCCCACCGGGCACTGTAAAAAATACTGGATCAGATTCGTGAATAAAGCTGGGTTCACAATGCTGGAATACTCCTATCGACGGAGTGGATTTCGTTGCTTTATTTTTTGCATTTACCTGATGAGTCTGAATGACAAAAATGAGAAAATAGTAAATACTTTTTTTTTTAAATACGTTTTAAATTATAAAATTTGTCCACTCAAAATAGTTTGTAGTTTAAATTAACTGAAAATGTAATTTAAAATAAATGAAAAATCACTTGAAAACCGGTCTACTGACTTTTCATTTAAATCAAAAGAACTTTTCATTTATTTTTAAACGTTAATAAATTAACTACAAAATCCTTAAAAAATAATGATTTTTCATTTATTTCGTATTCTTAACTTTCAAAAAATTAACTGCAAAATAAGAATAAATGATATTTAGTTTATTTCGGTTTTTGAACTGACCTAGATATCTAAAAAGGTTTCTTTTTTTAACAAAACATTTTAAATGAAAATATTAACTGTAACAGAAAATCCGTATTTATATGGGTGATATCAAAAAATGTGATAAAAACCACCTAATTTCTAATGCATGGATTACATTTGAGTTACATATTTCGATATATATCAGCGCATTGTCACCTGTTTTACAAAATTTATATCAATCTGACCAATTTTTGGTTAATACAAAAAATTTGTGACCAATTTTATACGCCAAATGTAAACTCCGTAACAAGTAACTCATAAGGTTTTTTAACTTTAATAGATTATATTTTAATAACCAATAAAGCTAAACACTAACTGTAAGAATTTTTATGAAGAGGAAAATTGCCGTTTTTAATAAAAATTAATACATTTTACAAACTTTTTCGTATATCTTAGCTATCACGACTTCAACTCTGTAACGATTTTTCGTCATAATTTTTGATAAAAATGCATATACCAGAATTTTGGAGTTATCTATTATTTATATTGCGAAAAGTATAATGTTATTTATACTCAAATGACCGTTGGACTGTAAGTAATCATCCAGCATAACAGACTTGAAGCGTTTCTGCAGCATGGAACATTCTCGAGATGAAAAAGGATGTCTTTAATAAGATTTGAAAAAATGTTGTAAACTCCGTTCCTAATTTTTACACCAAACTATTTAACGAGTAAGAAAAACAATGTCATATTTGGATTCACCTTGTAGGCATCATGCGATTTTGTTTCGGAAAAAAAATTCTGACAAATCGTTTCTGAAAGAAAACGAAAAAAGTAACCAAATGTAAACTCCGTAACTGTAAACTCCGTAACCACAATTGTTTGCATCAGGTTTCATTCAAATAAATGTTTATAAATGTTTGAAATACTTTAAAATAACCATAAACAGAAGTGATTCAACTAATATTTATGCGTCAAAAGACGATCAACTAATAATTTTGCGTCAAATCAAAAAAAGTTATTAGTTTTTTACCCTATGCTGCTGGAGCGAATAACGATTGATTTTGCATTTCATTGGTTTTGAATCGATATTTCGAGTCATTACTGACATTAGTTTGACAAGTTAAATTTGTTTCACACAATTTAAGAATTTTTTGATCGCGAAATGTTATGTTTTTTATATATTATTTTGTAACTGCACAACCGCTGTTTGGATTTTAAAAAAATTTATATTATCCTAATTTTTGCATTAAAAATACAAAAATTGTTTTTTTGGACTTTCTATATTTTCATATATTTAGTTAGAATATTCTTCTACCTAAGTCCAAATTCTAATATGATATTGTCATATTAGATTTTATTTGTTGTTTCAAAAAGGGGGTTGATCATTTTTATGATAGACAATACAATTGTTTCATAGGCATCACCCTACTCTCCAGTTGTCCGTAATAGAAAATGATAACTTTCCTACTCAAACCAAGACATTACATAAGGTACAAAAAATCAACGTGATGAGAATTTTATACCTTCGTATATGAACTGTCTGATTTGGTAAAACCAGTTATAAATCAACTCCTTTTTGAAAGCAACAATTACATAAAAGTACCCTTTGGGTACTATTTAAAAGGACCAAAAATACAAAATTAAAAAAAAATAAAATTTTTTTCGCGGAATGAATTGTATTTTTATTCGCGAAACCGCCAATTTAATAAACACAAATTATATATCATTGGAAAGCAAGTTGAAAACCCAAATTCGAAAAACTAATAAATTGAAGAAAATTCGTACGCAATTTTTTTTGTTATATCTTTTGCTTGCAGAAATGTAAACTCCGTTACCACAAAAAAAAATTAAAATTGTGCAAAAAAAGTTATTGCGACATGAGATAGATGAAATTTTTTGCAATTGGGTTTATAATGACTAAATTTACTGATTCCATTAAGAAAAAACCGAAATATTAACACTTTTTGCTTCTCACAAATTTGGCCCAAAAATTTATCACATTTTTTGATTTCAGCCATATGTAGTTTATTTTTTAAATAAATGACAAAAAAAGTTGAAAAATATATTTCGTTTCCTTTTAACTGTATAATCATTTAAAAATAAATGTACGGATAACTTTTTAAATAAACTACAGTCAGTTACTATAATAATATTTTCAGTGTCATTTAGTAGTGTTAGTATTTATTATCAGAGAAATTTGTTTTTAATATTTTACAGTTAGAAGTCAATGAAGTGTTTTGATAATATAGTATAAATTTCAGAAAGTGCAGTTAATCCATTTGAAAACTGAAGCATTCAAATCGTATTTTTGGTACAATAAATCAATACCACTTTCTCTTCCACAATATTGTCTTAAATTTTAGAACTATATTTTAAGTAGTGTGAAACTTAAAACCCCATATAGCCAAGTGGCCTTTGCGCTTCTGGCACTTAATTCATATTTTTTCAGATTTTGTCTATTAAATGTAGAAATTTTCGATCAACTTGATTTAAATTTTTGTTTAAAGATAATTCAGTTTTCTTCTACATGACTCTTAAAAAGTTAAAAAAAATTGTACGGTTCCGTAGATTTCCCATATAACTAGGGAATGCATCCCGGGATTTCCCGTCCCGGGATTCCCGGGAAATTAAGCATTTTTCAGTTCCCGCATTCCCAGTAATTTGGACCGGGAATCCCGGGATTTCAAAAAAACAGTTTAAAATAATAAAGTTAATTATTTAAAATTTCCTTATGCAAAATTTTCTAACCTTTTGAAAATAGTAAACATTTTACATTAGGCGTGTTGCTTCACTTACTAAAATTTTCTACTTTTACCACAACTGGAAAAATTGAAAAAGTAACCAAAACAATGATTGAGTGAAAGTAATAAGATTTTTGAGTAAACAAAGACACTGATTAGTCTGTGTACTTGATCAAACTTTTTAAGTTCCTTTTAGTGCCTCTAAAATAGTGTTCGTATAAAAAATTTTAAATCGCACTTATTCTGCACAGAAATAAAGACAAATTTGTCCATTTTCAAAAATTTTCAAGTAAGGGCAGATATTATTCAGCCTCTAGTTCGATGTTTTTATTTTTTATTTATTTAAATAAAAACCGTGCAAATTAGTTTTTCAAAATTTTGTTCTTGCAAACAGCTGTTTCGTAGGACGTTACTCCCCTTCATCAGTATCCGCGCAAGATCATAACCATAAAATATTATGACTAAAGTAAATACAGAAATTTACTTTTGTGCCGTAGATCAGTCTGGCTCCAACGTTGTCAAATATGGTTCTTATTGATCATATTATGATCACTGATAACGATTTTCTCCTCTGCTTCGTGAGTACACTTTCAGCCTTTGGGGTTCGAAGTTCTTCCAAAACTAGGTTCTTAGGTGTTATAATTACTATTGTCTTCAGCTGAGGAAATTGAGGTTTTACCACGTTATGTGCTACTGAAGAGGAACTAAAAAGCATTTGTCATATTTAACTCTTGACTAGTCATTATTATTCTTGACACTGCCACCAAGAAACCATACTGATACATATAAATTGGGAAATAATCAATGTGAAAAGTCACTCTTCAAGAAAGACGTCACAAGTATATGGACAAGTTAGTAATACTCATAGCATAAGTATATCGAAGAATATACAAAATTCATGAATGAGCGAAACAAGATTAAATGACCACTATCATAGTTACATCCGTTGTCGGTGTGTTGACTTTTTTTTTGCCTTTTCGGAGGAACACAGCATCAACAATAACAGCTACAAATGACAACAAGAGACTTTACATATTTCCTATCCTATACAAAATAAAAACAACAAAAAATATATTTTATACCCAAAAACTATTTCATTAAATATGCACAAAAATGCAGTAATAGTCAGATATTTACATAGAAAAAGAAGTGGCTTATACGGTGTTTAGACTACCAAATAAAATTACAAACAAGAAAGAACAACGAGGAAGTAAATTATGAAATTACCATGGATGGTAACCGAAACGAATGCGGTTATCGTTAGGGTAACGATATTTTATGTTATTTCGGTAACGGTATTTTAAAGGTAACGCTATTTCATTTGTTTCGGTATCGGTATTTTAAGAATAACGGTATTTGAGTTATTTCGGTAACGGCATTTTAAAGATAACGATATATGGGTTATTTCGGTAACGGTATTTTAAGGTTAACGGTATTTCAGTTATATCGGCAACGGTTTTTTAAGGGTAACGGTAGTATTTTATAATAAGAAATTAAAATTAAATTTCGTAAAATTTCGAAAAATAAATATTTTAAAACAAACTAAATTTTCAATAATCTTAAAAACTTATTTAAATTGACTAAAACAACACTATGCGACAGTCAAAATCGGGATGGGACGAAACCAACGGGAAATGTTATATCGGTCAAAAACAAGTTATACGTGTCCCGGCGTTTCGCTGGGTCACCCCTAGGAATCGAGATATATCTTTTTTTTTGACATAACTCGAGAACGACTAGTCCGATTTTGCACAAACAATTTTAAAAAAATTAAAAATTACTATTCCTTTAATCTCTATATATAAAAGAATAACGTGACTGATTGACTGACTGAATGACTGACTGACTGACTCAACATCGCCCAGCCCAAACCGCTGAAGCTAGGAAGTTGAAATTTGGTACGTAGGTTCCTCTTTCGGCGTAGACGTCCGCTAAGACCGGATTTTTGGAAATTCCTACCGGAACGGGCAAAAAGGGGAAAAGTCTCCCCCTTGGCGGCCTGCCAAAACCCCTTTGGCTAGAAAGCTGAAATTTAAGATATGTATTCCTTGGAGTATGGGCTAACTTTTCTGGAAAGTACTTTCTGGAATTTTGGACAGGGACGTTGTAAAAATGGGTGTTAAAAAGGGGAAAAAGGCCCCCCTTGACGGCCTGCCCAAACCGCTGGAGGTAGGAAGTTGAAATTTGGTATAAAGGTTCCTCCACTATCGTAGACATCCACCAAGACGGGAGTTTTGGAAATTTTTACAGGGACGGGCAAAAAGGGGAAAAAGTCTCCCCCTTGACGGCCTGCGCAAACTGCTGGAGCTATGAAGTTGAAATTTGGTATGTAGGTTCCTCGACCGGTATAGACGTCCGTTGAGACGGCATTTCTGGAAATTCTTATCGGGAGGGGCAAAAAGGGGACAAAAAAGTACCTTTTTCCAAAAAAGTACCTTTTCCCAAAAAAAGTACCTTTTTCCAAAAAAAGTACCTTTTTGGAAAAAAAGTACCTTTTTCCAAAAAAAAGTACCTTTTTCCAAAAAAAGTACCTTTTTCCAAAAAAGTACCTTTTTTCAAAAAAAGTACCTTTTTCTAAAAAAAGTACCTTTTTCTAAAAAAAGTACCTTTTTCCAAAAAAAGTACCTTTTTCCCAAAAAAGTACCTTTTTCCAAAAAAAGTACCTTTTTCCAAAAAAAGTACCTTTTTCCAAAAAAAGTACATTTTTCCAAAAAAAGTACCTTTTTCCAAAAAAGTACCTTTTTCCAAAAAAGTACCTTTTTCAAAAAAAAGTACCTTTTTCCAAAAAAAGTACCTTTTTCCAAAAAAAGTACCTTTTTCCAAAAAAAGTACATTTTTCCAAAAAAAGTACCTTTTTCCAAAAAACGTACCTTATTCCAAAAAAAAAGTACCTTTTTCAAAAAAAAGTACCTTTTTCAAAAAAAAGTACCTTTTTCCAAAAAATGTACGTTTTTCCAAAAAAAAGTACCTTTTTCCAAAAATCGTACCTTATTCCAAAAAAAAGTACCTTTTTCAAAAAAAAGTACCTTTTTCAAAAAAAGTACCTTCTTCCAAAAAATGTACTTTTTTCTAAAAAAATGTACCTTTTCCAAAAAAAAAGTACCTTTTCCGAAAAAAGTAACTTTTCCCAAAAGCATACATTTTTCCAAAAAAATACCTTTTTCAAAAAAAGTACCTTTTCCAAAAAAAAAGTACCTTTTCCCAAAAAAAGTACCTTTTTCTAAAAAAATTTTCCTTTTCCCAAAAAACATACATTTTTCCAGTAAAAAATACCTTTTTCAAAAAAAGTACCTTTTCCAAAAAAAAGTACCTTTTCCCAAAAAAAGTACCTTTTTCTAAAAAAATGTTCTTTTTCCAAAAGAAGTACCTTTTCCAAAAAAATGACCTTTTTCCAAAAAACATACATTTTTCCAAAAAAAATACATTTTTCCAAAAAAAATACCTTTTTAAACAAAAATACCTTTTCTAAAAAAAGTACAAATAAAGTACTTTGTAAAAACAAAGTATCTTTTTCCAAAAAATTTCGTTTTTCCAAAAAGTACCATTTAAAATAATATATGTATAATTTCAAAAAAACTACTTTTTTTCCTCCCCCCACGGATATCTCCACTAAAACAAGGTTTCTTGATATTCGGCATAGACGTGCGCTAAGACGGGATTTTTGGATATTCCTACCAGAACGGGCAAAAAGGGGAAAAGTCTCCCAATAAACAGTCTCACAAATTGGAAAAGTGCCTGCCCAAACCCCTGGAGGTAAGAAGTTGAAATTTGGTATAAAGGTTCCTCCACTGTAGTAGACTAATTCCCTATAGGATATCCCAAAAGCAAATTCGGAATATGAGTTCTTCCTTCTGTGCAGGCGTCCGCTTAGGCGGAATTTTTGAAATTCCTATCGGGAGGGGAAATAAGGGGAAAAGTCTCCTCCTTGACGGCCTGCCCAATCCCTTTTGGCCAACCTAAAATTTTAAATATGTATTCCTTGGAGTAGGACTAACTCACCAGCAACGTAATTTTTCTATTGTGGAACAGGAACATAGTAAAAATGGTGGTTGAAAGGGAAAAATGTCCCAACTAACGGCCTGCCCAAACCGCTTAGGCAATGCAGTTCAAATTTGGTATGAATGTTCCTCATCCGTCGCAGATAGCCGCGAAGATGGAATTTTTGTAAATTCCTAAAGGGAGGGGCAAAAAGAAGAAAAGCCTCACCTTGGGGGCCTGTAAAAACCCCTTCGGCTAGAAACCTGAAACTTAAAATGTGGCTCCCTGGAGTAAGGGCTAACTTATTAGAAAGATACTTTTTTGAATTTTGGACAGGGTCGGGAAAGTGGAAAGGGAAAGTGGTCCCTTAACGACCTGTCCAAACTGCTGGAACTAGGAAGCTGAAATTCGGTACTTAGGTTCCTCTTCCAGCCTAATTCCAACCGGGAGGGACAAAAAAAGAAAAAGTGTCCCCCTTGACAGCCTGCTCAAACTGCTGGAACTAGGAAGCTGAAATTCCCTGTCGATGGATTTTCGGAAATTCCTACCGAGAGGGGCACAAATAGTAAAAGTTGGCTCGAAACCTGAAACATAAAACATATGTTACATGGAGTATGGGCTCTTTGGACCGGGAAGGTGCTTTTTGGACAGGGACATTGCAAAAATGGGGATTAATGAAGCGAAAAGTTCCGCTTAAAGGCCTGCCCAAACTGCTGGAGGTAGGAAGTTGAAATTTGGTATCAAAGTTCCTCCTCTATTGTAGACATCCGCTAAGATGAGATTTTTGGAAATTTCCACAGGTAGGGTCAAAAACAGGAAAAGTCTCCTCCTTAACGGCCTGGCCAAACTAGGGAGCTTAAATTCGGTATTTGGGTTCCTTCTCCAACGTAGACGTCCCCTAAGACGGTATTTTTGGAAATTCATACCGGGAGGGGTAAAAAGGGAAAAAACTTCCCCCTTGATAGCCTGGCCAAACTGCTGGATATAGAGACCTAAAATTATGTATGTAGTAGGTTCCTCCTCCCACGCAGACGTCCTCTAAGACGGAATTTTTGGAAATTCCTACCGGGAGGGGTAAAAACGGAATAATTCTCCCCCTTGATGGCCTAACCGAACCCTTCGGCTAGAAACCTGTAATAAATAATATGTTTTCCTTGGAGTATGGGCTAACTTATCGACAAGGCTTCTCTAGGACTTTGGACAGGAACGTGGTAAAAATGTTGGTTCAAAAGGGGAAAATTGCCCCCCCCCCTCTTAACGTCTGCGTCTTTAGCTAGAAACCTAAAACTTAAAGAACAAGTGTATATGGAACACTAAAATTAAGAAACTAAATAGGAAACGAGTGGAATTGAAACACTACACAAGTGGAATGAAATGGATATAAACGTTGAACGAGTGGAATTGAAATTATAGACAATGCAAATGGATTGGAAGAGGGAATTACCTGTTCAAACACTATCCACGGAATATGAAACTTATGTAGCATTGAAACATACTCTCAAAAAAGTTAAACAAATTTTCTAAAAGAGAAAAAACCTTAGAAAAGGAATGGAACTTATATATTCCGATATTTAAACTTCATGTAACGAAGCACCGGTGGAAGAAACCGACGCAGTAAATTTTCCAACTGAATTTGTGAATTTACTTGAATTGCCAGGTCTACCTTTACATAAACTGGAATTAAAAAAAAAACCTTTAAGGCACGCTAACAACCCTTCTTTACGTTATTTATTTTCATTCAAAACACAAATGAACAAAATTACTTACGGGTCTATCTACCTAAGTTCGCACTTTACCAAATTATCTTAACATACACACGTATATTGCAATTTATTATGGATTCATTACTAACAATCCACTTTCATGAGAAAAAGTGATCAAATATTTATTTATTTTAAACCCATTGTTGTGCAGAATTATTTATTTGTGGTGACTGGGTGAAGGCTTTTACTATATAAAAACTGTACTTTAAATAAAAAGCGAATTTAAAAAAAAATTGTCGGGGGGGGGGCTGCGCCCTTTAACTTTAAGGCACGCTAACAACGTAGCGGGCTGTGCCCGCTAGTCTGTTCATATAACGTTTTTCTATATACTCAACAGTTTTGCCGGTAAAAATAAATGTTTGTTACCGCTGCCATAAAAATCAATAACCTTTTGTTTATTACTTTTTTTTAATATTTTAGGCAAAACATATTTTTTTCTTCATACATTTATTTTTACCGGCAAAACTGTTGAGTATATAGAAAAACGTTTGAGCAAAATCGGACTAGTGGTTCTCGAGTTATGTCAAAAAAAAACCACCAAAGGTCAAATCGATATATCTCGATTCCTAGGGGTGACCCAGCGAAACGCCGGGACACGTATAACTTCTTTTTTACCGATATAACTTTCCCCGGTAGTTTGAACCCTTCCCGGTCACTGACCCCTACCATTTGTCTCACAGTGCAATTGATAATGAACACAAAGTAAGATCGAAGCTTAAACTATTCAAAATATTCCTTACTATGGTTCAAGGACACACAGGAAACTTGAAAACTAATGGACGGATTTTTCTGAATTTTGGTAAAAATAATATATTTGGTTTAAGTAGCAAAGTTTATAAGTTTGAATAATATATATTAAAGTTATTTCGCATTTTTCGAAAAACGAAAATCGCTACACTCTCTTAAGTAACAGCACAAAAAATGTAATTTTTTATTGTAATTACATCTTGGTAAGAGAAATAATTTATGCTTAAACCTAGTAATTTTTGTGAGCTAGTTTTCGAGATTCCCTTTTAACCTATTTTAGCCCATATCGCCTAAAATAGACAACGAAAAAAAAATGGTGTTTATTTTTCGTGAGGAGCACACATGGTATAAATTTTATTGCAAAAAAGCTTAGGCCGGTTAGAGGGTTAATGTTCATAAAGTACTCAATAACCACGTGAAGTTACCAAGAGCAGGAAATTAAAAATAACGGTAACTATATTTTAGGGATAGCGGTATTTCATTTGTTTCGGTAACGGTATTTTAAGGGTATTGATATTTCATTTATTTCGGTATCGGTATTCTAAGGATAACGGTATTTCAGTTATTTCGGTAACAGTATTTTAAGGATAACGGTTTTTCGGTAACGGTATTTTAGGGGTAACGGTAGTCAGTTGAAAGTGTTTTGAATCGATAACGGTATTTTAGCGGATTTCCTCCCAACCCTGGAAATTACCCATAAAATTTTTCTGATCCAAAGAATCGGTTGTAGATTAGCTACTTTTCTTTTTAATCCATTCTACTGTCAATTTTAACACAGTTGATTTTTGTTTGAAATTGTCTAAAAAGCAATCCCTTCCCTGGCTCCAAAGTGGAGCTGGTTGCACTAGAATCAGTTCTGGAACAAGTTCTAAGACTCATTTTTCGGATAGTTAATAAATAAAAATTATAATAAAAAACAATGCAATTTGGCACCAGCCCTTTATGTAAAAGAGTTGTAAATTCTTTAATTAGTACATATGAGGGGCCTTACAGTTAGGTGTCGCTTCCCGATGGTGAAGCTGAAGAGTTTCTAATTACAAAAATACTTTCAGATGTTTAATATTTCCAGAGAAATACAAGGTTCAATCTAAAAAATGCTTAAAATGTCTTCCTATAAAATGATTAAATTTTTATTTATTTATATACAAGTACAAACATTTATTTTGAAAGTGGTATGAGTCCATTTAAAAAAAAACTGAAATAAGCATGGAACACGAGGAGACCCAGTCAGAAAAATACAAACGGGAAAGCGGTGGCAAAGCACTTTAACAGGTGGTACAAGTATTGGCAAAAAGTGCTTTCCCATTCCCAAAATGATAACATCATTAGACAAAAGGACCGGCTGTTCAAAAAGCGCCGGAAAAGCACTGGAGGAACAAAATTTTTAAATGTTGGCAAAACGATGGCAAAACCAATAAATAGGTGGTCTGGAAATATATTTTCCAAAATAAAATTAAAAAAAAGTTCATATGTATTTTTTTGACCCTGCCGTGATTTGAACCCAGGCCGTCAGATTGGCAGACGATTGCTCTACCCACTGAGCTAACGAGACATATAATATTTAATGGCTAAACACATAAATGAGTGATAATAGCTGGACAACTACTGGCTGTGCCAAAATGCTAGTACTGGCAAACAATTTTTAGTAACTAGTATGCCAGTGTTTGGAGGGCAAAAAAAAAGTTTGTCTTGAAGGAGCTTTCCCACAAACAAAAAAATTGATTTTATAAAACAAAAAAATTTTAAATTAAAAAAAATCCCAAACAATTTTTTTGCTTGCAACCGGGTTTGAACTCGGAACCTTCCGACTACAAACATTTTTTAACGAAGCGTCAACATTTTTATAAAATCATTGGTTTTCCAGTGAATTGATTTTTGTACGCCTGGTAGCATTGGCTAGGTAGCACTGGATAACCACTGGTTGCAAACCTTGGCATATCACTCTAAGCCAATTCTTTGCCAGTGGTTTTTTTTATAAACCACCGACATTTTTGTAAAAAAAAATACTGGTAAAACGCTTTTCGCAAACGCTGGCAAAGCGTCCCAAATGAGTGTTCTGCCAGTCTTTTATTTTTAATACCATGGTTACCTAGTGGTATGCCAGTGCTTGATTTTTTGTACCACTGGCGATTTCTGACTGGGGATCTTTTCATATAAAAATTAAAAAATTCAAAAAATTCAAAAACTATTGAGATGTTTATGAGAGAATTTTTACTAGTTAACGATTTAGCAGAAATGTTTATTTTGAAAGTGGTATGAGTCCTCCCTATTTTTTAAATATAACAAAACATATAAATAATTGATTGCACGGGGTTTTTGGTATTATTTTTTTTTTTTTTTTTTTGAAAAGTAAAAAGATACTCTTGGAAGACATTTTATGGTCAATATTCGTCTTGAGAATGGAAATTCGCAAAAATATAGAACACAAAAATGTTTACGTTTCGTATGGTAAATTGCCGTAACTATTATGCGATACCGAATTTATTGTGAAAATACATATGTGACAGTGCATAGAGAAAGGGAACTAAGGGTAAAAAAATCAATTTTTTTTTTTGTGGACAACATCTGAGCATCGAATGAGACCGATCCCATGCTCTCCTGACCTTAGGTCCCTTTCTATCTTTAGGTCCCTTTCTATTTTGCGCGTCACATATGTATACTATTTAAATATTTGATGAAATAATTTTAGTTAAAGGCAATTTTTTTTTGCAATATTTTTATTTGAGAAAAGCTTTTAAGGTTTTATGGTGTTGGAAAAAATATTTTGAGCTCCACATGAAATATTTTTCGCATAACATTTCCAAATAATTTTTAATTTTTTTTATCTTGTTTCATAATAAACGATTTAGGCCCGATTACTGAAGGTCCAGTTAAAATTTAGCCGATAGTATTTAGTTTTTTTTACGATCAAGTTAATAATCTATTGGAAAAAATTGTGTTGGCAATATACATACGTGTTCAAAGTAAAAGTTCTCGAAAATATTTAAAATAAAATTGTACAATTTTCATGATTTGCATTAACTACTATGCGATGCGTTCATTGTAAAAAAAAGTATCTTTAATTATTTAGTGAAGCAATTTTGGTTCAAAGCGATGGTTTTTTCGCACTATTTTTTTACAAAATGGTTCTGAATTTTTTTCATTATTGCGAAACCTAATTTTGAGCTCTTCGTGAAATATTTTTCACATAATTTTGGCTCAAAATTACAAATAATTTTTTTATTTTTAAATATTAAAGTTTTTGTGGAAAAGTTATAAATTAAGTTAAAATATTCTTCTACGTCAAGTCCAAATTCTAATATGATATTGTATTGCTATAATGGAAATTGATAAAACATTTTTGAAACAACAAATAAAGTCTAATATGACAATATCATATCTGTGCAACCACTACACTTAAAAGTTAAAAATAATTTGTTTGTATTTCAAAGATCTTCTTTCACATTATTCCTTCCAGGCTTGTGGAATTTGAGTTCCGTGAATAAGACAGTCATATCAGTAGTACATTGGTGCTTAATTCAAATAAAGGTAAGAAAATATAATTGGTATTTAACCGCCCGATTAAAAAAAAATTATCTGTCGCAATATTCAAATATATTTCTCCAAACTGTTATTCTTTAAGATCTACTGCAATATCTAACTAATCTAGTTAAATCTAAAAAATTGGTATATACGATGATATAGTATTAGATCCTATTTTATACATTGGGACGAACTACGATCAATGTATATCTCAAAATTGGAGGGTACAATGATATTTAAGTTGATGCTTGGGGACAAACAACATATACAGTGTACAAAGAAAAAAGTTGGACACTTTGAATTTTCAAAGTGAAATTCAAATAACAACCATGTTATTTGAATTTCTTTTTAAAACAACATAAGCACATTGTACGTAAAATCAGAGACTGTTAATTATAGAGATAGAAAAGCAAAACTTACACTACTCACCGGTAGAGGGCGCTAAAATTAGTATCAGTTGAGCCTATATTTAAAATCTCAAAAACTGCTGAAAACTGTTCAAAATAAGGAAAACAACGCGGAATACATTCAAATAATAAAATTTGAGATATCCGTTTGTTTCTTTGCTTTATTGTTTGTTTTTATTTAAATTAAAATAAAAAATAAAATTGTCAGTTTTTTTAATAAAGTGCCATCTAGTGAAAACGATGTTTTTATAACTTTTTTTTTTGTGTGATGCCATACCCCTGGGTAAAATTAACAGTAATTTTATGCTTTTCAAGACCTTTTTTCGTTTTTTGTCTTTTATATTGATTACAGCTCGTTTCATTTTAATATATAATGTGTCCAACTTTTTTTTTTTGTGCACCGTATGTATTATCACATCTGCATATCTAATATTATAAAGGTCAATATGTAATTAGATTAAATTATATATGTGTAAATACAAGAAAAATTAAAAAATATAGCATCATATATAATTATATATGGGCACTAGGCCGGGTCGATTTGTGGGGAGTCAGGGAAAATCGTATTCAAGGGATCAAAATAAGAAACTTTGCCGAAGGAACCATACCTCTAAAACGAATTCTACTACCCCCCAACTGTTGACTTTTGTCCCGTAGGGTCAAGTTTTGAAAAATCACACTTTGACCCATTTAGAGTGCCCCAATCGAGTCCAAATGTATGACCGACCCCCACTAACTTTGGAGGGCCGATCCACCCATGCCAGTGGCACACCCCCTGGAACTCCCCTGGGGGGTTCCCTATTGAAACATTTTGAAAAATCACCATTTTTGGCACTTTATTTTATTATTTTTTATTTATTTTATTTATTTTTATTATTTTATTTATTTTTTCTCCTTAGAAATTTATTTAGTCAGAACATATGTAAATGAAAAAATTAATTTAACTTAGTAATAGAAAAGAAAAAATAAAAAATTACTGTTTGAAGTCTTTTTTGCTTTCAAGTCTGGGCAATTTCGCGCGGCTCTCTAATGTCGTCGCCATAACAGCCTCTACATTTTCCGGTATAACTCGTTTGGAAACGCTAGCTAGCAATTGAACGTGTCGTTCTGTTTCTTGTATGTGTGATGGAATTTTAGGATCATTAAACGGTGGATCATCTTGATTTAAATATTCTTTCAAAGTATCGTATGGAATGCTTCGCGTGAATGGTGGTTCAAATACGTCATTTATGTCATTCATATTGATCATTTCCGTGTAACTTGTGCAATAAAAGTTTATATCTGGTTTTTTATAAGCTCTAAGTCCCGTTGGGTCGTCAACATCGGTTCGATAGCGTAGAATTATCTTGATAGCACAGTCGCGCTTTTCTTTGCTATCATCAAACAACATTGATAACAAGATATTTTCCGAATGCGCATAATATGAATTATCTGTAATTACTTTATTGACAATTTTGCGTAAACGAGGTTCTAGAAATTTTGACCAACTAATGAATTTGAAAAATAATCTACTACCGTACACGACAGAGCTGTAATACTTGATATTGAAGTACATTGGCACATAACATGTAATTATAAATTCAACCAGTATTCTTAAATTTGCATCTGGATTTTCCGTTGTCACATATAATCGTAATAGTCTAGCGGCCTTGGTGAGCCACCGAGAATGTACAATTTTCCCTGGTTTGATGTTTGCCAGATCCACTGAAACCACGCCGCTAGAAATTGCATGGGCCATGTCGTATAAGTACTTGGAATCGGT
Source organism: Leucophora obtusa (assembly GCA_949987735.1). Taxonomy (NCBI): domain Eukaryota; kingdom Metazoa; phylum Arthropoda; class Insecta; order Diptera; family Anthomyiidae; genus Leucophora; species Leucophora obtusa. Next base: position 41,726,283 of record OX465296.1, read on the forward strand.
GGAAAATTAAATTTTTTCTGGAGCAGGGGGCATATTTTTCAACTCAATTTTCTGAAAGCCGTCCACCACCTGAAAATATATAAAAATAAAACAATTAAAAACGGTTGACAATTATAATAAATGAGTGATAGCAATAACTTACCGGAAGAGTTTCACAAGTTTCGATTTGACGGCTCAATTTTCCGGTTGCCGATCTTGGTCCAGTGCTGGTTGATTTATCCAAATCTTCAAACAAATGCCGAAACGGAAGTTCGTTGAAGTGTAGAAGGCAAACGAACCAATGCAATGGTCTTTTTAACAGCAATTCGAATCGTCGTATAATTCCACCGTTTGGGCCAGTGTTTGTTGGCTCACCGTCAGTGCATATGCCAATTAATGCATCCAGTGATATATTTCTATCGTTGAAAAAATCATTTAATTTGGTTGTTTTGTATTCAGCGGTTTCATGTTCCAGTCTTACGTAACCAATCAATTCAGAATTCGGTTCTCTCAAAATAACAAGATGAGGTTCTTTTACCATTCTAGTATGATACTTCTCATCAATTGTATCTCTCGTTAAAGTATCATCTTTTCTGCCATCGAATGAAAATGCTAACAAATTGGTATCATCTAACCGTTTGCGAAGCACTTCTTGTCTGCATTTCTCTTTTTCTCGGCGAACTTTCGATTTATCCATGATGAGAGGTTTGCCATGGATATCTTTCATTTTAAAATCTTGGAAAAGAGCTGTTCCCATTGCTGATGCTACTCTATCAGGCACGCCAAATCTGTCACATACCAAGGCAAAGTTAAAACAATCGTATCTCTGTGTGTATTGTGAACTTGTACTTATATCCAAATCTTCTTGAACCGGTGGCGGTGCGTATATTGAATCATCGGGATCTTGGTATGTTGGCATTGATGACATAGACGTTGCTCCTTGCTCTTCAATTTCCATCGCAAATCCATCCATTGTTAGATTTCTCTGATTATGTTGATCGTGCATAAACTCTTTGAGGCGTTCGGGAACCAAACCGCATGCACATGGAGCTGCCTTCAAATCGCATTTACATGTTCCAATGAAAAAAATTGTTTCCAGAGATTTTACATACTCTGTAAATTGTTGGGGTTTGTTTCTTCTCTTGATTTGCTCTTGATATTTGTCAAGCAATCTACTCAATTTATTACATACACTTTTTTTCAGCATTATTTCCATACCAAGTTTTTCCCAAATTCCAATCAACTTATCTTGTACTTGAATAGTGAATGCTTTATAGGACAACTTTTTTTGTTCGCTCAAGTAAAAATAATATCTCAAGATATCCAGATGGGTTGGTAAATTAAGATCAGTCAAATCAGTAGACACACCAAAAACAGTAACATCATGCCTGGGTATATGACTCATTGGGTTATCGATAGTTGTTGATGTTGTTATTGCTTCATCTTGCGGTGTAGAGGATGGTGGATTCATTGTAAACTTCTTGATTTGGAATGATTTTTTTTTAAATATTTTTTTATCTCAAATTAGTACTTCACACTTCGAGTTCTTCACAACGACTTAATGCATTCACAAAAACTGTTGCGTTATATATGGTCTAGGAGACGAGGTAATAAGAATGAAATGGTAATTTCAATTCTACCTGTAACCGATTTTGTTGTCAAAACTGCCCATAAAGTACTTACATGTAAATTAAACGTTAATCTGACTACATATTCTGTTAAGCAAGTGCGCCTTTTATTACTTCTGGAAAATCCTTTATGATAATTTTATGCTCAATTCTACCTGTAACCAATTTTGTTGTCAAAACTGCCCATGAAGTACTTACATGTAAATTAAACGTTAATCTGACCACAAATTCTGTTAAGCAAGTGCGCCTTTTATTACTTCTGGAAAATCCTTTATGATAATTTTATGCTCAATTCTACCTGTAACCGATTTAGCTTAAGTAAGTTTACGACATGCAGCTGTGTCTTGTGGTGGCTTAAAAAACCCACACAACCTATTTTACGACCTGCAACAGAACGACACGTTCAATTGCTAGCTAGCGTTTCCAAACGAGTTATACCGGAAAATGTAGAGGCTGTTATGGTGACGACATTAGAGAGCCGTGCGAAATTGCCCAGACTTGAAAGCAAAAAAGACTTCAAACAGTAATTTTTTTTATTTTCTTTTCTATTACTAAGTTAAATTAATTTTTTCATTTACATATGTTCTGACTAAATAAATTTCTAAAGAGAAAAAATAAATAAAATAATAAAAATAAATAAAAAATAATAAAATAAAGTGCCAAAAATGGTGATTTTTTAAAATGTTTGTATGGGGAACCCCCCAGGGGAGTTCCAGGGGGTGTGCCGCTGGCATGGGTGGATCGGCCCTCCAAAGTTAGTGGGGGTCGGTCATACATTTGGACTCGATTGGGGCACTCTAAATGGGTCAAAGTGGGATTTTTCAAAACTTGACCCTACGGGACAAAAGTCAACAGTTGGGGGGTAGTAGAATTCGTTTTAGAGGTATGGTTCCTTCGGCAAAGTTTCTTATTTTGATCCCTAGAATACTCGGTCGGTATCTTCAAATGTAATTAATGATGTGAATGTCAAAACTATTGCAGAGAAACGTGGAAATGACTTCAATTGCACTGCAGTTGAGTACACTTGACCATTTCTTGGATAAGAAATATCATAATTTTTTACAAAATTTTATCAACAATTAATTTTTTTCTTCTTGTTTACTAAAATTTATGTATTTTTTTGATTTTTAAATTGAAATAAAAACTAAAAGTTATATTTGATGGCATCATGGGAAGATACACTTACAAGTCAGCGATATCATGATATTTACTACAATACCATTGAGGTGAAGAATTCTTTTTGAAAATTGCTTGCTATCGTTTTGTTGCATGTCAACTGGGTTATGACAAAAAATCATTTTTTCCATTAGAAAAAGACCTAAAGATCTTTCTAAATCAGAATCTGAGGCTCATAGAATAAAACGTGTCCATAATCTGACTTTATTTTAAATGTACTTCGGATCTTAGGATTTTCATAACAAAAGTGCTTAGTATCTGTTCTTCTATTAAAAAGCCTAGAATTGGAAGCTTTTTCTAAGGGAACATGTGATCACTATTCTATATGATAAATATCTCATAATCTAAGGCTTTTCAATAGGATTTAGAAAAAGAAATCACCAGAAAAGCCAATGGATTTTTAAGAGTTTCTCCTAAAGAAAAACTAATGGATTTTAGGAACTTTTTCCAAAAAAAGTCTACGATTGTGATGATTTTTTCACGCATAAGAACTCCAAGATCCTGAAGACTTCTTTTTATAAAAAATTTTTAGATTCCAAGGACGTTTTCCTAAATAAAAACCCTTAGATTCCGAACTTCCCTACAGAAAACTATTTCATTCTGAGAACTTTTCAACCAGAGATTTTTAAAACGTTTTCCTGCAGAAAAACTGTTAGAATTTAAGTAGTTTTTCTTAAATAAAGTATTCAGATTCCGATGACTTTTTCTAAAAAAATAATTTTCCAATTCTGGACAATTTTTCAAATACATAGAAACATCCTTATATTTTGAGGAATTCCTGTAAAGAAAGTAGGGGATTCTCTTCGCTTTCGAGGACTTTTTTCCATTAAAAATCCCTTAGCTTCCAGCGACTTTTTTCTGTAGAAAAAATTTAGTTGAGTCTGAGACAATTTCATAGTAAAAAGTCCTTAAAATCTAAGGTTTTTCTATTTATATAACAAATCCTCTAAATCTGATTTGTTTTCCATACGAAATGGGACACAGAAGGTAATGCAATTCTATAGAAATGCAGTTTTTTTCTAAAGGAAGAAGCTGAGGCTTTTCAGTGAAGAATTTCCACAAGAATCTGAGGCTTGTTTTAAACGTAAATATTTTATTAATAAAATATTTTAAAAATGATAGTTCTCTCTTATTTTTATGCGCTATAAAGTATTTAATTTGGTAAACTTATGTAATTGGTAAAACTACGCCAAACATCTGATATTAGCTTACTCATTTTCAATGCAAATTTACAAATTTTCTGTGTAATTATCTTACACTCAGAAAATTATGTCGGTAAAATTAACTGACATTAAAGTTAGGAAAGTAAACACTGCAATTGAATTTGAAATAATTTCAATTCCAGTTATTAACTGTACTTGTATTTAAAGTAACCGTAATATCAGTTAATTTTAAATTCAATTGTACTGTACATTTTTAATTATATATTTCTACTGACATAATTCTCTGAGTGTAAGCATTATGTTTGTTATCTTTAATTTACGAACTGGGAGCAAATATACCATATTATTGGTAAGAATTCAGTTTCCTACTGTAGATTGGGTAAAATTAATTATTAATTTTTGAAACACGTTTAGTTCACTCTCATAAAGGTTCCGTTGCGACAACCAGTCTTTTCTCCAACCGAATTGACTCGGTTGCCACAATCGAATCAAACCCCCTGATTTGCGATAGAATTCCGTTAGGAAAAAGAATTCTGATGTCATAACGGAATTGTTATGAGAGTCTTCGTTTGATTTAGAAATTGAATACAGAACCTCGCGATTGTAGAGCTCATATGCTTGCTTTTGTGCCAATAGAAATTTCTAATATAAATTGTTCAAGATTTTCTTGTTAGAATACAAATTAGCATATTGCTACATCAAATACAAATCCAGTAGATTTTCTGACAACCTAAACAATTTGTTATACTATCAGATGTTAGTGAAACCCAAAAATTTTAACTCACACTTGCCAAGCAATACACTGCAGTTGCAGTGTAAACTGAATTGTGTGAGTTAAATCAATATAGTGTTTTTAACTGATGACGACTGTCATAAGAGACATTTTGTGTGTTATACCAAATGTTGAAGTTGAGTTAAACTTTTTTTTGTGATGCTCCAATATCGTTAATCATAGTTTTATCTGATTTTGGACATATGCAAATAACAATTTGTTTGCTACAAAATACTTGTTCACATATTTTATTGGGGTACACATACATATGTATGTAAGTTTTGTCATTCAGTCCGATCCATTACATTTTTAGAGGTTTTAACAAAATGTTGTTTTATTGTTGTTGGTTCAGTAGTTAAACAACAATTTGACAGGAATCTTTTAAGCACAATTGCAACGAAAAGGTTAAGGGAATGATGATGCGAAGTTCCATTTTATATGTTTGAAATTTTTGCAAATGCTTTTCGCACGTTAAAAATTAATTTGTTGTTCTTATTGAAATAAAATTGAATTTTTCACCAGTATAGGAGTGTTGATATTTAATTTTATTGACCCTTTTTTAGTTTTTGCAAACACGATATATTTCGAAATTCCTTGTAATCAGATTAGATTGAATTTTTATCGACAAAAAAAGTATAAAAATTGCCATTTAAAATTCCAGATGTAGTTGAACATTTCTACCTACAAAGTAGTTAAATAAATAATAATAAATACTATTAAATCTTATTGCAGATTACTAAATTAGCCTAGAGTCCTTCCATAAAAGTCTCCTATCGCATACAAAACATTTACAGAATATCAGCGAGTTTGAATTTAAAAAAAAAATAGAAGAATACAATGTAACTAATTCATAGTTTATTTTCCTATTTAGCTTTCTGTTATTGTTTTTTACTCAGAAGTGATCAAATACAGACACATACAAACATTCTACTTTTGGATTTTTGTTTATCTTCCAACCTCCTCCGTGTCTCCTTTTTCGCAAATATTGCCACACTGACGTATGGTTTTAACGTTCAAGAGCATGGTTTTTACGTTCAATTTAGGTTTAATTATTGGATGTGACACCAACTCTCAACACGTCAGCTGGTGTAGTACAAGTGCAACTCCAGGGATAGCAAAAGGTATATTTTCATTATGTCTTCAAATTTAGCGTCACAAAATAATCCTACTTTTCGAACAGTAAGGTTGGCCCACCGTTATATCGGGTTCAGGCTTTGAATTGGCAAAACAATAATTCCAGTTTCATTAGCATAGAGTAAGTTGAATTCAAAGAATTGGGTAAAACTCTGATGAAGTCCTCAATTGAGGAAAAGGAGACCAGCCTTCTCTTTATTTGGTAGAATCTGGAACTCGGCAAGCTTTGAAAAAATCTACGAAGCTAAATAAAGCTTTAATGACGATGGTTGAAGCAATTGCCATTTCATGCAAAAGAAATATAAGAAGGTGCGGAAAGCAAAATTAGATTTTTATAAAACTTTATGGGAGATTGTAAGTAGAGTAATAGGGATACCTATAGATATCGGAAAAATAATGCAATGAAGCTTGGCTCTATCAGGAAACCTGATAGTGGCTTTACGAACAACCATCACGAAATCAATGGTATTATATTGTCTTCACACATTCCGCAATGCAAAGTGATGGTGGAGGTAAGTGGTGTTGTGGAACGACCTGGTGTTGGTGATACTCAGGGTAGTTATGGAGGAATCGATCAGTTACTACCGTTTTTTCTTTAACGACTTTATTTCATAAACTCGAATGATATATATCATATACTGCTGAAGAGTGGCGGAAATATCCTAATAAAGACAGTAAACCCAGCCTGCCTTTTCCATGGATATCATCCTGATACGATACGTATCACTCTCAACCCTAGGAAAGGAGACTACACTTTGACAAGGAGTTTTATCGATTATACGAGTGGTCAAGAGATTTATTCGGCCAAAAACATTTCCCCGAAGACCACTTCCTTGTCAACAACATGCGAATCAAGGTGGAAGATCATGGGATTCGGCTCTTCATGACCTCATTTACAAGAACGAGATGAGTCTAAATAAAAAGAACACACCCTGATTATTTTTTTGTACTAGCTTAACCCTCTAATGCTCTTTCTTCCGATTGCGATAATATATAAGCTACATATTTCGAATTAAAAATCTACTATGAAAAAAATATTAACATTTTATTTTATCGCTTTATTTAGGCGATATCCAATAGTTAAAAAATTTCGCGATTTTCGCTTTTTGAAAGTTACAAAATTTGGCGAATTTGGCAATAAACGTATCCTCACGTTATCCTGTGAGTCCTGGAGGAAAAAATTTAAACTTATTTTGCAAGTAGAGACTATAAACTAGTTTTCTTCTGATCGATAAAATATGTCAGATCGTAAATGTATTTTTGAAAGTTAATTTTTTTAAATTTACAAAATTTTCACTTTACAGCCTTCTCGCTGGAAAATTGTTAATTATACAAACAAAATTTGAAGGCAAAACAGTAGGTAATTATGTTGTCTATTGATGTAATAAAACTATTTTAATCAAAAGGTGTTATTTCGCCAAAAACTATTTAAGACCTGGAGACCGCTTTTTAGCGGCCTTGGGCATTAGAGGGTTAAGAGAATTATAGTTACGATCTTGTCGGAAGGGTTTTGAATGGCATCCCCCCGAAGTGTCGGTGCGGTTCAAGCAATTACTCCCAAACACGCTAAATTTCATGTTGCACCTGTTTCATGTTTCTAGGTGAAATCGACAAAGTAACCTTCGACCATTCCCATGGAATAAATAGGATTAAAAATCATGCGAATTGCCTTATTTGTCTTCGTATGTATCGTCCATTACTCGCGAACTACCACGAGATAGAATAGCTTTAACATACTCTCTATGTGTAAACGGTACAAAGCATCCATAAAAACACCCATTTACCAACAAAAAATTAAATCTTTCATAATGCTACTTTTAACTCGATGAGGTCACCGGCTGGAGAGCATGTTATATGAAAGGCTGTTGACCGCTGAAAGAAAGATCACATTTGAGGATAGTAAAGGAAGCCCTCAAGGTAGGGTACTCACCCCTCTGCAGTGTTGTTTCGCAGCCGCCTCACTTTAAGTTAAGAATCAGGCTTTGCGTTTACTTATCCACGATTTAGTGGACGATGTTTGCGCGTTTGTGTCTGGGAGTTCCCTGATGGGGACTACCAAACACAAGGTTTTCAGACGTCCTGTTTTGAAGGGGAATATTCTACAGCTGTCTACAAAGGCTAAAAAAATTTCATGGAATTGGATAATTTTCCGAAATAACAAAGTAATTTTAAGCGAACAATTTCAATCAAGAATGCCGCAATTCGATTAATGTTAGAGACAAGACGCATAAAACTAAGGGTATCTGACTTGATGCGGATTTTCTGCCAGGGTCGTAAAATGTTGTACCTTTCAGTTATCACACACTGGACCTTCATATACAAGGCGAGACTATGATATCCATATGCTGACTTCGAAGAAATGGAAACAGGGATATGAATTGCAACACAAGGCTTTTTTATATAGTAGAAAGACTTTAAAAATTGTAACGGATAATTCTTGTACCTTAGAATTAAATGATACCCTATATCGAAAGTATGGGATAATCATACCGAGTTGGGAGGACTAGGTCAACTGAACTACTTGTAGATTGTTCTTATACTTCCCGCACCGATAGATCCAGTGTAACCGTACTTTGTCTGGTTGGTATCTAGATAATTTGAATAAGTACTCCTATGTCATGAGCAAATGGCAATAGCTTTTTAGACTGAGAATTTTGTTATTTCGGATGTGGCGAATTGAAATAGCTATAAATGATGGAGATATAGGAGTATCTGTAGCGATAGTCCAGCTGTGCTTAAGGCATACGAATCCCCGATAGCATCATCCATTACTCATGTCTATACGCGCAAACTCAACGAGGCTGCTGTGGTTAACAGGGTTTATATTCTATGGGTTCCGTATAACGTCCCAGAAAAATTTTTTACAATCGGTAGCCAACCACACCCATTCTACAACTGGTTCCACTGCAACCAGTTCCTGGGATCCCATATGGAAGTTGTGGGTGACGTAGAATCAGTTCCAGAACTGATTCTAGAGCAACCGGTTCCACTTTGGAGCTACAAGGGGTGGATTTTGGGACAATTTCAAACAAAAAGAATCGGTGTTATAATCGACAGTAGAAGGGGTTGTGAATGAAAAGTAGCTATTCTACAACCGATTCTTTGGAACAGAAAATTTTCCTGGGGTGGGTATTCAGAGCCGAGCGACAAACAAACATTAAACCGCTGTCAACTCAAACTCATGTATCCAAAACCGCAGTAGGGTATCAACTGGTCATGGATAGTTCTTTAGATTGAGTTATATGTGAAAACTGTTTTCATTGAAGTCTGTTCAAACGAGATCACCTATGGAAAGTATTCCGTAAGCAAATAAGATTAGAATGTGACAAGATGCCCATAGAGTTTGAGTAATGGCCTGATTACGGAACACAAATCTTGTTCTTGACTTATGTCTGGAATAGGATTTGTCAATAACACAATGTGTTTTATATTCCTAGCATGACAGGCAGAAATTTTTTGGTAGTGACGTCATGTTTGTAAATCTTATTCATAAACTACATTTGCCTTATTTTCTCAGTTTCATGCCTTATACGGCGTTCACATATACGTGTTTAACACGATTTGACGTGTTTAAGCGTTAAACATGTTTAAGTGAGATGTTTTACAGTACGTTTTTTCTACCCTTAAACACGCTAAATTATCGTGTTTAATATTTAAACACGTTGTTAAACACGATAAAATTGATATCAATTGGTATTGAATGACAAGTTTGAAGCAGAAGAAGACACAACAAGAAAAATTAAAATTGAATAAAATAAACTAAATTTAAATAAAAACCAATATAAATGTGCGTTTTTCTTATTAAATTGATAGATGAAACAAACAATTAATTAAACTTTGCTTCCGGTGAACGAAAAATCCAAAAACAGCCATGAAGTTGTCCCTTAACTAAAAATTGAAAAACCTTGTTTCCGACTGGGGCGGACAATGTTATTTCACTTTTTATAGCAATTATAACATTGGATAATGCCGAAAATTATTAATTATTGCCTCCGGCCGAAGAAAAAATAACTTTTTGGGAAATTTTATCAAATTTTTGTATTTTTTTTTTAATTGTTAAGGAACAGCTGTTCGAGATGTTTAACTTAAACACTTAATTTTTAAGTGTGAACTGACATGTTGAACTTTTACATAAACGTGTTTAACTATCGTACTGCGAACGTAGTATTAGATAGTGAAATTTAAGACATATTTGATGCCTATCTCTTCTTTTTTTCGATTTTTATCTCCTTTTTGTATTACATTTTAATAACAAACTGTGTAAAATTTAACAAACGAGTTCTTAAAATTTATAAACATTTTGAAAACTAGCACTCAAAATTAGTTAAAGTGGGAATTTCTTAAATCGATTAAACAAAGCTGACCTAAAATGTCTGTTTTACTCAGTCTTTTAAAAAAAATTTATTTCATATTTTCCAAATCTATTTGAAACACGTTTGACAAATTTTGTTACTTACAAGAAAACAATATTCATTTCTTTCACACGGTTTACATCCCTTTTAAGTTATTGGAGGAGTTTATCGTTGGTTTCAGTTTTATTTAAATGACAAGTAGTTTTAATATGTCTTGTTCGTTTCACAAAATTGGTATTTGTTGTTAAAAATAGTAACTGATGGCTTTACATGTACGATTGGGAAACTTTTTACAAATATTTCTAGATATTTCTCCTCTCTTGTCATAATTTAAATTGACCTACATTGAATGCTTATTATAACATTCACATACATTAAACAAATAGATAAATAGATACATCTATGTACTTAATTAAATTATGTTGGCAATTTTGTCTTGACAAATATTAATATTTTGTCTTAAACACAAAAACCAAAATATTGTTTATTTAATACCTCCTCAAACGTTTACGTATAAACATATTCTAACTGGCATTCGCTATCATAAACATCATATTTATGTCTGAGCCAATCTATTTGTGCATTAGCGTGGCGTTTAATTATATGGTTTACCATTTATATTAAAGCCCAAATCACTTGAAAGTAAATGTAACGTGCTAAATCAACTGATTCAGTGTAAAATAATGAGTAAAAAAGAAATAAACTGTCAGATATACTCTTTAAACTTAATAGGTTTTCCATAAGAACATTCATCACGTTACTTCTACGTTCAAGTAATTTGGGTTAAACGGTAAGCAAAATCAGTCCTTTGTCGATTTTTTTGCGGCCTTCGTTTATAATTAAAATTTGCCTATACTTTAGATTTTATTTACAATTTTTCGTAATTTTTTTCATATATTTATTTCAATACAATAAAAACCCAGGAAAACTTTTACAATCAGTAGCCAACCACACCTATTCTACAACTGGTTCCACTGCAACCGATTCCATGGATCCTATATGGAAGGTGTGAGTGGCGTAGAATCAGTTCCAGAACTGATTCTAGGACAACCGGTTCCACTTTGGAGCTATAGAAGTGGTTGCTTTTGGGACAATTTCAAACAAATAGAATCGGTGTTAGAATCAACAGTAGAAGGGGTTGTAAATGAAAAGTACCCAGGAAAATTTATTACAATCGGTAGCCAACCACACCTATTTTGCAACTGGTTCCACTGCAACCGATTCCATGGAACTGGTTCCGGAACCAGTTCCTGGGATCCTATATGGAAGGTGTGATTGACGTAGAATCAGTTCCAGAACGGATTCTAGGGCAACCGGTTCCACTCTGGAGCTATAGAAGGGGTTGCTTTTGGAACAATTTCAAACAAAAAGAATCGGTGTTAGAATCAACAATAGAAGGGGTTGTAAATGAAAGTACCCAGCAAAATTGTTTACAATCGGTAGCCAACAACACCTATTCTACTACTGGTTCCACTGACGTAGAATCTGTTCTAGAACTAATTGCAGAACTGATTCTAGGACAACCGGTTCCACTTTGGAGCTATAGAAGTGGATGCTTTTGGGACAATTTCAAACAAAATTAATCGGTGTTAGAATCGACAGTAGAAGGGGTTGTGAATGAAAAGCAGCTGTTCTACCTCAGATTCTTTGGAACAGAAAATTTTCCTGGGTTATTTAATAATTGCGCTCCAGATCATTCATATTTTTAATATAAAATATACTTGATTATTTCATTTAATTTCACCGATATATCCCCTTTCATTGAATGGCGTCCTTAAGGTTTCTAAAATTTTTATTTAGAATTATAAAGACTGCGTTTGAAAAAATTGTCCATTACATTTGTTCCTAGTGTAGAAAATCATTACCAGATATGTGGTTATGTAACTACATACTTGGTAATGGTAACTAGTTACTTTTGTTATTACATTTCTTATTACCTTTATATGGCGATGTCGCGAAAACTAATGAGTTATGGTTACACACCTGCATACGAAAAACCAAAAAATATATCGTTACCTATGTGCTTACCAGTACTGACAAAAATAATGAGTCTTAAAATAGATTTTCAAAAAAATAAATTATAGAAAAAAATACTTTTTATTGTATTTTTTTTTTTTTTTTTTAATAAAATTTGCTGGTGCGGGAATCGAATCTGGGTCTACAGATTGCCAGTCAATAGCTCTACCATCTGAGCTATATCGACATGTAATATTTAATAGATAAAAACATAATTGACCTCCTGCACACAAGTAAGCTTCCTCGCCAACATACAAAAATCAAAAAATATGTGGTTATATATATCCTTACCAGTGTTTAAAAAGTATTGATTCTAAAATTAGATTTAAAAAAATTTTCAAAAAAATCTAGAAAATTATTTTCTATTTGAAATAATGATAAAAATAAGTCATTATCAGTAACTCATTATTATATGTTTTAAAATAATGCAGAAGGTAAGTGGGTGTCATTACTGGTAGTCCAAAAAATAATGATATGCCATTACCGTTTCTACACTGGGTTGTAATAACTTTTTCAAAAATCCCTCAAATTGAAAACAAAAAAAATTTATAGGCTCTAAAATGAATGTAAGAAAATTTCATATTTTAAATTTTATTTGCTAGAAGCTTTTATTTGATTCAAAATGGCGAGCGAATTGGAAATACGAAAAGCATTGTGAAAACTTTTCAAAACCACCCTAAGTGGACACAAAAAAAATAGCTACTGAACTAAAACTTGGCCCGAAAACGGTTTCTAGAGTTCTAAAGAAGTTTAAAGACGACTTGGAGATCACTCGATAGCATACTTGGGACTAGTAAATTGAATGGACCAATGAATTGACGATTTCATTGGCATTACAATTGATCAATGCCAATGAAATTTTTTGGCATTACAATTGGTCAATGCCAATGAAATTTTTTTCATTATCGTCAATTATAATTGACGAAAAGATAAAAGAACAAATTAAGAAAAAAAATTAAAAATTCGCGTATTTCTTATATTATATTCGCTATTATTATATATTATATATCAAGTTTACATTACTAGAGGCTGATCCATCTAGACCAGGGCTGGCAAAACTATGACACGCGTGTCAGTAGTGGCACGCGAGTGAATTTTAGGTGGCACGCGACGTTTTGTTGGATATTTTCAAAAAATTTAAACCATTAGAAGACCAGCAAAAAATTCATTTAAAAGTTAAATGTCGCTACAAAAATGTGTGATTTAACTCCATAATGGTGACATTTTTCATAGTGTTTGTAAATCGTCTTTTAAAATGAATTAAACTCTGTATTTCCACCATTTTTTGTTTAAAGAAATATGGTTAATACGGAACTCGCAAGTTCGATTATCATAAAATTCTGGGAAAATTTTAAAAATTCTAGATTGAAAGAAGTTTAAATGTTTCGATGAGAAAATGCCACATAAATAAAAAGTACCAGAAAAATGCACAAAAATGGAAAACAACTTGTAATAAAATGGGATCTAAAAAATTATTTTTTTTAAAGGGAAAATATGGGCTACGAAATAACCTTCAATAAAATAAAGGTTGAAAATAGGTTTCATAATGAAATAACCTTCTTTGTTGGAATTCGAAATTGGGCTTTGATCGCGTGTCGCAGAGGAATTCCATCTGAAATAGCAATTTCTCTATTCAAATCCATAATATTCGCTTTTAAGCCGAGCGATTAATTTTAACAATATCAAATTTTTGCCCGAAGCACAGTTTTCAACTAATTTCTTAAGTACTTAAATATTTGATGGCGCCCAATAATTTTACTTTTTTTTTAACAAAATGAAATATCCTCCAAAAATGGAATAACCCCCAAAAAATGAAAAGGCAATAATGTTAAAACTGTTTTAATTTTATTTCATTGGGGATTTTTTCATAATAAAATAATCTCAATATTTAAAGATTAAATAAACCCCAAAAAATTCTTGGATGTTATTCATAGCGCTGATAAATATGTATAAGAGAAATTTTAAAAATTTTTAAAAAAGGACTTTTAAAAGACAACTAAATTTAATGTGGCACGCGAGAAATTTTTACAAAAAAAATTTGACCGTTTCTGGCACGCAGCGAAAAAGTCTTGCCAGCCCTGATCTAGACTGACCAGTGTTAAAGAAGAGTCAACAACAGTATACTTGATACAACTTGATAAAATAGTGAATATTTTTAATGTTTATAGTTCTAAAATTTTTCATTCTTGTCTTAATTTCCTTTTTATAAAACAATTTTTTTTATATACAATGCTTTTTTCTTCAATTATATGTACATTACCATTGTTTCAATCAATGCCAATTGAAAAAAATTTCATTGGCATTGAATGGTAATGAAATTTTTTGGCATTGGCATTGAGATCAACTAATGCCAATTAAATTTCAATGCCAATGAAAAATTCCCAAGTATGCTCGATAGGCAGGTTCTAGCAAAAAAAGGAAATCTGAGATCAGAATAAGGCGAACAAAATCAGTGCCGTAGTGAAGAAGAGGATTGTTCGGAGTTTTTACGCAAGGTCAAAAAGGAAGCTGGCCTGAAAACTTTTAAAGTACAAAAAATTCCTGATAGGAATGCTGTAAAAAATACGGAAGCAAAGCGGCATGCCAAAAAATTAAAAAAAGTTTTTTCTTTTGAAAAATTCAATTGCTGGATCATGAACGACGAGATGTATGTTTTAGCCCACTCCTCACAGCTTAAAGGCCAGGAATTCTACATTGCAGACCAATGGGGGAATGTAGACGATAAATTTAAGATAAGAAGGCAATCGAAATTTCCTCCAAAATTCCTGGTATTGCAAGCTATACCTGTGGTCAGAGGAGCAAATCTTTCGTAACCACGAGTAGAAAAACTCGGAAATGTATGTCAAAGAGTGCTAGAAGCGACACCGTGGAGTATCTATTTTCTTTTGTTAGACACCATGGAGTGTCTACTTTCATTTGGACCGACCTAGCCTCTTGCTATCACAGCAAAGCTGTCTTGGAGTGGTACTTAAATAATAATGTGCTTTTGGTGCTTCGAGAAGCAAATCCACCAAACTGTCCAGAACTCAGGTCAAGTGAAAGGTACTGGGCTTTGGTCAAAAGGTAAATTAAGGCAACAAAAAAGGTCGTCAAAGATGCCAAAGATTTTCGCGGAAAGTGGTATTTAACAGCTCGAAAGTTATCTAATAATTCAATAAAAACGCTGACGGAAGTGGTACCAGAAAAATTAAAAAATTTTGTAAAATAAAAATAGTAAAAATTTGTACATAGTTTTATAATAATCTTAATAAAATCACGGTTATTGAACAATTTCTATTTTTAAAATTGCATGACTGGTTCAGCAGATTGTTAGAATTTTGTAATGGACAATTTTTTCGAAGCTGTCTGTTTTCTTAAAAATTCGTGACATAATTTTTTGCATCATTTTCTTTTAGATTGTCGTTAAATATCCTTAAAAGCTTTGATTGACAACCTCATCGCGAACTTTCTTTAAAAACTTTTTCTCATTTTTTGGGATATTCGCGTTAACGTTCTAAATTTACTAGGTGTTACGTCCGAATTATGATCTTATTAACTTAACATACAAAATTAGTAATATCTTATCTTGCTTTTATGAAACATACATCAGAGAATAAATAAAAAAAACCGCAGGTATCCCTTCGAATTTTTACGTGTACATCGATACCATTTCATCGTTATTCAAGGAAAAGCGTTTTTGCACCATTTTGAGTTAAATAGGATTAAGTATTAAGCAGTAATTAAAGTTAAAAATAAATGCTTAATACTGTTCGGTAATACACAAACGACTGTCATGCAGTAACTTTAATTTTTTTTAAGTGTAAATATCTAGAAAAACAATACACATACATTTTCTACTGATTTGAAGTGTTTATCATTAGAATTCAACAACAGAGAAAAAAAAGAAAAAGGAATATGACTACAATTTCTTTGTCCAGGGAATGTAGCCTGCGAGACCATATTGCGTTGAAGGTATTCCAGAATAGGTTTCACTAGTGACCTAAGTCTTTATTCTATCATTGTTAGGATGCAGTAAGCAGCTACCATTAAAGTTATCAAGTTGCTCAATAAAAACATACAGAATTAAGTTGCTCCCTATTGTTGATATAAGAAATATCTCTGCAAAATTTTCATGATTTATATATGACTGTTATATGCGTATTTTGTAAATGGCATGGAATGAGTATAAATTAATTTTACCCACATACACAAGTAATATATTTATTTGCACTTGTACATATGATTTCTATCAATTTATGTGGAAATACTATCGGTATCACTTCTAAATTTATGTGAGTATTTCAATCATTTTACATTAATAAATGCGACAACAAAATAACACAACACAATCTTGTCTTTCCGAAAACATGTTTGCGTTTTATTTATTTGTATTATTTTTCATTTCATGAGTGTATCAGAATTAGGGAATGCAAAATCCCGCACTTTTTAATTTCCCGGGAAAGTGGGGAATTTATTTTGAAAAAGTTCGATCATTTGTATATTTGATCAAATTTTGTAAGTATATTTTAGCGCCTGTTTTAAGCAAACGGAATTCGCGCAGTCGCTTAATTTTTTTAAAGAAAAACAATCAAATGTAACATTTTTATTATTTTCAAAATTTTATAATTTTTTATGCATATGAAAATTTAAGCTTAGTTTCCCGGGAATCCCGGGATGCATTCCCTAATCAGAATTGTAACATGTATCTACCTTAGGTTGTCCCTAACTTCTTGCACTTGCGAATTGTGCGATGAAAAAGCACTCAAATGATGCATATTGAACAGCTAATTACACTATGCGACAGTCAAAATCGGGATGGGATGAAACCAACGGGAAATGTTATATCGGTCAAAAACAAGTTATACGTGTCCCGGCGTTTCGCTGGGTCACACCTAGGAATGGAGATATATCTTTTTTTTGACATAACTCGAGAACCACTAGTCCGATTTTGCTCAAACAATTTTAAAAAAATTATAAATTACAATTCCTTTAATCTGTTCATATAACGTTTTTCTATATACTCAACAGTTTTGCCGGTATAACTTCTTCTTTTTTACCGATATAACTTTCCCCGGTAGTTTGAACCCTTCCCGATCACTGACCCCTACCATTTGTCTCACAGTGTTATAGGAAAATAAAAAATATTCTTTCAGGGAAGTCTACCAGTGCTTATAGATGACCGACATAGTTCTTTTTGCCCAATATTGTTTTCGAAATAAAAAAAAATGTGCTCAAAATTTAAAAATATTGAAGATATTAAGGAAAAAAAATCATTTATAAAATTTAAAAATCGTGGATTTGGTCCATAAAGGTGTTATTAAGTTCAAATAATATATTTGTTTTTTATATACATATGTATATATAGTTTCCTAAATCATGCCCACTATATGAAACACTACCCTATAGAACAATTTGAGTCATATACCAGGATGTGGATCAAATTCCGAGTAGAGAATTTCATTTAACGAGTAATAAATATAGTAAAATATATAATAATAGGAATAACAAGAACTCAGTCTCAATCTAATATTTTTGGTAGACAAAAAATAACATCAGAACAAAGTCATTCTTCCCTATAGCATAAATATAGAGTCGGAAATAATTCTATAAAAATGAGTTTGAAAAGTTAAAATTCGGATTTCTTTAATGTCGGAAGGGATCGGTGCTCCAAACTGTATACTCGCTGTTAGGGCTGATTTAATAGGTTTGGAATTTGTGTATTGCGTAACTGTCGGCTCAACAGGGCTCAGTAGTTTCCACGGTAAACCAAAAATGGCTATCGTGAATTTTTCGGATTTTTTGTGGCGCCTTGAAACTTTACACGCCTTTCAAATGATAAAAAAAGAACCAAAGTTTGCCCATAATGAGCACTACTTGATTAATGGATAAACTAATTTCAGATCCCATACAAAAAACCGATTAAAATTGGATTGGTTTGGTAATGCCATTTAAGTTCTATACATCTGAGCTCAGAAAGTATCTTCCCATGACTACTGAATCAAAACATGTACCGACTTTACTTTTCAAAGGGATTCGTTCAATTATCTTCGGTATTACGACATGTAGTTTGATTATACAGGTCGTCAATTTTCACAGACAGATATATGGAAGGACGGACGGCAATACCTAAATCGACTTAACAAGTGATTCTGAACAAAAACTCAATATACCCTGTTCCACAGATTGGTGCAGGCTACATTAAGCAATTAACACTCAAACTATAGTTGTGTTTTCGCCTTAAATATATCCGTTAACTCAGAAAAAGCTCAAACTACATAAAAACGTTTTAAGATGAAAACTAACACATTACTTTTTGTATGCATGTTAACTTTTATCATGGAAAATTATCGACGTTGAAGTCTCAACGTTTATAAACTTTCACATCTAACCTAACTTCTTCACTTGACTTCCTAAAAAGATTGTCTGAAGTAAATTCGATTACACCGTAACTATTGTAAATTTTAAAGGTTAACATTTTTTATACTTTATACATTTTAAGGTATATTTGCATTAAATACTTAACGTTGATAGATATGAGGTGATATAAGAAAAGTAGAACACTTTTCATTAAATTTTTGCAGTTGCGGACAAAAATTTTTATTTTAAAATGTTTTAATATTGTTTTTATATTTCCATTATCTTTAAAATTTCTAAATATTGAGCCCCATTTTGTTCAAAATTAAAAAAGAAAAAAAAATTGCGAATTTGTCAAAAACCAAACACTGTTAGCCAGCTTTAAGTACACTTAAAAATATCTTTCTTTACTTTACCCATAATCATCTCGCCAATATTCGTCATTTAAGCTCTCTTCAATCGCGAAATTTGCAAGTAAAGATAATTTCTGGACATTCTAATGTACCCACTTCCATTTGTTTATTACTTGTATAAATGTTTGCCTATATGATTGCAAAAATGTCAATTTTAAGGGTAGTCACAGCTATCGAATGATTTTTTTGCTTATAGATTAGTATTTATATAGTATATTACAAAGATTGAAAAAAATGAATTCCCTAATTGACTTTAAAAAATTAATGTAATTTGACTTATTCCTAAATAGCACTCATGGAATAAATTCGATAGCTTAATTCAATGTCCAATGCCGCCAAAAAGTCTGGCATACTTTATCGATAATATCCAAGCCAGCTTAGAGTCTCTACTTATAAAATAAGTTAATAGTTTTGCTCCAGGGCTAACAGGATAATGTCAGGATACATCTTACGGATATTTCTCTAACTCAAAAACTAGCTGACAGATTTTCTTTTAATTTTTTTCATTTCATTTTTATTTATAAAAGTCTATGGATTACATATGATCCTTACAGACTATTCGCTTAAATAAACTTAAATATATTCAGTTAAACTATCTAGAAGTATTTTAAACTTCTCTTTAGAAAAACTGAAATCTAAAACTTCATTGTACTTAGAGCTAGTAGTAAGCAAGACTATTGGTGTTTAATGCCAAATTCTTAAAATTTCGTAATTTTCAAAAAGCGAAAATTGCCATAACTTCTGAAATAACAACACTAGATCAGGAATTTTCAGTATGTAATTTTATTTTACTGATAGTGTTATTTATAGCAAAAACGGAATTTAGTTGGCTATTGGATTTCTTGATTCGTCTTTTATTGTGCCTAAATAAAGCGATGAATTAAAATTTTTATATTTTTTCTATAATAGATTTCCAGTGCCAAATATATATTGTAGTTTAAATATTATCGCAATGAGAAGAAAGACCATTCGAGGGTTAAATATACTTTACCAAGTCCCTAGCGTACTGCGAGCCTCCTTAATATTTATACTTGTTAACAATTTTTCCTGGAAGTAGAAACGATTGTTTGTATTGATAATACATATTATTGAAATTGAAAATGAGTAGATAGATATATGCTATAACATGGTTAGATACTGCGACAATATAGATATTTTTAACTTAACAGAAAAAAATTGGGCGCAAAGCCTACAAAACTGTAGTAGAGCTTAAAAACTCACTGTTTACTGTTCAATTTAACAATAACTTTTGGGGCATTTATCAAAAACTTTAAGCCAACTCAAAGAAAAAATTAGCATATTTAATTCCTTTAATGCAATTAATGTATATCCCGATAAAATAAAATTAAAAAAACTAATATGCAAGTGCTTGTGCAAATTTAAATGTTACTGACACTTTAGAAAACATTGTTTTCTATTGTTGTTTCTACATGAATGGATGTCACTACATTGCTAGATCTATCAAAACAACAGAGTAGTACATTGAAAGATGACAAAGCAAATTGTGGAAAATTTTCTGTTGTTGTTTTTGTTTTTTCTTTGATATTTCAAATGTTTAATAACGCTCCTAGACGAGAACAAGAAATTCTCATTGAGTTTGTAATTTAACTTAACAAATATTTCCAGAAACTCTAAAAACGTCGTCCCCTGCCGATTTCCTTAGGCAATAATGAAATCCGGATAGGGACATGCCTACAACGGACTATTTTTCACAATTTGTTAAATACGTTTCGGATTTTATCATATTTAATTCCTTTAATGCAATTAATGTATATCCCGATAAAATAAAATTAAAAAAAAATTTTTGTTGTTGTCTTATTATAACTCGTTGTAAGCGTATTATTGCCTATTTTGTTCATTTTGCAACGAAAGTATCCCAATGGGTTCTCGCCGATCTTAATGAGATCCTGGTATATTATGGCAGAGAAAAATATAATGTAGGAAAGTGGGGTCAAAATTGACCCAATTTTTCATTTTTCAAATTTATTTCCTATAATTCTCAGAAAAATAGAAAAAATTTGCTATCAAATGATAGCATTTTTGAGACACATCTACCGGCGCACACAGAAAATGCATCAGTTGAAAATCGACCACAAATGCCTTTATTTTACCGGAGTAAAAATAGTTACATACAAGACTGGCTCTGATTTGAAAAGTTGTTCCGAATTCCGCTCCCCGGGGCTTACTTTATGAGGTCACTCGGAAAACTAATCCAGAAAAAATTTCAGCTCAATCAAAGAATTTTTGAGCTATCCCTGGCCCTTCACAATTGTGTACTACGATTTACAAGGGTGAAAATTACTTTTTTGGCATTTTTTGAAAATACTGGCTTTTAAATAACTGTATTTCTGAAAATGTCAATAGAAACTAGACTAAATTACTTTTCTACCAAGGCATTAAAATCCAAAATCGGTTTGAAGTAGTATAAAGTAATTGCAATTCCCCAAGACCATTGTAGGGTTAAAATGGAATAAATTATGAAAATCGTAAAAAATTAAGTATTTTTTGCAAAAACTTACAATGTTATACTCTACTTTCATTTCTAATATTTGTAAATAGTCAGATATAAATTTTTGTTTCTCTTGGATTATGCTAACCTAGTTCCAGGTATGGCTAAAGATGGGATTGTTTTTTTTTTTTTTGAAAATTTGTAAAACTCTAGTTTTGAGCTTTTTAATTTTGTTAAACAAAATAGAAAAAAGTCATCAAAGCATAGAGTGTTTTTTCAAGCTCTCAAACGCATTAATTTTGATTTTGTTTCCCCCTAGACAATGCCTAATTAAGGCTTTTTATGTCGATTTTCATATCAAATGGTACTTTTTTATTTTTTTAAAATTTGGCGTAATATTGACTCCATGTGTCCGTAGTATAAAAAATTAAATTGAAAATATTTCTTCATTTATATGTACTTATATAAAATTTTAAACGATTTTGTCAATTATATATTCCTATATAAACAACTTTCCATAAATCAAATATTGATATGATTTAATAGGCTTACATAGGAGAAAATATCGAAACATTTTTCTAATATATCACCATATAAAAACATATAAGGGAGCATACATTATTTTATATTATAATATATATTAATATTAAACAATACATGTCATATATACTCTTTTTTACTCGGGATATTATTTTTTTTAAAAGGGATAATATACATTTTATCACAATTGCATAAAAACAATTGTTAAAATATTAGCTTTGATCTTTACTTAAAGATACCCAAGAAAATTTTTACAATCGGTAACCAACCACACCCATTCTACAACTGGTTCCACTGCAATCGATTCCATGGAACTGGTTCCGGAACCAGTTCCTGGGATCCTATATGGAAGGTGTGGGTGATGTAGAATCAGTTCCAGAACTAGTTGCAGAAATAATTCTAGAGCAATCGGTTCCACTTTGGAGCTATAGAAGGGGTTGCTTTTGGGACAGTTTCAAACAAAAATAATCGGTGTTAGAATCGACAGTAGAAGGGGTTGTGAATGAAAAGTAGCTATTCTACAACCGATTCTTTGGAACAGAAAATTTTCCTGGGTAGTTATAAAAATCTATTTTTTCGACCAATTAAAGAAAAAATTAAAAAGTTTATAATTTCGTTCAATAGTGACAACAATTTCCAGTATTTCGGTTACAACAATCAAAATTGCACAATTATTACACTCCAAATAATGTCTGTTGGCTGGACAGAAAAATTTGTTACTTTAACAAAATTTCTTCCTGTTTTTTTGCTTAAAATAAAATTTGTTGATTTTAACAAATCCAAATTTAAGCAAAAAATTTTTAGAGCCACAGTTTTATCTGTAATTACACTAAGTCGTAGAATTTATCCAAATTTAGGGTCTGGGGACCCTCCCCGGGCCTAGTCCATCATGCGAGAGCATATAAGGGCACTCCAGCGGAGCAAACATTATGTCCGTTTTGCCCTATCTCGCTTAGTTTTCGAGATATGGGCCATTTTATGAAGTGAAAAATTTTTATTAAAAATTTCTGAGGGTCCAAGGCCCTGCCAATGTCCATTTTTGGATTGACATAACCCCTTTGCACGGTTAGAGGTAGTCGAAATTTTCATCAATTTTGCTCTATCTCTCTTAGTTTTCGAGATATGGGCCATTTTATAAAATTGGGAGGGGAAGAAATAGCGCCATCTTTAAAACTTCGTATACATTTGTGACGTCATCTACCGGGTAATAACAGTAACATGAAAATATTATATTTTAACAATAACGAATTAACGAATGGGTTCTTCAAAATTAGTTTCAAATAATTTCGAAAATTAACACTCAAAATGAGTTAAAGTACTGAGGATTTTTGGTATTGTGTTGAATGAAGATAACTAAAATCTTTGCTTAAATCTGTGTTTAAACTAAAAATTTATTAAAAATTAATCAAATCGATTTGAAACCGGTTTGACAGATTTTTCTACTGACGTATTATTGTAAGTGTAGTATTGCGTATTACCTGTTCAGATGGACGATTATGCTAGATAGTAAACTTGACGAAGTGCTCTATAAGTTTGGCGAACAGAGCACGAATTTTGGAAATAAATTTTCACGATTTGTGAACGTTGTTTTGGTGTAAGTCTTTGCATGGTGATTTGCCAAAGTATACTAAAAAAAGTCAAACACACTTCATTAGTGTGACAGCTAGTTTTACAATTATTCCCATCGGAAATTCTATACCTCTAAAAAAACACTATAGAATATTATACAATTCAGATATAATTACACACAGAAAACAGGTTCGTAGTTCCAATAGAATTTTTTGCAAACCGAATTTTTGTAGTTCCAGGTAAAATCACTTTTAGCAATTTTTATTACAGTTTTAATTACCGAAATTTATTTCCAATTTTTTTAATTTTTGTTGTATTATTTGATTACTTTAATGTTTGTGGATTATAAATTCTATAAATAGAATAACACGTTCCACAAAATTTATTTAAAAATTAAAAAGTTTTTATGTCGTGAACTGGGATAGAACCGACCTTCCACTTGTCAGCCATTGCTTTTACTCTAGGCTAAACTCGATTTGAATTTTTATAGTAAAATTTTTTATGTTGGAAACTTAAATATTTTGTTTATGAATAAAATTACATCAATAACAGCAAATCAATTGTGTTTTCTATTTTAAATCAATAAAAAATTATCAAAAAAAAAAATATGTCGCGAACTGGGATAGAACCGGCGATCTTCTGTTTACCAGCCCATTGCTTTTCCTCTAGGCCAAACTCCATTTAAAATTTTTTAGTCTAATACTGAATTTAGACCAAGCAAGAACCAGGTGGTTTTTGTACAAAACTAAATTACAAAAGCCAAGTCATTTACACTGGTCATTTAATTTTTCTTTGTCACATCACTTTTTTATTAAACACTTTTCTTTATGTTTTTATTGTTAAATTAAATTAAAAAAATTATTAACACATTTTAAAATGGATAAAAACACACAATTTAAAATTAAAACCGAAATATTTAAAAAAAATATAAAAATATATTTTTGACACTTGCTTTTATTCGTTGTAACAGGGTGTATTGAAAATTACTTATAAAAGAAACCGAGTGTATCAAAAATGCAAAATTCAGATATTTTTTCTTGGTTTTTGGTAAAAATCAGGTAGAATGTGGTTTTCAGTTTGTATGAAAATTGTATTGAAAAACTAAAGTAATTTTGTAGTTTTTGGCTCAAAAAACAAATATATGGCTGTATGTCTACCCCATTGCACCACAGACCCTTACATTTTGTTCTTATATGTACGAAAAGATATGATACATTCCAAAATTTTACTATACCAAATAAAATTTCTGTTCCTAATATCAATATATTATTATAATTACCAATTTAATGGAAGTTAACGGTTGATGGCACTAACCTTGACAAAAAAAAAAATTTTAAATTGTTTCAAAAAACTAATACTTTGGATAAAGTGATAGATTTTATTGAAACACAACTGATACAAGATTTTTGCTGCGGATATTTTATTCAAATGACTAAATCTTCGGTAAATTGCTGGTTGTTGGCTTGAATGTAATATAGAAATCAGTATTTTTTCAATATTGATTAGAAAAGCCAATATTTTGGATAATGTCACTGTGTTTTGGTTAGTCGTATATATTTTCTGTTCAGAATTAAATTTAACTTTTCTGATGAGGAATTATAAGTAACTGCAATTAAAATTATTAAATAACGAAAAAAGTTCGTTGGTTCCGATAGAATTCCAACCAATTTATTTCCTTAGTGTATTGTTTTATTATAAAACAAAAACAGCTTAAACGATTTTTGTATAACAACTTTCTAAAAAAAAATCATATTTCAATAAAATATGAGTATGTAGTTTTTCAACGTATTACGCCCCCTACAGAGTATTTTAAATACTAATATTAATTCAATTAGAAACGGGATTCAAAATTTGGGTTATCTAAAATTTTTCTTTGTTTAAAAGATTATTTAAAAAAACACTTCTTATGAACATATTCAAGATGTGAATGAGGGTTATGTATAGTTGATCTTTTTATTCGGTAAATTAATGTTTTTTAGTTTGATTTTAGATCATAAATTAATATCACTTTCTGTTTAAATTAATTTTCAAACTAAAGAAAGTAGATACAATTTTCACAAGTATATTACAAAGAATAAAAAAAAATTTTTCAAGATATTTAAAAAAAAGAGCTTGAAGTGTCATTTTTCGATAATCTATATGTGAAATCGCTATATTTGTGCACAGCTTAAAAGTCTACTGATTTTCTAGCGATTTTTGGGTCTGATAAAGCCATTTTTTTTTATTTGTTGGCATCAGTGCCCACTTAAAGTATAATCTCTTCAAATGCCTATAGACCAAAACTACATGTAAATCTAAATGATCGATTAAAAAAGATAAAAACTTAATTGCTTAATTTTATGGAAATTTATACGGGTTTATTAATTTAAATTATGAAAATAAAAAATTTAATATAACTAACATAAGTTCAAAGTTATGTGAACATGAAAAGTCACTAAAGCAGAAATCGAATATTAATGTATATCAATGTTTCAGCACATCTTAAAAAATGAACACATATCAAAAAAATAAATAACTTCCCGCCCCAAACAAGTTACAAAAAAATTCTAATATCGAATTAATTCGAAACCAAAGATAAAAAAAAACAAAATCCAACATTAATGAGAAACAAGAAATGAAACTAAAATACAAAAATAAAAAAATCAACAGATCAAGATAACTGTAACTCATTAATCATGAATAAGCCTACAAAGAAACGTACCACAAATATGTAGCCATACAACCAACATAAATACCTGCAATATAATGTTAAATGTTTTGCATTAATTTTCTTTAGCAGAAAAAAGACGGACGAATTGACAGACGAACGGGAATAGGTACGATATAATATTAAACGCGGGTATTTCAACATTAAATGACAGGTATTCGTATACATTAAGAATAATCATGACATGAAATCAAATGAAACGTATATAAAAAAAATTTGACCACCAACATAATCAACACGATTAATATTGAAAGGGAAAATATTAGCAAAACTCAACATATAAGAAAACGAAAACATAACATCAAATATGCATTAGACATGAAACTAGTGAAAATTTCCAATATCTGCTCTATTAGTAGTGATTCATTATATAATTGTGGTAATACTTTGTTAGCCATTCACCAAACGAAAGAATTTTTTAAGGTTAGAGTAGATCAGTAACGAATTTATTGAACTCTATAAAAATCATGAAAAAGTCCTACCGAATGAACACATCTTCTGTGATTATCAGATTTATTTAATTTAAACCTATTTATTCTATACTAATAGAAAAGTCTCTAAAAAAAATTAGTTCAAACTACTGAAAATTAGTTTAAAATGACTTTGCAGAGAAAACTGCTAAAATTAGCATAATATTTTTTCTATATAGGAACATAAATTTTTGTTAATAGCACGACTGATCAATATAAAGCGTATACTTTAAATAACTATTTCCTTTCGCCTGTGGCAAATCTAAAACGATAAATTGAAATTCTTACTGGTAATACTTTTAACTCACTTCGAACGCTTTCGCAATCACGTCATCGCTTTTCACTGAATACTGTAAACAGTAATGATATTCTTGAGATAATAGTAAATATGAAAAGTAACAAAAGTCCAGTACCGGTGTTCTGTAACTATGTGAGAAGTTAATCACATAAAAATTGCAACTCTACGATGTGTCTACGATATTTAGAACAGGGTGAGTCACAAAATTTCAAACTGAATATAAGTAAATTTTTTTACATACATCCGGCTAAATTTAACATTCCCAGTGTAGAAAATCATTACCAGATATGTGGGTATGTAACTACATACTTGGTAATGGTAACTAGTTACTTTTGTTATTACATTTTTTATTATCTTTATATGGCGATGTCGCGAAAAATAATGAGTTGTCGTTACACACCAGCATACGAAAAATCAAAAAATATATCGTTACCTATGTGCTTACCAGTACTGACAAAAATAATGAGTCTAAAAATAGATTTTCTAAAAAATAAATTATATAAAAAAAAATATTTTTTATTGTATTTTTTTTTTTTTTTTTAATAAAATTTGCTGGTGCGGGAATCGAACCTGGATCTACAGATTGCCTGCCAACAGCTCTACCATCTGAGCTATATCGACATGTAATATTTAATAGATAAAAACACAATTGACCTGCTGCACACAAGTAAGCTTACTCGCCAACATACAAAAAATCAAAAAGTATGTGGTTACATATATCCTTACCAGTGTTTAAAAAATATTGAGTCTAAAAATAGATTTCAAAAAATTTAAAAAAAAATCTAAAAAATTATTTTCTATTTGAAATAATGATAAAAATAAGTAACTCATTATTATATGTTTTAAAATAATACAGAAGGTAAGTGGGTGTCATTACTGGTAGTCCAAAAAATAATGATACAGTGAGCGAAATTTGTTTGGCCGCATACAAATTTTTTTCTAAAACTAACTGTTTTTTCAAATATACTCAACATTTTGTTTTTGTAACATCATGTATTCAAATGTTTACATCACGTGATTAGTTTAACAACAAATATTTGATCATAACGGTACTTAGAAATAAGAAGAAGAAATGTAAAATAAAATGATCTAGTTTTTTTGTGCGAAATTTGTTTAGCCGCATTTGTGATTAATGAGTCATACTGGTAAGTACTCTTAAAAGTTTAAATGTTTTTGGCTTTGTTTATCAAGGTTACGTTATTTTACACGGTTTAAAATTTTTTATTTTTTTTATTTCGAAGGATTTGTTAAAATGGTACGCAAGAAGCAACTTACCGAAGTGGAACAGGGTCAAGTTAAGGCTTTAAAGGAAAATGGCCTTTCAAA
Source organism: Leucophora obtusa (assembly GCA_949987735.1). NCBI lineage: Eukaryota > Metazoa > Arthropoda > Insecta > Diptera > Anthomyiidae > Leucophora > Leucophora obtusa. Next base: position 41,754,608 of record OX465296.1, read on the forward strand.
TAGAGAAATTGCCAGACAAATTAATAGTTCAGAGAAGGTTGTAAGAAATTATCTGAAGCTAGGCGATAAATACGGCGCAGGACCCTCAAAATGCAAACGGAACACGAAATTAACCCAACGTCAAAAAAACTTAATAAAACAAGAAGCCACTAAAAATCGACTATTTTCGTCTCAAATTGTTTCTAAATTGCAGCTCCCAGTTGGAAAACGTCGGGTACAACAAATATTAAGCAATGATAAAACAGTAAAATGGAAGAAAGCCTCAAAAAAACCTGAGTTAACAGCTAACCATAAAGTTGCACGATTGACATTTGCGAATGCCCACATGGCGTGGACTGATAATTGGCAGAGAATAATTTTTTCGGACGAAAAAAAGTTTAATCTTGATGGACCAGATGGGTTTAGCTATTATTGGCATGATCTGCGTGCAAATAACCCTCCACGAATGAGCCGCAACTTCGGAGGTGGATCAGTCATGATATGGGGTGCGTTCACATATCACGGAAACCTAAAATTATGCTTTGTTCCACCAAAAATTAACTCGGAAAAGTACATAGAAATGTTGGATGACGTTTTAGTTGATTACTTGGAAGAAAATAATGAAATAGAATTTATATTTCAGCAAGATAATGCAAGTATTCACGTGTCACGTACGTCAAAAGAGTTCTTTTCGTCTCGTTCCATACCCTTGCTCGATTGGCCAGCAAGAAGTCCAGATTTAAATCCGATAGAGAATATTTGGGGAATAATAGCAAGAGCTGTGTATGCCAATGGAAAACAATATTCAACGATCCAAGAGCTCAAAACTTCGATTTTGCAGGCCTGGCTTGATATAGACATAAACGTGTTTCGGAAGCTAATTAATTCGCTTCCTGACCGAATTTTTCAAACAATTAATAAAAATGGAGGTGCTACAAAATATTAAATATGTAAATTTTTAAAATATTTTTAGTTTTAATTATGATTTCTAGTGAATAAGTACAGTGCGGCTAAGCAAATTTCGCACATTAAAATGAATTTTTCGTGATAATTTGTTATAATTTTTTTAGTTTAAGTGAAAAGCTTATTTTTTTTTTGTAATTTTGTAATAAATAAAAAACTACAGCAAAACCTTTCAGAAATATTTCAGTTTTTAGGTCTTGTTCTGCTAAATTCGAAAAAAATCATGTGCGGCCAAAAAAATTTCGCTCACTGTATGTCATTAACGTTTCTACACTGGGTTATGATACTCACTCTGTTTTAAATATGGCAGACTTGCAATATTTATGTGAGAATCTTCTCACATAGTTACCGAACACCGGTACTGGGTACACTGAAAATAATACGTTAGTAGAAAAATATGTCAAACCGGTTTCAAATCGATTTGATGTTACTGTAATTACCCGGTATATGGCGCCACCAATGTATGCGAAATTTTAAAGATGACGCTATTTCGTTCCCTCCCGATTTTTTAGAATGGCCCATATCTCGAAAACTAAGAGAGATAGAGAAAATTTGATGGAAATTTCTACTACCCCTAACCGTGTAATATCTCAGCAAAAGGGGTTATCTGTATTCAAAAATTGACCTTGGCGGGGCCTTGGACCAGAGAGATACAAGCCATCCGACATCCGACACCTTTGTCAAGCCGATTCAGCCGCCGACAATAATCGGCTGAGTCCGATTTTCGGCTAAAGCCGACAGCAAAATGCAAGGATATTTATTTTTTTGAAAATTTATAAAATTTGTTTAAATATAATTATCTGAAAATTAAAATTTTCTTGTTTATGATATCTTTGATTTTAAAATATTTTTGCATCAAACTAGCGGTAGCACAACTAGGCGGTTTTTGTTGATACCATACTCCTACGGGTTTCCGCATTGTAGAAGAAGGTTTAGGCCCTCATTATACCAAGTTAACGCTTAGTAAACAGAGCTTCGAATAATTAATTCCTTAATTTAATTTGTGAGTTCTGAATAGGAAATTTAATTAATTTATTCATAAATACTATACATTAAATGGAATTAATTCAAATTTTGGCACCGTTCAATTTTTCAACGAATTAATTAAATTGCACTATAGTTCTTTTTATTACGTCCAATGAAAAAATTCACTTCTAAACGCGTTTAATTTAATGCATCGAACGGATACAAATTGAATTAATTCCCACCGAATTAATTCACTACCGTATTTATTAAATTTTGTTCAGTGCACTACACTTAAAATAATACGTCAGTAGAAATCCGTCAAACCGGTTTCAAATCGATTTGACTAATTTTTAACAAATTTTTAGGTGAATCACTGATTTAAGCAAAGATTTTAGTTATCTTCATTTAACACAATACTAAAAATCTTCAGTACTTTAACTAATTTTGAGTGTTAATTTTCAAAATTATTTAAAACTAATTTTTAAGAACCCATTCGTTAAATTTTACAAAATTTATTGTTAAAATATAATATTTTCATGTTACTGTTATTACCCGGTAGATATCGCCACCAATGTATCCGAAGTTTTAAAGATGGCAGTATTTCTTTTCCTCCCGATTTTTTTAATGTCCCGTATCACGAAAACTAAGAGGGATAGTGCAAAATTGACGAAAATTTCGGCTACCCCTAACCGCACAAAAAGAATTATTCTTATTTTTGGATTAGAATCACTTAGCTGATTTTTAATAAATTTTACTTAAATCAAACAATTTGGAATTTAAATAAATAATTTGTAACACAGTTTTATTTATACCTTTTCCAGGACATGTTCCATAACTTATAAGGACATATATTAATACTCTAAAAGCGCAATCGTTGTTATTTTTGCTCTATATCGCTTAGTTTTCGAGATATGGGCCATTTTATAAAATGGAACTCTGAGTGTCCACGATTCAAACAATATCCATTTTTGCATATAGATGACCTTCTTATGGGGGTGCGGTAAAGCTAGGTGTAGTCGAATTTTGTTTGCATTTTGGTCTATCTTTCTTAGCTTTGGAGATTTGTGCCATTTGTAAAAATCGGGAGGGAAAGAAATAGGGCGATCTTTAAAACATCGAATATCCTGGTAGCGTCATCTACCAGATAATGGCAGAGAGATTAACAATAAATTGTATAAAATTTAACAAATTCATGTATAATTTTCACAACGACATTGTGACTCAATTTTTATAAATCCGGGGAACTACCTATAATAAACATAAAAAGTTGACCGATATTCTTCCAGTAGGTTTTTTTTGCGTGTGTGTATCTGTTGGAATTCTTGGAAATTTTTCCTTTTAGCCAACGTTAGCCGATTAGCCGCCGACAGTCGACATTATTTTTTTAAGCCACCCGCCGCAGATGCGTTTGCGGCTCAACTCTAAAAATCAATCGCCGCCGACCGTTTTATCCATTAGCCGCCGCCAGCCGACAGATTGGATCGGCTTGTATCTTTGACCCTCGGAAATTTTTAATAATAATTTTCCACTTCATAAAATGACCCATATCTCGAAAACTAAGCGAGATAGAGTAAAACGGACAAAATCTTTGCTCCGTTGGAGTGCCTTTGTATGGCCTCACATGATATGGACTAGGCCCGGAGAGTTGCATTAATTCTACGACTCAGTATAATTACAGATTTTTACAAATTTTTTACTTAAATTTAGATTTGTAAAATTTGTTAAAATAAAGGTTCGTCGTAGACTACAAGAAGCTCATTTACCAGGACGGATAGCCAGAAGAGTACCTTTTCTTATACAAAAAAATTTAAAGGTTAGGTTGGCGTTTGCAAGAAGCCATTCCAATTGGTCCGGAGCAGACGGTGAAAAAAAAATGGCAAAACATTTTGTGGAGCGATGCAACAAAAATTAATTTATTTGGAAACGACTGTGCCCGGAATGTTCAACGCCCTAAGGGTAAGGAATTCCATGTTCGCTTTACAATGAAGATGGTCAAACACGGGGGCGGCAATATTATGGTCTGGGGTTGTTTCTCGTGGTATGGTGTCGGTCCGATACATCGAATTCCCGACACTATGACCAGATTCCACTACAAAGATATCTTGCAAAATACGATGTTGACCTATTCTGACGAAACTATGCCTCTTAGATGGGCATTCCAGTAGGATAACGATCCAAAGCATACTTCTAAGTTGGTAAAGGATTTGTTCCAAGAAAATCATGTGGCCTTTCTTGACTGGCCAAGTCAATCTCCGGACTTAAACCCCATCAAAAATCTGTGGGGAGAGTTAAAACAAAGAATTGGAAAGGAGGTTTTTAAAAATAAGGATCAGTAAAGGAATTTTGTTTAAAAAAACTGCAGGAAGCTTATTGCCAACATGCCAACAACGGTCAACAAAATAATTCAAAATAATGGTGGATATACCGGCTTTTAACGAAACTCAACTGAAATTTAGCAGATAAAACTTGAATTTTTACTGTTTTGCTTATTTTAACTAAATGTACTTATTATTTTGTACAATGTTTTTTGATTAATTACTTACTTTTTGAACAAAACTGAATTTAATTTTTGTTATTGTTTTAGTATTTATTTTATTTCTAATGTTAGCTTTATTTTATCTCATGCCTATCAACGTTAAGTATTTAAAGCAAATATACGTTAAACCGATTGTAGTATAAAAATTTGTTAAACAGCTTTTGTTTATAATTGTTCCTTTATAATCGAATGTAATTCAGCAAAAGATTTTAGGAAGTAACGCGAATAAGTTACGTTAGATGTGAAAATGTATAACCGTTGAGTTTTCAACGTCATGTGTTAGTTTTCGAAAAGCCATGTGTTAGTTTTCGTCTTAAACGCATTTTTATGCACTTTGAGTTGTTTTTATGCGTTAATGGATATAGTTAAGTCGAAAACACAGCTGTTATAACAAAATAAAATAGTATTTTTCTTAGTTAAGTGTTTGTAACCGTCCCATAGGACAATCGTAAATAATATCATAATTAATTACTAAAGAATTTTCTCTAGAGCTGATTTATAGGAAGAAGAAGACGAAACCATTTTTCTTCTTCTTCTGCCTATAAATCAGCTCTAGATAAAATAGTATTTGTTTGTTCTTTTAATTGAAATAAATTTTCGGCTACGAGCCTTAAAAAAATTATTTCAGGCTGTACTTATTATTTTGACCATATGTGTATATAACAAACAGGTTCTGCTGATTTTAGCAGGCTGTTCTTTAGCGCCCGTTTTAACTTATTTTTGCTAGCTTCTTCTTCTATTTGTACAGATTCATTTCTGTCAGTATAAATATAAATAGAAGCTCTAAGCTTTTATGTGTACTTAAACTTGGGGAACCTTATTATTGTTTAAAAAGTTAGAGCAATTTAAACAAGATGTATTTTCTTACTTTTCCCAACTAAATGATACAAACTTATGACACTTTTCATTACTACTTAATGTAGGGTATGAAAAATGATTGACACTTTAGCTAAATACCAGTCATTTGTTAACGGTCATAAACAAAACCAAAAACTTTATTAAAATATGTTTGTATGTATAAAAAACCCCTTTTATAGCTACATGCTACACACTTAATCTACCTGACTATCCATTTACCAAATAAAATAACCAAACGCTCGACCAGTATTCGATCATCTAACCATTTAAATTAAACCAGGCATTTTTTGTGCGTGCCTTATTTTAATGTTTATGGATATTAGGGTAAACCAACCAACTAACATAATACACCTTAATAATTTGCATATTCCTACACCTGAGAATATTATAATATTTTTGTTTTCTATTAATTAATTAGTTAATTTGCTCATACAAGTGTATGGTATATGTAACGTATATTCGCCTGGGAGCCAAACATTCTCATACGTGCACAAACACAATACAATAACGTTTGAGAGTATAAAAAAAAATCCCCGACATAATTTATTATTTCAAACAAAATTCCTAAACATACAAGGAAAACAGAAGTTTGAAATGATTAATTCTTTAACTGAATTTTTAATACCAAATTTAGTAATAATATTACACTTTCTTATGCCAGGCGGACGGAAATCGAGACATTTCCTCGGTCAAAATATAATTTTCATTGCAAAAATATAAAAGAGAGGCGGGGAAAGAAATATAAATGTTATCTTTCCCATCGGAAACATTTTTCTGGTTCTGCAACTGCTATTTTGAGTTTGAGGTGATATTTTTTACTAAAAATTACATTTTTTGATTTTAGCACATTTTTTTCAAATTTAATAAATCTAAATTGAGGTACAAAATTAGTAAAACTACAGTTTTATATGTAATCTTTAAATTAGTTTCACATCTAGCTGACATGAACCTGGTTCACATCATCTAAAGGCATGTAAGGTATAAATGTATTGGGTCTATAACTTAAAAGTGCAGGATTCACAACAGCTGGCTTATCTTTTACACATTGGTTGTGTCTTTAATTAGCTACATATATGAAATAATGTAAAAAAAAGTTGTTTTCTCCTCCGAAAACATCGAATTTTCTGCCAAAAAAGCATCAATTGCGGGAAGTTTTGCTTTACTTTTTCAATTTCAAAAAAAGTGACACTGAAGCACATAGATTGCCCGCCGTAGCTTATCCTGAATATGTACCATCGATTTTAACGTGCGAGAGATGGTTTGTCTGGTTCATAAGTGATGATTTCGACATGGAAAACAATGACACCCCAGGTCAGCCAAAAAAAAGTTCGAAGATGATGAATTGGGGGGCATTACATGAAGAGCTGCTGAAATCGGGACATACGATTACAGGGGACCTGCACCGAACACTATTGATTCGATTGAAGCGAACATTACCGAAAAACGATCGATCGATATGCGACCAGACATGAAGCCGTAACATTCCAATGTTCGGCCAAATGTTGCAAGACCGGTTAAAAACTATTTATGGTTGGGAAGTTTTAACTCACCTGCCTTCCGTCCGACTACTATTTGTTGTAGTCAATGCAGAACGCTCTCACTGAAATGCGCTTTACTTCAAAATAGGGTATCCGGAAATGACTTAATTTGCACTTTGCCTAAAAAAATTAACAGTTCTTTTAGCGCGGAATCAATATGTTATCAGGAAGATTGGAAAATGTCATAGCTAGCGATGGCCAATAATTTGAATAAATTTATATTGTACCACTGTTTCACAATAAACGCCCAAAATTTGCCAAAAAATCCCGCAATTTTAAGCTATACACTTTTACGAGCTTTAATTTTCTGACATTAGGGTGGTAGCAACTGAGATCTGGTGGGTAAATACTAGAACGGGATACTTGAGGTCAATGGTCCTTAGAGAAAAACATTGGTCCCCTCGAGAGAAAAACATCGATGTATCATACTTTAAGATCCGACTATAAATGCCAAAGATATAACGAAAAATGCCCTACGTTCGGGAAAAAAAAATTTTTAGACCTCCATTCCAAAATAATTTAGATTGAGGTACAGTCTACTATACAGTCAATAAAATGTCGATACTTTTGAGCAAGGTTGGTCACCGAAACGACTAACGGTACCGGTATCAAAATTTGTTTGTTTCGATAACGGTAAAGGTAACGGTATTTAAGATTGTTTCGGTAACGTACCGGTATAATAAATCACGTTAAAAACATATAAAAACGAGTAAAAAGGTTAAAGTCGGGCATGCCGACTATACAATACCCTACACCAGTCTGGTGTATTGTTTAGATCCGAAATTCGAATGGTTTAAAATGGGGCTTATGTCAAAATTTTCTATAATGTGAGTCAGCGCACCAAATTTCATTAAAATATCTTAATATTTGCGACCTGCAGTTTGTAACCAAGCCAATTTTGGGGGGACCCTTATATGGGCACTAGTTCTAAACATGGACCGATGTTCACCAAAATCAATAGGCTTCGTCCTTGGGCCAACATAGGTCTATGTACCAAATTTCATCAAAATAGCTTAATATTTGCGACCTGCAGCGTATAAACAATATAATTTTGGGGGGACCCTTATATGGACACTAGTTCTAAACATGGACCGATGTTCACCAAAATCCATAGGCTTCGTCCTTGGGCCAACATAGGTCTATGTACCAAATTTCATCAAAATATGTTAATATTTGCGACCTGCAGCGTATAAACAATATAATTTTGGGGGGACCCTTATATGGGCACTAGTTCTAAACATAGACCGATGTTCACCAAAATCAATAGGCTTCGTCCTTGGGCCAACATAAGTCTATGTACCAAATTTCATCAAAATATCTTAATATTTGCGACCTGCAGCGTATAAACAGTATAATTTTGGTAGGACCCTTATATGGGCACTAGGTCTAAACATAGACCGATGTTCACCAAAATCAATAGGCTGCGTTATTGGGCCAATATAGGTCTGTGCACCAAATTTCATCAAAATATCTTAATATTTACGACCTGCAGCGTATAAAGAGTATAATTTTGGTAGGACCCTTATATGGGCACTAGGTCTAAACATGGACCGATGTTCACCAAAATCAATAGGCTGCGTTATTTGGCTAACATAGGTCTGTGTGCCAGATTTCGTCAAAATATCTTAATATTTACGACCTGCAGCGTATAAACAGTATAATTTTGGTAGGACCCTTATATGGGCACTAGGTCTAAACATGGACCGATGTTCACCAAACTCAAACTTGTTCGTCCTTGGGCCAACATAGGTCTGCGTACCAAATTTCATCAAAATATCTTAATAGTTGCGACCTGTAGAGTGCGCACAAGATTGCATGGACAGACAGACTTCGTTAAATCGAAATAAAAAAAAAATTCTGAACCGATCGGTATACTATAAGGTGGGTTTTTGGTGTTACAAACATCAGCACAAACTTATAATACCCTGACCACATAGTGGTGTAGGGTATAATAAAAAAAAAATGTTGCCTATTTTTTAATTCGAAGTGTTAACAATACTGATTACACTATGCGACAGTCAAAATCGGGATGGGATGAAACCAACGGGAAATGTTATATCGGTCAAAAACAAGTTACACGTGTCCCGGCGTTTCGCTGGGTCAACCCTAGGAATCGAGATATATCTTTTTTTTGACATAACTCGAGAACCACTAGTCCGATTTTGCTCAAACAATTTTAAAAAAATTAAAAATTACAATTCCTTTAATCTGTTTATATAACGTTTTTCTATATACTCAACAGTTTTGCCGGTAAAAATAAATGTTTGTTACCGCTACCATAAAAATCAATAACCTTTTGTTTATTACTTTTTTTTACTATTTTAGGCAAAAAATATTTTTTTCTTCATACATTTATTTTTACCGGCAAAACTGTATATAGAAAAACGTTATATGAACAGATGAAAGGAATTGTAATTTTTAATTTTTTTAAAATTGTTTGAGCAAAATCGGACTAGTGGTTCTCGAGTTATGTAAAAAAAAAGATCACCAAAGGTCAAATCGATATATCTCGATTCCTAGGATTGACCCAGCGAAAGGCCGGGACACGTATAACTTCTTTTTTACCGATATAACTTTCCCCGGTAGTTTGAACCCTTCCCGATCACTGACCCCTACCATTTGTCTCACAGTGTTTTTAGCTATAAATTCGATGCTGGTAGTTTTAATAAGTAAAATTATTATATATAAATTTTTTTCTATAAAAAAATCAAGATTATAAAATAAAAATGTCGAAAAATTTTAATTTTTTGTATAAATTAATAAATACCGGTAAAATTTCGGTACCTACTAATAGAAATAAGGGTATCGGTAACGATAACGGTATTTGTAAAAAATTTTAGAGGCATTGGTAATGGTAACGGTATTCAATTTGAAACGGTATTTTAGCGATAACGGTATTATAACGATAACGGTAACCAAACCTTGCTTTTGAATGCCTGATACTACTCAATACATTTTAAGTATTGACTTAATACTACTCAATTATTTTTACAATCATACAAAACCAGGGTTATATTTTCAAAAAAAAATAAAGGGATGTATTCTGATAGTTTTTTCCATAGCAAAATTACGATTATATACATTAGACCAGGGCTGGCAAAACTATGACTCGCGTGTCAGTGGTGGCACGCGAGTGGATTTCAGTTCGCACGCGATGTTTTGTTGGATATTTAAAAAAAGTTAAACTATTAGAAGACCAGCAAAAAATTCAGTTAGATGTTTAATTTCGCTACAAAAATGGGTGATTTAACTCCCCAATCAGAAATCGCCAGTGGTACAAAAAATCAAGCACTGGCATACCACTGGGTAACCATAATGTAGAAAATAAATGACTGGGAGAGCACTCATTTGCGAAGATTTGCCAGCACTTGCAAAAAGCATTTTTTCAGCATTTCTTTTACAAAAATTTGGGTGGTTTATAAAAAAAACCACTGGCAAAGAATTGGCATAGAGAGATATGCCAAGGTTTGCAACCAGTGGTTATCCAGTCCTACCTAGCCAATGCTACCAGTGGTACAAAAACCAATTCACTGGTAGAGCAATGATTTTATAAAAATGCTGACGCTTCATTACAAAATGTTTGTAGTCAGGAGGTTCCGAGTTCAAATCCAGTTGCAGGGAAAACATTTTTTGGGGATTTTTTTTAATTTAAAATTTTTTTTGATCTATAAAATCAATTTTTTTGTTTGTGGAAAAGCTCCTTTAAGACCTACTTTTTTTTGCTCTCCCAACGCTGGCATATTAGTTCCAAAAACCTGTTTGCCAGTGCTAGCTCATTTATGTCATTTATGTGTTTTGCCATCAAGTATTATATGTCTTGTTAGCTCAGTGGGTAGAGCAATTGTCTGCCAATCTGACGGCCTGGGTTCAAATCACGGCAGGACAAAAAAAATACATATGAACTGTTTTTAAATTTTATTTTGGAAAATATATTTCCAGACCACCTATTTAATGATGTTATCATTTTGGGAATGGGAAAGCACTTTTTGCCAGTACTTGTACCACCTATTAAAGTGCTTTGCCATCGCTTTCCCGTTTGTATTTTTCTGACTGGGTCCATAATGGTGAACATTTTCATAGATCTTGTAAATCTTTTTTAAAATGAATAAAACTCTGTATTGCCACCAATTTTTGTTTAAAGAAATATGGTTAATATAGAACTCGCAAATTCGATTATCAGAAAATTCTGGGAAAATTTCTAAAATTCTAGATTGAAAGAAGTTTAAATGTTTCGATGAGAAAATGTCTCATAATCGGAGAAATGAAAAGTACCAGTACAAAAATGGAAAGCAACTTGTAATAAAATTGGATCTAAAAAATTAAATTTTTTTAAAGGGAAAATATGTGCTACGAAATAACCCTCAATGAAATAAAGGCTGAAAATAAGAAAATAAGAAATAACCGTCTTTGTTGGAATTTGAAATTTGGGTTTGATCGTGTTTCGCAGAGCCATTTCATCTGAAATAGAAATTTCTCTGTTCATATCTATAATATTCGCTTTTTATTCTTATTATTATTATTTTAACATAATCAAATTTTTGCCCGAAGTTCATTTTTAAACTAATTTCTTATGTACTTAAATAATTAATGGCGCCAAATAATTTAACTTTTTTTAACAGTTTGAAATAATCAATAAAAATGGAATAATCACCCAAAAAAATTAAAAGGCAATAATGTTCAAACTGTTTTCTTTTTATTTTATTTGGGGATATTCTCATAATGAAATAATCTCAATATTTAAAGATTAGATAAACCCCCAAAAATTAAATAACCAACAAACAGTTTTACGTCATTTCATGGTTGTTATTTAATTTTTCCCTTTGTGGGTTATTTCATAGGAATTATCCGCAGCGCTGATAAATATGTACATTTTTAAGAGAAATTTTCCAAATTTTAAAAATTTTTAAAAAAGGACTTTTAAAAGACAACTAAATTTAAGGTGCCACGTGATAATTTTTACAAAAAAATTTATCCGTTTCTGGCACGCAGCGAAAAAAGTCTTGCCACCCCTGCATTAGACCGACTCACGAAAAAAAATAACAAAAATTTCCCCCCTCAAAATAAACCTTGGTTGTTTGTTATATGATGATTCTCAAAATATTTTGGGTCTAGCAATGGCATCTCACGAGCTGGACCATTTCTAAAAAGGTTTTTTTTAGATTTATTTTTATCGGAATATTCATTAATTGCATTAAAGGAATTAAATGTGCTAAAATCCCAAACTTATTTAACAAATTGTGAAAAATAATCCGTTGTAGGCATGTCCCTATCCGGATTTCATTATTGCCTAAGGAAATCGGCAGGGGACGACGTTTTTAGAGTTTCTGGAAATATTTGTTAAGTTAAATTACAAACTCAATGAGAATTTCTTGTTCTCATCTAGGAGCGTTATTAAACATTTAAAATATCAAAGAAAAAACAAAACCCACAACAAAAAATGTTTACCACAATTTGCTTTGTCATCGTCCAATATATTGCACTGTTGTTTTGACAGATCTAGCAATGTAGTGACATCCATTCATATATAAACAACAATAGAAAACTATGTTTTCTAAAGTGTCAGTGACATTTAAATTTGCACAAGCCCTTGTATATTAGTTTTTTTTTAATTATTTTTATTTTAGTTTTGGTTAGAATTTTGCATTTTAGCTGACAACAACATACTCAATATGGGTATCATATGAAAGGTTTTTTTAAGGCGCGTCCAGCGGTATATATAACATGTTCAAGCATATCCAGACATGTCCTATTTTCAAGGATATTCTATAAAAAAAAAACAAGTTTTGACTCTTTTGTACGGTGATGTTTGTGATTGAAATCTCAAACTTACATATACATACAATCGATTTAAGTGAACACGTGTTTCAGATTTTTTTGAAATTCGCGATTTTTTGCGCTTCATCAGAAATTCAATGTGGTGGAAAAATATGTTTTAAATAGGGCAATATGGATACCAAACCTTTTTTTTCGACAAGTAAATTATCACTAGGTGGATGTAGTTGGAATTTTGCAAATTTCATACATTTTGCACGGTGCTCTGGACCAAATTTTGTTAAAATTTTTGAGTTACTGCAATCTGCATTTGACCCTAAATGAAATTAAAATTTTATTTAATGTCAGCCTATATTTAGATTATTAAAAATTTTCGAGAGTCCAAGCCCCCACCGAGGTAAAATTTTTGATAGAGTTATACTTTTCAGGGAGGTTTTACATGGTTACGGGTAGCCGTAGCTATCGATTGGAGTCGTTCCCGGCACGAGCAAATTTTATTAAAAACAATTTACAATAAAAAAAATATTTTTTATTTTAGACCCATTTTTTGTGTCAATACTGGTAAGCATATAGGTAACGAAGTATTTTTGATTTTTCGTATCCTGGTGTGTGGTGCGACATCGCCATACTAAAGTAATAAGAAAAGTAATTAGTTACAATTACCACATATATAGTGATGGTTTTTCTACACTCACAAAAAAAGCCCGTAGAAATAGTTCAAAATTCTGCTAAAATAACAGGAAATAGTACCTGTATTTGCGCCAGCAGAATTTTCAATGAAGTTGAGAGTTATGGTCTGCTAAATTTATGTAAGCTAAATTTTACACACTGCTAAATACACAGACAATTCTGGTTAATTTAGCTAAGAAATTTGAGCTAAATTCAACAGAAACATTACTTGAATTAACTGAAAATTTCTGCTAAAATGTCGCTTACAGTCTTTGTTTTTTGGGCTCTACGGAGCTGTCCCGAGATAGGACCATATATTTTTTTTTGGAGCATATCCCTCTTATAAAGATTGATAAGTTAATAGTATCGAATTTTTGTCCATTTTGCTCTATCTCGCTTAGTTTCCGAAATAAAAGCCATTTTGTGATTATACAATAAAAAATTATGAAAATATAGCGCCATCTCTATATGATATTGATAGAAGAGACACAAAAATATAAACTTTGGGAAAAAATTGGCGTTTAAATTAGTAAAATTAAGAAACATAAATTACTAAAAATTAGAATGCAAAGTTAGTTCAAATACGGATGAAAGTAATTGTTATCCTAAATGGTATTTACAAAAATATTAGTTCAATGCTAAATTTTAAGACAAAATAACAGAAAAAACCAGTTCATTTGAGCCAGAACGCTATTAACAGACTTTTGTACTAACTTTTTTTATAAGTGCGGTATTGAAATTGCTTTAAGGCCTTAGAAACTAATTACAATTGAGCAAAAAAATGTAGATTGGCTGTTTTATAAAAAGCGGATCCCTCGGTATCTTACCCGGACCTATCTGTATTATAGAATGTGTTAATGCTCCAAAAGAAACAAAGATTTCGTCCGTTTTTCCATATGTCGGTCCGTTTTCGACATATCGCAAAACGGAATTTTTTTTTTAAATTCAATAAAAGACCACACTCTAATGAAACAATTGAGGTAGGTCCGGAAAGTATTCCGAAGAATTAATATTGATAAAAGAGTCACAGGTTGACTTTATTGTTTTTTCAATTTATGTGATAATACACTTTGAAAAATTATGTTAATTTTTGTTTTCACGTAACTTCAAAATGTCAACCTGTGGCTGCTGTATAAAAAATGGATCCCTTGCAAACGGTCCCGGACCTGGCCTATTTTCCTATGAAGAAAGAATTTGATCCCATCTCGCTTACCCAATAAACAATTTTGTTGGAATTAAAGTTGAAATCAAGCCTAATTCCAGTCACATTTGCCAGTTTCAAGCACTGATTTGTACTTGATTTACATTGTAATTCAATAGCATACTCTTGAGAAAGGAAAACTGGAATTTCTGTCCAACATAACAGTGCAAATATGCTTCAATTGAAGCCAGTTAAATTAAAGTTCAAACAACACTATAATAACAAGTGTTTTCAAGATCTAAATTCAAGCTTAGACCAACCCACTTACACATTCTCTTTAACATAACTACATAAAGATTTATTTTGGTTTTGCATGCTTGGTTTTACGCAACGAATAACATTTTTGATGTATCAATTGTTTCCTTCAGTTGTTCCTACTTTCTCTAGAAGCGTAGAAGTTTGTATGACTTTTATGGAATAAGTAAAACAGAGAATATATGGACCGAATTTAGCCCGAAACAAATGCTACTTACCTTTTGAAAAAAATCCTTGGAAGAAATTCAGACTTTATTAAAATCTCTACAGGAAAATTGTCAATTTGCATGTTTTAGTTTTGGTTTGCAGTATTGACAACAAACGAAAAACAAACAAATTATTTTATTTTGTATTAACTTGATTTTGACTGAAAAAAAAATACTTAAAATAATTTTTATTGGGATACATGCCATCAAAAAAAAATATCAACTTACCAAATGGACATTGGCTATGAATAAAATATAGATGTCAATAATAGGGGGAAATATTGGGTTTTTAAAGCAACTGCTTCACAATTCTATTCTGCTTGCGAGTAGAATAAAAATTTAATTTTTTGATTTTCTTTTATATTTAGGGTTGGCAGGCAATACCGCTAAAATACCGTTATCGATTCAAACCCCTTTCAACTGACTACCGTTACCATAAAATACCGTTTCTGATTTAACAGAAATACCGTTATTCTTAAAATACCGTTACCCAAATAACTTAAATACCGTTATCATTAAAATACCGAAGCCGAAATAATACCCTTAAACACCGTTACCAAAATAAATGAAATACCGTTATCCCTAATATACCTTTACCGTTATTATTAATTTTCTGCTTTTCTTAATTGCACGTGGTTAATGAGTATTTTATGTAAACTGGTTCTGTTTTTATCTCGTTTTTTTTTCAAAAAAAGAATTCCGAGATGCATGGAAATAACTGACTACTGTTGTTCATAAAATAACGAAATAACTGAAATACAATTAACTTTAAAATAGTGTTACCGATATAATCAAAAACCGTTATCCTTAAAATACCGTTATCGAAATAACTAAAAAACAGTTATCCATAAAATAACTATACCGAAATAAATTAAATAGCGTTACCCTTAAAATACCGTTACCGAAATAATCTAAAATAGCGTTACCCTTACCGATAACCGCATCGTTTCGGTTATCATCCATGTTTATATTTATGCTATTCTACAAGTCTGTGGATAAAATTTTTATTAAAAGTGCTTCGTGAGTCAAAAGTAATTACTTCGAAGTAATTGCCAGGTTTTATTCATATGACCCATTATCTCGAAAACTAAGCAAGAGAACGCAATACTGCAAAACTCCATTATACAAATGAGGAAGATCCGTAAAGGATCCCGAGGCCTCCATTTTATGCATCAACTACAGGGTGACTAATTCTTTTACTAATTTATGTGATAGTACAAATTAGCATATTCCGTAATACAAATTCCCTACGATTCAATATCGATCCTATGTTAAGTTTTCGAATTTCACTTGTTTTCCGTTCCATTCTATTTCGTCGTATTTTACATGCATTCCGATCCTGGATTTCTCTCATCAGAAAAGTATTCGTAAAGTCATATAAAATACAATCCTATTAAGGCACATGTACACGCGAGAGAAAACGGTTAGAGATAGAGCAAAAATCAACCCTAAATAGCATAAATCATTCACAATAAAGACATTTAGAAGTTTTGTTTGCTCTATTTCTAGCAGTATTCTCTCGCGTGTAAATGTGCCTTTGTACATAGGGTGAGTCGCAAAGAATAAAATATATTTAAAAACAAATAAGCCCATAATGCACTGCATGCAACTTATACCTCTATCTAGTTACGAATTTTACAAAGCATAATGTTTCCACAGTTATAAAATGTACGAAACCTAAAAGATTAACCACTAATATTCTAGCCAACTTTGTCATCTCATAACTCATCCTCTTTAAAACAGGGTGATCATGCATTTCTCGCATTAGATACAGGAACGTAGTGCTAGATACAAACCAGAATGGAATGGAAATTAATATCTACGAGTATAAATTTTACTTTTAAAATGCTACTTTACTATTTCAGTAAGTTAATGACATAAATATCTTACAAGATAAATTTAAGCATAAAATGTAATATTGAATAGTTAATAAATAAAATTGAATTGATTTAAAATGAATTTAAAAACTTAATTTTAATACTCACCGATTTTAGTACAAAATATTTCAAATAAAGAATTCAGTCTTTAATAGAATTCAGTCAAATATCATCAAAATAAATTTTACAAACAAAAATATTTGAACTCATTTAGATTTTTTTTTTTTTTTTGTAGGCATTTTTTCATTTGGTTTCAGTTTTCATGCATATACATGAGACTAATTTAAATAATTAGTTTAATATCTTAATTATGCATAATTTCGAGAACACCTTGTTTTATTTCCAGTGTTTGTTTTGGTTTAAACTTTTATTTTTTCTATTCTAAATATTTTTTTTTTATAATCTATTTTTGTAGAGGGTGACCTTTTTTTCGTTAACAAATTATAATCATTAATAAAATAAACGGGTTAAAAAATGTGTGCTGGTATGTATCTCATTATTATAAATAATTGGTGGAGGTGGTATTTACAAATGGTAGGAGGGAAATATTAGTATTATGTAAAAATTAAATCATTTTACATATTTTACCTACAATAGCTCATTTGGAGTATAATATGTAGTATATACTTGAAGAAAAGGACAGATTCACTACAAAAAACAGGTGCCGGACAAAACTCATACTAATATTACCCCATTATCAGTTACAGAAATATGAGCAAACATTTTTAGCTTATAATCCCCAAACAATTAATAAGAGTACCGTTTACACTGGGGATTTGAAGGAAGATTTTTGGTCACTAACCCCATTTGTATTTAGAACATTTGACATTAAATTTTGTACATACATTAGTACAAATGCCCGACGTTAGCCGGCCATACACCGGGCCACTTTTTCCACTTAATTTACGATCTTAATACCACTTCACGACCTTAATGCCAACAATCGAGTTAAAGACAAATAAAAGCGTTAAATTTGTTGTTACCATTTGTTTACCCCCTCCACAGTGCAATTATTACAAATAATAAAAAAAAACAAAAAAATAATAAACGCAAAACCTTACATAGAGTTGAACAAATTTTTTGTGATGAAAACAATTCTGGGGAACACTCAGGGAAGTGCTACGGTTAGAATTTATTACATTAAATGAATTAATTGTGCTAAAATCCCAAAACTTATTTGGCAAATTGTGAAAAATAATATGTTGCAGGCATGTCCCTATCCGGATTTCATTCTTGCCTAAGGAAATCGTCAGGGGACGACATTTTAAAATTTCTAGAAATATTTATTAGATTAAATCACAAACTCAATGAGAATTTCTTGTTCTCGTCTAGGAGCGTCATTTAACATTTAAAATATCAAAGAAAAAACAAAAACAACAACAGAAAGTTTTCCACAATTTGCTTTGTCAACTTCCATTTATTAGTTGCGTAAGTAAACTTAAATTAATACGTCAGTAGAAAAATCTGTCAAACCGGTTTCAAATCGACTTGACAAATTTTTAACAAATTTTTAGTTGAAACACTGATTTAAGCAAGATTCTTCATTTAACACAATACTAAAAATCCTCAGTAATTTAACTACATAATTTTGAGTGTTAATTTCCAAAATTATTTAAAACTAATTTTTAACAACCCATTCGTTAAATTTTACGAAACTTATTGTTAAAATATAATATTTTCATGTTACTTTTATTACCCGGTAGATGGCGCCACCAATGTGTCCGAAGTTTTAAAGTTGGAACTATTTTTTTCCCTCCCGATATTTTGTGGTTCAGTTAAACAGTCAAAAACAAAATAAAATGTAAGTTGGGGCAACCGAATTACAAGGTTGCAGCAACCGAATAATTGAGCTTGGCAAAAAAATTCGGGACCCAAAACGGAATTGTTCTGAGAGTGTTGCCAAATCGATGAACTTCATAAAGAAAAATAAATCAGTCTCAGTGAGAAAATGAAAAAATGGTACCTATATATTGTTTTTTCAAATTCCTGTTATATTATAAATTTTACCATTTTTATATCCTACACCACTACGTTGAGAGGGTATTATAAGTTTGTGCTGATGTTTGTAACACCAAAAAATATTGGTCCTAGACCCACCTTATAGTATACCGATCGGCTCAGAATTTTCTTTATTTCGATTTAATGATGTCCGTCTGTCTGTCCGTCTGTCTGTCAATGCAGTCTTGTGAACACTCTACACGTCGCAACTATTAAGATATTTTGATGAAATTTAGTACACCGACTTATGTCGGCCCAATGACGACGCCTTTTTTTTGGTTGAAATCGGTCCATGTTTAGACCTAGTGCCCATATAAGGGTACCTCCCAAAATTGTCTTTTTTTGATGCTGCAGGTCGTAAATACAAAAATATTTAAATGAAATTTGATACACAGACCTATGTCGGGCCAAGAACGGAGCCTGTTGATTTTGGTTGAAATCGGTCCATGTTTAGACCTAGTGCCCATGTAAAGGTACAAAATTTTCTTTTTTACACGCTGCAGGTCGCAAATACGAAGATATTTCAATAAAATTTGGTACACAGACCTATGTCGGCCCAAGGACGACGCCTATTGATTTTGGTTAAAATCAGTCCATGTTTAGACTTAGTGCCCATATAAGGGTCCTCTCAAAATTGGCTTGGTTACACGCTGCATGTCGCAAATAAGAAGATATTTCAATGAAATTTGGTTCGTTGCCTCACATGGTCCCAAGGAAAAAGCCTATTGATTCTAAATAGGATCGGTCCATATTTCGACCTATCGCTCATATGGGCTGTATTTTCGATTTTGTCTTCTTTTATGATTTTATAGAAAATTTTGACACAAGTCTGTTTTAACCCATTCAAATTTCGGATCCAAACATTAGTTGGCTTTAAATCAGACTGGTGTAGGTTATTATATATTCGGCATGCCAGACTTTAACTTTTTTACTCGTTTAGTGTTAATTTTTATTATCAGAGAGATTTGTTTTTTACAGTTAGAAGCCAACAAAGTGCTTTGAAATTAAAGTTTTATAAAATTCAGATAGTGTAGTTAATCGATTTGGCAACTAAAACATTCATCTATGGAGGGTACAAAAACCGTCAAAATAAAAATGGTAGCCTGTCTTTCATGTTGTGTTATTGGTCTCGAGAATATAAGAATTTTTAAATATTTTAGAAGGCGAAGAACACCGCAAATCCCTGCTGCATAGATGTTATTTACGAACAATTTCATACATATTTTACCGTAGATTTTAGTTTATCGGAAGATAAATATTTAGTGTTATTTTTGTTTGGTTTTAAGATCAAATATGATAAATGCCAAATAGAATTCACAATTTATTTTACAATAAGTAGAGAACGAGCTTATGAAAATTTTGAGGAAAAAATATATGTCATAAATTCCAAGAAAGATCATAAAAAAACTAGCATTTCTTTACCACACGTCTTCTGATTTTAATTAAATTGAGCACACGATATGGAGCCATTAATCCATTATTTTTATTTCCTCCAAATTCCAAAAATTATAGATTTGATTCACGATTTTCTGTAAAAAAAGATAATAAAAGCATAATTTGAACACCCTTAGTTTCTATAGTTCTTGTCGGGTCCTAATAATTAAAAAAAAATTTTTGATGGTACAGTCTTCTACATATTTATTTAAATCGTTTCAATAATAACTTTTGTTTTCAAATTCACATTAATCCAAATTCACTTTTTGAGTGCATTTTTCAATCTGTTTTGCCCTTTTAATTTTTTTTAAATTAATTTATTTGAAAACCTTAACATTTTTCTACAAATTTAAGTGCCTATGCATTAAAAATTGGAAACCTTATAACACATTTGTAAAATGAATTTTGTATGAAAAATTTGTTTTATAACTCGTTTATAAATTTTAAAAGAGATTATACATATGACCCTTAATTCATAGCTTTTTTGACGGCGCCATAGTAATATTTATATTTGTTTTTTAAATAGTCGACTTATTTTTCAATATAAAATGGTTAATTTTTAAAAATTCTACATAATTTTTGGAGCTTTGGGGAGCTATATCTTTAAGAATGCTTATTGGATTTCAGTAATTTAAATAGAGCTGTACCGTTCATAAACGAACTAGTTCATTGTTCATTTGAACGATTTAGTTAATTGATTCAGTTCATTCATTTAGTTAATTGATTCAGTTCAGTCATTAATTTCGTTATTTTTTATTCATAGACAATTTTGTATCTCTTTTTAATTAATTGTTTTAAAGAATTTAATGTTTTTTAATAAAAAAAAATTTTAGATTTTTAGTTTTCGCTGTGTTTTGGACTTAACTATATCCGCTAACTTAGAAAAAACTTAAAGTACACAAAAACGTGTTTGAGATGAAAACTGAAACATTACCTTTCATATGCACGTTAGCTTGCAACGTGGATAATTATCAACGTTGAAAACTTTATATCGCAACTATTATAAACATTGACTATTTATAATGTTTTTTATACTTTAATCGGCTAAACGTAGATTTGCTTTAAATAATTGACGTTGATAGGTATGATCGAAAATACAGCTTTTATTAAAGTTGTAAAATTTTTTTACACTATTTACAATAAAATACATGAAACACGTAGTGCGCTAACAAATTGTCAAATGAATGACACAGTTCACGAATTCAGTCTCAGCTCATAACAAAAAATAACGATTCTATCGAACTAGTTTAATTGAACGATAGTGACCGACTCACTAAAAAGAACGATTAAGCCCAACTCTAATTTATTTGAAAAAAAAAAAAAATTATAGAAAAATATTTTTAAATCGCAACTGCTTTTAAATGCAACTGCGCTTTTAAGATGTATATCTGAATTTTATTATCCTGTTAAATTTTTTTGAAAGTATTTTCATTGGAAAGCTTATCTTATATACACTCATAAACAAAGCCCGTACAAATAGTTAAAAATTCTACTAAAATAACAGAAAATAGTACCTGAATTTGCGCCAGCAGAAATTTCAATGATGTTGAGAATTATGGTCTGCTAAATTTTAGGTAAAAAAGTTAGTTCAAATACAATAATTTAAAAGAAATAATGTTTAATGGAAATAAAAATTACTCAGCTGAAATCAGCACATGTATTCTGCTAAATTTTAGTTGGTTAAAAACAGGTAAAAAATTCAGTTAAAATTCAAAAATTTAGAAGAATGTTCGTTTAATAGAAATGAAAGTGGGACAGTTGAAATCAGCAAAACATACTGCTAAAATTACAATAACTTTTTGTTATTAATTGAATAAAAACAAATGCATGTAAATGTTGTTTTTATTCAATTAATGAATAAATAAAATCAATATTCGTAATGTTCCTTAATGTATTCGCCGCTTTACAAGCGCCATATTATTTTATTTGTATTGGTAAGCGTTATCAGTAGGGCAACCAAAAAAAAGGTCTAAAAGCTATGTTTTAAGCTCTTAAAAAAAGCTCTGAAAAACAGTAAAATAAGCAGTTAATATGCAAAAATAAGCCCTTAAACTTCATTATTTCTTCATTAAAATCCTCATAAAATTATATTTTTTATTTAATACATTCTTAAATTTATTTTCATCGGGAAATACATTAATTGCATTAAAGAATTAAATGTGCTAAAATCCCAAAACTCTAACAAATTGTGAAAAATAATCCGGATTTCATTCTTGCCTGAGGAAACCGTCATTGTCATTTTTGAATTATTAAAATTCGGGAAGGAAAAATAAAAATTTTACTTTAACAAAAAAGATTTTTTAATTTAAAATAAATTTAAAAAAACTAATGTAAAAAAAAAAAAATTTTTGTCGACATCATTGTTTAAAATTACCGATTTTATGAAAAAAAAGCAAAAATATGCTCTATTTTCGCATAAAAAAGCTAAAATAAGCTTATTTTTTTTAAAGAAAATAGCAAAAATAAGCCAATATTTACAAAATATGCAAAAACAAGCAAAATTAGATAAAATAAGCAAAAAAAATCTCTAACAAATATAGGTTAAAATTCTTATATTTTTAAGATCAGAACTTGTATTTAATCTAAATTGTTATATCCTTTCAAATAAAAAAAATATTCTGGCTTCTTTTTGGTTGGCCTAGTTATCAGTGATGACTCATCACATACATTAAAATACACTTATTATAAATTTTCTAATTTGCCAAAAAAAAAACCATCAAGCATCATCAATCACTATACTCTAGCGCCCCTCTCGTTTTCTTTTGAAAACACAAATATTAAAAAAGTTGCCAACAAATCAAAAAGTCAAAATCATTTATAAAAAAATAACTAAATATCAGGAGGAAAAATTAGTTCAAGTACAGCAGAAATATGTTTTTGTGGAGAAATTGGATAACTAACCACTTTAGCTAAACAACGGATTTCAACTAAAACAACAGGAAAAATTAGTGCAACTAAATTAGAACGCGTTTAACAGACTTTTGTACTAACTTTTTTTTATGAGTGGACGATAAATACCTATATTTTTCTGTGGACAATCTCGAAAGCAGACGAAATTTCCTATGAAAACATGTCTGGTATTTAAAAATTTTAGATTTATTTATTCATAGTGTTAAAGTGGTTACTACTGTACTACTAATAGTATTTAAATGAAAGCAGAAATTTATTTTACCAGCAATATTTAAAATTTTTTTCTTAAAAAAAAATTTTTTAAATTCTAATGCTTTGTCATCACATTTTCTGTTAAAGTTTCAAATTTCCATGGTGGAATTATCAGTTCAAGTGCTAAAGTGACATTTTAAGACGATAAACTGTGAATTCCTTATATTTTTTTTAAGAAAACTCTTAAACCCAATGACACTACAATGAAAAATTAGTAGCTTTTAAACACACAATTATTTTCCAAAAACTATGGTACTAATTTTTGGTTCAGAGTAAATGAAATATTATACGGAATTTAGACTGAGTAAATACCAGCTGGTTTTTGTACAAAACTAAATTATATAATCCAAGGTAAATGCACAGCTATGCTGGGTTTCATAGTAAGTAGCTCTACACAAAATGAAACGCAAAAATTTATTATTTTATATGAAATTTTTTAATATTCCTTTTAAAATTTTTAAGATAACTTTTGTGGAGAATTTTATCTGCAAAATTTTGGTATTTTAAATTAAATTCAGTTGAGTGCAAATATCAGCCTATCCTATAAAAATCAGCAGAAATAGTTGCTATAAAAATAGTAAACTGTTGGTTTCAAATAGCTAGATTTTTATTTGCATTAAAAAAAATGGGAGAAAAACTTCGAAAATTAATTTTTTTTGTGGTCTTTTAGCCACTAACTATATATGAAAATTTTTTTGCTGATTGAAGCAAGTTATATTGTTATTTTCTATTAACAAAAAATTATCTCAAATATAACTTAATCTCTGTATATTTATGAGCAGTTTTTTTCTCCAAGGTAATTTTTAGCTAAATGTTGTAGTTTAAACTAAATTTTGCCTATTACCTAGTAAAGAAAATACATTATTTTCAACTATAATATTTTTTATGAAAATTAATTATTTTGCCAATAAAGACGTGTCTTTAGAAAAAACCAAATATACTTCGCTTTTAGTAAAGTAATAACTTTTTTCTCTGAATTCATTTTTATCGGGATATACATTAATTGCATTAAAGGAATTAATGTGCTAAAATCACAAAACTTATTTAACAAATTGTGAAAAATTATCTGTTGAAGGCATGTCACTATCCGAATTTCATTCTTGCCTAAGGAAATCGGGGTCAAAAAAGTCCCTTTAATTGAAGAGCTAGAAGGTTAAAATGTTCCACAAAAATATTCCTCGTAGTGTTTTACATAAGTTTGCTGAACATACCCTATACCTAAAATGGAGTATTCACATGCTTTCCTATTTTAATCCTATTTAGTTTTTTTTGTTTTGGAAAAATTAATTTTAAGCATTTAAATCGCATTTTTATGAGAGGCATTTTTTTATTAATGAATCGATTTTACCCAAATATGGCTTGACCTTATATCAATTCACGTGCTAAATTTCATTGCAATCGGATAATTTTTGTAGATTTTATAAGCATTTTATGATAAAGGATATGTGGCAGGACTAAGAGTCCTTGCTTCAATTTTGATAAAAATTGACACAAACGTTTCCAGTTTTATGTGTATCTCAATGGATACTTTTTGAAATTTTATGTAGCTCAGGGATCAAAGCACTGTGTGACGTTTTTGGAATTTCTGGAAATATTTGTTAATTTAAATTTAAAACTCAATGAGAATTCCTTGTTTTCGTTTAGGAGCGTTATTAGACATTTAATATCAAAGAAAAAACAACAACAAAACTTTTTTACCCCAATTTGCTTTGTGATCTTTAAATATACTACTCTGTGTTTTTGATAGATCTAGCAATGTAGTGACTTCCATTCACATATAACCAACAACAGAAAATAATATGTTTTCTAAAGTGTCAGTAACATTTAAATTTGAACAAGCACCTGCAATGTAATTTATTTTGTTTTTCATTATATTACAGAAAAGCAATGGAAATGAAAATCAAATTTCATTTCCATAAAATAAAGAAATGGTGATTTGATAAAACTTTCATTACAATTATATAAAGAAATTGTAATGAAAATGTAATGGTAATGATTTTTGCCCATCCCTGATGGGAAGGCACTTTAAAATTAATGAAAAGCCCTCGGTGACAAATCCGTGGTATATATGGTTCAATATATAGTTATATTTACAAATTTTTATATGATAATATATGACTATATCAAAATTTTTTTACTTGGGTAATTATAAAAAATATTTATTTTAAAATCCCTTTGATACCTCGTTTTATTTACTTTACAAGGTTAAATTTAATTATGTATTTTGTATGTATTTATTTTTATTATTTTTATTTTTAATGCTTATATTACACTTTATTTTAATTATGCCCCAAAACAGCAATAAACCATTAAATCATTCATACCATGTACGAATATTTGTGTAATACATGAATAACTTTTGCACCTGCCTGTTACGAGTATTTGACTACATTGCCAGATTGTTAATATTTTTAGCTCACCAATCAACGTATGTATAAAAGTATGTTCAATCTCTACTCATGTGATTGTTATGGGTTGGTCCGTTACAAACACCTTGTGATACAAAAAATGTTGTATTGTAAATTGTTAATGTAAAATAAAAATCAAATACTCGTAATTCTGACAGTATCCGTTATGGTTTATAATCAAAAGAAGGTTTCTTTATAAATTCAATAATAAAAAAATTAAACTGGTTAATTTTGGGTTGATTGCAACTATCTCACAGCCAACATTCAGGAAATTATAAAACAAAGATAAAATATTTTTAAAGTGCGGATATTGTGTGTTTAAAATATATGTTAAGATTAATTAAAGATTAATCTTTCTTAGTGCATTTATGTAAATAAATTTGTAGTTTATCGGTTTAACAAATGTTTTACCTGATTTTTAATTAAAAATTCATTTAAATGATTATAAAATTGTTTAAGTCATTAGTATATAGCAATTAGTTTTATATTAATTAATTATTTAAATTAATTTTAATAATTTTTTAATCTCTGTATTTTTCAAATTTAATTTGTTATGATTTATATGGTGGGTGTACATAAAAATTATATTAAATATGCTCTTTTTAACTTGACCTACACAGACCTTACTAACACAAATTGAGTAATTTAAATTGTGAATATATAAATTAACAATTCTAGTAAGGAAATTGTTTCTGTGGACTCAATGAAACAAATATAAAATCCCAGTGTAGAAACGGTAATGACGTATCATTATCACCCATTTACCTTCTGCATTATTTTAAAACATATAGTAATGAGTTATTGATGTGACTTATTTTTATCATAATTTCAAATAGAAAATAATTTTCTAGATTTTTTTAAAAATTTTTTGAAATCTATTTTTAGACTCAATATTTTTTAAACACTGGTAAGGATATATGTAACCACATATTTTTTGATTTTTTGTATGTTGGCGAGTAAGCTTACTTACGTGCAGCAGGTCAATTATGTTTTTATCTATTAAATATTACATGTCGATATAGCTCCGATGGTAGAGCTATTGACTGGCAATCTGTAGACCCAGGTTCGATTCCCGCACCAGGAAATTTTATTAAAAAAAAAAAATACAATAAAAAATATTTTTTTGTATATAATTTATTTTTTTGAAAATTTATTTTTAGACTCATTATTTTTGTCAGTACTGGTAAGCACATAGGTAACGATATATTTTTTGATTTTTCGTATGCTGGTGTGTAACCATAACTCATTATTTTTGGCGACATCGCCATATAAAGGTAATAAGAAATGTAATAAGAAAACTAACTCGTTACCATTACGAAGTATGTAGTTACATAACCACATATCTGTTAATGATTTTCTACACTGGGATGGTATTAAATGTTGGTTTTTAATTTTTATTTAAAAATAAAAATAGTTTTTTTCGACCTTTTTTAATTGATTAATTAGAAACTTTTTAACTTAGTTCGACGCCAATTTCCTTATTATGAATTAACAAAATAAGTATTTTTTTCAAAAAGAAAACTGCTACTTTTCTTTATCAGGATACTCTTCTGACAAATACTTAACAGAGTGATTTTCCATTGTATTTTTCAATAGTAACGTGATTAAAAAAAAATATTTATCTTTACTTAAGTAATAATTTACAAGTGAAGACATATGTATGTACTAGTCATTTCGTGCGCACGCCTTAAGTACTTTTTTTTACATGAAAAGCCTTAAATTCTGAGCACTTTTTCCTAACGAACATCATATTGTAATAACTTTTTCCTATGGAAAAAATTACTTCCTTACGAAAAACCTTAGAGTCTGTGTTCTTTTTTCTACGGAAAAAACATCAGATTCATAAGATTTTTTCTACTGAAAAACTTGAGATTTTGAGATCTCTCTTCTATGGTGATGTCTCAGATTCGGCAAACTTTTTTGACATATGAAAAAAAAAATTCTTAGAAAGTGAGGGATATTCTTTGGAAAGAAGTCCTCACAAGTCGAGGGTTTTTATTGCGCCATTGTTTTCTCGAAATCCGCCGAAATATAATCTCTGCCCAAGCCAAATAAAAAAAGAAATTCCTACAATTTTTGTAGTTTTTAATCTGTAATATGTTCTTAATAAAACGCTAAAGGCCAATCGTGGATTTTTTTTTAAATTTTTTTTAAAAAGAATTTTAAAAAATTTAAAATTGTAGATTTGAAAACAGTGTTTAAAAATTCTGACCTTTTTGGCACTAATTTAAAACGAGTTAGCATAACACAATATAACAAAATATATTCTATCTGAGTTTCTTGGAGCTTATACACTCAAAATAGTTTGTAGTTTAAATTAACTGAAAATGTAATTTAAAATAAATGAAAAATCACTTGAAAACCTGTCTACTGACTTTTCATTTAAATCAAAAGAACTTTTCATTTATTTTTAAATGTTAATAAATAAACTACAAAATCATTAAAAAATAATGATTTTTCATTTATCTTATTTTTTTAAATTTCAAAAAATTAACAACAAAATCCGTAAGAATAAATTATATTTAG
Organism: Leucophora obtusa; assembly: GCA_949987735.1. Classification (NCBI taxonomy): domain Eukaryota; kingdom Metazoa; phylum Arthropoda; class Insecta; order Diptera; family Anthomyiidae; genus Leucophora; species Leucophora obtusa. The sequence goes on from OX465296.1 coordinate 41,782,956, forward strand.
TTTATTTCGTTATTTTAAATGACCTAGAAATCGAAAAGGAATTATTTTTTTAACAAAACATTTTAAATGAAAATATTAACTGTAACAGAAAATCCGTATTTGTATGTAGTTTATATTTTAAATAAACGACAAAAACAGTTAAAAATATATTTCTTTGTATTTTAACTGAATAATCATTTAAAAATAAATGTACGGATAACTTTTTAAATAAACTACATTCAGTTACTGTAATAATATTTTCAGTGTAGAATAAAAAAATGTTCCTGTAGTAGATTAGTTCAATAAATTTTAAAATTTGGACTCGAATTTCTTGATTAAGTGGTCTGCGGTACATCAGTTGCCGGAGTTTATAATAAATTGGCTGTTTTTTAATCGATTTAAAATTTTATTGCGTTTTTACAAAAAGAACCCAATTAGAAAAATGCAAACGGCATAATGTCGACCCTATATTGGAGACGGTAGTATATGTACTGCCAATGCATCGGATTATCAGACTTAATTTTACTGGCATATTGACGAAATGATAACACCAATAAACGATTGGCCGTAGTTATTTTTCAACTTTGGCACAGCCTTGGGAATTAATTTTTTTGGTATATCCCAGTACATTTAATAAATATTTTGTTTAGTAGTTTGCTAGTACTTTACTTTTAGTGCCCCCAGCAAAATTGTCGGATGCAAAGAACTGGTTGTGGAACAACTTGTACTTACAGACAACCTGTTTTACTTTATGCCCTATCATCGGTGATTTTGTTTGAGTTTGTCCCAAAAGCAACAGGTTCTTTTCCTCCAAACTAGAACAGGTTGTTTTGGAACCGATTTTAGAACCAGTTATAGAATTGGTTCCACGGAAGTGAAACCTTAAATTTTGACTCCAAGGAATCAGTTCTAGAATCTATTCAATGGTAACCAGAGGTAACCAGTTAAAAAAAATTTTCTTGGGACATGACAAATTTCTAATGCATTCTTTCGGAATTTCATAAAAAAAATTAAATTAACAATATTGTTAATTTTTATAAATTAAAAAAACGGTCTCCCAGTACAATTTTTTTGTAACTTCGGCAATTTCTATCTGGGAATTCACTCACTATTCTTTAATGTTTTTAATTCTAATTAGTTTTAAAATATTACTGTTTTTGAGAAATACATAAGAAAGTCATATTTTACCCTTGCAATCCGTGTTCCAAACTTCAGGGCCGATGCGGCACGTCTTCCCGAACGGCACGTAGTTTTACACCCAAATAAATATATCCAGGGGGTAGCCCCGTCAATAAATTAAAATTTAGTTTCCTCCATACAAGCATGGAGAACTCTAGTGTTTACATATATCATTAAAAGTTTTGAAAAAATATCGAGTTTAAAATAGATTTCAAAAAAATTTACAAAAAATTTTGAATATTATTTTATATTAGAAATAATGATAAAAATAAGTCATTTATTGGTAACACATTATTTTTTGTTTTAAAATAATAGAAAAAGTAACTACACTCATAGAAATAAATCTGTCAAAAAATAGCAGAAAAAGTAACTAGAAATTAGTTAAAAATGATGCTGCAGAAAAAACTTTTAACGTAGCAGACTGTTTTTCTCCTAAATGCTAGTCAAATACGACCAATAAATAAAATTGTTAAATTTGCAGAATTTTAGTTATATGTAAATAAGTTAACTTTTAGTTAATTGAAAATGACAAATTGTAATATAAAATCTGCAAAAAAAATTTTACTAAATATTAGTAGACTAAAAATAGCAAAAACAAACTGTTATATCTAAAAAATGTTTGTAATGTGTAAGCTGAACTTAGTTGAATGTAAATAGCAGTCTGTCCTGTTAAATTAACAGAAATAATAAAACTTCAAAAATGTTTAATTTTTTCGTGATTTCTTAGGCTACTAATTATTTAGGAAAACTCAAAATTAGTTAAAGTACTGAGAATTTTTAGTGTTAAATGAAGATATCTAAAATATTTAGTTATATCAGTGCTTCAGCTAAAAATTTGTTAAAAATTAGTCAAATCGATTTGAAACCCGTTGGACGCATTTTTCTTCTGACGTATTATTTTAAGTGTGGTAATGGTTTTCTACACTGGGTAGAAATTCCTTAAAAACGTCAAATTGGACAAATTTTATATTAAATACCATGTCTACTGAAATAAAGAATGCGTATACCAAAACGGCAAACCGGATTACATCAAGCATGTTTTAAATGAGACGTGGTTAAATACAGTTTTTGCTAAATCAATATTAACCCAAAATCTGATTACCGCAGTAGTTCTTGTAAAGTAATATTTCAATAAATTTGAGTTACAAATTCTTTTCTAATGACGTGTTTTACATATATGTATGTCAATTTGATATAGTTATTTTGCTAAACCATCACAACTTATTTTATTAATACTTATTGGCATGAAATGTGAACACACATTTATAAAATACTTTTAATCAATAGCGGAAGATGTGCTGAAATATATTAACCAAACAAATTCAGATTTTTTTACATTATCTTAAATTTATATATTAAAAGACTACAAACAATTCGCAGAAAATATTAAAGATAAAGTCATCAACCATCAAAAAATAAGAGTCATATATGCAGTTAAAAAACCATGACAAAAAAATTATGCCCTACATTGCTGTAAGATATCCGTATAAAAAAAAAAAACTAAAAAAATTTTATTAATTAATGGCGAGTTATAACCACTTCGACAAAAACCCATGTGGGTAATTATTAAACTTACAATGCTCTTATTGTATGGTTTTAAGCTTATTTGGCAAAATAGTATTCATATTTGCCTAACATCTAAATAAATAATAGAGGTTTATAGTTGGATCTCACTAACTTTAAACCTTTTAACAAGTTTGGGGTGAAGAAATGGAAACTGAACTTTAAAAATTATTTTATGTCACTTAAAACAGTCAAAGGTAATTTTTTTGGATCTCGAATTGAAACGACAATATCCCAAAATGCGCATTTTTTTAATTCCTAAAAAAAAATATATATTTATTATTAAACACCCTTCAGTTGTGGAAAGCCTCAAGGTGGTATTCGTGTCGTTTCGGAGTTAGAGCCAATTTCATTCGCCATTATAAAAATTTCAGATTTTCCAAAAAAAAAAACCAAATATAATGAATGAATGATAAAAACGATAATGAAATTATTTTTTGAGGCGCATTAAGTATTGTTCAGGCATTTTTAATTATATCCGATTTTGGGTTCGCTTTTAGTTACAGTCAGGGACTAAAGTTTAAATACACCCCTCAAATTTGGAGTTTTAAAAAAAGCAGTCATTTTAGCAAAATTTTAAGTATGCAGTTTTATTTGATTTCATGAATGATTGAAAATAAAAACAAAAAATATTTACTTCATCGCAAATATAACGGTAAATCTTACAAAAAACAAAAAAATTCATTGGACAAAAGTTTAAATACATATGAGGTTATGCAATAAAATTTATCTTACAAACAGAAAAATATAACATTTCAATATTTTGTTGGACGGCCCTGGTTGTCTATGACTGCTTCGAGGCGAAGTGTCATGGATAGCACCAAATTCTCTGTTTCGGACGTTGTTATTTCAGACCAGACTTTGTTGAGAGCTTTTTTAGAAGTTTTTGCTATATTTTCTAATTTACGCTTCATTAACCCCCAAACATGTTCAATAGGGTTTAGATCTGATGTTTGACGTGGGCTATGGAGCTGCTGTGGAGCATAATATAGCAGCCATTCTTTCACCAAACGTGCGATATGCTTAGGGTCGTTATCCTGTTCGAAGATCCAACGAAGTCCAAGCCCAAGCTGTCCACAATAGCTTGTAAGTGTTGTTCCAATATGCTCTTATATTGATGTTGGTCCATTATACCATCAATAAAGGCCAATTTACCAACACAAGCTGCTCCTATTGCTCCCCAAACCATCACGTTGCCACCGCCGTGCTTCACAGTTGGAACAAAATTTTTTGTTTGAAGGGCAGTTTTAGATTTGCACCAAACTTTTTCACAACCATCACTTCCAAACAAATTGAATTTGCTTTCATCAGCGAAAAGAACTGTTTTCCAAAATTCCGCGTCTTTGTTTTTATATTTATTTGCAAATTCCAATCGAAGTATTCTATTTTTGCACTTATTAAAGGCTTTCTACGTGGAACTCTGTTTCTATAATTGTTTTCCCACAATGCTCTTTGCACGGTTTTCGGATGAACATTCTTGTTGGAAGTATTAGCGATATCATCTGCTAGTCTTGTGGCACTTATTTTTGGATTATTTTGCACTTCTCTCAAAATATGGCTAATATCTCGCCTAGAAAGTTTTTTCGGACGTCCGCTTCTAGGATTTTTTTTCCACTGAGCCGCTTTGCTTATATTTTCTAATAATATTTTGCACACTTGAAAATGGAACATTCAATAATTTCCCAATTTCTCGATACGATTTGCCTTCTTGGAAATGTTTTGTAATTAAAATTTTAACACTTGTTTCTATTTCTTTTCCTTTGCCCATATTCACCTACTTAACTTGCATTGATGACAATAAAAACGCAACTAATAATAAATTTAAACTTCTAACAGCAAATCTAAGTAAAACACCAATTATAAAGGTACTTCATTTCTGAAAAAAATTGCAAAAAGAGACTATAAATTGTTATTTCTCCATATGTATTTAAACTTTTGTCCAGTGCATTGTTTTGTTTTTGTAAGATTTACCGTTATGTTTGCAATAAAGTTAATATTTTTTGCTTTTGTTTTTGATCATTCATAAAATCAAATAAAACTGCATACTAACAATCTTGGTAAAATGTCTACTTTTTTTAAAACTTCAAGTTTGAGGGGTGTATTTAAACTTTAGTCCTTGACTGTATATGCCATTTCTAATTATTTTCCGCGTTATCTAAAGAGCTCTTCATGGATTTAAAAACAGTATTAAACACGCTGAAAAAATAATTTTTCCAATTTGTTCCAAATATTTTGAAATTTCGATCGCGGTGTGACGCAGGCAAACGTTTTGTCCTATTTAGCTCAAAGTACTTTTGAGATTAAATTAAACAAAAATTATCGAAATTCGACATCTCCACAAATAGCTGCCAAATTAAAGAACATGTTCCAGTACAAAACATACTTGAAACAACGTTTAGAGCTAGAACTCAGACACGATTGAGAGAACACCTTGAAATTTGGGAAATTGTAAAAGGGGGTTCAGTAATAAATACAGGGTGGCCCAAAATAACCGAAGGGGTTTGAATTCCTTATAACTTTTTTATTATAATTTTTTTTTTCAATATTTTTTAAAAAAGACTTGGGGAATTTAAAATGGAACAGTACACAATTGAACAACGTGCACAATCGTTGAACTTTATTTCTCCAATTAACGGTCCATTGTTTTGACTCAGCTTGCATATCGTCGTTATTTTAATGTGCGGGTTGGCCCCTCAGAGTCAACAATAAACCGTTTGGTAGCAAATTTTCGACACAAGAGGCAGTAAGGAACCTTCCTGGTTCCGGCAGACAACGAACGGTGCACACGGATGACAATATTGAACGGGTACAGGAGAGTATTCGGGAAGATGGAGAAACATCAACCAGGAGACGTTCGACACAACCTGGCCTTTAATGAGAGTCGCTGCAGAGAATTTTGCATACAATAAGATTGTTTCAATACAAAATTCACGACACAATGGTTCTTTTACACGACATCTTCGGTGAACGAATTATATCGCGTACAAGCGATTTTAATTGGCCTCCGCGTTCACCGGATTTAACTGCTCCGGACTGTTTCCTTTGGGGTTATTTGAAAGGCAAAAGTCTATATTAATAAGCCTAGAACCATCCAGCAATTAAAAAACAATATACGCGACGAAATCAACAACATAACACCCGAAGTTTTGCGAAAGGTTATGGAAAATGTTTTGGAAAGAGCACGAATATGCGAAGCAGAAAATGGCCACCACTTGCGAGATATAGTTTTTCATAATTAAATTAAAAATATTCTCCATTAATAAACTGTATTTAAAAAAAATATTTTTTAATAATTATGTCTTAAATAAGAAGTTATAATGAACTCAAAACTCCTTCGGTAATTTTGGGTCACCCTGTATATATTTCTTTTTGATTAATTTTAAATAATGTGCATTTTGAAATATATGTATTTGAACTCAATACCCCCAAAAATGATAATTCCAAATCGATAAGCATATCAATTTAAAGGATTCTTGCCTTTAAATTAAATATGAATGTCTTGTATGTTTATAAAGTTATAGACAATTTTTTAACGAACTTTAGTAAAAAAATATGTAACGGTTTAAAAGTACAGGTTGGAAAACGGAATATTGTGTCCAAAATAGGGTTTTTCTTTTCTCGGACTTTTTCATTTTCCGGGACAGCGGGATTTTTTTCTGAATTTCCCGGGATCCCGGGAATTCCCGCTCATTCGAAAATAAATAAATCCGACATATGTTGTATTGGAAAAACTCGATTTCTATTACAACACCGTCCGACAAAGTTAATTTTTTGGTTGTACCTATGAGAAAATCTACTTAATATATAAAAAATAAAAAAATCCACATTTTTTAGATCAATTCTTCTAACAGTTTAAATCGCGAATTAATATTGAGGTAATATATTTATATGGAAGGCCGTCTTAATTAAAAAAAAAAAAACTCTTAGAAATAACTGAATTAAGTCGCGTTTTAAACGGTTAAACGAATTAATATGGACAAAGTGAAAGACACGGGTATTTTATTTTCATCTCTTCTTTTAGGACATATTGGAATTGTTCATGGGTACAAACTTGTGTCGGACCAGTTTTATAGTCGGAAGTAAGATCGATTTTTTACTTAAACATTGCTTAAGTATGGAATCCAAAAATTTATATTTCTAGATATTTTGTTTCTATGGAGATTTTCAGAAGAATTCGTCTAGAATTAGTTTTATAAAAAAGTTTAAAAGAGAGTATTTTTCACACAAATTTTTAGGTAAATTGGCTTAAATCTTTTTATAAAAATAGAAAATAACTTAAAAATAAGAGATCAACTAAATATTCCCCCATTCATCTTAAACACATTGACACGATGCAAAAATATAATTTAAATAACATACATTTAAATTTAAATTTAACGGTTCGTTGTAATTCAAAAATCTGTGGTTATCATACACAGAGTTGAATAGAATCAGCTGAGATATCTTAAGAATTAAGGTCAAAGCAAAATAGAGTAATAATAACAAAGGATAAAAATAGCATTGTTAAATTTCGTTGATGTTAGTCTAAGTTGAGTTGTTAATAAGAAATTCGATTTTCTTTCAGCGGTCACATAAGTAGACAATCATTAAAATATTAGCCCACACAAGACGAAATACACTGATGATGACTTTGTAGCAAAAGCCGAAAATACGTATTCTGTATTTTGCTGGTCTTATCGAATTCTTTCAAATATATTTTTATTCTTTGTAATTTACTTGTAAAAATTGTATCATCTTTCTTTGATTTGAAAATATTTAAACAGAAAGTGATATTAATTTATGATCTAGAGTCAAACTAAAAAGAACATTCATTTACTTAAAAATAAGAGATCAACTAAATATTCCCCCATTCAAAATAAAATATTATTAAATAATTTTTTAACTTTAATTGGTATTTTTTGATTAGAAATTTTTAAAAATAAATTCCCAGCCAGCAATTTCGGAGCGCTCATAAATAAGATTCTTAAATGGCTCATAGAAATGATTATTGTTTTTTTGAAAAAGACTCTTTTTTTCTGGTAGAAAATATGAACCCTCAGAAAAAACCCAAAAATTTGTCTCTACAATCTAAAAAGCTGTCTCAAATTGAGGGTTAATTTTTCGGACGCAAAGATTCCAAAATTTTTTAAAATTATGAGGAAAATTTGGATTTTATATGTTCTTTTTTCTGAGTCATATCTGAGTACACAGGGGGCTCTTTTGGATGGACCACTTTCATAGGAAAAAGTGGAAAAATGTTTATGTTATTGGAGCTGATTTCTGAGTCATTAATGATCGTCTTCGTTTGCTTGGTTATTTAATTTTCATAGTTGCATTTTAAAGTAACATATAAAAAATCCAAAATAATTTGAAAAAGCATAAATAATGTTTAAAAAATACAATTAAAATAAAGGAGTAGCAATTTAAATGAAATTATTTGAAGTAAAAAACACTCAAATTACTTATATAAGCTGAAAATACGAAAATATTACTAATTTTTTTTAATTTTAATGCACAGGCTTTTTGGAGATATTTGGAACTGAAGTAATGATGTTCAAATGTTGTATATATTGCTTCACTTGAACAAAGATCATCGTTTTAAAGAAAAAAATTTTTTTTGAAGTAAGTGTATTTTTATTGGTAACTAAACCAAATTCAGCTGACATTGAAAAACAATTTGGCCTAAATAATATTTTTTTATATTGTACTAATTCAGTTTATTAAATTTTAAATCGTACACTCAAAATAGTTTGTAGTTTAAATTAAATGAAAATGTAATTTAAAATAAATGAAAAATCACTTGAAAACCGGTCAACTGACTTTTCATTTAAATCAAAAGAACTTTTCATTTATTTTTAAATGTTAATAAATAAACTACAAAATCCTTAAAAAATAATGATTTTTCATTTATTTCGTTTTTGTAAATTTCAAAAAATTAACTACAAAATCCGTAAGAATAAATGATATTTAGCTTATTTCGTTTTTTTAACTGACCTAGAAATCGAAAAGGAATATTTTTTTAACAAAATATTTTAAATGAAAATATTAACTGTAACAGAAAATCCGTATTTATATGTAATTTATTTTTTAAATAAACGACAAAAACAGTTAAAAAATATATTTCTTTGTATTTTAACTGAATAATCATTTAAAAATAAATGTACGGATAACTTTTTAAATAAACTACAGTCAGTTACTATAATAATATTTTCAGTGTATTTTTTATTTTAAATATTTTTATTTAAATTGATTTGAAAAAAATCAATGCTTTAAATTTAAATAAAGCTTTCAAAATTGCAATATATATTGGCTAACTTCTATAAAAGAATGCAAAAAATCCCGGGAAATCCCGCATGAAATTCCTGGGATTGGAAAAAGGGCGGAATTCCCGGGACATAAACCGTAGTCCAAAATAAGTTAAAGTTGATTGAGAATATTTTTGCCAATAATTGGTTAATAGGTTTATGTTTCGTTAGTTCTTAATACAATATTTTTGCTTTATTTATCGATAGGCAATATAAAACAAAGCTTTAACAAATAAATTTTAAAGGTTTTGATGGAATTCCAACTAATCTTTTTCTTTGGTGTTTTAGTGTAGTTTATGGGATGCAAATGGAGCAAAAAAACTTCCACAGTGAAAAAGAGAATATAAATAATGAATAATATTTTTCTTGAGGCGTATATATAGAAAACATAACTCATAATACCGGCCCATAATGTAGGGTATACGAGTACAAAAAAAAAACATTGTCGTCTGCATAACATTTCATCGTCTTTTGTATACGAAGCAAATAAAATTAAGGTAAAAGGAAAAGCATACGACAATATCATCAACTTTAAAAAACTTTTGAGCCTCTGTAATGTGAATCCATCAATCTTTGTCCGTGTTCGCCTGTCAAACACGCCGACCATCATCAACATTAAGAGAATCCATAAAAGGATTGTTATAAGATTTTGGTGTAAGTTCTTTCTTTTTTTTTGTTCTCTTTTATTTCCAAGTATGAGTGTTAAAACTTTTGCATAATTTTTTGTTATTGGTTCGCAAAAAGTACATGGAAGAATAAATTCTTATTGTAAAAAAATAAAAAATTTTAAATGAAAAGGAATTTTTAAAGAAATCATTATTATTTCGCATGAGACAGTGGTGTCGAAAAGACTTACGAATATGAAATCTATACTAGATCAAGATCTCGCAGGGAAAGTTGTGTCGTACAAACTGATACACGTTGATATTTATAAAATTCAGATACATAAGTTATAAAGAAATACTGATTTGGTTGAAATTTGAAAACATTTTTAATTTTAAATAAATTTAAAATAAAAAATATACAGTGGTAAACTTTAATGGATACACGCTGTAGAAAAATTGGTTATTTACGCTGTAACTAATGAGCCGTTAAACTTATTGAAATCCTTTGAATGTGTACATTATTTATTGTTAAGAACCAAAATCCATTAGACTTGAATAATTCACTAAAAATGCAATTGAAATTCCGAACAACATGTATTCATTTTTGTATCCATTCAATGATTTTTCAAATAAAACAGCGGAATTTGTGAGTGATCGAAAACATTGAGCCAAATGTAACATTTATTTGTTAAGGGACACTTTTCAATTGATTTGGAAAAAAAATTTATCTCACTACCTATTTCTTATGTCCCAAATTCGGTGAAAACAATTAGTCCTTTTTATTTGTCTGTGAATTACCTGTCAATTATTTTTGCGTTTTTCAATTGAATGTAACTGAGAGACATACAATTCTCAAAATTTTGCGACTAATATGACAATATCATATTATCAATGAAGATTACTAAAATATTTGCTTTAATCAGTGTTTCAACTAAAAATTTGTTAGAATTTAGTCAAATCGATTTGAAACCTGTTTGACAGATTTTTCTACTGAGGTATTATTTTAAGTGTATAAATAATTATATTGGACAATTTTTCATCGGGCAACATATAAACTTTATGAAAGACGTGGGTAATTTTAATTCAAAAATTTGTAACAATAAATTACATTTAATTTAATTCCCCAGGTCTATTTTACAGTGTCTTAAGTCAATACTTTTACATATTAGGAACATAACCAAAAACTGTTATGGCTATAGCATCTCATATATGTGGAGGATATAAAAATCAGAGGATATAAAAATCCGGAATCATAATTTTCCAATTCCAATATACATATATTTTTTTAAGAGCGTGGTCGAATTATATGGATTTTTGAACTATAGCAGGGAAATCAAAGGCCGAACTATTTTCTTATTTGCCATCTCTATTATTTAGTATACCTACCTCCACTGATTGCAGTCTGATTGATTGTTACAATTTCTTTCCCATACCACTGTTTCACATTTTTAATAAATCTACTCATCAGCTAACAAAAGAACTTATACAAAAGGAAGCTAAACAAAATAAAAGGACAAAAACACCAAAAAAGCGTGACGATAAGTCGTAAAGTCCCATCAATTCTTCATACTATTCCAATGTGCTATACCCAAGAAGCAAAAAAAAATAATAAAAAACTTTAAAAAAAACCAAGCTTAATATTAGTGGAAACAAAAATTTCAAAGAAAAAGGTATGTTCGCTATAACTCCATATACCACATTAAAGAAAGACGACGACCCTCATTAAAGACTTGAGATTACTTTTATTAAAGAGAATACAACAGAAAACGAAATATTTACAATCCTTTATGATGTTTTTTTTTTTACGGAAAAATATAAGATAATTCATAGATATGGTTTGTTTGGTAGACGTTTCATATAGAAAAGAATAAACATTTAATTGAAACGAGACTAACTTTAAAATTAGTCACTTTTTTAATACTTACACTCTACAGCATTTTTATAACGCACTGCGGACAGAATCCCCGTTTTTGGCCAAAAGTTCAGTTCAGGTTGAGGGAAAATATGCTTATTTATTCAAACTGTAGAAATCTTGAGTATTTTTTAGGTAAAATCTGGTACACTCATAGTAATAATCCTGTAAAAATAACAGAAAAAGTTACTAAAAATTAGTTAAAAACTGATAAACTTCGCAGATATTTTTTGCTAAATATTAGTAAGATAAGAACAGTAAAAATAAAAAAAAACAGCATTCAAATAACAGCTATTCATTAAACGTTGAACGTTTATTACTATAGTACTTGTCATAACAATTTTATTTGAAAACTAATTTCAAAACTGTTACAAAACTCAAAATTATATTTGGGGTGCTCCTAATTTTATTTGGTTGTACCATCAAATCTGTAATTTATACATATTACTGCTGCTATTCAGTTATTTGTGTTATTTTTGTGATTAACCTAGTTTCAACTATTCGCGTTAGTTTCACTTCAGTTTCAGTTCAGCTTGTGTTTTCTTTGTTTTATGATAAAATGGAAAATCGGCTTAATTTGGACTCTAATGCTATTGCTAAAACTCTAAACGGAAGTGACTCGGATATTTCAATTTCGATGAAAATATCTAATATGAAAATACAGAAACAAGTGATTCTGATACAGAAAAATACAGCCTGCAGCTGGCACTATGGATCCATTGTATATTGCAAAAAATAATATGCAATGGATTGCAACTCTATCATTCTGTCCCATTGCAACTACTGCTGAGAATATTATCTCAACACATGGCGACTCTAAATTAGGCTATGTATGGCAGCCTTAGAAAAGCCAAGGAAAGCGTGTCGTATTAGATTTAACTAAAGGTTTGAAAGGTCAAAATATTGTATCAATGCCGATGATTTCTTTTCATCTTCCGATTTGGCAAAAAAACTTTTAGAAAGAAAATTTACATATGTGAGAACAGTTTACTTCCAATGAAATCCCTACATTCGTTTTTTACATTTACCAGAAATCGATGTCAATGCACCGAAAAAGAAGCCTGAGCTTGATTCTTTCTATAATTCGACAAAGGTTTGCAATTGTTTTGCCATTATTTATTAGTCGATTAATTGTTTTCTCTCTTAGAAGGCGTAGATAACGCCGACCAAATGATTGGTTACTATATTCCTAAATGGAAGAAAAATCGATGGCCGAATGTTGTATTTGAAAAAATTAGAGTTATATCCGCATTGAATGCTTTTACAATAGTTTCTGAAATTGATGTTTCGTGGCACCAAGTGATCCAAATCTTAGGAGACCCGAATTTTTACGACAATTGGCGCTTTCTTTGGCCAAAGAACACATGAAAATCGATTTGCCTGCAGCAAATTTATTTGTAAACTAAACCGCAAAATAATTTGCTCATCCTGTAATACGAATATGTGAATGAAAAGGAAAAAAAAATGGACCAAAATGGTCCCTAACATAAGATTTGTAACTGTTTATTTTTCTCCCTTCCATTTTATGTTAGACACTTATTTATTTTGATAAAAACATTAATTCATAAAAAAATCACATGAGCTAAAATTTGAAGTCAATATATTGTACCGTTGCGAAGTTAAAGAGAGAAGTAAAACAAAATGGACCAAAATGGTCCTAACCTAACAGCAGGGTTAAAAGTAAAATACTGTTTGATAGTAAAGCACCGTAAGTTGTTCGGATTTAACGTGAAAAAATTGTTATACTCCTCAATATAAAAAAAAATGATAATTTTCCACGACAATGAATTTCACGTGAAAACTGAGTAGAGATTGTTTTCACGCAAATTTAATGTACAAGACTATTATTTTTGTTGGGGAAAAATCACATTTTTTGTATATTGTGATTGTGTCTTTGATATAAAATTGAAAAATTGTTCATTTTTATAATTTAAATTAAAATTTGAGTAAAATTAAAGTTCGAGTAAAATTTTTCCACGTGAAAAACCCTTACTGTGCTTTTGGGAAAAAGACTAAATTTTATTTTAAATTTTTTTCATTTAAATTGCAGAACTGAACTTCTAATGGAATTTTCTAAATTTGAAGTGGTAAATGCTACTATATTTTAAAATTTTGTCATTTCGAAATAAAAAATCGAAATTTCTCTTAAAATTTTCTCAATATTGTAAGTAAACAATTAATTACCGTTATTTTTGTTCAGATTTATGAAAATTTAATTCTACAAAGTTTTCCAAAAGTTGATCACGAACCCCTGAGCGTTCCTAATCGCATCCTAAGAGGTCTGCGAAATATTCCGAAAAAATAATCAAAGAACAAGAATTTTTTAAATATTAGAAGTTTTTAGTTAAAATTTATAACTGAAGTATAAAAAATCAGCTTCTAATAAATAAAGTGAATATAGAAATAATGACAATAATTTCAAAACTTTTCAGGAAATATTAACTTTTTGTATTGTTGTTAAAAAGTAATCTCTGAGTTAAATCCTTGTGATCATCTCAATCAAATTTTGAGGACTTTTCAGACTCCGGCGACGTTTTTCGTAAAATTTTCAAAGTTTAATTTAATGAAATCCGCGATTTAAATCGTCATATGTATATCGAAAAATGGATTCTTTGAAATTTCTGAAAAAAATATATGCGGTGTATTCGATTAGTCGAAATTCTTACTACTTTTACTACAATTGGAAAGTTTTTTTTACTTTTTATATTGAAATTTTGCAGCCGTAGTAAAAGTAGTAACTTGTAGTAAGTAAACGAACACGCTTATGTTGTTCCTCATTACTATATTTTTGCCTTTACGAAATCTTATACTGGCACTCTTATTGGGTCTTTTTTCATACAAATCGAACTGTTTTTTTTTTATTTAATACTATACTATAACTCAGGAACCAAAAGGACTACCAAACTGATATTTGACAGTGTCATTGATAAAAAACTAAGAACTAATACAAAAATATTAAAAGGCTACGATAAAGTATCCCGAACCGCTTTAGACCTTTGATAACGATAAATGGTTAAAGTTCATTTCAAAATAGTAACTATTCACGTGGCTCAATCATGGCTTCAATTACAAAAGGATAGAAACAATTAATTAATTGTAGAAAAATTCTCAAAAATTTAAATTTTTTTTAGTAAATCAGAAATTATCAAATTAAAGAATGAGTTGCAGACCAACTTCCGGCACGCTTTCAGAAGCTTTAAAGTGATATATCAACCAGTCACATAGCTAAAATAATACAAAAGTTAGAACCAAATATGTACCGAAAGTCTATAGCAAATTTGATCATTTTCCCCAAATTGAACACCAATTTTAGCTATACAGAGTATTCCAAGTTATAGCAAGTTTCATACAATTCAAGAAGACTGCGGAAATTTCAATTGTTGATTTTATATGTTATTTAATATAAACTTTTTTAGGCATTACTAACCCTTCCTTGTTGGATGTCAAATACGTATCAAATATTAAAGTTTTTGATGAAAAATATAACTTAGAATTTTCCGTTGGACTTTATATTGTCTTTTATACCTCAAGCGTCGCTCATAAAATCGTTAAGCTTGCGCTGCGGAGTCCACAAACGTCCAACAAGTAGTGTATGGCCAATAGTGTAAATCCCCCCCCCCCCCCCCCAGAGACTTGAGCTGGAGCCGCCACTGTTTTCAAGTTATTATGCATAAGCAGTAGAGTTGTCCAAAAAAACATGAAAGTTGGAATTCGCGATCTCCACAATGTTGCCCCTATTCCTTTATGTCTAAAAACTCTCTGTGCCAAGTTTCAGCTAAATCCGCTTTTACTTAGAGGTAGCACAAAAAGTTGTTAGTAATTTATCTCTGGAGTAATTTATATAAAAAGTAGGGTTGACTTTAAATTTCATTATTTCTTAATCTGTACGCTATTATTTAACAATTTTTATTTTTTAAATCTGGTCTTAATTAATGTGAACAAAAGGATTACAAAAAGTCTAAAATCAACAAAATCAGTTCAGATTTGTAAAAGTTGTACGCCTATAAAGCTTTTGTATACCCGAGATGGTCAACTTTGACACCCTGTAGCACACCCTGTGATAAAACCGGGTGGCTACAATACTAATTTTCTAAACGCCCATATCTTTCTCTTCAGTTCTTGTGAACATTTTTTCCGATGGGATCAGTAGTTTAGAAGATCCATAATTATTACCATATTTTTGGTTTGGAACCAGTATGTAACGCTAACCGATTGAATATCCTATAAACAGGAAAGAAAACTACGAATTAGTTACGTTCCATTCGAGATCTTATAAAGAAAGTATCTTATGTGATAATGTTAATGAAATTCGGATATTTTATAGAAAAGGAAACTCTAAGGTTTGGGTGCCTGACATTATCGCCCATATCGGGCAATTAGGGTGTTAAAACTGGGGTCAGAAATACATATTTTCTAGTTTTTTCCATTTATTTGTCATTTGCTCCAAGGAAATTTCAGTGAAAATTCCCATAACGGATAACTTACCGTCGCACTATGAGAGATATCTGCTTATAAGAGAAGTACACATTTTTTATTTAAAATGTTAATTTTTTATTAAAATGATTTTATTGAAATAATTAAAAATCAGACTAATGTCGTTGAAAAATATATATGTATGGTAGATTGCTTCAACATGGATTTGTTCAACTTGGGCTGTTGAATTTCAAAATGATTCTGGATAATTTTTCGAAAAAGGTAGGCAGTTTAATGCATAAAAGTTGCTCGAATCCTCACATCCTTGGGAGAGAATGACTTTAGAAAATCAGTTAATGGCTGAAAATGTAACAATTGTAACTAAAGGGTGGCTTCCTCAATTCAAACTATATTAAAGGTTTTAAGTTAAATATTTCTTATTTTTTTAAGCAAATATGAATACTGTTTTTGCCAAATTAGCCCTACAGTAAGAGCATTGTAAAAGTTAATAAATTGCACCCTTTGACGAGCAAACTTTAACCGCTGCAGATTATCAAACGAAACTTTTTGAAGACGTGGGCTCAGAATTACTTTTATGCTTTTTTTGGCGCTTTACTATGAGAAATATCCCAGCAAAAATGTGGAAGCAGTAAAAAAGTAGCCTTACTGCTACTTTTACCGCTTCTAAAAATGTATAACTTCGTAAACAGCACTAATGAAAGGCCTTAGATGATTAATTGTTAACATCGCTTTTTGCTATGCTTTTCAAAAAGGCATAAAATGAGCAATACATTTTGATTGCATAAATATTTTTGCGGTACCAGGCTCTATCCAAGATGCTCACGTACTGTTAACCGCTCTCTCACTGGCTCTGGCTGAGATTTCAAGAAGTTAAATTGCAGCTAACGGGTTTAGTTTTTTTATTACATTTTTTCATGTTATGCATATTTATTGAAACAATTTTTAATATTTATTAAAATTGGACAATAAAACTGAACCTATCACCTTCTAATAATATTTCTTCAAATGTCGGCCAGAGGCAGTTAACATTGAAAGGGACACATGCATCCTCTTGAGTTTCTATGCTCGTTGGCGGTACTTTTATCAAATTTTTTTAAAATGCGGAAAAAAGTTATTTTAATGAAAATAGGAGGCATTTTTTATTCACGTAAAAATATTCAGGAATATTGTGCTTTTGAGAAGGCATGATTTTAAATAGGTGAAAAGCTTTATAATATGCACTTCCGAAAAGGCATGAATTATCGACATTTTAAAAGAAAAACAGGAGCACTAATTAAAAGCGGTAAATTCGTGCCTTTTTGGATCTCGCAACAAGTGCTTTCACGCGAGCTATCTCGAACAAAAATCAGGCATGATATCATCAATAATGCAATCGCTTCACTGCTCAACTTTCCCTGACAAATCTGCTTCCAAGCAAGCAGTAATTTCTGCTGGGTCCTTTTTGTAGGGAGTTTGGTTTTGCATAGCTCTGGTGATACCTGTCCGATTAGCCACATTTTAGTGATTTCGCGTGTACCCACTGTCGATGAACTAGAAACCATCATAAAAAATTATCCTAAAACTGACGTACTAAAACAGCCCAAGAACATTTTTTACAATCGGTAGCCATCAACACCAGTTCTGCAATTGGTTCCACAGCAACTGATTCCTCGTAACAGGTTCCGGAACCAGTTCTAGGGATCCTATATGGAAGGTGTGACTGACATGAAATCAGTTCTAGAACTAGTTCCAGAACTGATTCTAGGGCAACCGGTTCCACTTTGGAGCTATAGAAGTTGTTGCCTTTGGGACAATTTCAAACAAAAATAATCGGTGTTAGAATTGACTGAAGAAGGGGTTGTAGAGAAAAAGTAGCTATTCTACAACCGATTCTTTGGAACAGAAAATTTTCCTGGGAGTACAAACATAGAAATTTATTTTTAAAAATTATTTTGTTTTAGAAATATTTATTCCTCTTATAACTTAGCTGCTTAGGAATAAAATCAATTGTAAAATTGTTCAACCGACTTATTTGTGTCAACGATTTAAAAATAATAAATACAGTTGAACCTTCTTACAATTTTTGTTAATTTTGTATGTATTTGGTGGAGCTATTTCCTAAAAAAAGGACATCTTGAGATGTCTTCCAATTATAGACCGAATGAAAATATTATTTATTAAATAAGATTAAAAATGGAAATCGCCGGAGTTTATTTATACCCAATAAGCATTCGGAAGAAATGTCACCCAAAAGTTATGAAGACAATATCATTTACCGTTTAGAATCAAAATCAAAGAAGTATTTTGAACAAATCTTTTTTTATCAACTGAAAGATATGTCGGCGATATTCAAAAAAATGTCAAAAATTAATTTTGGTTTTATTTGAAAATTTTTGTTCTGATGTTCCGTTGAATTTAAGACAACTTGTGCAATTTATAATGCAAATATTAAGGTAAGTAAACAAATTTGTTTTTACAATTGTACAAAACAAATTCAAATCCACGAAAGAGTGGTGGATATATCGTATTAATTTATGGGACATTTTAAAAATATGAAAATGGAGATTAATACTGGTGAATTAAAAGTGAAAATGTTTATAATATAAACTTATAAAATAAAAAAACATATTTTTATCTTTTGAATAGTTGTTAGGCGATATCATATTTCTAACTTCCAGATGAAATTTTGTCGATATATATGCTACTTTTTTATCGTCCAGCTGATAATTCAATTTATCTTCTAGCATAATTGCTTTCATATTCCTGTGAAGTAGATTGTTGCCGCAATAAAATACGATGGGAACCGCCTTCGTATTGCGATGTTTCCTTGGGACCAGACCTTTAAAATTAATTCAATCATCCGTAATAATTCAATTTCTAAAAAAGAACCAATAAAATTTGTTTTTGATTCGCGAATTATGTCTGGATTTATTTGAGTCGCGCGAATTATCATTTTATTTTTTGATTCTCGATTTAAAATTGTATTTCTATGATTCGCGAATCAATTTTAGTCAATAATATATCTATAACAAAAATAACCTTTCATTGAATACTTTAATTTAACAATAATTTCAAATACAAAATTAAATTTACTCTCAACAAGTCAATGTTTTAAATTATAATGGAGTTTTTTAAACAAATTAAAAAATATTCATTAATTCGCGAATTAAAACAAAAAGAATTGAATCACGAATCAAAAAATATTGAAATAATTCGCGCGAATTATCTTTATTTTTTTACTATAAAATCTGCAGCAACCTATAAAAGTAAATGTATATTCCATCCGGCTATTTTTGAAATATATATTTTTAAATATATGTATAAAAAAATATATTTGCAAATCTTTTATTTGAGTGGTTTAAGTACCATTATTAAAATCGAGACTAAAAAACATAAATAAAAACAAAATTTAAGGGAGAGTTGGGGCATGGACTGGTTTTTCAGGCCATATTCCTTTTGTTATCATTTTATTTAGATTAACCCAGGGAAATTTTCTGTTCGAAAGAAGCTGCTTTTCCTTTCTAACCCTTTGTACTGTCAACGATTTTTCTATGAAAAAGCAATCGCTTCTATGGCACCCAAACTGGAACCGGTTGCCTTAGAATGAGTTCTGGAACTAGTTCTAGAGCTTCTGGAATTAGTTCTATAACTTCTTGAACTAGTTCGAGAACTAGTTCTAGAACTGATTCTCCTTCAGTTATATCTTGCATATAAGATCCATGGAACGGGTTCCGGAACCAGTTCCATACGGACGGACGGACAAGAGTAGCCAAGTCGCCTAATAAAAAAGTTCTGAAAAAAATCTTATACATTTTTTTCACAATTCTTCATTCAATAATGGCGTTAATGAAAATAAATTTAGGATTTTCTTTAATCACACTCATGAAAAAAAGTATAGAGACAGCGAGTTTTCTCAAAAATACCAAACTTTAGGGCCCGGTAGCGACCCCTAAACTTTAATAAAAAAAATTAAAAAAAAAATCATGTGTTAATTATTCACCAAAATCCATATTTATAATAATAAGCATATTATAAATATGCCCCTCAAATACATCTCGTTTGACTCCAAATTGTTACTTTCGGCGTCGGGTGACTTGTAATGTATTTTTGGAGTATAATATAAGGCTTCTTTTTATTTTATGCAATAACTAAACTATAAAAGCCTAAAAAGGATATAATAAAAAATATGTTTTTATAGCTCTAAAATATATTCATACTAATAATAATACTACCGTCAAACCATTCATAAAAGCTTTTTATTACATTTTATATGGATTTTATTTTCGGTTTTTTATTTGCGTCTAACAGGAAGAATATAATTAATTGTTCGTTATAACTTTTTTATATTCTTCACTGTATAAAGGGTTATCTTAATTTAATCATTTCATTTGAAACATATCGAAATATAATCAGATACTTGACAAGGTAAGGTGGAGCCCTCAATAATGGACACTAACCCCCGTATTCAAAATGAAAAAGCATATGCTAACTAAGTAGCTGCCAGCTTTCCCTTGTGGGAATTTGTGTGTAAAAAAGTTAACAGCAAATTAGTTAGCATATACTTTGTCATTTTGAATACGGGTGTAAGTCATTTGTTCTAGTAAGGAAGCACCGTTGATAGGTCCCCCCGGTTTGCAATGAAATTAGAAAGTTTTAGTGATGGGCCAAGCGTATATTTAGAGTTTAAGGAGTGGCTCACAAATTAGCCCATTTTTAATTTTATTGGTGTTACACATTTTTGATCAGTCGAATTCCCCCGAAAAACTTTTTTCACCTATATATCAGCTAAATGCCAACCCTAGGAAAAAGGGCAAGTAAAGAAAATGATTTTTTGGACATAAAATTATTTTCTTGACTTCCCCTTTCAATATTTTTAATTTAATTTAAATAAAGTAGGTATACTAATGGTGAAGGGTATCGAAGGTTCGTCTCAGCCGGTTTAAATATTCTTATTTGTTTTCTTTCATTTATTGTGTGCATTTTTTATGTCGCTTTGAATCCTGTCGAAAAATGCTTGTTAGTTTTAATAGAATTTTATCCTTAAGATTAATTGTTAAGTTTTGTTTAATGACAAGTTTCTTATATATTGGAGACATTTTTTCGTTATTATCCGTAGATTCTAAATTTTGCTTGTCTTAATATTTTTATTTATTTTTTTTGGGAAGAGGAAATGAGTAAGTATGCTTTTTATTATAAAATTTTTCAACATTAATCAAATTATCTTTTTACTTGTTTTGTTAGCAAAAACTTATTTTAACACGCAAAAATTCCTCTTTGTTAAACTATTTAATTTGAAAATCTAATTATATGTTCAACAGTAATTTGTTGTTTTAAAAGTCTACATAGCTTTTTCGATAAATGTAGTAGTAGTGTGTTAGCGAAACGAAAGGAATTCTTAGAAACGCAGACTTGATTTTATTCACACGTATGCTGGAGTTTTTTTTTTCGTTTTGTTTTAATTTCTCTTTTCAAATTCTAACAACAAAACTATATAAGTTGTTATAGAATTAAATGTATAAAGTATTATTTTAACACTATATTCACTGAAGAGTATTCAAACTATCAATTTCTTTTTGATTTTCACATCCTCGAAATACACAGGTCGTGCTACAAATAATTTAAAAATTTTTCAAATATTCTTCATTGAAAAGGTTAGCTGGCTTAAGCAGCACGGCATCGACAACTTAGTCGAACAATAACTTCCCTGTGGGAAAGTAAAAAGGTCACAGGACCCGCTACGTGACTGGGTCGGTTTTTATTTATGCATTTTCAGATCAAACATCAATAATTTGCTGTTGAGTCATAGGCAGCGCT
Source organism: Leucophora obtusa (assembly GCA_949987735.1). Taxonomy (NCBI): domain Eukaryota; kingdom Metazoa; phylum Arthropoda; class Insecta; order Diptera; family Anthomyiidae; genus Leucophora; species Leucophora obtusa. Next base: position 41,804,705 of record OX465296.1, read on the forward strand.
TGTAGTTTTATTTTATAACGGTTTTATTAGTGTTAATTTAACTAACTCAACGAAAACCCCTTAAGTAAAACTTAGACCTACTAACTACAAAATAAAAGCCATATTATCATACATACAGCAGCCGAAGTTCCTCAGCAATGGATGTAAGCGCGCGAATGTGTATTATTAAAACTAACCATTATTCTATGAAGGAGAAAGAAAAGGCCCTTAATTGTTGCATAAAAACGGCATGAACAATGTGTAGTTAGTTTTTAGTTTATTTTTTGTTAGTCGCTTAGTTATTTCTACACAAAAATTCTATTCGCAACTCTAGATAACTGTGTGCTTTTCATTACTTTAACACAAACTACATTGTATGGAAAATGTTGATGCGATAATAAGTCTGCACAACGGAAAAAACTAAAAATTAAATAAAAATGCAGTGTAAATTGTGTGAGAAAAATATATGGTTAGTGTAGTTTTTTTTTTTTTTTGCAACTATTTATACCGGGAATAATATTAGCGTAACCCAGCAAAAACTGTGTTAATACATTACTATTGCCTAAAGGGTAGACATTTTGTTACAACCAGTTAACTTAAGTGCACTGTGACTGTTGTCTTGTCTTGGGGCCAAACTCGGTAACTGGTTGGTGATCCAGTTTTTATCCGAAAACAAACACTAGAAATGGGAAAAAAAATTTACGGATTTTTCGACAAAGTTTTCTTATTTGCCTTATCTGTCTTACCCTGTCCGGGTAAAAGATAATTTCAAATAGATAAGATGTATGTATGTACCTCTAAGCAAAAGTACAGTAGTAGATTTCACGTGAAAAAACTGTTATACTCCATATAAAAAAATGATTTTTTTAGGACAATTCGTTTTATATGAAAATTATGTAGACTTTGTTTTCATTAAAATTTAACATACTAATTTGTGTCTTTCTAATAAAATAAAAATATTGTTCATTTTTAAAATTTAGGTTACTCTTTGAGACCTTTAAAATTAGAGTGAAATTTTTCCACGTGAAGAACAACTTACGGTTCTGAACAAAAAAGTCTATTAAGTTTCGTTCTTTTACTAAATATATAGTCTGAAAAGTGGACCTTGAACATTAACTTCAGGGTTTTCCAGCGAATTATTATACAAATACTTATACAGCTTTTATCTTTACCCTTTAGGAGAGAGTTGTCGAGCGAAGATAATTTGTGCAGCGTTCTGTCAATCTCAGCAGCCACGGGAAAGCACAGAATTTTCCATTATACCTTAGCTTAAATTTCTTGATCTAATCAACCAAAAACAGATTCTTGCTGCCAACCAAATTTATTGCTCATCAAATATTTCGATTAACCCTTTCCAATCTAGTCCAATCTAGCTAAAAATTTATATACAGGGGTTCACAAAAAAAAATTTGGTTATGATGAACTGAGTATGGGTATGAGATACCCTATACCAAAGTCGGATTTGGGTGATACTCCGGGAGCGGTCTAAGTTCCGGTAAGGGATCTGACCCTAATTATACAGGCGGAAAAATAAACAGTGCAATAAACATATTGAAAAATTTTAAAAAGTTCATTTAAGCAATTACCGGGAAGGTGGATTTATATGGGGACTAGGATTAAATGCGGCCCGATTGTCTTTAAATTTGAAGGCATATTTAATTTTTTTATATAATATTCACCACATTAACAACAACCAGATATCTACGTTAGGCCGAATTCAAATAAAACCTTTTAATGGGAGTTAGGTATAGATATACACCCATTCTTACCAATTAAAATTGGTTTCGTCATTGGGCAACGAGAAGCTCATGCGCAAAATTTTATGCGGACAGATGGACGGACAGGCGGACATCAATAAATGGGCTCAGAAAGTGATACTAAATCGGTTTATATACTAAAATTTGGCTCTAGATCCAGTAATTTTGGTAGTTACAAACACAAGAACAAAATTATAATATCCTCTTCACATAGTGTTGAAGCTAGGGATGCCAATCGGGATTGATATTTGAAAATCCCGGGATTCGGGATTTTGTATGAAATCCCAGGATCCCGAGATCGGGACTACGAGATTTTTCGGGATCCCGGGATTTTTTGGGATTTCGGAATTTAAATTCTCCTTTATTTGTAAAAATTTGTATGTTATGTAACTAATTTTTTTTATAGAATAAAGCGTTTTATAATTATTTAATAGTTGTTATAATGTGGTACATTTTATGAATATTAAAACATATTGTACTTGCATTCCACTGGGTAACCGCGATGTTAAAAATAAATGACTGGCAGCGTTTTGCCAAAATCAAAAATTTTGTTTCTCCAGTACTTTTCCGGCGCTTTTTGAACTGCCGGTCCTTTTGTCTATTGACGTTATCATATTGGAAATTGGAAAGCAATTTTTGTCAGTACTTGTACCACCTGTTATTAAGTACACTTGCGCCCAGTATTTTGTAAGCAGATTTTAAAACAGATTCGTTGCGATAACCTTGCCCACTAATCGTGTAATTACAGCAACAAAGTTATTTGGTTATCGTTATCAAATGTTTTCATGGAAGAATTCAAACTTAAAGTCCCAGCCAAAACTTACAGTCCCAGTTTCAGAAATCGAATTTCACTTGGAAAAATAAATCGCTAAAATAACAAACAAACTTGATTTTTCGCATGTATTATATAAAAACTTAATATTGTTTACCAAAATTTCAAATTTTTCTGCAAAGTCTTTGCATAGTTTACACGAATAATCTACTTAATTTATAATTTTACCAATATCTTGGCATCAATTTCTTGTGAATATGAGAAAATTCAAGAAAAAACGTAGGTAATCTAAAATTTCTCACTTTGTTTATTTGCGTTTATACTAATATTAAAAAATAAGAAAATACCGGGATTTTTGAGAAATAATTCCGGGATTCGGGATTTTGCCAATCCCGAAAATCCCAGGATTTCGGGATTCGGGATTTCCCGTTTGGCATCCCTAGTTGAAGCGTGTAATAACTGTGTTTTAAACAGAGTAGAAAAATAAACTGTACACAACATGTAGGGTAGGGTTCGGCTAAGGAACACAAACCGGATCCATCGTTTTAGCGGTTGTGAGTTTGTACACAAACCGAATGCAGTACACTACGATTGTCTGATGCACGCAAACGCTACGATTATGTACTGTACTTTCAACACATATTTACACCCGTAGCGTTCCGAATTCAGGTTGTGTGTATAAACACAAACACTAATTAGAGAGAATAGCGTATGTGTTTTCTACGCAACCAATATGCTTGTGTACTGTGTTCGCGATGTGCGGTACGCAACCCTAAAAGTACGGTTCGTTAGACTTTATTTTCCTACTCTGGTTTTAAGCGATTAATCTCCAAAAAGAGCTTCCAGTATAGATGTAATAAAATTCTTCTTAAACATTTTGCTGGGAAAGTTTAAAAAAGAAACTTCATACTAATGATAAACCACTTTAAATACCATTTTATAATTGTACAAGAAAAAATGTTAAAGCTGATTTTTCAAAACAAAATGCTGCTGTATTTAGTCTGTTGGCCAGTTCTTTTTTTTATTACAAAAGCGTTAAAAAGTTCAAATAGTGCGCCATGTATGGCAGATATATTGAATTATTGTTTAGTAATTTTTTATATGCTTGAAATATTTTTTGAAGTGTGTTTTTTATGAAATGTTTTTGTTAAAAATTCCTATGAAATGTTAAACAAATGGAAAATTATAATTATTTAACAAGAAATTTTAATTAGAAGTTTTGTGAAACAAGATTTTTTGCTAAAATTATATTTTAATTTGCAAAAGAAAACTAGTACATTTAATTTAATTTTTAATAAGAGGGGATTTTATGGGAAAAGAATTTTAGGGATTTTTATATCCAACACCACTATGCGGACATCAAGTATTTTCCCCATAGATCAACCTTTTAGTTTACCGATCGACTCTGAATAACTTTTTGAGTAGATTTAGCGATATCTGTTCGGCTTAAAAGAACAAAAAAAGCAGGAGGAGCGTTAAGGGGGATAGTGCAAGAAAAGAGCAGATTTTAAAATGGCAGATTCAAAATATCGGCCGTGAACTATAAACAGTTCAGTGAATTTCGGTCACTAATCACTAGGGGTTTTCTCGGACTTTTTCATTTCTCGGGGTGACGGGAATTCCCGATCGCTAGAAAATAATTAAATCCGACATATTTTGTGCTTGAAAAAATCGATTTATATCAAGGTTGGTTACCGGTATCGTTATAATACCGTTATCGCTAAAATACCGTTTCAAATTGAATACCATTACCAATACCTCTAAAAAAAATTCCAAATACCGTTATCGTTACCGATACCGTTATTTTTATGGGTAGTTACCGGTATTTTACAGGTATTTATTATTTTATATAAAAAATGAAATTTTTTTGACTTTTTTATTTTATAATCTTGAGTTTTTTTTACAACAAAATTTATACATAATAATTTTACTCATTAAAACTACCAGCATCGAATTTACAGCTAATAATCAGTATTTTTAACTTTTAAAATTAAAAAAGAGGCTAAATTTGTACTTATTTTTATATGTTTTCAACGTAATTTATTATACCGGTACGTACCGGTATTGCTGTTTCGGTAACGGTATTGCCGTTATCTTAAATACGTCTTAAATACTGTTACCTTTACCGTTATCGAAACAAACAAAATTCGATACCGTTACCGTTACCCTTACTGTTATTCGTTTCGGTAACCAACCTTGATTTATATTAAAACATTTATATTAAAACATGAAAAAAGCTTTTCCATATATATTTAAATCGCGAATTAATATTTAGATAATATAATTGTATGAATGGCCATCTTAATTTTAAAAAACTTTCTTAGAAATATATTAACTAAATATTAATTCGCCGTGTAAACGAATTGGTAAGGAAAAAGTCAAAGACAAAGGTATATTATTTTTAGCTGTTCCTTCAGGATTTATTGGAATTGTTAAGGGGTGCAAAGTTGTGTAGGATGGTGAAATTAAAAATTTTTAAAATGAAATTTTAGACGGATTAAAAAATATTTTTAGACGCTCTTTGTATAAAATTCTGGACCGCGTTCTTTATTTTTTCATTTTGGGTCTTCTACTAATTTGAAATTTGAGGCCTGGCGTATTTATTTCGATATAAAACGAAGCTCAAGGCCAGTTTTATATTCAGAATTAAGATCGGGGTTTTGCTTAAATATTTCTTAAATATGGAATCCAACAATTTCTATTTCTAGAAAGAAAGTTTAAAAGTGAATGTTTTCTACACCAATTTTTAGGGAAATTTGCCTAAATAGTTTTATCAAAATAGACTTTAAAATATTAATAAATAGCTTTTTACCTTAATTTCTTTTTTTAATAAAAATTTTTCATGCCAAAACTACTTAAAACGAAATTATTTAATTTTCATAGCTGCATTTTAAATTAACATATAAAAAATCCAAAATAATTTGAAAAAGCAACTATGAATTATTTTCAAAATAAATAAAATTTATAAACTGCAATTGAAGTAAAGGAATTGCAGTTAAAATTTAATGAAAATTATTTGAAAAAAAAAAACTCAAAATACTTATATTTTAAAAATACGAAAATATGACAAATTTTTTAATTTTAATCCAAGTTTTTTGGAGGTATTTATTTGAAACTGAAACACTAATGTCGAAATTTTATATATATTTACGAGTATTGCTTTCTTTGAACAAAGATTATCATTTTAAATAAAAAACAATATTCCAAGGATTTTTTTTTGGTAATGGCTGGTAAAATTTGTTTCCAGTTTAACTTAACCAAGCTCATCTGAAGTAAAAAAAAAACTCGGCCTAAATAATATTTTTGTGACTAATTAATATTATTAAATTTTAAATCGACTTTTTTTTAAAATATTTTTTTCTAAATTAATTTCATAAAAATTAATGTTTCAAATTTAAATAATGATTCCAAAATTGTTGTAAAAAAATCGTTTTTTTATATGGAGTATAACAGTTTTTTCACGTGAAATCGAAACAAAACGACTGAATTTTTAAGGAATTGTAAACAAAATTACTAGTATTTAGCAAAATTGTCTGCAGATTTTAGAAAATATAGAAAAATTAGTAAAACGTTTGTATATCTAATGTACAAGTTTTTAGCAATTTTTTTCTGTTGAAATTGTGTTTTCAGCAACAGTTTTAGTTATATTTTTGGCACTAAACTAATTTTGAACTAATATTTTAAATATTTATTCTGATACCAAAATTGTCCTGATAAACATCTTCATAGGGCGGACAACAATCAGACAGACAAGAAGTAATGTCGGATATTGTCTAGATGTAGTGCGAACAAAGAACATTATACTAAAAAGAGAACTGTTTTAAGACACATAAAAAATAAAACAGTGACAAATTTTATTTCTGTCTTTCATACATAAAACAAAAGGACGGAAATAGGAAAGGAAAAGGTGCATATACATAAAAATAGAACACAATAAGATAAAATATGATTTAAATTAAAAAAAAAAAATATTTATATCTAATGGAGAAAAACATAAAATGTGAATGTACAAAGAAAATATTTATAAACAGTAATTATGTGAAATAGAAAGATAGGCATTTTCTCATTCGTTTGGGTAATTTTTTTGTGTTCGCTTTTGCTTTTCTGAGAAAAAGGTTTTTATAATGTGATATAAAAGCCATAGTTTAATTCCTTTTTTATTATTTAGAATTGTCTATTAATATGGAAGTCTTGACATTTTTGTATTTTACGAAGTTTCCTAAATAATGTTTAAAAGAATCAAAAAAAAAAACTTTTTAAAACTTAAATTTTCATCAAATAAATTTACTAAAGAAAATTTCTCCACAAATTTTTCGAGTTTTTTTCAGTCTACTACTATCTAGCAAAAAGTTCTGATTTTGGCGAGGATTTTTTTAATTTGCAATCGGCTAATTATTAACAAAACTCTTTCTGAGTTTATTGTTTATTTTTTGTTACAAAAATCAAAAACCATTTTCTTTAAATTACCATCTTTCTTGCAAGCACTCTCCTGACCAAACATTTGCTGACACAGCAACATTTTTTGCCGACTTTACTGACTTTGAGTTTTGCGTATAAGATTCAATCCTAATAGTATTTGGGTGTCTCCTGCGAATAAGAGCCTAAAACCAATTTAAGAACAATGCAGAAGGCAGAAACAAACGAAGGATGCGTAGGAAACCAAAAAAATTAAATGATTTAAATTTATTAATGAAGAAGTACCCTGAAAGAAAACAGGGGTCATTTGCAAGCACCTGTCCCGTGACCGGTGAAAGCAGGACCGGTGTGAAAGAACCTATTCTGTTACCTATCTCGTGACCGGTGAAAACAGGACCGATCTGAATGGACCTGTCCAATGACTAGTAAAAAGAGAACAGGTCTGAAAGTACCTACCCGGTGACCTGTTCCATAATCGGTGAAAACAGGACTGATCTCAAAGTACCTGTACTGTAACTGGTGAAAAGAGCATCGTTCTGAAAGTACCTATTACATGACAGATGAAAATGGGACTTAATCAGGACATTCAAGTGGTACAAATATTCGAGTTGTAAATTATTCGGGTTTTTATTTTGATCGATTAAACGATTAAAACAATTTTGATCGAACGATTACATGACTAATTATATAGTTCAACAAAGTAAGAAGAACTTGATGCATCGGGATTGCGACTAATCATTTCTGATAGACTTCAGGACGCAGATCACGAATATGGCCTTAGAATTTTAAAGTTACCCACAGTTTCAGAAATATTTGCAAAATCATATTTTTTTTATTTTATTCTATTCATTGTATTCTTAATTTTATTGTAATAAAAAGTCAATATTAATTAATAACTCCTTTTAAGAAACGGGTTCTTTGAGTAAGTTTGTTACAAGTTCTTTTGCATTATATAAGTAACGTGTTCTTTTCCGTCAGTTCTGTGACTTATTCTTTCGCATCAGTGACAGGTTCATTTGCGTCAGTTCTGTGATAGGTTCTTTTATATCAGTCTGTCCTGTAACACGTCACAGGGGGCAGTTGACCTCCTTTTAGGACAAGCCCATGTAAAAGTTAAAAGTTAATATAAAAGCATCGGTAATGGGGCCGATCTTGTGACGTGTTCGGTTACCGTTTTCTTTTCGCACAGGGTATTTTTAACCCAAAAGTCTTGAGATTGTAGTTGAAATACCTGTAGAATTAAATTTATGTATTTTTCAAAATTTTCTTCAAAATATAATATTTACAATTCATTAATTTTTAAATATTTTTTGTTCCACAATTTTTGTAAAAAATTTAAAGATTTTAAATTTGGATTAAGTATTCGTATTTGGGCAGGACATTCATGTCTTACTCTCAAATATTAAAAGTTCGTCAAAAAGGAGATTCCAGTTTTTGATTTATTACTTTTTTATTTTACAATTTTATTTTCTGTAAATAATTTATAAATTTTTTTCCGTCTCAGGGACAACAAATAAACACAAAGGAGAACTCAAAGTAAAAAAGTAATATAAATATATTTACATAGAAGTCAAAAGCATCATCATTACAATCCTTCTGTTTTTTTTTACTGATTTAAAATAAACTTACCGAAAAAAGGACAAACACATACTACTTAGCAAATTGTTGATTGCTCAAAGTTCACCTTACGTTTAACAAAGTTGTTTTTCATTTTATTTCGAATATTATGCCTCTTTGCATCATTAATGAGTATTATTTCCACTACTAGAGGAAAAAATACATAAAACATTTAAAGTCCTTTTTTTCTGGGTTGACGATGGTATCCTTTACTTCCAGCTGGTTGTTTTTGTGGTTCTTCGTTTACAAAATAAAATAAAATATAACATCAGTTAAGATGTCATAAAAGCCAATAAGTATACACTATGTATATTTTTTGAAATACGCAATAATCATACTTATTTCAACCACTTAAATTTTTAAGTTTACTCTTTTTATTACGTTTCACTTACTTTTATGTCTTCAAAAATAGAAAAAATTTAATATTTTCCTTATGACAAAATTGAAAAATCAAAGGTAAAAGAATTATTCAAGTGCAAGATGTTTGAAATGAATTAGGCTATTAAGTTGTTGATAGTCGGGTTAGAAGATGAAATAGCAGGGAATATAATATTTGATTTAGATGAGCACAGACTTTTAATAGACAGTTGTACGTATAAAGGCGAAATATCTGAAAAAAAGTGGAGGCATTCTCTCCCAGATGGAAATGTGTCTTAAAAGTAATGTCAGCAGCGCCGTTTAGGTGGCAAATCAGCAGTTGCAGACATTTACCAAAGTCGTCTTAAGAACATGTCTGAACTTTTATTCTGATGCTGACACGAGAATTTATTCTTCATTCGTGCTGAGTGAACCGCGAGCCTGAAAACTAAAAACAAATCGAAGTCTGAGCGTCTAGGTATATACACCATAATAGACCTAAAATTGGAATGTACTTAATTTGAATTTAAACGAATTCGAATTTTAATGCAACATTCAAATAAAATTAATATAATTTGAACTTGATTATAGGAATATTAAAATAAAATTTAAATATTTATTAAGGTTTTGGCTTCTGGTCCGAATCTCAAGAGGATGCATGCGTTTCTTCCTCTGCTAACTGGCTCTGGCCGACATTTCAAAAAATTTTATTAGAAAGTGATAGCTTAAGTCTAACCATAAGAACTATAAGAATAAATAAATATTAAAAATAGTTTCAATAAATATACATGATATAAAAAAGTACAATAAAAAAACTAAAGCCGTTAACTGCAATTTAACTTCTTCAAATCTCAGCCAGAGCCAGTGAGATAGCGCGAACAGTACTCGAGCGACTGGAATGGAGTCTGGTGATACCAAATTAAAAACTTTGAATTTCTATTAGAAAGAAATTAACTACAAGGAAAAGAAAGTGAGAAATAATAACTGAGTATTGAAAGTAGGGAGGATAAGAAAAATTCAAAATCTCTTTAGTGATTCTTAAAAGGTTTCGGTGCACGTGTAAGGGGATAAATTAACAAACACAAGTCTTTTGGTACGAATCTTGAGTGTGTTATGCAAAACTTTGAATTTTTAACAGAACGAAATTACGAACAAGGAAAAGAAAGAGAGAAAGAATAATTGAGTATTGAAACTAGGGAGCATAAAAAATGCTTAGAGGCAGTGTTGCCATTTCAGTGCTTTCCGGGTATTTTTTGGTGCTTTTTTCCTTCCCGTACCCGGTGATTTTTTGCAAATACCTGTTTAAAAAAAGCGGGTATTTACAGTGCTTTTTCAGATTTCGGGCAGTGCTTTTAGTGCTTTTTGTACAGTTTATATTTTTGGTATTTGTTCTCGTTTTTTAAAATTTTTCTTGAGTTTTCTGTCAAAGTTGAAAAAAATAATACGAACTATACAAAAAATACATTTGTTCACAAAGTTTGTAGTACAATTTTAAATAGCAACTTCGTTATATTTAAACTTAAAATTTTTTAAATATTAGTTTGGTGCTTACCCCTTTTTTGGTTATTTTTGGAACCTTTTTTACACGATTTTACAAAGCTAAAATGTGTTTTTAAATTCTTTATTAAAATTTTTTAAAAAAATTAATATCGTGCTTTTTTAACCCATTTTTGGTAAATTTTTACCCTTTTTACCCGTTTTCATAATACTCACGGTGCTTTCCTGCCTTCAAGAGTTGGCAACACTGCTTAGAGGTTATTAAATTTTAAATCACGTAGCAGTTGAACGATTAAAGAGTTCTAAAAATGATTGCCTTATTATCTAAATTTTTCAAATGTATATTTTAATTAAAGTCGACTTTAGTTAAATTATTGGGTGGCAGTATGCCTTGACTTTGTTTTATTTTGAAGCATTCTGATTGGTTAATTTATTTTCAACCAATCAAAATGTTTGAAAATATAAATATTTTTGTAGCGTTTTCATACACAAAATTAACAAAACCGTATGATTAAAAATAAAGTCAACTTTAAATTTACACTGCTCTTTTATAGTAAGGGCCTATGTGTTTTTATTAAAAATGACAATCAGCTGTTCGTGTTAATACTGAGTGTAATCATACAATATACTAAAAATTTACCAGAGTAATTCTCATTATAATGAAAACAATCATGACTCGCAATTACAAAAAGATACAAAATCTTGCACAGCGACTATTTTTCTATTCACTTTGATGTGCTGATCACATAAATTGCCTTAATTTAATAATCTATCACAAACTTTCCACTGTTTTTTTTTGTAATTTTATGCGCGAATCTTTCCGCGGTTGTCTCGATCAGCACGAAATACTTATTAATTGCGCAAATAATCCACTTTTATTTTATAGACTTACAAAATGGATTTAATTAAATCACCTCGCGTAGTATGCAAAAAGACATAATCATTTTATAGCATTTAGCGACCGCGAATCTTAAAAAAAAACAACGTGGTCAAATGTATTATTTTTTTATGACCAGAGACACACAAAAATCCGCGAGAAAAACTTTTAATTTTCCCGTATTGAAAAAAAAAAAATTTGTTATTAATTTCTGACATTTCATACTAACCCAATCAGAAATCGCCAGTGGTACAAAAAATCAAGCGCTGGCATACCACTGGGTAACCACGGTGTTGAAAATAAATGACTGCCCAGTCAAAAAAATACAAATGGGAAAGCGGTGGCAAAGCACTTTAACAGGTGGTACAAGTACTGGCAAAAAGTGCTTTCCCATTCCCAAAATGATAACATCATTAGACAAAAGGACCGGCTGTTCAAAAAGCGCCGGAAAAGCACTGGAGGAACAAAATTTTTAAACGTTGGTAAAAAGGCTGGCAAAACCAATAAATAGGTGGTCTGGAAATATATTTTCCAAAATAAAATTAAAAAAAAGTTCATATGTATTTTTTTTTGGTCCTGCCGTGATTTGAACCCAGGCCGTCAGATCGGCAGACGATTGCTCTACCCACTGAGCTAACGAGGCATATAATATTTAATGGCTAAACACATAAATGAGTGATAATAGCTGGACAACTACTGGCTGTGCCAAAATGCTAGTACTGGCAAACAATTTTTTGTAACTAGTATGCCAGTGTTTGGAGGGCAAAAAAAAAGTTGGTCTTGAAGGAGCTTTCCCACAAACAAAAAAATTGATTTTATAAAACAAAAAAATTTTTAAATTAAAAAAAATCCAAAAAAAATTTTTCCTTGCAACCGGATTTAAACTCGGAACCTTCCGACTACAAACATTTTTTAACGAAGTGTCAGCATTTTTATAAAATCATTGGTTTTCCAGTGAATTGATTTTTGTACGCCTGGTAGCATTGGCTAGGTAGCACTGGATAACCACTGGTTGCAAAACTTGGCATATCACTCTAAGCCAATTATTTGCCAGTGTTTTTTTTTATAAACCACCGAAATTTTTGTAAAACAAATCCTGGTAAAACGCTTTTCGCAAACGCTGGCAAAGCGTCCCAAATGATTGTTCTGCCAGTCATTTATTTTTAATACCGTGGTTACCCAGCGGTATGCCAGTGCTTGATTTTTTGTACCACTGGCGATTTCTGACTGGGTGGGAGAAAACACTCATTTGGAACGCTTTGCCAGTGTTTTCAAAAAGCGTTTTTCCAGTATTTGTTTTACAAAAATTTTGGTGGTTTATAAAAAAAACCACTGGCAAAGAATAGTCTTAGAGTGATATGCCAAGGTTTGCAACCAGTGGTTATCCAGTGCTACCTAGCCAATGCTACCAGTGGTACAAAAACCAAATACCAATACTGGTAGAGCTATGATTTTTTAAAAATGCTGACGCTTCGTTAAAAATGGTTTGTAGTCAGGATGTTCCAAATTCAAAACGGTTGCAAGCAAACATTTTTTTTTTATTTCTTTTAATTTAAAATTTTTTTGGTTTTATAAAATCAATGTTTTTGTTTGTGGGAAAGCTCCTTTACGACCAACTTTTTTTTGTCCTCCCAACGCTGGCATATTAGTTCCAGAAAATTGTTTGCCAGTACTATCATTTTAGCACAGCCAGTAGTTGTCCAACTCATTTATGTGTTTAGCCATCAAGTATTATATGTCTTGTTAGCTCATTGGGTAGAGCATTTGTCTGCCAATCTGACGGCCTGGGTTCAAATCACGGCAGGACCAAAAAAAATACATATGAACTTTTTTTAAATTTTATTTTGGAAAATATATTTCCAGACCAGCGTTTTGCCAACGTTCAAAAATTTTGTTTCTCCAGTGCTTTTCCGGCGCTTTTTGAACAGCCGGTCCTTTTGTCTAATGATGTTATCATTTTGGAAATGGGAAAGCACTTTTTACCAGTACTTGTACCACCTGTTAAAGTGCTTTGCCATCGCTTTCCCGTTTGTATTTTTCTGACTGGGAAGGTTAACTACCCAGAGTTAAAATATTGATAAGTTATTATGGTTAAATATTCGTAGGGATAACTATTTAGTATTGGTTAGTTACCATGGTTAAGTTAAAGTTAACTTCTCGAGATAAGTTAATGGGCCTTAATAAAGATTGTATAATATTTATATTTTTTAGGTAAATATTGTATATGTCTTTGTTGTAAAAATATTTTATTAATTAAAAACAAAAATTACAAATAAAATCTCTGCCCTAGCCAAATGAAAAAGGAATTTCTACATTTTTTGTAGTTATTAATCAATACACTCATAGAAATAAATCTATTAAAAATAGCAGAAAAAGCAACTAGAAATTATTTAAAATTGATGATGCAGAAAAAACTGTAAAATTAGCAGAATGTTTTTACTAAATACTGGTAAAATAAGAACAACAAAAATAAAACTGTTAAACTTACAGAATCTTAGTTATACACTCACAAAATAAGTACACTCACTTTTTGTTAGTTGTTTCTGAAGTTTTTCCGTTGAGTTGTTTTTAAAAATAATAACAGTTGTTCTTAGAAGAAAAATAATTTTTAACTTTTTTCACAAGTTGTTTAAAAATTTGACTAAAAGAAAATACGGATATTTCGTAACAGTAAAATTTTCGAGTCAATTTTTATTGTTTCAAAGTAAAACTAAAAAAAGTGAACCAAAAAAAGGTATTTTGTAGTAAAAGTTGTTTGAAATAAAAAAAAAAACAACAATACAATTATTTGAATTGTTTTTATTTTAAATTTTTTAGTAAAATCAAATATAAATTTAGTTCTTTGCCCCATTTTGCTTGTTATTTTTATAGTAAAAATAAATTAATTTTAAGTTGATATTACGGTTTCTTATAGTCAATTATTGATAGTCAAAAACAAATAAAAAAATTGTTCAATTAAATGAAAATGTTAGTAGACCGGTTTTTAACTGAATTTTATTCGTTTTAAATTGTATTTTTAGTTAATTTTACCTTGAAAATAATTTATGTGTATTTAAGGTAACTTTCAGTTAATTGAAAGCGACAAATTTTACTGTAAAATCTGCATAAAATTTTGGTATATATTAGTAGACTAAATATAGCAAAAACATACTGTTATATCTACAAAATTTTTGTGATTTTTAAGCTAAATTTAGTTGAGTATTTCCACTCAGCCTATCCTGCTAAAATTAACAGAAATATTTGCTAAAAAAAATTGTAAACTGCTGTTTTCAAAAGGCTCGATTTTTATTTGAATTAAAAAAAAATAGTAAACAATTTTTTTTTGTGATTTTTAGGCTGATAACACTGTGCACGAAGGAGACTTTTTTAGTGGTGCTAGCCGTTTTTCTAGGTTAGCTCTTAAAAAAAAGATATTTGAGTTTGAAAATTATGGTTTCAAACACCCCTAAACATTCGATTTTTTAATTTGTTTACCGTTAATTTTTAGTTAAGTTGTTTGTTACTCTACCAAAAAGCTTTGTGTTAAAAATAATCAAAATCGGTCTTGCGGCTCAAAAGTTGTAATTGAATATGTGAGCACACCATAAAAACCTTTATGCAAATTTTTCACTTCCATACAAATTTTAGTACATTTAACGAAACAATAAAATGTACAATTTTGTATGGAAAATTTCAAAGTGTCCTCACATTTTAACTTAGAACTTTTGAATCGCAGCACCGATTCTGATCATTTTTAACCCAAAGCTGACTGGGGGAATAACAAATAACCTGGGCAAAAATAAATGGTCAAAAAGTTAGATAAATCGCGTTTTTTCGGGTACTTGGACCCAGAATTTTCAAACACAAATATCTTTTTTTCAAGAGCTAATCTAGAAAAACGGATAGTACCACGGGATTCAGCGTACTCGAATTAGGTTTACCCACCGGGTCCCCCGCTTGTTGGATTTTTCAACTAGCACAGTGTAATTATCAGCCTAAAAAGCAAATTTTTTTTGCTGATTTTAGCAGGTTACTTTTTTATTTTCTATTAACAAAATTTTAACTCAAATATAACTAAAATTCTATATATTTAACTGTTTTATTTTTGCTGTTCCTATATATAGAAAAAATAATCTGCTAGTTTAGTCGTTTTTTCTGCAGCATTTTTAACTAATTATACCCTACACCACTATGTGGTCAGGGTATTATAAGTTTGTGCTGATGTTTGTAACACCAAAAAATATTGGTCGTAGACCCACCTTATAGTATACCGATCGGTTCAGAATTTTTTTTTATTTCGATTTAACGATGTCCGTCTGTCCGTCCGTCCGTCCGTCTGTCTGTCTGTCCATGCAATTTTGTGCGCACTCTACAGGTCGCAGCTATTAAGATATTTTGATGAAATTTGGTACGCAGACCTATGTTGGCCCAAGGACGAACAAGTTTGATTTTTTTGAACATCGGTCCATGTTTAGACCTAGTGCCCATATAAGGGTCCTACCAAAATTATATTGTTTATACGCTGCAGGTCGTAAATATTAAGATATTTTGATGAAATTTGGTACACAGACCTATGTTAGCCCAATAACGCAGCCTATTGATTTTGGTGAACATCGGTCCATGTTTAGACCTAGTGCCCATATAAGGGTCCTACCAAAATTATACTGTTTATACGCTGCAGGTCGTAAATATTAAGATATTTTGATGAAATTTGGTACACAGCCTACATTGGCCCAATAACGCAGCCTATTGATTTTGGTGAACATCGGTCCATGTTTAGACCTAGTGCCCATATAAGGGTCCTACCAAAATTATACTGTTTATACGCTGCAGGCCGTAAATATTAAGATATTTTGATGAAATTTGGTACACAGACCTATATTGGCCCAATAACGCAGCCTATTGATTTTGGTGAACATCGGTCTATGTTTAGACTTAGTTTTTATTTCGATTTAACGATGTCCGTCTGTCCGATCGTCCGTCTGTCTGTCTGTCCATGCAATTTTGTGCGCACTCTACAGGTCGCAAATATTAAGATATTGTGATGAAATTTGGTACGCAGACCTATGTTGGCCCAAGGACGAACAAGTTTGATTTTGGTGAACATCGGTCCATGTTTAGACCTAGTGCCCATATAAGGGTCCTACCAAAATTATACTCTTTATACGCTGCAGGTCGTAAATATTAAGATATTTTGACGAAATTTGGTACACAGACCTATGTTAGCCCAATAACGCAGCCTATTGATTTTGGTGAACATCGGTCCATGTTTAGACCTAGTTCCCATATAAGGGTCCTACCCAAATTATACTGTTTATACGATGCAGGTCGTAAATATTAAGATATTTTGATGAAATTTGGTACACAGACCTACATTGACCCAATAACGCAGCCTATTGATTTTGGTGAACATCGGTCCATGTTTAGACCTAGTGCCCATATAAGGGTCCTACCAAAATTATACTGTTTATACGCTGCAGGTCGCAAATATTAAGATATTTTGATGAAATTTGGTACACAGACCTATATTGGCCCAGTAACGCAGCCTATTGATTTTGGTGAACATCGGTCCATGTTTAGACCTAGTGCCCATATAAGGGTCCTACCAAAATTATACTCTTTATACGCTGCAGGTCGTAAATATTAAGATATTTTGACGAAATTTGGTACACAGACCTATGTTAGCCCAATAACGCAGCCTATTGATTTTGGTGAACATCGGTCCATGTTTACACCTAGTGCCCATATAAGGGTCCCCCCAAAATTGGCTTGGTTACACACTGCAGGTCGCAAATATTAAGATATTTTAATGAAATTTGGTGCGCTGACTCACATTATAGAAAATTTTGACACAAGCCTCATTTTAACCCATTCGAATTTCGGATCCAAACATTAGTTGGCTTTTAACCAGACTGGTGTAGGGTATTGTATAGTCGGCATGCCCGACTTTAACCTTTTTACTCGTTTTATCTTACTATTATTTTGCAAATTTCCGCAGATTTTTTTGTGAAGCCATTTTTTATGACTTTAATATCCTTCGATACTATTTTTAGAAATTTATTTCAATGAGTGAGTTCATAAATTTGCACTTAATCCATCTAATTTTATTAAAGTTTCGTTTAAAACCAACATTTTTAATTCATACAAATGTATATACAATTTTTAATTGGATTTTATATTATTTCAAGCAGAATTTCAATTATAAATATAGACGTACACATTTACACTATATAATTCTCATATAAATATTATGAAAAAATAATTTTTTTTTTATTCATATTGTTATTAAATTGCAATGAAACCATAATTTGAAGCAAAATTATCCTTTCGTATACCCAGCAAAATTTTTATGAACTGGTTGCCTTTGAATCTCTTCTAGAATAGGTGTTTTTACCACCGGTTCCGTGAAACAGGTTCTAGAACTGATTCCTGGACGTCAAAATGGAAGGCCTCACTGTCGCAGAACCGGTTCTATAACTGGTTCTAGAACCGGTTCCAAAGCAACCTGATCTAGTTTGGAGGAACATAACCTGTTGCTTTTGGGAAAAACTCAAACAAAAATCACCGATGATAGAACATAAATTAGAACAAGTTGCATGCAAGAACAAGTTGTTCTACAACCGGTTCTTTACATCCGACAATTTTGCTGGGTACAGTATACACTATTAACAAAAATAAAAACTACGAAACAACAAAACAAAAAAAAAAACGAATAAAAACACTATAATATAATTTTCATTTGGCAAACGTTTATAATTAAGCTGTCAGATTATATTGACATACCCAACCAAATACAATTGTTATATTTTCATTATGAGTTTATATAGTTGGAACATAAAAAAAGGTGCCACTATATGAAAAATAGTCCATCGTAATGTAACCACCAGGCCTTAAATCGTATTTTGCACTTTGCAAAAAATAAACTAAAATAAAATTAATGCGAAAAAGTTAAAATGAAAGGGGTGTTATAAATTGTATGTCTATGCTAAGAACTGAGTAAAGGTAAAAAAAACAGGGGTTAAGGTTTTTTAATAAAAGGAAGTCGGAAAAACACCCTATTTTTTTGCTGTGTCGTATAGCATGTGTGTTAATAATAGTAATTGTTGTGATTATTATTTATTTTTTTTTATTTTTTGGTTTGATAATAGTCTTTCATAGTGGTTTTTGTTATAATTTAAGATTATTTGTAGCAAAGGGGTTGCAAAATTTTGTGTTTTTTTAACTGATTAAGAAAAAAGTATCAAAAGTTAGCGATTTTTTCTGCCGTTTTTATTTTGCTGGAAAACTTCGGGCCAAGAACTATTCTGGGTCCTTTTAAAATATGTAATTACCCGGACAAACAAGTATTTTTTGTATGTTCATAATATATGTCCCAGCAAAAATTATTCAAATTGTTTTTCTGTGACAGCTTTCAATTTCAATTTAGTATGAATCATATTAAAGTAAATATGATTCTAGTTTAAATAAACATCCCAGCAAAACCTTGGTAATGGGTTTGACCTTTTTCACGCATTGCCTGGCAATGGGTACCCCTTTACCCTTGGTTTTACTTAGAATCCTAAAGTAATATGTTACTAATATTGTGATACATCAATACTTATGTGGGAGGTATGAAATAATAAGTTACCGATATCGTGTTTTATTATAACTTATTAATTAGGGTAAAAATAATAAGTTATTGGTATTCCATAATATAACTATTTATTATGCAAAAGTACGACTTAATAAAAATTTAGAATCTAATTGCATTGCTCGGATCGGTGTAATTTTAAACAAAGTCATTACTGGTACGCCCTATGCTGCAGTGAGAGTTAGAGGTATATCTATATTACTGGTAACATCTTATTTTTTTCCCTATATGTAACCAATGAAATATGTGCTAATTTGTAATGACTTACTTCACTCTATAAAAGTATGAACTTATTTTAGCTAACTAGTGAATTTAATATTACAAGTAACAACTTATTTCAGTACTTCTTTCGTAATCAATTATTTTAACCTATACCGGTACGATTTAGGCAACCATTTACCCCCAATGACACCCCCATGTTAAAATAATGTGTTATGCGACCAAAGTGTAAGTAGTTACAATTTTTGATTTCTTATTACATTTCCCTTTACCTGGTAATAGAAGGTTTTGCTGGGTTGTTTAGAAATAAATGCTACTCAAAGTGGTACCGGTATAGCATAAAATAAGTGATTACGAAGGAAGTATTAAAATAATTTGTTACTTATAATATTAAATTCACTAGTTAGCTAAAATAAGAACATACTTTTATAGAGTGAAGTAAGTCATTATACATTAGTACATATTTCGTTGGTTACATATAGGAAATAAAATAAGACGTTACCAGTAATGACTTTGTTTAAAAGTACACCGATCCGAGCAATGTAATTAGATTCTAAATTTTTATTAAATCATACTTTCGCATAATAAGTAGTTACATTATGCAATACCAATAACTTATTATTTTTACCCTTAATAATAAGTTATTATAAAACACAATATCGGTAATATATTATTTTAAAGCCTCCAAATAAGTAGTGATATATCTCCATATCGGTAACTCATTATTTCATACCTCCCACTTAAGTATTGATGTATCACAATATTAGTAACGTATTACTTTAGGTTTCTAAGTAAAACCAGGGGTAAAGGGGTACCCATTGCCAGGCAATGCGTGAAAAAGGTCAAACCCATTACCAAGGTTTTGCTGGGAATAAGAAAAGAAAGATGAAGTCTGCAGGAAGTCGTTGAAATTTTCAAACTTTAGGCCCAAAAAAATTTGTGAAAAGGAGACAAAGAGGAGATAAGAAAATAAACAAAAAGAAAATTTAAAGTAGAATGTTTGTATGTCTGTTTGATCACTTCTGAGAGTAAAACAATAACAGAAAGCTGAATAGGAAAGAAAAACTATGAATTAGCCACACTATGAGCAAGGCCTTACGTGGGTTAGATGGCTAAGCTGTCGAACTCTAGTATAGTTACGTTTGTAATGTGGGAATGCATGGATTCGATTCCTACAGCCGACAGGTTGTTGAAAAAAATTATCATATAGAGACAATCTGACAATAAATATAAACAATAATACAATTTAATGGAAAATCACTGATGACGCCTGTCCAAAGGAAAAAGGCAGAAACTAGATCGAGTCTGATTTGCAGATTAATAATGTGTTTATAGCTTTGAAAAAATGTTTATTCTTATTCTTAACCGCAAACCTACATAACAAAAAAATATATAAATTTTTCATAATTCTCGCAACGTCATTTTAAAATTTTAGCATATTTTCTTTTCTGAAACGTAAAAACCAAAACTTTTTTTCAAAATATTATTAAATTGATGATATATTATCAAAATAAAATGGCGTTTAAGGTATATCTTTGTTTGAGAGCGTGAGTAGAGATTTACGAATGACGGTTTTCCTTAAAAATCGGTAAACAATAATTTTACTGGGACAAGAAAAATCTTAAGTGCTATTTTATTTTGATTATACTTATATCATCCATTTAATAAATTTATAAAAAAAAAGTTTTGATTTTTTACGTTTCAGAAAAAAAATATGTTAAAATTTCAAATTGACGATTCGAAAACTATGGAAAGTTTATATATTTTTTTGGCCTAAAGTTTGAAAATGTCAACGACTTCTTGCAGACTTCATCTTTTTCTTCTTATTATACAGGAATAAATGCTACAAAAAAAAAAAAAATAAAACACTAATCAATTTCGTCAGTTTTGTAATTTTACGTGTTTATTTTTTATTTGGTCCATTTAACCCATATGTCGAATGGTAGCACTATCGAGTTTGTCCCCAAAAATTAAAAAAAAAAAACCGAAATTAATAAAATGCGCACATATGCACATTAATTTTTTTTTATTGTCAAGTTTTTTTTTTAAATCAAGTTATTTTTTGCAAAGTGTCAAGTTATTAGACTTTTGCGATATGGCAACCCTACACCCACCCCAAATACATAAAAATTTTAAATCGATTATGGTGTATATGTATAGGTTCGCGGTTCAAATCGCCAGCACGGCAATATTTTTTTTATAATTTTTTTTTCATAGATTTAATAAAACGCGATATTGGCAAATATGCAGTTGGTCAGCACGA
Organism: Leucophora obtusa; assembly: GCA_949987735.1. NCBI lineage: Eukaryota > Metazoa > Arthropoda > Insecta > Diptera > Anthomyiidae > Leucophora > Leucophora obtusa. Next base: position 41,826,068 of record OX465296.1, read on the forward strand.
ATTAAGAAAAAATTATTGTGATGATGACAAATAGTTAGTTAGTCAGCACGAGTTAAGAATAAATTCTAGTGATGATGACAAATAGGCAGTTTGTCAGCGTAAGTTTGTTCTTCCTCTCATATTAACAAAAATGTAAGGCAGATTTGAATGTTACTGACACTTTAGAAAACATTGTTTTCTATTGGCGTTTATACATGAATGGATGTCACTACATTGCTAGATCTGTCAAAACAACAGAGTAGTATGTTGGAAGATGATAAAGCAAATTGTGGTAAATTCTTTGTTGTTGTTTTTGTTTTTTTCTTTGATATTTTGAATGTTTAATAACGCTCCTAGACGAGAACAAGAAATTCTCATTGAGTTTGTAATTTAACTTAACAAATATTTCCAGAAGTTATGGCAAGAATGAAATCCGCATAGGGACATGCCTCCAACAGATTATTTTTCACAATTTGTAAGATGCGTTTGGGATTTTAGCATATTTAATTCCTTTAATGCAAAAACTTGTATTGTTTATTACCGGTGTGATAACCAGAGAAGACAAAATTGCTGTTTTCGCTTTTTTTGCTTTTTATTGCTTGTTTTACTCATATTTGTTTGTTTTTGCTTTTTTTGGATTTTTCGTTTTTTAGCTTTAAAATAGCTTTTTCTTAAGATTTTTGAGCTTTGAATTGCTTTTTTTAAAATTTTTTGCCCAAAAATTCTTTTTTTTGCTCACAAAAAAATATTTTTTCTCTTAACTTTGAATTATTTTTTTTTGAAAACTCTTGTTTTTGCAAGTTTTTTGCCTTTTGCTTTTTTTACAACATTTTTTTGCTTTAAACATATCGAAATTTGCTTTTTTCTGTCTTCTCTGGTGATAACATACAGAATAGCAACAAAAACTTTCAATATATTTCTACTGTTAGTTATCCTTGCAAAAAACTTCGAAAACATTTAATTGTGTATTTTTTGCTACCCCTTCTCATCCAGTTTGTGTAGCAAATCATATTTAGTATGAAATTTGGATGAAGTATTCTATAATTGCAGCAATGCCCACTAGACCATTTATTATTATTTTTTGTATTGATGCCGGGCCGAAAAAGTTTCCATTTGGCCTAAAAGCCTCCAATAAAAAAATTAGGGCCGATCGGATAACGCTAAGGTCTGCCCAAAGTTCATTGAAAAATTAAAACACACTTTATATGGTGAAATATCACTTTTTTGGCTTTTTTGAAAATACTGGCTCTTAAGTAACTGTATTTTTGGAAAAAAGACTGAATTCCCTTTCTGGTAATGTATAAAAATTCAAAAGCGGTTGGAAAATATTTTAGTAATTACAATTTCCTCAAACCATTGTAGGGTTAAAAGGCGATAAATTATGAAAATCGTACATACATACATTTTTCAGCCAACCAGCGCTATTTATCATAAAAAAATGGGTCATTTTGACACTATGCTCTCAAATAGGTTTGTTGGGGTCAGTACCTGATGGAAATTCATTTTAAAAATTTTAAATTCATTTTAAAAATTTGGTGTCATTTCGACCCCATGTGCCTGTAGGGGTTAATTTCTAATTTTTTATTACTATGTATATAATTTGGTGTTAACATAGTTATTTGGACAACATTAACCAAATTCCGCAAGAAACAACACATTATTTTGATATACTTCCAGGAAAAATCGAAAAATTAAAAAAAATTCACTTTTGACCTCAGTAAAGAAGGGGTTAACACTGTCGGAGTTTTACAAAATTTTCGGACAACAATCTCTCGTATCAAGAATAAAAGAAATCGGAAGTGGTTTTGTTGCAGCTAGCTAAAAACATAAAAATTAATACTATTATCTAAATTATTGGCCAAAATCACACTTTGCTCTAAAATTTTCAAATTTAAAACTCCGTCACTGTTAAGTTAAAAGAGGGATATGTGTAATTTTCAGTAGAATTATTCTGTAAGGTGTATTTAATAAACCCCTATGCGTTGACCACTTTTTTTGTATTTTGTTGAACAAAATTTTAAAAAACTCAAAACTAGAGTTTTGCAAATTTATAAAAAAACAAATCCCATCTTTGGCTATACCTGGGATTAGGTTATCATAAGCCAAGAGAGGAAAAAATTTATATCAGAATATTTGTCGAACTTAGAAATAAAACTGGAGTATAACATAGTAAATTCTGGAAAGAAATATTTTATTTTTTACGAGGGAAATTGCAATTACTAAAATATTTTTTAACCGATTTCGAATTTTTTTACATTACCAGAAAGGGAATTCAGTCTAGGTTATGATTTTATTTATATTTTCCAAAAATACAGTTCCTTAAGACCCAGTATTTTCAAAAAAAAGCCAACAAAGTGATATTGCACTATATAAAGTTTGTTTTAATTTTTCAATGAACTTTGGGCAGACCTTAGCGTTATCCGCTCGGCCCCAAATTTTTATTGGAGGTCTCGCGGTCCTAAACAGACGACTTAGCAAAGACAGTTCTTCCCTGCACTGCCTGACGAGGATAGAAGATGTAGTCTATGAGCTCAAAGACATAAGTGCCGCCTGGCTATCAATAAAGATACCCACGGATCCGCGGTAGTCTGAAGCTCCGTTTGGTGGTGAAAAGCAGCAGTTCCGTTTTACTCGGCTTGACTTCCAAGCCACAGCTCATACCGCAGTTGCTGAGAGTCTCCAGAGCGCTGGTCATGATATCATTTATTACATCCAGAAACCTCCCTGAAACTACCCAGCAAAATATTGGTAATGACACCGCATTACTATCTGCTTTATCACAAATGATATATCATTACCTTTTGCATTATTTTATAATATAAAATAATGACTTCCTTATAACGGCCTATTGTATTTGTGGTGTAGCGACGTACGTAACGTAACGATTTCATTTGATTTGTATTTACCAACACTATCATTTTTATTTACTTTTATATTTTTACGTTACACAACACAGTAAATTTTCTTGTTAGATTGTTCTCGAACAGACGCTTCGTGTTCGTGATAATTAATATTAAAATTAAAGTTAAAGTTTTGTAATTAGAAAAGTTAATAAGTCTTAATAAAATTAATAAATTTAAATTGAACAACTCGTTGGTGACCCCGACGAGATTCTGGCCGGACCACGCTACTCCGGCCGGACCTCACTGCATATTTATTGTTTCTAAATATAAAATAATGACTTACTAGTAAAATAATGACTTACTTATTTAAACTAATAATTTTTTTTTACACAAAAAAGCAGCCAAGGTATATTGTCCAAATTTTAGGGATCCCTCCACTACGTTCAGAACTTCATAAAGCGCTGTTACCGTTGAGCGGACCTTGAGCTATACATGTTGACTACCAGAGAGTTCTGGCGATCTCTACAGTTATAGTCTAATATGCGCATCGATGAGTCTTTCCAGTGACTTAAGCAGGAAAGATGAGAGACTGGTATCGACAACAGTAAGTTTTAGTTTGTCAGTCATTACTTTAAATGATATTCCTGATTAATAGCGTTAGTCGAAGAGAAAAAACACTTTATTGGCATTAATTTTGTTCCTGCATTTTTAGCTTTTGGCACTCTTCGGCGTTGTATATTAATACAATAATTGTGCATTGTATTGCTAAAAAATATAATGTTACCGTATAATGGTACTTCCTTTTATGTACATTTTCAATTCCCCACAGAGTTACTCGTAAATTGAAAAATAAAAAATAAATGTATTGCAAAAAAACACCAAACTAGAATAAAATCTGTTCATTTTCTTTATTGCCTTTAAAAGTATTGTTAAACATTTTTATTTTTAAGTTTAAAAAAATTTACTAGAATATAAAGACATCCTGCTGGCTTTTTTTTTTAATTCTAAACAGAAATAGGTTAATATTTTATAACCGGCTTTTTTGGCAAAGTTTTTGATTTTAAATGTCGCTAAATTAAGTTGTTCATACATATAATAGTCATGATCAGGGCAAGGGAGTTCATGTAAATATGTCGTTAGCTTTAGAACAGCATAAATTAAATATATTTGCAAAAAAAAGTGGCATCGATTTTTTGTGGAAATTTATTCATATTTTCTTACAAATGCATATATCTATGCGAAATGATTGGATTGGAACATCGGTATAAATCGGAGCGATATGGAATGAAATGGGGAACGAGTGGAATTGGAACATGTGCCGCAGGGAACGAAATGGAATCAAACGGGGTAGGGAATGCGTATTCGTGTTATCTTACTGTAATAATTTATATTTATATTATCACCAGAGATGCCAACTTAGTGCTTTTCGCGCTAAATCTGGTGCTTTTTTATGTGCCAAAACGCGAAAAATATTAATGTAACGCGTAACTGAAAAAAGCGCTAAATTGGTGCTTTTTCAAAATTTATTTAGCGCGTTTTGCGCTTTTTATATATGTATTGCTTTTATATCAATATCAAAAAATATATCAACATTGGCTTTTACTTCAATACATTAAAATATCAAGGAAAAGTTGTAAACTTCAAATAGTGCTTTTGGGGCTAAATGTAGTGTTTTTTTATGTGCCAAACGCGAAAAGTTCCAATTTTGCTCGTATGGTCTTTAACACAAACTTAGCAAAATCTTAGTTATAGAAAATAATGTGGGGTCAGTTTTTTATAGTCAGAACTAGGAACGAATTTTTTTTAAATTTGCTTTAACACAAAAATCCTTCTTTGCTCTGACTATAAAACAAGACCCTAAATTTTTAAAAACCAAATAATTTTTCATGGATTTTTATTATATGTAATTAGAAAATATTGAAAAAATTTTAAAATCTGTTGAGAAAAAAGTTTTATATTTTATTTCTTAAACTGTAAGCAGTAAACTGATGAAGTTTTCTTCACAAAGTAAAAAAATTTCTTAAATTTGCTGAAACAGCTTGATTTATTTTATGAATCCAGTTTTTATAAAACTTTTTCCTTGATGTATGAAACTTTAATGAAATTTTCACAACATTTTATGAAAAATTCCATTAATTCAATGAAAAGGTTCAATAGACGAATTCCAATGAAAGTTCATTGGTTTTAGGCACAAATTCATTAATATCATGCATATATTTCACTCGGTGTATGTGAAACACGACAAATTATTTTTAATAGCCCTAAAAACTCTTTAGTGCTTTTTTACCCGTTTTTAAATAGAAATTTACGCGTTTTTACCCTTTTTTGTAACTTTTTTGCGCTTTTTGCTATGAAAAAGTTGGCATCTATGATTATCACATAAATTGAAAAAATGGGTTACCCTGTGACAGTTTAATAAACATTTATTAATGGGGATAGCTGTCGTACCTACCTTATGTGAGCATTAGAAGCGCGAACATTTTATTGAAGTTTCCAAAAATTTTGTCCGTTTTGCTTTATCTAGTTTAGTTTTCGAGATACAGTCCATTTTGTAAAATGGCGATTTTTTAAAACGGACCGTAATTTTTGCTCAAAAATTAAAAATTATAATTCCTTTAATCTGTTCATATAACGTTTTTCTATATACTCAACAGTTTTGCCGGTAAAAATAAATGTATGAAGAAAAATATATTTTTTGCCTAAAATATTAAAAAAAAATTAATAAACAAAAGGTTATTGATTTTTATGGTAGCGGTAACAAACATTTATTTTTACCGGCAAAACTGTTGAGTATATAGAGAAAACGTTATATGAACAGATTAAAGGAATTGTAATTTTTTTAAAATCGTTTGAGCAAAATCGGACTAGTTGTTCTCGAGTTATGTCAAAAACAAGATATATCTCGATTCCTAGGGGTGACCCAGCGAAACGCCGGGACACGTATAACTTGTTTTTGACCGATATAACATTTCCCATTGGTTTCATCCCATCCCGATTTTGACTGTCGCATAGTGTATTTTTCGTCGTGAAAGCCAATATTCGGTTGTCTAATTCAATATTATGTTCCACATAAATATTATTATGTTCCACAAAATTTTATTGAACTTAAAAAACTTTTTTTGAATTTTCTGGTATTGAACCCGGCCATTCAGGTTAATAGTTCACACTCTTACCCACAGCACCGCAACTACTTTTAATTTTCTTAGCGATATTTACTATTTATACATATCAATATTTTATTTTAATTAAAAAAAACATCTAAATTTTTATCTTTTCTGCAATTCGAACCCGGAAATCCGGCGTACTAGGCCAACTCTTTACCCACTACGCCACAAACACTTATTAATTTTAATAACAAATTTTGTATTTATGTGTTTTATTTGGAAAACAAATACGGTATAAAATTCGTTTAGCAATATCAATTAATAGTTGTGTGTGTTAACAATACAATCCACAATTCGGTTGGTTCGACATAAACTCGACTTTAAGGTCATATTTGATTAGGATACCCGTATTTGTAGTTACCACTTTCGAATATTGAAATTTTTTTAAAAAAGGTTATAGCTAACACCATTTTTTTGTATATTGTTTTTTAGTTCATTTTCCCTATTTTTAATACCCAGCAAAATATTTTTGGTGTATTATTCAACTATATTCAACTCCAAATAAAATAACGTCCTGGCAAATTCATTTTAATGGTTTTGATCGAATTCCAACCAATCTTTTTCCTGGGTGCATTAATTAAAGGAATGGTAATGAAAATAATTTCATTACCATGAAAATAATTTCATTACCATTTATATCAATGCAATGGTAATGAAATCATCAATTAATTAGTCCCATGTATGTTCAAATTAACACACTGCGTTAATTGATTGGAAAATCGGTGCAAATAGGAACGATATGGAATGGAACGGGGAACTAGGGAAATTAGAACACTTGCCGCAGGAACTAAATGAAACGAAACGGGGAACGAAATTCTTATTATATCGGTATATTAGTTTCGATTATCCTATAAATTGAAAAAATTAAAAAAATGGGTTACCCTGTGGCTGCTTTTTAAAAATTGATTCCTGGGGATCGCTCTGGGACCTACCTTATGTCAATAATAGGAGCATGAACATTCCATTGAAACTTGCAAAAATTGTGTCCGTTTTGCTCTATCTCGCTTAGTTTTAAAATAGCCATTTTGTAAAATGGCTATTTTAAAAAGTGGCCCGTATCTCGAAAACTAAGCGAGATAGAGCAAAACAGACAAAATTTTTGCTCTGTGGGAGTATTAACACACTGCGATGATACAAATCGACCAGGTCCGGGAGATCCATTTTTATAAAACAGCCAATCTAACCATCGCCTATTTTTAGAAAACAAATGCTTTTTTGCTCAACTGTAATTAGTTTCTAAGGCTTTAGTGCGATTTCATTAGTGGGACAAATTCAAATGCCACAAAATTAGTTAACTAATGCTAATAAAATTTCAATGGCAATGAAAAATCCCAAGTATGCTATAAAGACATTTAAAAAAGTTGCCATTTACAGCATCAAAGACATTGAAATGCAAAACATTTTTTATATCTCAATTTAAAAACAAAAAGCTCATGCTTAGGCTTAATGTACATAAAACATAAATTTAATTACTGAACTTCCTTATCCTGGCTTGATGTTATATATTGCTTTAGACAGAATTTTGTATATATACAGGGTGGAACAAATTCTATGAAACTATTAATACGGGATAAGTAAATAAAAGTGGGATATACTTCTGAAGAACTTGTGATGTTATTGTTAACAGTATCAGCAATTCAAACAAATTATTTTATTTATAGAGTTTCGAAGTTAGAATTTGTTTCTTACCATGTATTTATTTAGTTATGTAGAATGTTCCAAAAACCTATTGTTTGGACAAAATATATGATATTTTTTAAGTGTGTAAATATTTACAATTTAATAGAATTTATAGTTTCAGGCATTTGTTTTGTTGCTGTTGTGGTTTATTTTCCTTTATAAATATCCTTTACTACTACATGTTTAGTTACGTCGTTATGCTTGTACTTTTGCCAAGGTAGTTTATATTTTTGGAATTGGATTGAGGTCTCTGCATAGTTTATGTTTCTTTGATATAATCAGTGCAAAATAACAAAGAAAGGAAACGTTATTAGATTTTCCAACAACTATTGCTGGTGTTATTTTGCAAAACAAATTACCTGTATCCCTTAAAGGTACACATTCAATTTCTTTGAAAGATTTTAAAAAGGTTCACAAAAAAAAATTTATTTAAATTATATAAATTTTTAAGAATATTTTTGATGGGGATAAATTTCAATAAAAACCTAGCCTTATCTAATGTAGAAGTCGATGGCCTAAGTTTCTTGTACTTTATAGATTTAAGTTTATTACATATTTTAATTTTAATAAATATTGAAAGACATAAATCTAAACATATGATCAATTCCTAAAAATTTTTAACATCGTTGGTATTTCTTAATTTATCAATTATTTCTTATATGCGGATTGGAAATAGTAAATGTTAATTAACAGTCGTTAAGCCCCGTTTAGATTATCACACAAGAAATGTGTTGTATAACGAAAATGTATAATAGTGTGAACACTGTTCGTTACACATATGTCAAAATGGGTGCACACATTTTAAAAAGCGGTCACACTTTTTTGACAAGATTTATTTTTTGAAATATTTCATAAAGTTACCACTTGTCTCAACACAAGTGTTGTGTTATTCACAAATAAATGTAAACAAAGATTAAAAACAACTAATAGTGAAAAAAGTAATAATAGAAGAAAAAAATAACTATTTTAATTTATTTGTTGTGTGTGTCGATAACAGTCTGAACACTGAAAAGATTTTCTTATATACTTTTTTGACAACCAGACAATTTCAGCATACTTTTTGTCATACTTGTGAAGAAAAGTATAAGCACTTGTGTGATAATGTGAACGGGGCTTTACTAACACCATAAAAAATTAACCTGCAAAAACTAGGGGTTGTAAGTACTTTCGTTTAGTAATTTAGTAGCTTTAATTAGCCATATAAGGCCCTAAGGGCTCGGTTATGTAAATGAAGATTTAATAAAAAAAAAAAAAAAAAAACGCCCAAAATTAAAAAAAGTATAAAAATAGCTTTACCTGTTTTAGGATTATTTTTTCGTGAAAGAATTCCGTTTGAAGCTTCCCAGCAAAATCTCAGTAATGGGTGCTCATTACTAATACCCAAATAATAAGCTGCAGAATTAAGGTCTACTACATACAATTCGGTGTCAAAACTCATTATTTTTGTTTGATATGGCCGTTTTTATAAGTAGTTGTCCATATTCGCTACAGGAAAAAACACACAAAATTTGTGCACCCGCTTACCCGCTGCGTTATAGAAATATATAAAATATATTAAATAAGTACCCGATCAAAATAACATTATATCATTCATTTGATATAGATTGACATTTAATCTCATCCAAGTTCATCTCAAAATTGGGGTATCCAGTAATATCCAATAATATCCCTCAAATATATTACAGGATTAAATTAGATCCAAATAGATCTCAAAATTGGGATATCCAATAATATCAAATTGAGATTATGATAGATCCCAAAATATCCCATGGAATTAATTTACATCCAATTAGATACAAACGGATAGGCTAATTTTGGCAGATCGAATTGGCTAATTTGAGATCAAAATTTATCCTATGATATGATGGGATTTGCAATTATTTCAATTTTAAAAAAATTTAAAAAATAACACAAAAAATTAAAAGAAAAATATTTATTTATTAAAAAAATATTTCTTTCATAAAAAAAACGCCATCGGCAAGATTCGAACCCAGATTTCTGGAGTTGTAATCGGTCACTTAACTCACTCATCCACACACTGCTATACAAAATGACTGACTGTATGAGACAACATTGTTCGCATCATTGCGTTATATATAATTATATAAATTTATATATATACCCAGGTAGAAATTGGCGACGTTGCAACAAAAATTGTACTGGGAGAGCACTGTTTTTTTCGAAATGCCGGTACTACTTAAAACGGGCTTTGCTAGTACTGTTGTCTGAAAATGAACGAGCTTTTTTTGATTTATTAAAATTAACAATTTTAAAAATTGTATGTATTTTTGCATTTATTACACAATTATTTATGGAGGAGAAACATAGCCATTCTTTTCTTGTGAAGTTTCGAAAGAATATATTAAAAATCTGTGATGTACGCGAAAAGGGCAGTAAAGTACAAGCAAACTACTAAATTTGTTATTAAATGTACTGGGATAGCACCAAAAAAATAAAATCCCAAGCCTGCGCCAAAATTTGGAAATATCTACGGCTAAGCGTTTATTGGTGTTATCATTTCGACAACATGCCAGTACAGTGAAAGTTGAAAATTGCCAGTACATGCATTGCCAATATTTATTTTTCCACCTGGGTAAATGACTTAGAAAAAATACATTAATAACATTCTTGCAAAAAAACAAAAATTTTAAATCTTAAATGTTTTTCACTATGTGCCCGAGCTGGGATTCGATAATGGGATCTCATTCACATATATATTTATGTGGGGGGTTATATATGACAATATATATTTAAATATTAAAATATTATTAACCCCAAGTTGCTGCAATGGCCTTGAAACTCTCTCAATAATTTTTATGGGAAAAAATATTATGCGGTTTCGAACAGGAACGAACTCCGATTGGTTATTCAGGGATGGAAAATGCTCACTCAGTCGGGCTCTCGTACCAAAAAATGTTAGATCGCTCTTACATATGTAAAAATGTAAGTAACTAAAAAATAGCTTCCTCTTTGGCTCGATAAAAAAATTAAAAATTTAGATGTCAGCAAAAATTTCGAAAAAAAACATTTGCAAAAAGGGAAATTTTTGCAACAATATATTCGTTTGCAGCAGAGCTTTGAAGAATTAATTCCTTTATTCAATTTTTCAATTCTGAATTAAAAATTCGATGAATTAATTCACTAAGCACCATATGTGACGCGCAAAATAGAAAGGGACCTAAGGGTAGAAACCGGTTTTGTTCAGGAGGGCATGGGATTGGTCTCATTCGATGCTCAGATGTTGTCCACATCAAAAAAAAAATAGATTTTTTTACCCTTAGGTCCCTTTCTCTAGGCGCTGTCACATATATTGAATGGAATTAATTCATATTTGCTTTCGTTCGATTTATTTTGTTATGAATTAATTCAATTGCAATAGTTCTTTTTACTAAATCAAATGAATTAATTCACTGGTTAACACGTTCAATTTTATAAATCGAACGGAAAAAAAGTGAATTAATTCCTTACTGAATTCGTTCAATTTCATTAAAAAAAAATAAAATTACTTTCAGTGAATTAAAAAAAAAAATAAGTTCACTGAATTCAAAGCCTGTTTTCTGCCGTTCAGTAGAAGAAAACAATAATGTACAAATAAAATTTTTAAATAAGCAATTTTACAGCGTGTGCTAGTAAAAATAAACAAATTGGAAACCGGATGCTGTTTATCAACCTACATGATTCAAAAATAAAGCCATTTACTATTACAAATAAAAATTTTACAGATATAGATAAATTTGGAAAAAAATATAACTATTAATTTTTCAAACTAGTTATATAGTTATATTTTTTTCCAAATTTGTCTATATCTGTAAAGTTTTTATTTTTAATAGTAAAAGGCTTTATTTTTAAATCATGTAGGTTGATAAACAGCATCCGGTTTCTAATTTGTTTATTTTTACTAGCACACGCTGTAAAATTGCTTATTTAAAAATTTTATTTGTACATTATTATTTTCTTCTACTGAACGGCAGAAAACAGGCTTTGAATTCAGTGAACTTATTTTATTTTTTTTTTCAATTCAGTGAACTTTATATTTTTTTTTTAATTCACTGAACGTAATTTTATTTTTTTTAATTCACTGAACGAAAATGAAATTGAACGAATTCAGCAGTGAATTAATTCAGTAAGGAATTAATTCACTTTTTTCCGTTCGATTTATAAAATTGAGCGCGCTCACCGGTGAATTAATTCATTTGATTTAATAAAAAGAACTATTGCAATTGAATTAATTCTTTGAATTTGTTGTTTGATGAACGCGTTCAATTGAACGAATGCAGTGAATTACTTAAGAAAAGGAATTCATTCAATTCTAGAGAAAATTGAATTCGATTGGTAGTGAATTCATTCAAAAAGGAATTAATTCTTCAAAGCTCTGGTTTGCAGAATGTAATCACTGATTAGCTCTTTTAATTCATTTTCTGCACCACAAATCCTTTTTCGAATGCCGCCGTTATTTTGCAACTTTTTAAGTGCGGTTTTTGTAAATATATAACCTAGGGATTATAATACCCATTAATACAATAAAGTTTGCTGTTTGATTGCAAAAAAACGCGAAAAAATTCAAAAAAGGAAATTTTTAGCATCAATGTAACCGAATGTAAATCGCTGATTAAGTTTTTTAATTAAATTTTTGTACCATAAAGTCTTTTTTCCCATTCCGCTATTATTTTGCAATTCTTTACGTGCGTTTTTTTAATTTATAATCTATAGTCCCTATAGGGACTATCATACACATTTCATACAACAAAGTTTGGTGGCTAGTTGCAAAAAAAAAAATCGCGAAAAATAAAATTTGCAAAAGGAAAATTTTGCCACCAATATATTTGTTTGCAATATCTAAATCGCTGATTACGTTTCCTAATTAATTTTTTGTACCAAAAAGTCTTTTTTCGCGTTCCGCTTTTATTTTGCAATTTTTTAAGTACGTTTCTTTTTAATTTATAATCTAGGGACTATAATCCACATTTTATACAACAAAGTTTGGTGGCTAGTTGCAAAAAAAAAAAATCGCGAAAAGTAAAATTTGCAAAAAGGAAACATTTTTTCATCAATATATTTGTTTGCAGAATGTAAATCGCTGATTAACCCTCTAACCGGCAAGCCCTCCTCTAGGCGGGGTATATTAAATTGACCAGAAATGCGCCAAACGAGTACTTTAAAATAAGATATTATGCTTTTTCAACAGAAAACGAAATTTGTAAAAATTTTTGTGAAGAATTTTTTTGTATACAGTGCACGGTTTGGAAGCGAAAAAGTGTCAAAAATAAAATTTCGTAAAATTTCGAAAATTAAATATTTTAAAACAATCGAAAATTTCAAATATCTTAAAAACATATTTAAATCGACTAAAACAATTGATAATGACCACAAAGTAAGGTTGAAGCTTCGGCTATTCAAAAAATTCCTTACTTTGGTCCAAGGATACACAGGATTCCATAAGGATACCTTTAAAGGACATCGCCTTAACTTGAAAACCAATGGACGGATTTTTCTGAAATTTGGTAAAAAGAATATATTTGGTATAAGTAGCAAAGCTTATAAGTTTGAATAATATATATTGAAGTTGTGATGCGTTTTCGCTCAATTTCGCATTTCTCGAAAAGCGAAAATCGCTACATCCTCTTAAGTAACACCACAAAAAATGTAATTTTTTTATTGCAATTACATCTTGGTAAGAGGAATAATTTATGCTTAATTCTATTAACTTTTATGCGCTGGTTTTCGAGATTCACCCTTAAGCTATTTTGGCCCATATCGCCTAAAGTAGGCAACGAAAGAAACTATTGTAGAAGAACTTATTGTTTATTTTTCGTGAGGAAAACATGGTATAAATTTCTTTGCAAAGAAGCTTAGGCCGGTTAGAGGGTTAAATTTTTTAATTAGTTTTTTGTACCATAAAGCCTTTTTTCGTTTTCCAATTTTTGCAATTTTTTAAGTGTGATTTTTTAAAATTTATAATCTAAGGACCATAGTACCAATTTTATACACTAAAGTTTGGTGCTTAGTTTGCAAAAAAATAAGTCGCGAAAAAATATTTGAAAAAAGAAAAATTTTTTCGTCATTGTATTCATTTGCAGATTGTTAATCTCTGATTGAGTTTTTTAATTATTTTTTTCTACCACAAAGTCTTTTTTCGCGTTCCGCTATTATTTTGCAATTTTTTAAGTGCGGTTTTTTAAATTTATAATCTACGGAGTATAATGCCCATTTCATAAAACAAAGTTTGGTGGTTAGTTGCAAAAAAAGAAAATTTTGGCATCGTTTGCAGATTGTTAATCGCTTATTAAGTCTTTTAATTAATTTTTTGAAACCCAAAGCCTTTTTTCGCATTCCGATATTATTTTGCAATTTTTTACCGATGGGTTTTTTAAAATTCATAATCTAGAGCTATAATACTGTTGGAGTAGTATAATTAAGGTTCCATACTTGATTTTTATAATAACCAAATTATTATTTTCCATCCCTGGTTACAATCGATGTTTTGAGTCATACAAAGAGCGCACATAATGACCCTGCAAACATTTGTAAGATATTTTCCAAGAAGGTATTAAAGCGATATCTTCTCTTTGTCATTTGAATGAAAATAATCAAGTAGTATTTACTTTGAAATTGTCTTCCTTTTATCATTTGGAAGATAATTCGGCGATATTTGGAAAAAAATAATTCGAAAATTTTATCTTTTGTCATTACTATTTATGACAATGTTGCGGCAAGTTCACTTTTGTATCATTTGGAAGATAAAGCAAATATGCTTGAAATCTTTTATCAATTTGGAAAAAATTAAAATTAAAAAAGATATAGGAAATAAACTCGTGAAAAGTCAAAATTAATTGCGCGGGAAAAATCGGCTAAGATTAAATCAAGAACATTTATAAGTTGGTCAATGGATTATGTATGCAGATCTTGTTTTTCAGGCTTAAATTTAATAATGAAAAAAGTAAATCGCTTTTTTTTTTGTACCCGGGAGTTTATTAAGCGATATCACCCTTTTATCTTCCATATGAATTATTGCTTTCGTATTGTCTGGAAGTTTTGTTTTCCGGAATACGAGATTGATATTGCCGACAATAAATTTTTTCTTCCTGGCGATATAATCGGAGAATCTTCTTCATATTTCCATGTTTGCTGGATGATATTGCTTTGAATATGTTCCTGTTCCAAGGCACATAATAGAACAAATGCTTTCTCAGTGATAGAGTGTCCCCCAATCGCTTTATTATGTATACTCTTTGGTTGCTGTAAACAAAACTTTCAGGTGCTGTTGGCAGAAAATGGGTAAATTTTTTTAAGATTTATAAGCAAAATATTTACAAGTAAATTAAACTGAGTTAAAAAAAATTTCTTTTGTGCCCGAGCTGGGATTTGATAGTAGGGTCTCTCAGGTTATATGTGACTATATATAATTATATATTAAACACATAGAATGGAAAATCCCCGAAAAGATCGTCTTTTCATTCTTGAAAGTGTAGAGGTTTTTGAAAGCAAAAACTCTGTGAAGTATTTGTCAGGAGAATATCCTGATGAAGAAAACTAGCAGTTTTTGGAAAAAAGTACTTATTATGATAATTCATAACAGAGAAACCACTTTACTTTCACCAAACTGGTGAATGAATCAACTCCAACGCTCCGAAAGGAATGCTAACAGATCTCCCGTAGACCGACCTCTACAAAAGCCATACTGTCGATCACTTAAAAGCGAATTGGACTCTAGAGTTGACAACATTTTAATTAACCATGCTCTTAATCACATTCGAGAGCGCTGAGCAAACTCCAATTGGGCGGCAGTTTACAGGGTTATTAGCCGCACCTTTCTTAGGGATTGGCTGAACATTGGCAACCTTCCAGCATGAGGGGAAGATTCCCGCATGGTACAAAGAACATTTACATAGACGTCCGCAAGAACTCTTTAAACTTCACGAGCTCGGAAAAATATCTTAGGTATAGTACATGATACTCTTTCCAGTTAAGGCAGTGGTTGATTGCTTTCTTGCAAAAATTAATTTCTTGTAAACACTTCAGCTAGAAAGTAAACTTTATCAACTGGGTCGGTGAATATTTCTGCTAATTTCAGCAGGATATATTGCTATTTGCATTAAACTAAATTTAAATTAAATTATAAATTTCGTAGAAATAACAGTTTGTTTTTGCTGTTTTTGGCCTACTAATATTTACCAAAATTTCTTCAGATTTTAAAATATAATTTGTCATTTTCAATTAACTAAAGGTTAACTCAAATATAATTAATAATCTGCAAAGTTTAACAGTTTTATTTTTCCTATTCCTATTTCACTAGTATTTAGGAAAAAAATCTGCCAATTTCAGCAGTTTTTTCTGCAAGGGCTTTATAAAATAATTTTAGTAGCTTCTTCTATTATTTCGGTGTGAGAACTGACAGAAGAATGAGTAGCGAAAGTTTTAGCTATTCTACTACCTATTCCTTGGAAGAGAAATGTTTCATGGGGTGTCTTGTTAAAGTACATTTAGAAAGTGGCTAAATTGATAAGCAACTGTTTATTTATTAGGTTTAATTAAGAAACCAAAAATTTCACAAACCAACCTGTGTATGTCATATAACCTTGAACAGTCACCAATATGATTATACTCAAAATAATTTATATTTATGTAGATTAAAAATGTTTAAAGAAAGTGTATAACTTTAGGGTCCAGAAAACTTTGTTTAAAACTGACAAAAATATGGGTAACGAACACCAATTTTAACAGAGGTATTTTTCGAAAACGAGCCATTACAGAAATTTTTCCTCTCATTTTCGAAAGTAGCGTACCATACGCGTAGTTAATTACAAAATATGCACTGCAATAGAATATTCGTCAAAAATACAAAATTTGTTGAATAGTGTAATCACTGCAATCTTTTGTTTCCTTTTTGGAAATATGCAATTCAAACAGCTTATGGAGAATTAATTTAACTGACATAAAAATGAGATTAAATTTAACAACAAACACTAATGCATATGCGACCATATTACATTTCATAAATCCCATAGTTATAGATTGATTTTATAAACAAAAAACTTATAAGTAAATGGGAAAAAGTTTTTTATCTCTACAAAAAAAACTAGTAGTATATAGTATTTGGAAAATTAATACCCCCGACCACCTCCCGTCTTTCAACCAAAAACTCTTTAGACAAAAACAAAAACTTAAAACATTTTATATACATTCAATAGATACAGTTCCCACAGGAATTGTATCATTTTTCGTTTTATTAAATTTTTTTTTCGGAAACAAACTAAAATACCAACCACTACAAAACATGGTTGCATTAATAATACTATTTTGGAATATTCTATGAGGAACAGTCTACAAAATAATTTTTGTATAAATGAAATTTGACAAAAAAAAAAAAAAAAACAATAATGGAATTCATAGTGTGCTGTAGAAACCATTGTTTTCTAAAATCGGATTTAAGTTTTACACTAATTTCTTTGGTTATTTTTGTTGGTTGGGTATTATAAACGCTTCGTTTGACTTTGTGTCCTGTTGTTGATGATGATGAATCCTATTTGATTGCAGAAGAGAGTCCTAGTTATATATGTATGTTGGCTTGATTTTGTTGTATGAACATTAGGGTGGTAGTATTTAATTTTTCATTTATGAAGGAAGTAGAGACATATTAGATGCTTATGAAGTTGGAAAAACGAAGTTTTTAAAATTTTAATTGAAGGTGGGTACTTTTTACTGCACAGAAATTCTTGCTTTTTATGAAGTTGGTTTAAATTCTATGGAATGTAAAAAAGCCTGGAAAATCACCCACAGACAAATGGCCACAAATATTTCAATGAAAAATCACCCATAAATATGTTATACAAATTTCGAAAATTCGTATGAATAATTACCCAATTTTTTTTGGATAATATTACGCAATTTTTGGGTTTAAGTTCTCAAACGCAAATTGGGCTTATTTTTTTCTTTACAAAATTTACTTAAAATTCCACGAAAAACTAAATAACCAGTGTAAATCACTTGGCTTTTGTAATTTAGCTTTGTACAAAAACCACCTGGTTATTGCTCAGTCTAAATTCAGTATTATACTGAATTTAGACAAAGCAAAAACCAGCTCGTTTTTGTACAAAACTAAATTGCAAAAGTCAAGTCATTTACACTGGCCATTTAGTTTTTTTTTTGTCACAACACTTTTTTATTACTCACTAATACACACTCACAATATTTGTCAAATTGTTGCCATATTTTTAACTTACTAATAGTTGCCATTAGAACAGAGTTGTAGAAATTCTTATTAGAGTTGCAAAAATTCGTACTTTGTTTACAAAAAGTTTATTTTTTTGACAGCAGAAATATAATTGAAAATAAAAATACATAACTTAGCACAAAAAAGCAAAATTAAATACAATAAAATCTAAAACAATTGAATTGATTAAGAATTGTGGTTAAACAAATACAACCATATTCTTGTTTTGCGTCGATTGTCGCTGAATTTAAATTAATCGCGGCGACTTTTGCTGTCGTCGGGCGACAATTGACCCAGTTGTATTTAACACTCTAACCGGCCAATGAAATTGATTCCAATGAAATTTATACCATGTGCTCCTCACACAAAATAGGCGATAAGTTCTTTTCAGGGACCGTAAATAACAATTATCAATAAAATTTTAAATCAAAAACTCTTCATGTTAGAGTCAACGGAGACCTATACTGTTATATTCCAACCCAGCAAAAAATACTGCTTGCTTGGAAGCAGATTCGTCAGGGAAAGAAAATAGTATAGCGCTTGCACTATTGCTGATATAAGGCATGATTTTTGTTCGAGATAGCTCGCGTGAAAGCACTTTTTTCGATATCCGATATGCGTTTCTATCATAGCTCCAAATATGATTTTTGTTCGAGATAGCTCGCGTGAAAGCACTTTTTTCGATATCCGATATGCGTTTCTATCATAGCTCCAAATAATAGCATGAAATCACAGCTTTTAGCTAGTAAATTCGGTTGTCATTGTCATTCTTTCGTGCTTTGTTAGAGCGATAAAGTGTGGCAAACAAAACTCTATTGCCTTTTTTAACACACTACTGCAAGCTATAAATCCTCAGAAGCAGTAAACGAAGCAGAAAAGAAGCACTAATCATTTTTACTCAATTTTACCGCTTCCGAATTTCTGCTGGGAATAGATTCGTATTGAAGAGCTCATTCAGAATCTATGGCGAAAAAAAAAATTTTGTAGAAAAACTTCTTCTACAACAAATAGGTTAAGAGTGAATCTCGAAAACCAAGCGGATAAAAATTAATAGGTTTAAGCATAAATTATTCCTCTTACCAAGGTGTAATTACAGTAAAAAAATTTAATTTTTTGTGCTGTTACTTAAGAGGATGTAGCGATTTTCGTTTTTCGAAAAATGCGAAATTCAGCGAAAACGCACCACATCTTCAATATATATTATTCAAACTTATAAGCTTTGCATATACCAAATATATTCTTTTTACCAAATTTCAGAAAAATCTGTCCATTCGTTTTCAAGTTAAGGCGATGTCTTTTAAAGTTATACTTATGCAATCCTGTGAGTCCTTGGACCAAAAGAAAGAGTTTTTTGAATATCTTAAGCATCAATCTTACTTTGTAGTCGTTATCAATTATTTTAGTCAATTTAAATATGTTTTTAAGATTTTTGAAAATTTTGTTTGTTTTAAAATATTTATTTTTCGAAATTTTATTTTTGACACTTTCTCGCTTCCAAACCGTGCACTGTATACAAAAATATTCTTCACACAAAATTTAACAACGCTTAATTTTTTATTATAAAATACTCATTTGGCGCATTTGTGGTCAATTTAATACACCCCGCCTGGAGGCGGTCTTGCAGGTTAGAGGGTTAAACTCTAAGGCTAATGAACAATCTCAAACGGATATGGCTTTATATCATTGGAGGACATATAAGGGCATTCCGTTTTTCTCTATCTGGCTTAGTTTTCGACATATGGGGTATTTTATGAAGTGGAAAATTTATATTTAAAATTTCCGAGATATGGGCCACTTAAAAAAATTGGGAGGGAAAAAAATAGCGCCAGCTTTAAAACTTCGGATGCATTGTTAGCGCCATCTACCCGGTAATAACAGCAACATGAAAATATTATATTTTAATTATAAATTTTGTAGTATTTAACGAATGGGTTCTTAAAAATTAGTTTTAAATAATTTTGAAAATTAACATTCAAAATTAGTTAAAGTACTGAGGATTTTTAGTATTGCGTTAAATGAAGATAACTAAAATCTTTGCTGAAATCAGTGTTTCAACTAAAAATTTGTTAAAAATTAGTCAAATCCATTTGAAACCGGTTGACAGATTTTTCTACTGACGTATTACTTTAAGTGCAGAATGGTTAAAGGTACGAAAATTTGTTAGAGCATGGAAGTATAAATACCTTATTTTTAAAAAAATTATTACTACTTTTGGTATTAAACAATCGACAATTTGAAGGGAAAAAAATGACAAGAAATAGTCAAACACGCAACACTGGTCATAACCCCATGGGAAACATGATCATTTTGTAAACGACATTAGCTGGCTATTGGGATAATATTGGTGGGGGTTATAACCTGTCACCATGACTAGGCCCTAGATGAGGCTCGACAGAATAAATAAAATGATTTGTTTTGTTGTCATCCTCAAGATATGATGATCAGTAGAACCGATAACTTATCCCTTGGCGACGTGCGTCGATAATTGCTGATTTCTGAAATCTTTTCAAAATTTATTGAAAAAATAAGTCTTGGGATATCTATTTTGGAATAACTTAAAATTGAAATCGGATCAGCGGTTTTCGAGATATTGTGACTTGATTTCTACTAAAAATGGAGTTTTGTTTTACTGAAAATGCTGAATTTTTCCCCTTTTCGCTTAAAAAGAACAAAAAACGACCTTTGAGTTGAATATACGATAATTATGTATGCAATAGTGAAAAACTGTCTCAACAATTCAACAATTTTTTGCATGATTCTGAAAAATTTTCAAAAATGGAACAATTTGGTCGCAGGTCGCCAAATACTAAGCTTCACGATTTTTTTTTCGAATTCGTACCAAGTAAGTCTTAGACCTAGTGCTTCAAAAATTCGAACAATAGTGATGAAAATCGAATGTCTAAGTTATTGTCGCTCCAAAATTCATGCTAAATGGTAAAATAAAGAAAATTTTTAATTTTACTTGTTAAAGGAACTGGTTTTTGGGAATATTTGAAGTTAAATTTGCGAGATATTCTTTATTCAAAAAGTTTGTTGGAACTAACATCCTAACTTTGAAAAAACAAAAAAAAACTTTATTTTTTTTTTCAATAAAAAAATTTGTTTCTATGCAAACGGATTTGAACTCGAAACCTTCAGACTACAAAAACAAATTTTTTAAAAGCTTCATAATTTTTATATTTTTGTATCGTTGGGATTTTTCTGAAATTATAGTACTGGATAACCACTTTTTGCAAATGTTGACATAGCACTCTAAGACAATTTATTGCCTGTGGTTTTTTTTAAATCACTTAAATTTTTGTAATACAAATAATGGCAAAACGCTATTTTCAAACGATGGTAAAGCGTTTCAAAACTGTTTACTGACAGTCATTTATTTACCACACCATGGTTGCCAAGTGGTTGCTTGTTTCTAACTGGGTAGAATAGATTCTATTCTGGCGAACTTTAGTCAGTACCCCGATGAATATTTTGTTTTCATACAAAATATATGAAACATTTTTTAGATTTGATGTTTAACTTTGTGTTTCTACATTTTGTTTAGGTTTTAAAAAAATATCCCACCCTAATGAACGTCCACAAATTTTTAACCAACTGCTATAGTTTTGTAGTTAAACAAATGAATGATGGCAGAGTGTATGTATGATATCATGATAAAGCTGACGAACGTTAAGGACGTGTGTGTAAGTCTGATTGTTTTCGTGAGGAGCAAAGTGCTGTCTGGTTGGTAGTTTAGTTGGTTTGTTAAACTGGTGTTTTACACAATTGAACAAATGTTTGGTGGTGTGGCATAACAAGATAAGATATTTTGCTCTTTATACCAACTTTTGTTATCTGGTTCTAGATATATTATTTTTTTTATGTTAAATCCTTAAATGAAAGGATATTTAGAAATTTTCTTTAATTGGCTTGTAGTACTTAGATTGGTGATAAGATTTTCTGATTCCTTTGTCATTACTCGTTTGTTAAATCCACCCTTTATTGTCAATGAAGGAAAACTCTTAATTTTCCTCACAATAAATTTTTATTTACGATTTTAAACAAAAAAAAAATATCATAAAATTTTTAAATCGTAAAAATTGCATCAACTGCTGGAAACTTCAGGGCCATAAAATGTTGCCAAGCTATTTGTTAATAAAGAATAAAAAACCCCATGGCAACGTAATATAACTTTACATTATATGCCATCCTTAAACCACTAACCGTATACAATAAGGTACTCGTATAGAGAATTTCGTTTTAAAAATCTCCAAAGTAGTCTTCTCATCTAGTAAAAGAAAATTTAGACACCTGGCTTGATCCTAGGGTAATTCCATTTGATCTAAAATTAAGTTAAAATAACAGAAAAGCTTCATTAATATCACTGCATGACAAAATCTTGAATTTTAAAAATTAATAGAGCATTGACCATTAATTCCATATATTTTGGACATGCTGATTACAATGGCGTACTTTATTTTTCGATCAATGGTACAGATTTTTCGCTAAATGTCTTTAAAGTTTGCCCGTTGTCCATTTAGTTTTTTATATAAAAAATTTTTCAAATTCAATTAATATGAATTTTTTTGTGTTAAAATGTAAGCACAGAGCCTGTGGTCATATTTACGATATGAATTCGATGTGCTAATCATGATATTTAAACCACTACTTAGCGTTTTATATAGGCTTTTATGGTTTTTTGCTATTTCAGCGACTTTAGTCGCTGAATGTACAATCGACCTCAATAAATGTAATGCCTTAGTAAGGAAGCAATTAAAAGGAAAATATACTAAAGTGCCTTTAGTACGATAACAGTAACATGAAAATATTGTATTTTAACAATAAATTTTGTAAAATTTACCGAATGGGTTCTTAAAAATTAGTTTTAAATAATTTTGAAAATTAATACTCAAAATTAGTTTAAGTACTCAGGATTTTTAGTATTGTGTTAAATGAAGATAACTAAAATCTTTGCTTAAATCAGTGTTTCAATTAAAAATTTGTTAAAAATTATTCAAATCGATTTGAAACCGGGTTGACAGATTTTTCTACTGACATATTATTTTAGGTGTATAACTAAAATTAAATAAAAACGAGTAAAAAAGTTAAAGTCGGGCATGCCGACTATATAATACCCTACACCAGTCTGATTTAAAGCCAACTAATGTTTGGATCCGAAATTTGAATGGGTTAAAACAGACTTGTGTCAAAATTTTCTATAAAATCATAAAAGAAGAGAAAATCGAAAATATGGCCCATATGGTTGATAGGTCTAAATATGGACCGATTCTATCTAGAATCAATAGGCTTTTTCCTTGGGACAATGTGAGTCAACGAACCAAATTTCATTGAAATATACTCGTATTTGCGACATGCAGCGTGTAACAAAGACAATTTTGTGGCCAAGGGGTCTAAACATGGACCGATTTTAACCAACATCAGAAGGCTTCGTCCTTGGGCCGACATAGGTCTGTGTACCAAATTTCATTGAAATATCTTCGTATTTGCGACATGTAGCGTGTAACCAAGCCATTTTTGGGGCCCTTATATGGGGAAGGAGTCTAAACATGGACCGATTTTAACCGGTCCATGTTTAGACCGGTCAAAAGGCTTCGTCCTTGGGCCGACATAGGTCTGTGTACCAAATTTCATTGAAATATCTTCGTATTTGTGACTTGCAGAGTGTAAAAAAGAAAATTTTGAGGGGTACCCTTATATGGGCACAGGTCTAAACATGGGCCGATTTCAACCAAAATCAATACGCTTCGTTCTTGGCCCAACATAGGTCTGTGTACCAAATTTCATTGAAATATCTTCGTACTTGCGACCTGCAGCGTGTAAAAAAGATAATTTTGGGGGGTACCCTTATATGGGCACTAGGTTTAAAAATGGACCGATGGGAGTTGTATTCCATGTTCGGCCGGATATAGGTGGTATAAATAGTAAGGAGATCAGAAGAAGTGAAGTAGTTCTTACACCGGTTAAGAAAGCCCAGACACTTGAATGCCTCTTTCGACACTTCAATTACGTGATTCTTCCAACGGACATCACACTGTATTCTCATGCGCAGAACATCAAGAGCTTCAGATTCCTCAATATTGATACCACCCATGTATACAGATGACATTGATGTCTCAGCGGTCTATGAGTCAACAAACAATATTGGGTCTTGCGTGGATTAAAATCGACCCTATTCGCGTGACCCCATTCAGAGATTGTAATTAGGTCCTGATTGAGTGTGTCATTCATAATCTCCCTCTGGCCCTCAATATCCAAAGGCTTGGCCTATGATCAAAGGAATATGAATGACAAATGCTGCTGTCATCTGCAAAAGAGTAGATAGGATTGGAATTCAGACAAAGGAAGTCATTCAGAAAGATAAGAAAGAGAGAAGGAGAAAGAACACAGCCTTGTGGTACTCCTGCATTCAACTGAAACTCATTAGACGAGACCCCATCTATAACAACTCTTATAGTGCGATCCCTGAGAAAACTCGATATGTATCGAGAGAAGTCATCACCGACACCAAAAGCAATAAGCTTTGACACGAGTGCTTACACACACGATCAAACGCCTTGGAAATATCCTTGCTTTCACCAAATCTGTGAATGGACCGACTCCAATGCTCCAAAAGAAACGCCATCAGGTCTACCATAGAACGACTTCTACGAAAGCTATACTGTCGATCATTAAGAAGCAAATTGGACTCAAGATAATTAACAAGATGGTAGTCAACCATGCTCTCCATGACCTTCGAGAGCGCAGAGCAGATTGGATTGGGCGGTAATTATCAGGGTTAGTAGCCGCACCCTTTTTGGGGATTGGCTGGACATTGGCAACCTTCCAACACGATGGAAGGATACCCATGCGGTACGACGTGCTAAAGAGGGTTGCCAATGGACGCGATAGCGTCGAAGAGCACTGTTTCATTACCAGCGCTGGTATGCCATCCGAGCCCGTTGACTTATTAACGTCGAGATTCGCAAGAACCCTTTTAACTGCTCGAGGGCGAAAGAATATCTTGCGCATAGTATGTGATACTTTTTCGAGCACGGGCAGTAGTTGATCGCTTTCCGGCAGAAACGAATTTTCCGCAGTTCAGTTCAGCCAGCAGGTTGGCTTTATCAACCGGGTCAGTGAATATTAGGTCATCCTTTATAAGAGTTGGGATAGAGGAACTAGCATTATCCTTTACTCTTTTAACGAATGACCAAAAGGTCTTACTGAAAAAAG
This sequence comes from Leucophora obtusa, assembly GCA_949987735.1. Lineage (NCBI taxonomy): Eukaryota > Metazoa > Arthropoda > Insecta > Diptera > Anthomyiidae > Leucophora > Leucophora obtusa. The sequence goes on from OX465296.1 coordinate 41,851,156, forward strand.
TTTCTGCACGCAGACGCTGTTCGTGCAGAAACTTTTCACGTCTTAGTACTTTGGCACACTCAGTTCTCGCCTGTTTACGCAGCATGTCAGTATTGATGTTCTTATTTGCACGCCAATTACTGAAAGCTTCCTCTCTGCATCTGACTGCATTTCTGCACGTCTGGTTAAACCAACACTTATGTTTTGATTTAGTTGGAATGTACTTTGAAGGAATAAAATATTTAATTCCAAACAAAATCACGCGTTGTACCATTTTCGCAGCGGCATCAACATCGTCATCCAAGAAATATAGTTTCCAGTTGAATTGCCGATAAAAATGGTTAAGTTCGACCCAACGAGCCTTTTCATAAATTAGAACAGAGCGTTTCGTCGATGCCTGTGAAGCGCTATGCATCCCGGAACATGAAAAGGATGCAGAAACGGTACAGTGATCCGAGTTACCGAAGTGGGAAAAAGGTCGAGGGTATTATGAGATTGCCCTTCAACACACGGAATGTGGGTTGGCTCATTCACCAACTGCACCAGGTGATTGTGTGCGGCGAAAAGTTCGACGTAAGTGCCAACGGAAGTCGTCCCGCTCAAAACGCGATGCCATGAAGAGTTGTGAATATAAAAATCACAAGCAGCCACGATTTCTCTATATAAAACAATTAAATGTCTTGCCGGTTTCAATGTTTGGGCTTCTATAGAGAAAGCCGAAATGCAAGATGTGCGCCCTGATCTTGAATTTAACCCACAGACAGTTGAATTCATTATCATGCATGGTTAATTGTTGCTGCCACTGGTACACAACATCATTGCGAACGTACACCGCAAGGCCCCTAGGAAAGACAAAAAGCGATGGAAGGTGATATCCAGGTATATGAAAATCCTGTGGATCTGCATCCTCATTCACCTGGGTCTCACATAAGGCTAAACATCCGGTCGATGAAAACGAATGTGAGCATATAAAGAGAAATAATTCGCTCTAAGTATGTTGCAGAAATCAATTCTGAACTTACCTGATATTACAAAATAAATAAAAACTCAAGTCAATATCCGTAGAGTAGTACAACAGCGTTACACCTTCATCACTAATTAACCCAACAATAAAACTAATACAAAGCCTTGTTCCACACAAAAAAAAACTAAAAAAAGGGAGAGGATAAAATATAACAACAATGATCACATCAGAGGAGTGCATAAAAGCCCTTTGCTTGGTCATTGTAAGCAGAAAAAAGTTTAAAAAAAACTGGTGCGATCGCAGCAAAGAGTATTGATGGTATTTATGTAGTGGTTGTTGTTATTGTTCTTATAGTTGATAGTGTGACAAGCTGCTATTCTGTTGTTATTGTTTTCTATTGGTACCAAATTAGAGCTCGCTATCGTTATCATAAAAAATTTAAATTTAATGTGAAAATATCTATGACAAAATTTAAACAAAAACAGAAAACTGAATAGGACAGAAACTATGAATTAGTTACATTGTATTCAAGGCTTTACTTTGGTGAGATGGCTAAGCGGTCGTACCTTAGTATAGTTACGTTTGCAATGTTGTAATAGGCACAGGCTAGATTATAGAGTTGTGTCGTTCATGAACGAACTAGTTAATTTGACCGATTCAGTTCATTGAACGGTATGACATCGTTCATCAGTATTCGTTCTTTTCTTCAATCGTTCATTTCGTTTTTTTTTATTCATAGAATATTTGTATCTCTTACTTATTAATTTTTTTTAAAAATTGAATATTTTTTAATAATTCTGTTTTTATTAAAATTGTAATTTTTGATACTATTAGTCTATGTACAATAAAATTAATGTAAACATGTAACGTGTAATGCGCCAATAAACGAACGACACAGTTCACGAATCACTGTTCAGACACAGCTTATGACAAAAAAAATGATTGAACGATTTGTATGAACTAGTTCAATGAATTGTATTGAACGATAAGACCGAGTCACCAAAAAGAACGATTAAGCCCAACACTATTCGATGACCACAGCCCACGGGTTGTTGAAAAATGATCAAATAGATACAATCTGACATTAAAATAAACAATAATACAATTTAATGGAAAATCACTGATTAAGCCTGTCCATAGAAAAAGTCAGAAACTAGATCGGGTCTTATCTGCAAATTAATGTGTTTATAATTTTTAGAGCAAAAAGATTTATTCTTCTTCTTAACCGCAAACCTATTAAATTAAAATTGATAAAATGCATTTTAATTACAATATTACTTGCAGCTGTCTATATGACGTAAAAACAATACTGTACTAAAAATATGCAAATTTAAAAAACAAACTTTTCTTTGATTTTTGTTTGTTTGTTTTACGGCATTTGAAGACAACCGATTTTGCTCAAAATTTTCACCAGAATCTTCTTAGATGATATAACACATATAAAACATGGTGAAACAGCAAAAAATCGTAAAATCGCTTTACACGCGGGGTACTTTTAGGAAGCTGCCATTACTTGAAATTAGACAACTTGTTAAGCATTCTTTGCAAACTTCTAAAAAAATTAGTCATACAAAATATTTACATGATTATTCTGACCGAAAATTAAAATGACATCACTTCTTAAACAATTTATTGTAATATGTTAATTTATAACATTTAAAAAAAATTACTATTATGTTCACTTATCTCCAAATCCAAAAATATACAATATTGACCTAAATAGCCATTGATCTCATAAACATTGAACGGAATACACTTAACTCATCAATTAGCACTACCATTAAATTGATTTGCACTGACTGACTTTTTGGCGTGTGTGTGTGTTTGTGTGATTTTAAACCAAATACGCAAAATTTCCAAATGAAAAACACAAATGATTGAACCACATCACCAACAAAACCACAATAAATGAATGAATAATTTACCGCTACAATATACCAGAAAATTTCCAACATACCTACAGATATGGAGACAATTTTAACAAAAAATACTTACAGACGACAGTACTTATGGAATGATGTTCATTCGATGAATAGCAGGTTATTAACCCAGCTAATTATTTGAGATCACGTAGTGGGCATTATTATTCCCTAAATAAGGCTGAAGAGAGTAAAGTAATCGATTGATGGTGTCTGGTTATTAGCCATGTGGATATTAACCCATTTTCAGTTTGGGAACTCTGACCTACAATTTTTGGTTATAATCCAACAGGAAATATGGTTGAGGAAAGTTTAGAAAACGAACATAATTGCTATAGGACTAGAACTAATTTATAGTGGGGTTTATGAATCAAGATTTTTCGGTGGCAGGTCATAACCAGATAACTGCAAAATCAACTTTCTTTATTTAATCATACACTAAATTTTTTATTCACATTTAATCAATCAACAATACCCAATGTTGAATAAAATCACTATCGTACTGCTGAACGCGTAGTTCGGATTAGTTTGAGTCGTCTGCCGAACATGTTTTATTCACATTTAATCGCTCAAAAAAACTCACTGTTGAATAAAATCACACTGTTGAATAAATTCACACTGATAGAACATTTGAACTCACATGAATAAATCAAAGTATTAGCTGTTTTATAAAAAAAAAAAAATCTTGTTTTATAATGGGAATATACACTGTATCATTATACCCTACACCACTATGTGGTCAGGGTATTATACGTTTGTGCTGATGTTTGTAACACCAAACAATATTGGTCGTAGACCCACCTTATAGTATACCGATCGGTTCAGAATTTTTTTTTATTTCGATTTAACGATGTCCGTCTGTCCGTCCGTCCGTCTGTCTGTCCATGCAATCTTGTGCGCACTCTACAGGTCGCAACTATTAAGATATTTTGATGAAATTTGGTACGCAGACCTACGTTGGCCCAAGGACGAACAAGTTTGATTTTTTTGAACATCGGTCCATGTTTAGACCTAGTGCCCATATAAGGGTCCTACCAAAATTATACTGTATATATGCTGCAGGTCGTAAATATTAAGATATTTTGATGAAATTTGGTACACAGACCTATATTGGCCCAATAATGCAGCCTATTGATTTTGGTGAACATCGGTCCATGTTTAGACCTAGTGCCCATATAAGGGTCCTACCAAAATTATACTCTTTATACGCTGCAGGTCGTAAATATTAAGATATTTTGACGAAATTTGGTACACAGACCTATATTGGCCCAATAACGCAGCCTATTGATTTTGGTGACCATCGGTCCATGTTTAGACCTAGTGCCCATATAAGGGTCCTACCAAAATTATACTCTTTATATGCTGCAGGTCGTCAATATTAAGATATTTTGATGAAATTTGGTACACAGACCTATATTGGCCCAATAATGCAGCCTATTGATTTTGGTGAACATCGGTCCATGTTTAGACCTAGTGCCCATATAAGGGTCCTATCAAAATTATACTGTTTATACGCTGCAGGTCGTAAATATTAAGATATTTTGATGAAATTTGGTACACAGACCTACATTGGGCCAATAACGCAGCCTATTGATTTTGGTGAACATCGGTCCATGTTTAGACCTAGTACCCATATAAGGGTCCTACCAAAATTATACTGTTTATACGCTGCAGGTCGCAAATATTATGATATTTTGATGAAATTTGGTACATAGACCTATGTTTGCCCAAGGACGAAGCCTATAGATTTTGGTGAACATCGGTCCATGTTTAGAACTAGTGCCCATATAAGGGTCCCCCCAAAATTGGCTTGGTTACAAACTGCAGGTCGCAAATATTAAGATATTTTAATGAAGTTTGGTGCGCTGACTCACATTATAGAAAATTTTGACATAAGCCCCATTTTAACCCATTCGAATTTCGGATCCAAACAATAGGGTGTAGGGTATTGTATAGTCGGCATGCCCGACTTTAACCTTTTTACTCGTTTATTAAATGTGTTTCTGATATTGTAAACCCCCCATTTTTGCTATGAAATTATTTTTCTTTTATTTGGTTGCAATCATGAATAAACTCATACGCGTTAATTTTTGTTTTTTCTGATTTATTCTACATCAAAATAGTCATCGTTGATCCGAACGAATATGAATGGTTAAATCAACGATGCAATAAAAATTACTTGGTTTGATTGATTTAAAATCAGCAACAAATATGTGTATTTGAGTATATTCGGCGCTTGACCGCAAACGAATGTTTATTCGGGTGTTGATGACGTATGATGCTTTTGCAATCAGCAGTTGCAGTTCTCTGGTCATAACCCACACGGACAATATCTGCATTTCCGTTTTGGGGATTATAACCGAAATTAATGTGACTTATGGTATATGGCCGTTTACAAAATGGTCATAGTATCTACGAATTTGTAATCGGGATAATGCCTGTGGGGTTTATGAAATGTTATCTTGCGTGGCGGTTGAAACAATAACAATGAATTTTAAAGGTTTTTAAAATTTTGTGTTTTATATATTTTCGAACTTCCTAAGCGCGCTGATAATACAAACGTTTTGCTGGGATATTTATATATTTTAAAAGTATAAGTTATCTGGAGTTTGACAGTAATTGTTTACGATCTGTATTGTATTGAAATGCAATGATTTTAAAATTTTTAACCACAGTTAAAGTGAGAGAGATGGACAGACGTAAGGACGGATAAAGAGTTGAAAAAACCAATATCAACGATTAACTGTCAACTGACACTTGGGGTACGAACGAGAATTTGTGTTAAATATTTTATTATATTTATGTTGTCGTTGTTGTAGCCTGTTAGTGGAAACTTGGTTAAAATAAAAATGCGTCAACGCATTTTTCCATTTATTTATTTACAATGGCCTATTGGCACTTTATTTTTTGTTACAAAAAAATAAAACATGTCAAGTTGTTAATGTTATTTCTTACTTTTTTCAATTGTTACTTGTTTTCAGTTGATTCGCTAGTCATCAACCCGGTCAGCCAGCCATCATCAGGTATGTTTCATCACTAACCGACAGACATCAATTGACATGTGAAATTCTTGGAAAAGATTTTTGAGTACGCTACACAGAACTAAAGTGTTATTAAATTCGTGATGATGATTATAATAGGCCTGTTTGTTTACATTTCTAGTAAAAAGTAGTAAGCTTAGAAAGTGCCGAAGAATTACCAAAACTGATTTTCTCTTCAAATGAAATGAAAGAAAATGGTATTAAAAGCAGTGAATAGAAACCACTGAATTAAAAAATCTTCTCATTTCACGGTCAAAATGAATTTAAGAGAAAACACTAGTAAAAATAGTAAAGGCACATCTACACGGGATAGAAATCTCTTAGAGTTTACGCCTAATTTGTCATCTCTAATATAGTTGGTACTAGTTTTTATCGTAAAAGTATCATCCCTAGTTGTCAAGTATTTGTTTTTAATAAAATTGTTGTATTTTAAATAATAATTTTTTCTCCAAAGACCAAAAGGTGCATTTAATAAACTGAAATGTTCAATAATATTACAAGACATCTTAAAAATTGTTACTAATTAAAGAAATTATGTATGACAGCAATTGTCAATGCCCTAGAGATTACATTTCGTAGACCTGTACAGAGCTGCATTTTCAAAAAGTCTAGCGAGTTTTAATGGTTTTGTTTTCTAAACTTTATTGAAAAACTAATTTTAAACTTCTTTAAAGTAGTCGCTGATATATAGCCGAACACATACATCGTCATAAGAAAAACAACACAACGTAACTAATATTTTCATTGCTTGCCGAGTCGAATTATTTCAAATACCGGAAAAAATATTTGAAGCATATTCCCCTGAAACCGCGGAAACTTTATGTGATAACGAGAATTGCGGACTCCTCTTTGATTATGTTAAAATTTTTTCTGGAGCGTTCGCAAGACAGTTTTTACTAGGAGCGTTCGCGAATGCAGGTGAACGCGTTTGTACCTTCTGGTTTTATGTTACTTAATAAAAGGATGAAATTTTAATAAGAAATGTAGTTCAATGTTCGCAGTGTTTCTTATACACTAAACCCCTTTTTAAATTTGTACAGGCAACGAAAAAACAAACGCGAAACATTTAATGCATTTTATATTCGAAGTTTCTTTAAAAAACCGCTAGTTTTTGTCGCAAAGGTCCAAAATTGTGTGTAGGCATATACAGTGTTACACTTACTATATATTTTCCATTACCGATTGAAGTTTATTTAAAAATTAATATGTAAATTTTGTTTTAAATGAAGAATCAATTAAAATAGAAAGAAATATTCAAAAGCAAACTATAAAAATACGCACTTTTAGTAAGAGTTGATACTTTCAGTTAATTGTTAAATCTTTTGTTTTATATTTTTTGACAAAAAATTGAAAAACTTCAGCCTCTTGTCCTTTCAATTTTCCACCACGCGTTATTATCTTACTAAACCTTCTGCTCTTTCAGTGCGTTATGTATCCCCATCCTTTACCCCCACTTGTAAGCTTAAGATGGCTGGTAGAAGGGTGAGAACGTAAATGGCTAGTGGTAAAATATGTCCAGTGGTTAACTGGTCTCCTCCGAGGGCAGGAAATGGGTCGGTTGTAATATTTTTCCTAATTCATGTATGCCGCCAATGTTACGGTCCGTCCCCTTACGTGCCTACTCGTGGGAATAAAAACTATCTGCAATAAGACAAAACTACAATGATAAACTGGGATATTAGAAAACTCGTCTGAAAAAGATCTGCTCGCCTCGAGTTGGGAGACAGTGGTCAAGCTCCTAGGCAATGAGTGCACCATCCATAGTACTACATCATCTCACCAGCCAGTATCTCAGTTGAAACGAACAATAGCTGTGTTTTCGACTTAACTATATCCGTTAACTCATAAAAAACTCCAAAGTGCATAAAAACGCGTTTAAGACGAAAACTAACTTATTACTTTTCGTATGCACGTTAACTTTCAACACGGATAATTATCAACTTTGAAAACTCAACGTTTATACATTTTCACATTTGACGTAACTTATTCGCGTTACTTCCTAAAAACTTTTGCTGACATACGTTCTATTATAACGGAAAAATTATAAACGTTACCTGTTTAAATTTTTTTTGTACTACAATCGGTTTAACGTAGATTTGCTTTAAATACTTAACGTCGATAGGCATGAGACAAAATACAGCTAATATCTCGGCCTTAACAGGATGATAAGTTCAATCGTAAACGGAAGAAGAAATGGCAAGTTTGCCAAGATCGCGGTTAATGGGACCGTACATGAGCACGACGAAGAGGACCGCGTCAAATAACGAGCTGTGGTGGGTAAGTGCCTTAAGAGTAAGGAGACTGCACCCACCTCGTCAACTATAGTGAAAAGATTCGATGGGGCAAAGCGAAATCGATTGAGGAAGACAAATCGCCGAAGCGGAAAAAGGTGCATTAGCAGAGGACCTTTGCGTAGCCCGTATCTATCTCTTGAAACCCTTTAACGAGATCCCAAGTAACTACTTGCTTGTGGCTTTAGCAAACTTTAATGGTGGGCTGCCTTTTCTGTAGTAACAGAATGGTATGCCATCGAATCCAAATTGTCCAAGCTCGTTATTGACCACGTAGACTCCAACAAAAGTAGTCGGTAGCTGGTTTCGATTCCGGTGATATTCAACGGGGATACAGGCAAATCAGAATGTTCCCGTTAGAATTTCTCAGCAAATGCGTCGCTACGATCAGTGGTGCATGCCATGGTCTTATTTCAAAACTGATCGCCGCTGCAGAAATTCGTTCTAGACCTCGCTCCAAAATTTGTTTACCAATAATGGCAATTGACAGTCATAGACTGCTAGAGTGCCTCAAGGCTCAAAATCCTAAGGTTGCAATGGGTAACTGGTATGTTATCTCTGCAGAGGAGGCTCAGAACAATATCACAAGCAATGTGCTAGTCATCTCGGAGCAGGGAATCTCCGAACACGAGAAGGCTTGCAATGGGCTCTTCTTTGGTGTCAAGAAACGTATGACGTCAGTTCAATAGGATTTTTCAGAGAAAGTTTAATAAGGTACCAAAGATTTGTAGGGCCATTGACAGCCTCGAACATAAGTAATTGTGCTTGAGAAGGGCATAGATATGGCGTTCAAAGTCTCTTGCTCTTAGAAAGGGAAGATTTCGGTGCTCTCAGTGCTGAAGGAAAAACGTTCGGAACTCGTGAAAAACGTTCTGCTAATTGATTAAAAACACTCATGACTCTGCCAGGATCGTGGTCGGAATCGTCAAACGAGTTATTAGAAATCCTCTCTAATATTCAGTTTCCCGGAAAATGAACAGCTCTGCCTCGAACGAGGGGCTTGCAATAAGGCTGAGTATTACCCCGGATCTGTTATTATGGACAATTGGAAGTTTCCCTCTGTACAAATCGCCAAGTCTCTATGGCATTCCTCCAGTAATTTAACAAAGTGCTCAGAATCTAATCAGTCCCTGCTTAAGACACTGGAAATACCCATCGATGCAAATATAAAACTACAGATTTTCACATCTATACTACTACTACTGCTACTCAACAGAAACTGCGGTTCATGAGGTTAGGGGAGAGATCCTTGGAATATAGAAGGAGTTTTCAACAATGTCAAAACTGATGCGATACAGAGCACCCTTCTGGATGTGGGCATTGTAATTTTTTTCAGCGACTGGATAGCAACCATATCGGGCTGTCGAATTGTCAGCGCTCTTCTGGGTAATTACGAGAAAGTAAAGCAATTTGGGAGAGGAACACCAAAAAAGGGAGCGATCCTACCCTTCTGGCTGAATATAAACTCAGTTTTTGTTAGGCTGAATAATAAGGGTATTAAGTCGTTGCTTTTGCGTACGATGTAGTAACACTGCCTAAGGGATATTACTGGATGTGATAAGTGATATCATGACCAGTGCTCTGGATACTCTGTATTACTGCCAAACATTTCGAATACTGTACACTGCAAAATTAAAAAATTACAGTAAATAAACTTCAAAAGGCAATTAAAACAAGTATAGATAACAAGAAGTTAAGATCTATGAATAGTAGGGTGATTGAAAACCGAATGGGGAAACAGGATGTTCTCTGATTTATGCTACTCAATGCCGGATCGTGTCGAATGGAATACAACAACATCTGTAACACATTTTAGCGAAATTGTTTCACGTTTAGAGGTCGCTTAAAATTGAAAGTTTTCTCAGCTTTTTTTATAGCGATTTTTTTATCACCTAAGACTATGTCCATGAAGATTTGTCCATAAATTTTTAATCACAATTTTATGTGCTTTAGGAATATGAAATAAAATATATTAAATTATTAACTATTTTCGTGGTATTCGCGGTTTTATGATTTCAAGAAAAAGCAAAAAATATAATTTTTCATTTTCTGTGGCAGTCTAAGTATATATATTATATTCCATCCCGTCGTTCTGAGTTGGGGCATGTGGCAGTCTGCACCATAACAAACACTTGAATATATAAAGTTAATTATTTTTCCTGAAGGTATAATTCAAAATTTAATAGAAAACCATTGCAGGATCGTGTTCTAATTGCAATCCTTGAAATTTTTCATACACTTAAAATAATACGTCAGTAGAAAAATCTGTCAAATAGGTTTCAGATCGATTTGAATAATTTTTAACAATTTTTAACTCAATACTAAAAATCATAAGTACTTTAACTAATTTTGAGTGTTAATTTTTCAAATTATTTATGACTAACTTTTAAGAACCCATTGGTTAAATTTTACACAATTTATTGTTAAAATAAAATATTTTCAGGTTTCTGTTATTACCTGGTAGTTTTACCCGAAGTTTTATAAATGGCGCTATTTATTTCCCTCCCGATTTTTCCAAATGTCCCATATCTCAAAAACTAAGAGTGAAAATAAAATGGGCTTTGATAGTAGTGTTGCCAACAAATTTTCAAAATAAATGGCTAGATGAGACCCAAAAATCACTAGATTATAAGCAGTGCAAAAATTTAGCGATTTTATCGCTAGATTGTTGAAAAATAGTACTTAAAGGAGTTTTTTACTCAAAAATTTCTTTAATATGTCCATAGGAAGTGTTCTAAACTTTTAATTAATGAAAAATTTTACTATTAAGCTTTAAATAATGAACCCCGATTTTCACTGAATTAATATTAGTATTTAAATTACTCAATAGAGGGCATTGTGCGGTAAAAAATTACATACCCATATTTTATTGAAATTTGCATTTTTTAGAAAGTTTTTTTACTAAAATCATTTAAGAAGTTAATTTTTATAATAAAACAATATCAATATGCGAATTTTATAATATTTTTCAACATAAAACCAATTTTTAGAAATTATATTACGGGTGATATAAAATCGCTAGATTTTTGGCTAATAGCTACAGGAAAACTTTTCCCGCTAGGGGCGAAATAAAACCGCTAGGTCTGACGAGAAAATCGCCGTTATGGCAACACTGTTTGGTAGGGGCTTGGGCCCTCGGAATTTTTTAATAAAAATTGTCCATTTCAAAAAATGGCCACTATTTCGAAAACTAAGGCACATAGTTAAACGGGTAATATATGATATCGACTACTCCCAGGGATGGTCGCGAGACCCTAAATTCGAACAAATTTTACAAATTTTAAGCTAAAAAACAGCAATAAATTTTGTTAAAGTAACAAAATGACTTTTTTGTATTTTGTTTAATAACCTGTGAGATATTGGTCAAATTTTTTAATTTTAAATTTTTTAATTTTATTAATTTTGGGAGAAATAAAATTTCCCACTGAAATAGTACCTACCATAAAAGGCTAAACCCTCTAACATATATACAAATTTCATCGAAATCTGAAGAACACAGAAATAGGAAAATTACAGAAATGGGGTTCTGTCATATGTAATATTTTAACTTAAAAGCCACATTAACAATGATGGAGTACTCCACTCAGCAGAGTGGAGTGTACTAAAATAGAGATGGAATGATACAAAAAATATCTAAGTGCGAAAAAGAAAGGAACAAAATCCACTGTGCAGAGTGGAGTACTCCAGAATTGTGAATCTGGCTTAAACCAATTTCAGTTTCGAAAACATTTATCAAATAGTGCTTGAATCGAAAGGAATCTCACATTCGGTTTTTTTCATTTGGATTTAAAAAATATAATATTATCCATAGCCAAAAGAAACCAAAGTAAAAACTAGTATTTTATATTTTTTAGAATTAAAATACTTTAATTTAGTTATTAAAATTGTATGTATTATTTTTGTAAGTATTTGTTTCCTGTATATACTTGATAACACACTTGATATTTTATGGCGATTTTTACTTTTAGTTATTACTCAAAAATTTATGAACCCAGAATATTTTTTCAGAATAGAAGATACATACCTATTTCAGAAAGCTTTAAAATAAAAATTAAAACAAAAAAAATATTGAATAGTTTAGAAGATTTTTCGGGATCAAGTGTATCGCACTTCCCCTATAGGGCGACAAATATTCGTTGCTAAAAAATTATAATTGCCGTTGGTTAGCTTGTTTTGTATCGATATACCAAAACCATCACCTACATTTACTAATTCACACTTCAAATTGATGAAGAAGAAATCATCTTATATTTATTCACATGTATTTTTTGTGTTGTTATAAAATCAATTTTATGCTAAAAAGTATGAATAAATATTTCGTCTTGTATAAATTTTGTTTGTGTTTTTTTGTATGTCTAACCATAAACAGCAGACAGTAAGTAACCATTCCATTATCTAAAGCCATGGAATTTATGAAGTGTATTCTAAATAATGTTATTGTTTCTTATGAATTTTTAAGCCGCAAACAATGTACAAGTATATCGGCCATTCCACGAAACATACATAGGTCTCGGGAATGTAAAATTTTTAATGGTATGCATTTTGAATACATTTTTATGTGTATGTATTGAAAAACCGAATTTTGTTTTTATTTTGTTTTTTAGTTGTTTACATTAAACCTAAAATTGTGTTTAAAATTTATTTTCATCAGGATAAACAGTAATTGCATTAAAGGAGTTTAATGTGGTAAAATCTAAAAATTTATTTAACAAATTGTGAAAAAAAATATGGTTGAGGCACGTCAGTACATAGCTAGATCTGCCAAAACAACAGAGTAATATTTTGGAAGATAACAAAGAAAATTGTGGTAAACTTTTTTGTTTTGTTGCTTTCTAATATTTTAAGCGTTGTATAATGCTCCTGGATGAGAACAGGAAATTCTCATTGAGTCTGTAATTTAACCTAATAAATATTTATAGAATTTTTTCTATTGGGCTCTTTTTTCATGCCCCAAAATAAGAATGAAAAATTACACCAAAAATTTGTTTAAAAAATTCTCTTTTGCATGTGGGGTTGAATTACATTATGCCATTTAGGTCCAATTTTTTAAAATAAAAAATGGGCCTAATTTCATTAAATTTGCATTTCTTATCAAAACACAAAATTTTATAATGGTATTGGTTTATGTTTTTTTAATTTTGCTATAACAAATATTTGGCTCCACGATGGCTTTTACTACTTGTGGTTCAGATTCCAAATTGTACGTTAAATATTCCTTTTCTTGAAATATATCCGATATCTAGTCTGAGCATATACCATTCTGCTTAAAACACATTCTTGCCATTCTTTCAGCATCATTGTAGCTTTCAATATTTTAGTATGTTTGTCAATATTTTGGGTTTCCTTTTCAAATTTTATATGTTTTGAGAAACAAAAAAATCATTATCGCCACATTTGCTAAAGAAAACTGATGATGGGCAATAAAAAAATCCCCGAAACGATTATCTCTTCATTACTGAAGATGTCGAATATTTTGAAAGCAAAAATTGTGTGAAGTATTTGTTAGGAGAATAACCTGATAGAGAAAAATTACTGAGTTTTTGATAAAGTACTTATCATGTTATTTCGTAATAAGGAAATAATTGGCCTCGAAGAACATATAAAGTTTTCATTAAAAAAAAAAAATATGAATACCAAAAGATAAAACTTATATAAGCAACTATGTGACCTTCTCCGAGAAAAGGGACCTAGTGTGTCAAAAAACGGGTTTCCATAAAAATGAGAAAAACATTAAAATTTTATTTTTAATTTAACTTTAAATGCGTTCTTCTCAAAACTTCATTTTCACACACTAGGTCCCTTTTCTCGGAGAAGGTCACATATATGTTTTCATGCATTTGTTGTAGGTATACCACAACACTTTTTAAAAGTACATTTCTCATTTCTAACGGTAAATTTTGCAGAACAAATTACTACAAAAAGATCTTAGAATCCTTTACTTTACTTTTGCTTTCTTCTTTAATATTAATTTGTATAAAATTTTTCATTCGATCAAGCCATCGACTTTTTTATAGTAAATTTTATAAAAATTGGTCTCAAAAATTGTGTGACGAATAAAATTCATAAACTCTTAAAGTTTTATGTAGAGTTTAGTAATAGAAAAGTTTTAAATTAAAATTAAAAACAAAATTTAACCCGCCCGGGATAGGCAGCATGTTAATGTATGAACTTTATTTCCAAATATCTTCGATGAAAGTATGCATTTCCACGAAGGTTGGTCTGAAAATTCTAGCCAATAAAATTGGTGCAAGAAAGCGTTAATTAAAAAGAAAATTGTAGAGTTGGGCTTAATCGTTCTTTATGGTGACTCGGTCATATCGTTCAATAAAATTCATTGAACTAGTTCGTTCAAATCGTTCAATCGTTCTTTTTTGTTATCGTTCTTTTTTGTCATGAACTGTGTCTGAACAGTGATTCGTGAACGGTGTCGTTCATTCGACAATTTATTGACGCACTAACATGTTACATGTTTATATTAATTTTATTGTGCATAGACTAATAGTGTCAGAAAATTACAATTTTATTAAAAATTTGAAATTATTAAGAAAAACATTTAATTCTGTAATAAAATTAATAAGAAAGGTATACAAACTTTTTATGACTACAAAAAAGAACGAAATTAACGATGAACGATGAACGAAAAGAACGAATAATGGTGAACGATGTCATATCGTTCAATGAACTGAACCATTCAAATGAACTGGTTCGTTCATGAACGACACAACTCTAGAAAATTGTTTTGCAATAGGGAAACAATGTCAAAGTTCGTGCTATTTTTTTTTTTTAATTTACTCTAAAAAACAACAAGTGAAAATTCATTTTAAAAGCGGCGCAATCTATTTTGCAGAAAAATTTATTATTTAATTAATAAAAGAATTTTGTATATAAGTTCCATCGTGTGATAATCGTTTTTTTTGTTGCTTATTTTTCTTAAAACATGTAAAATTTTAAAAGCAAAACGAAAATTAACCCTCAAAATCGATATAAGGATAATGTCCGTGGGGGCCATATCCGGGGGCCCTCTAAGACGCAATATCACGAAAATCCTTCGCTCCCCGAGTAAAAAAGTTTTGATATAATCATATATTATTTTATGTAATTGCATATAGTAACTTATAGTTACATATGGCCACATATGCTTTTAAATTCAAGCAGATATACTTTTATATAGCCATATGTTAGATATTTTTTCCTCAAAGGTTTTAATATGGAGACATATGTGATTTTATATTATTACATATTGGCCTACATATGTATGTATGTGCTATATATAAGTACATAAAGTAACATATAAAAGACATAATTATATAACTTATAACGTTCTTTATAAAATCATCTATAATTATATATCATCCCACATAGGCAATTTTTTAAAAGTGATTTTATATAAAAATATATATATGGTCCATATAAAACCGTATTGTATTATATTTGGTTCCATGTTATCAATGATTTTGAACTAGTTTTAGATTTAGTAATTACTAGGGATTGGCGCGTGATACGAAATGTTCGGGAGTCCCGTTATTCACACGTGATCGTGAGTAATAAATACTATACTTAAGTGATTCGTGCGTGAGCGTGAGTAAGAATAACCCGTGATTGATTCGTGTGTGAGTTTATTTTTTGCATCATATGTTTTTAGTAATTTTTACTGTTTTGCGTGAGAATTTTCTGATTGTAAGTTTAATAAGTTAATATAATCATGTGTGCTGAGTAAAAAACGAAATGCTCGTGCGTGAGTAATGTTTTTTTTGAGCATGAGTCAAAAATGGCTTACGCACCGCACCCATAACATTAACAACACTGAAGCTTTAATACGAAATTCTCTATACTATAACGTACACTTGACTGATTTCTTATATCTTGGTTGTATATCATAATCCTATTAACTTTAAAATTTTAGTGTTGTTAACTTTATTTTAAAATTACTAAATTAAAAGAAATTTTTTTTCATGTTTATTGCACTGGCATGATAAATCTGGATAAAAGTAATGGAAGATTTATCGAAATTATAAGATCTCCAGCAGGCCTGGGGTTAATCATTACATTTTGTAATTAATTACACATGCAATTACACAATTACATGTAATTGTAATTGAAAAAAAAACTCATCTATAATTACATATTCGGCCTTATTACGAGTGTCGTAGTCATAGTCGAAACTAAGTCGAATTTGCTGAAAATTCACTAAAAACGCAACTTTTGAACAATTTTTCAATTGGATTTACCATATATAGCACTCAGATTTAAAAAAATCCAGCATCAGAGTTTTATTTCTTTATAATTTCCATTATATACAAAATCATTTTATATGGAGTCGAAAATTTCGACTACAAATTCGACACTCGTAATCAGGCCGATTATTTGTAATTGCAATTCAAAAAAGAACAATTACAATTACTAGTAATTGAAAATTTTTTTATTTAAAAAATTATTTTTGTATGTATATTGTTAGATATGGTCCTATATAATATGATAAAAAGTATAAGGTTAATATTTAGATATAATTGTATCAAACTATGTCCACTTTTATAACATTTTATATAATTTTATATAAAAAGATATAATTTGATGTAATTGGATGAGGACAAAATTCGGATACAATTGTATCGAATTGCATAAAATTGTATCAAATTGTACCAAATTGTATACAATTGTATACAATTCGATACAATATGATATAATAAGACGTTCTCATTTTTCGGATATAATTATATCTAATTACATAAAAGATTATATATAATTAAATATAACTTCATATGGCTCCATATCATTTTTTTTACTTGGGTCTCAAATTTTATAAGCTGCACAAACAGCAATGTTTGTACCCTACACCACTACGTTGTCAGGATATAATAATATTGTGGTGATGTTTGTAACACCAAAAAATAGTGCATCTATACCCACTTAGTATACTGATCGACACAGAATCACGTTTTATTTCGATTTCACGATGTCCGTCCGTCCGCCTGTCTGTCCATGCATTCTTGTGCGCACTCTACAGGTCGCAAATATCAAGGTATTTTGATGAAATTTTGTACACCAACCTATGTCGGCCCAAGGACGAAGCCGATTGATTTTGGTTAAAATCGGTCAATGTTTAGACCTAGTGACTTTATAAGGGTCCCCGCAAAATCGGCTTGGTTACACCCTGCAGGTCGCAAATATTAAGATATTTTGATGAAATTTGGTACACCGCCCTATGTCGGCTAAAGGAAGAAGCCTATTGATTTTGGTTAAAATCGGTCAATGCGCAAAATTGGCTTTTCTACACGCTGCAGGTCGCAAATACGAAGATATTTGAATGAAATTTGGTTCGCTGACTCACATGGTCCCAAGGACAAAGCCTATAGATTCTAGATAGGATCGGTTCATATTTGGAGCCATCGCCCATATGGGCTATATTTACGTTTTTTTTTTTTGAATGGGGGAATATTTAGTTGATCTCTTATTTTTTTTTTTTAAGTAAATGAATGTTCTTTTTTTATAGTTTGACTCTAGATCATAAATTAATTTCACTTTCTTTTTAAATTATTTTCAAATCAAAGAAAGATGATACAATTTTTACAAGTAAATTACAAAGAATAAAAATATATTTGAAAGAATTCGATAAGACCAGCAATACAGAATACGTATTTTCGGCTTTCGCTACAAAGCCATCATCAGTGTATTTCGTCTTGTGTGGGCTAATATTTTAATGTTGTCTACTTATGTGACTTTTTTCTTTTATCATTTTATAGAAAATTTTGACACTAGTCCCATTTTAACCCATTCGAATATCGGATCTAAACATTAGTTGGCTTTTAACCAGACTATTGTAGGGTATTTTGTAGTCGGCATGCCCGACTTTTTCTTTTTTTCTTTGCTTTGAAAAATTCGGGTAACACTATCTCTAGATGATTTCCTTAGGCAAGAATAAAATGCGGATAGAGACATGCCTTTAATAGATTATTTTTCATAATTTGTTAAATAAGTTTTGTGATTTTAGCAGACTTAATTCCTTTAATTAAAAAAAAAAAACAAACAATAGGATGAAGAGAGGAAACATTCTAATTGAAAAATAAATTGCTCAAGTATTAGTTAATTCTGGCTCTTCTGATTACAAAATATTGTATAGGCTGTGATTGAATAAACTTCAATTAGCCACACTCAGCGCTGTGCCGACCGTAGTGTATTTTGTTAAGAGGTCATGCTACGAGTCATAGCCTATGCAGAGGGCTGCCGGTTCAATCCCCGGTCATGGCAATACACAAAAGTTTTTACCAATTAAAAATTACATTGATCAGTTGACACATAAAATAACCACTGAAGAGTCTTTGGGTGAGACGAAACTGCGGCAGTCTGAAATGTTTTCTTCTTCTTCTTCCCATAAATCAGCTCTATAAAAAAATTCTTTAGTAATTAATTATAATATTAATTACGATTGTCCTATGCGACGGTTACAAAAACTTAACTTAAAAATGTATTGCTAAGTTGACTCTTAAAATGTCTGTGCCTGTGGATTATTTTATGAAATTTTTGAGAATTTTTTTTTGTGAATATTATACAAAATATTCTTTTATAAAAATTTTAATTTATTCCTTTACAAAACCGGGAGGTTTTTTAACTTCCAGAAAAAACTCCAATCTTTAATTGATGGTATAAATTTTCAGAGTGCAAAACATTATTAAACACGGTATACCCGAGGTGAAGAATGCCGTTTTTTGGCCGATATGTCATGGAATGCCCGACACATCTTTTTTTGTAATTTCAATTTTGTTTTTTTTTTCTCACAAAGCATCCCATCACTTAAAGTGAGTCATTCACAATTAAGTTAATGTTATTGTTTTGAGGTACAAATAAACAACTCATATACTTTTTAATAATAGTTATTGTCCAAAGAAATCATCATATTGAAGCTTATGTGCTAATGGAAAACGGACATACCATTTTAAGCGTACACTTTAATAATTTTTTTGTTCAAATCTACTATATTAAATGGAGTTAACTTGTTACCTACTATAAATTGGTTAAAAATACAAAATACACGTTGTTTAACACTAAAATATTAAGAAACATTAAGGTTCTTCACAGTTCATGCTATTTTATGTAGTAAATTAGCATTTATCATAACTTTGGCAACTTTCTATGTGTTAAACTTAAAAAATCATTCTATTTTACAACGATAGCATGTTAGCACTTAAACTGTGAATTGCTTCATTGTGTTTAAAAATAGACAAAATATGCCCGTTTGTTACATATCTAGTAAAAAATAGTAAACTTAGAAATTACCGAAGAATTACCAAAACTGATATTCTTTTCAAGTGAAATTAGAAAAATGGTACCTGTTGGACTCGAAGAGTCAGTCTGGCATATAATCCTTTGACTAATGCGTGGGATTAATAAATACAATCAAACCTCGTAGAATTCTAATCCTGTAAGTTCCAATTCCTTTAAAATCAATAGAGTTATTCAATGAAAAGCTGAATATTTTTCTTTCAATAAATTTCAGACAAGTTTTATTTCATTTATTTGGGAGCACGATGTGCATTTAATGTTGATGGTTCGCTATCCAGGAAAGTAATGGCCAAACCGGTAATGATTAACCGGTTAGTAAGTAGTTGGGGTACCAAAATATAGATGCCAAAAACCAATTAAACTTAAAAAATATTTTAAGTGTTAGGACAATCGTAATTAATATTAGAATTAATTACTAAAGAATCTAGAGTCTTTGGGTAAGACAAAACTGCGGCAGTCTGGTGATGCCCTTGTGTCTGTTAAATTTTTCAATAAAAATGTTTTCTTCTTCTTCTTAATATAAATCAACTTTAGAAAAATATTTGTTATTCTATTACAATCTATTATAAGGTAAAGAGATCTTTAAAAATTATTTCAGATAAATAATTAATAAGTTTAGATAAATAATCAAAATAAAGATATAAATTCATTTAAGATCAAACAAAAAAAAATGTAGCTACATAATTTTTTCTTTATGGTGTTTAAGGCGCTCGCTTACACGGTATCAAAAGTAGTAAATAGAAGCTACTGACATAGAAAATTTCCCCATTTCACTGTAAAAACGAATTTATGAGAAAAAACCTGTAAAAATAGTAAAAACTAGCTTGTAAATAAACATAATGTGTGTAATCGTACGATTAAAAATGTTTACAAAATGTTCAGCAACATTTTTCTACTACTGTAAATGTGTAATTTTTAATTAAATGTGAAAAGAAAATAATTTTACTTGTATACTTTTACCTCTAGTTGCCACATTTTTTATACGATTTTTATAGGTAATACTTTTCTGGAAAGGTTGCAATGTTATATAGTTTACAACTTCATTAGTTGTTTCAAAAAGCCACCGCAAGATAGCGCTAATCTAGCATTTATTATAAAATTGCAAAAAATTGAAATTTGGGCGCCTCGAAAATGATTTTTTTGATATGTCGTAGTGGAACTTTTTTTTCCTCATGCCAAAAGCTATCGATAAATCGATGGCACAATATCGATTGCTAAATCGACCCACCCTATTGGACACATTGGGCTGATTTTACACATAAATTGCATATTTTCCAAAAATAAATGTTTATAAACTTCAAAACATGTTTATAAACATAAAAAATAGTTTTTCAGACAAATTCTTAAAAAGCTTTTCAGAAATATTATGCGTAAGTCTGGGCATTTTGGGTAGGGTTGCCACATGGCCTTGAATGGCCTTGATTGTCAAGTTAATTTAGGTCTTGTCAAGTGCCAAGGTCAAATTTATTTTGTCAAGTTAAATTGAATTTTTGTCGTATCAGTAGTTAAAAAAAACATGTAAAATTACAAAACTGATGAAATTTATTAGTGTTTTAATTTTTTTGAGTAGCATTTATTTCTAAACAATAAGAAAAGAAAGCCTGCAGGAAGTCGTTGAAATTTTCAAACTTTAGGCCAAAAAAATATATATAAACTTTTCATAATTCTCGCAACGCTATTTTAAAATTTTAGCATATTTTCTTTTCTGAAACGTAAAAAACCAAAACTTTTTTTTTTTCATAAATTTATTAAATTGATGATATATTATCAAAATAAAATGGCGCTTAAGGTATATCTTTGGTTTTGAGAGCGTGAGTAGAGATTTAGGAAAGATGGTTTTCCTTAAAAATTGGTAAACAATAATTTTACTGGGAGAAGAAAAACCTTAAGTGCTATTTTATTTTGATTATATATCATCCATTTAATAAATTTATAAAAAAAAGTTTTGGTTTTTTACGTTTCAGAAAAAAAAAATATGTTAAAATTTCAAATTGACGACTCGAAAACTATGGAAAGTTTATATATTTTTTTGGCCTAAAGTTTGAAAATGTCAACGACTTCTTGCAGACTTCATCTTTTTCTTCTTATTATACAGGAATAATTGCTACAAAGAAAATAAAACACTAATCAATTTCGTCAGTTTTGTAATTTTACGTGTTTTTTTTTATTTGGTCAATTTAACCCCTATGTCCAAACTTCAATCGCTGGTAGCACTATCGAGTTTGTCCCCGAAAATTCCAAAAAAAAACATAAATTTTTTTTATGAATCTTAATAAAATGTCGAGTGTATTCAAAAATTATAAATTTTTGTATTAAGAATCACCCTACTGCACACATATGCACATTGATTTTTTTTTATTGTCAAGTTTTTTTTTTTAAATCAAGTTTTTTTTTTTGCGAAGTGTCAAGTTATTAGACTTTGGCGATGTGGCAACCCTAATTTTGGGTTATTAAACATAGCAATTTACATGTATTATTATAGAAGAAAATTGATATCCTGCAAGAAATCTGTGAGTAGTAATTTTGCTCTATGTGTGTAATGGAAAAAATACTCACATTATATATAAATTGGTGCACTCGTAGTGTGTAAATATACATTGCGAAAGAAATATATGAAATTTTTATTTTATAAATTTTGTGGAGCTTGGGATAATTTAGAAGCAGTTTGAATACACTAAAAAAGCACATATGAATATATTGTCCAATTCTTTAGAAGAATTCAATATATTGGTTTGTGATCTAACCTTCTGCCATATAAACTATGAATCAGCTTTTCTTTTGGGAAGATTTTTGTTTTTTTTTCGAAAAAGGAAATTTTGGAGTAATTTTAAAATGTTGGAAGAAAATGAATGCTCAAAATATTACCTTTACCCAAATGAACTTTGTTGAATTTTCTAACAGTTTTATAATTCACTGACTACTCCTCGTTATCTTAATCTTACGGGTTGCTAGTTCTTGTGATATTATCTTCTTACGGGTAGTGTGTTCTTTTCAAAACGGAGTCGCTCTTGACTCTACTTGGTGCTCACGAGGGCGTGCGCTGCCACTTAAACCATCCAAACAACCCACCAGGAAAGACACTGCAAGGTTGACGGCCATGCTGGAATATCACTGGTTGATAAGCAGACACTGAAATAGACTCGGAAGGGAGCTGCATATACGATGACGTAGCTGTCACATTTCAGATAAGAAGGGGACAGTAAATCATCTCCTCTGTGATTGCTCGGCACTAAAAGGCATTCGACATCTGGGTGAAGCTGCCACTTCAACCATCCAACCAACCAACTAAATATTCTCTGTGATATCGGTTGTTGAAAATTATTATTACGGTGTTAATAAATATGGTAAAATAAATGAGATGTCTGAAAATATTTTAAAAAGGTTTTTCAGGAAAAAAGTAGGACTTTATAATGTTAACAACTTCGCGTTGTTATAAGTCCCAAAAATGTCTAAATATCACGTTTTCTGCATTTATAGCACAAATACTATACTAATAAATATCCACGGTCGATTTCTTCTAAAAGGAATAAGATATTATAAAGGTTAAGCCTGAATTTTCTTATAAACGCTCTGGTGTAAGATTCGGATTAAGCATTTTTAATTCCATATGATTTTAGAAATCCAAACTAACTAAAAGTTTCACAACTCAGAATAGGGGAGATCAGATTAATTTTATCTTGCCAGATTCGTATTCAGCGTACCATAGTTTATTACAATATATGCTTTGCTGGAGTTCTGCAAAAATTAAAAAATTGGTAAATAGTGTTATTAATCTATGGGAAGTATGGCTATTAGATAATTGAATTAAGTTTTGTATATTTTTTTCTTCCTTTCAAATTCACCCCTTAAGTCTAACAAATATTTTGTAATTATTTTCTTAACAATATTACTAAAGAAAATTGCATATTCATGTCTGTTTGTGTGCAAAAACATCTGTTCCAAAATGTTTAATTGCACCTTTAGTTTTGGTCTGTGTACCTTAACAACCCTCGCCACCCAATTATTTGTAGTTCATGGTCTAGAATAAACACCTGATTGTGAAAATATTAATTATTTATACAAAATTTAGTGAAACATGTGAAAGTCATGCTACATAAAGTTCAAAATAGTAAACAATAAATTTATATTGTTGCAACAACATGTTGTTTTCGTACAGTAATAATATCTACCATAAGTCCAATATTAGTTGTTCGTAGAGGAGAAACACTTGTATGTTCTGTTTATTAAACCAAATATAAAGTTTTTAAGGGACATTGAACTTGTAGTTTATTGTTAACTAATGTGACCACATTAGCAACACAGTTAACAGAAACAAGAACATTATGCATTTACAATACAAAATTTGAAATTGCAATTTGCCACCCTCAAGTCCAAATAGAAATAGGGGATAGTAAAATTCTTTACTACAATTGAAAAAAAAAATAATATTAAAAATGGTAAAATACTTAGTTAATCGTATAAACTTAAAACTACAGATTTCAACTGCTACTAATATGAGTGAAATTATATACAATAGGGTGAAACATATTTTTGATGGCGATAGATTGATATCAACAAATTATTTTAATTTCTTATGAGATCTTTCGTCGCTTTATGATTGATTCTGTCTTTTAAGAGTGATGAACCAAAAAAAATAAAACAAAACAAACCGAAAATTTAATATAGAAGCAATTAAACAATTCAAAACATAGCAAATATTACAATTAGGATTTTCAAATTCTCGACATATTTGAACACAAAAAATTCATATTCAGAACTTGTTCTGAAAATTCAAATTTTTTTTTCATTCAGAAAATAGACTGTGGGAAACTCTAAAGATTTTGATTAATTTAAGGCTCTTGGCATATTTCAAAAAATTTTAACAAATTTTTTACTAAAAACCCTTTTAAATTTTTTCAACATTTGACCACGCCTAAAAAAATTTTGTAAAAAAACAAGTACGGGTTCTGTTTTTTGCTACACAGACCTATAAGTACCGAAAATTTGACATTGATGCGATATATCCCAGCAAAATTGTCGAATGCAAAGAACCCGTTGTAGAACAACTTGTACTTGCATGCAACCTGTTCTAATTTATGTTCTATCATCGGGGATTTTTGTTTCAGTTTGTCCCAAAAGCAACAGGTTCTGTTCCTCCAAACTAGAACAGGTTGCTTTGGAACCGGTTCTAGAACCAGTTCTGTTAGGATTTTCAAATTCTCGACATATTTGAACTGTCGGAAATCGGTATTTTTTTTTTGAACATTTGCTGGATTTACCAAGATTATTGAAATAATTTTTCTCAGCTTTTTACAGCAAAACTGCTTTTTGTTCTAAAAGTTCCAATTTGACGACAACCGATACTACAAAAATTAAATAAATAAATTATAAATAATGTGATTAAAAAAATAAATAAAACGCTCAATGAAATAGAATTAAATTTGTTTAATAGTTTGTACTGTTGTATATATGTGACCTTCTCCGAGAAAAGGGAAAATGAAGTTTTAAATTAAACATTAAAATTTTAATGTTTTTCTCATTTTTATCGATTTTCCCATTCTTAAGTCCAAACCCGTTTTTTGACACACTAGGTCCCTTTTCTCGGAGAAGGTCACATATATTTGATTTTTCCAGCAAACGTAGACTTAATGATATGCTTGGAGACCTATGTTAGAGACAAATTTCAGATTCTTAAATTACAAAAAGTTTTCATAAATTTCCGTATTGAGAAAATTAATACGTTTTTCGTGTAAATTATTTTTTGGTGTATTTTTCATACAAGATTACAGTATTTTAATTCCATAAGAGCCTAGACAAAAATCAAAATGTAATTTCAACTAAATTTTATTTAAAAAAATAAAATATATAAAGCCTTTTCAAGATATGCTGATTTTTTAGCTTTTTTTTTGCAGACTTTCACAAGTTGAGAGACGTGGTTATTTTAGTAAAGAAAATTTCCTTGAATCGGGAAGTGAGACATTGGAGAAATTTCCGGGAATTCCGGTTCAAAATCTCTAATTACAATGCATCAGATTTTTAGGAATATATTTTGTTCTTCCTTACCACACCCTTCACAAGTAATTAAAATTTTGTTCATATTAATTATCGTATTAATTGAAATTGTCGGTTTTGTTTTGACCAAACCAAATTAAAAAATTTAAAATCGGGCATGCCCCATACTCATATCAGTTTTGCCATTTTTCTTTCGGATGTAAAAGTGAGTAAAAATTATATACTCCCATAGACATTTCAGGCTAAATATTGTTTTTAAATCAGTTGAGATCTATTGTCAGAATTTTTAACTCAAACTTTCGGACTTTAGCCAAAAATAGCAAATATTACAAAAAAAAAATTAAAAAAATGATGCACATTAGACCATACATCAAAAAAATAGTTCGCCGTACACCTTCCGATCTAAATTATTTTTGCAAGAAGGTTTCAAAAAAAAAAATTTTTTTTTTGCCGAACGGCATTTACAGTCGGATCTTAAAGTATGATACATCGATGTTTTTCTCGCGAGGGGACCATGATTTTGCTCTAAGGGCCATTGACCTCAAGTATCCCGTTCTAGTAGTTTCCCACCAGATCTCAGTTGCTATCACCCTAATGTCAAAAAATTAAAGCCCGCAAATAATCATTAAACCTTTGCTAAGTAAGTGTTTCGATAAACCCAGTAGAAATTATTTTTCTTGTTTTGGTTGCCGAATGTAGGGGTCGCCTTTTTTAATTTTTTTTCATTTTTCCTTTGCAGCAGAACACTGGTCTTCTTGAGGCAAAAAAATCGATAATTCACACTTTAAAATCCGACTTTAAATGCCGAAGCTATAATGGAAATTAAAAAAGGCGACCCCTACATTCGGGAAAAAAATATTTGAAATTGCCTTGCAAAAATACTTTATATTTGAAGGTGTACCGCGCAATTTTTTTTTTTTTTTTGGTCTGTATGATGGCATTAGACTGAATGCACATCATATGTGTTCTCTGTAGTATGTACTAACCTAGTCAGAAATCGCCAGTGGTACAAAAAATCAAATACTGGCATACCACTGGGTAATCACGGTGTTAAAAATAAGTGCCTGGAAGAACACTTATTTGGGACGCTTTGCCAGTATTTGCAAAGAGCATTTTACCAGTATTTGTTTTACAAAAATTTTAGTGGTTAAAAAAAAAAAACACAGGCAAAGAATGTGCTTAGAGTGATATGCCAAGGTGTGCAACCAGGTTGAAATCACGGCAGGACCAAAATAAATACATATGAAATTTTTTTAAATTCTATTTTGGAAAATATTTTTTCAGACCACCTATTTATTGGTATGCCAGCTTTTTGCCAACGTTAAAATATTTGGTTTCTTCAGTGCTTTTCCGGAGTTTTTTGAACAGAATGGAATGGGAAAACACTTTTTGCCAGTACTTGTACCACCTTCTAAAGTGCTTTCCATCACTTTGCCGTTTGTATTTTTCTGACTGGGTATAAAAAAAACGAGTTGTTTATCCCAAAGTTCATTTACATAAAGAAAAAACAGTTTTATTGAATAATTTAACATAACCAGACTGTTACAGTTTCTTCACCCAAAGTCTCGTCAGTGGTTATTTTTTTTTTATTATCTCTATATATAAAAGAATAACGTGACTGACTGACTGACTGACTGACTGACTGACTCAACATCGCCCAGCCCAAACCGCTGAAGCTAGGAAGTTGAAATTTGGTATGTAGGTTCCTCTTTCGGGGTAGACGTCCACTAAGACGGGATTTTTGGAAATTCCTACCGGAACGGGCAAAAAGGGGGAAAGTGTCCCCCTTGACGGCCTGCCAAAACCCCTTTGGCTAGAAAGCTGAAATTTAAGATATGTGTTCCTTGGAGTAGGGGCTAACTTTTCTGGAAAGTACTTTCTAGAATTTTGGACAGGGACGTTGTAAAAATGGGGGTTAAAAAGGGGAAAAGGCCCCCCTTGACGGCCTGCCCAAACCGCTGGAGGTAGGAAGTTGAAATTTGGTATAAAGGTTCCTCCACTATCGTAGACATCCACCAAGACGGGAGTTTTGGAAATTTTTACAGGGACGGGCAAAACGGGGAAAAAGTCTCCCCCTTGACGGCCTGCTCAAACTGCTGGAGCTATGAAGTTGAAATTTGGTATGTAGGTTCCTCGACCGGTGTAGACGTCCGTTGAGACGGCATTTTTGGAAATTCTTATCGGGAGGGGCAAAAAGGGGACAAAAAAGTACCTTTTTCCAAAAAAGTACCTTTTCCCAAAAAAAGTACCTTTTCCAAAAAAAAGTACCTTTTCCCAAAAAAAGTACCTTTTTCCAAAAAAAGTATCTTTTTCCAAAAAAAGTACCTTTTTCCAAAAAAAGTACCTTTTTCCAAAAAAAGTACCTTTTTCCAAAAAAAAGTACCTTTTTCCAAAAAAAAGTACCTTTTTCCAAAAAAAAGTACCTTTTTCCAAAAAAAAGTACCTTTTTCCAAAAAAATTCCTTTTTCCAAAAAAAAGTACCTTTTTCCAAAAAAAAGTACCTTTTTCCAAAAAAAGTACCTTTTTCCAAAAAAAGTACCTTTTTCCAAAAAAAGTACCTTTTTCCAAAAAAAGTACCTTTTTCCAAAAAAAGTACCTTTTTCCAAAAAAGTACCTTTTTCCAAAAAAAGTACCTTTTTCCAAAAAAAGTACCTTTTTCCAAAAAAAGTACCTTTTCCCGAAAAAAGTACCTTTTTCCAAAAAAAATTCCTTTTTCCAAAAAAAATTCCTTTTTCCAAAAAAAGTACCTTTTTCCAAAAAAAGTACCTTTTTTAAAAAAATGTACCTTTTTCCAAAAAATGTACCTTTTTCTAAAAAAATGTACCTTTTCCAAAAAAAAAGTACCTTTTCCCAAAAAACATAAATTTTTCCAAAAAAATAACTTATTCAAAAAAAGTACCTTTTCCAAAAAAAAGTACCTTTTCCCAAAAAAAGTACCTTTTTCTAAAAAAATGTTCCTTTTCCCAAAAAACATACATTTTTTCAAAAAAATACCTTTTTCAAAAAAAGTACCTTTTCCAAAAAAAAGTACCTTTTCCCAAAAAAAAGTACCTTTTTCTAAAAAAATTTTCCTTTTCCAAAAGAAGTACCTTTTCCAAAAAAAGTACCTTTTTCCAAAAAACATACATTTTTCCAAAAAAAAAACAACTTTTTAAAAAAAAATATCTTGCAAAAAAAGTACAAATAAAGTACTTTGTAAAAACAAAGTATCTTTTTCCAAAAAATTTCGTTTTTCCAAAAAGTACCATTTAAAATAATATACAAAAGGAAACTCGGTATGTGAGTTCCTCCTTCTGTGTAGGCGTCCGCTTAGACGGAATTTTTGAAATTCCTATCGGGAGGGGAAATAAGGTAAAAGTCTCCTCCTGACGGCTTGCCCAATCCCTTTTGGCCAACCTAAAATTTTAAATATGTATTCCTTGGAGTAGGACTAACTCACCGGCAACGTAATTTTTCTATTTTGGAACAGGAACATAGTAAAAATGGTGGTTGAAAGGGAAAAATGTCCCCACTAACGGCCTGCCCAAACCGCTTAGGCAATGCAGTTGAAATTTGGTATGAATGTTCCTCATCCATCGCAGATAGCCGCGAAGATGGAATTTTTGTAAATTCCTAAAGGGAGGGGCAAAAAGAAGAAAAGCCTCACCTTGGGGGCCGGTAAAAACCCCTTCGGCTAGAAACCTGAAGCTTAAAATATGGGTCCCTGGAGTGAGGGCTAACGTATTAGAAAGATACTTTTTGAATTTTGGACAGGGTCGTTATAAAATGGGAGCTCAAAAAGGGAAAGTTGCCCCTTAACGACCTGTCCAAACTGCTGGAACTAGGAAGCTGAAATTCGGTACTTAAGTTCCTCTCAGCCTGCTCAAACTGCTGGAACTAGGAAGCTGGAATTCCCTGTCGATGGATTTTCGGAAATTCCTACCGAGAGGGGCACAAATAGTAAAAGTTGGCTAGAAACCTGAAATGTAAAACATATGTTACTTGGAGTATGTGCTCACTTACCGAGAAGGTGCTTTTTGGACAGGGACATTGCAAAAATGGGGATTAATGAAGAAAAAAGTGCCGCTTAAAGGCCTGCCCAAACCGCTGGAGGTAGGAAGTTGAAATTTGGTATTAAAGTTCCTCCTCTATTGTAGACATCCGCTAAGATGAGATTTTTGGAAATTTCTACAGGTAGGGTCAAAAACAGGAAAAGTCTCCCCCTTAACGGCCTGGCCAAACTGCTGGAACAAGGGATCTTAAATTGGGTTCCTTCTCCAACGTTGACGTCCCCTAAGATGGTATTTTTGGAAATTCACACCGGGAGGGGTAAAAAGTGAAAAAACTTCCCCCTTGATGGCCTGGCCAAACTGCTGGATATAGAGACCTAAAATTATGTATGTAGTAGGTTCCTCCTCCAACGCAGACGTCCTCTAAGACGGAATTTTTGGAAATTCCTACCGGGAGGGGTAAAAACGGAATAATTCTCCACCTTGATGGCCTAACCGAACCCTTCGGCTAGAAACCTGTAATATATAATATGTTTTCCTTGGAGTATGGGCTAACTTATCGACAAGGCATTTCTAGGACTTTGGACAGGAACGTGGTAAAAATGGTGGTTCAAAAGGGGAAAATTGCCCCCCCCCCCCCCCCCCTTAACGTCTGCGTCTTTAGCTAGAAACCTAAAACTTAAAGAACAAGTGTATATGAAACACTAAAATTAAGAAACTAAATAGGAAACGAGTGGGATTGAAACACTACACAAGTGGTATGAAACGGATATAAACGTTGAACGAGTGGAATTGAAATTATAGACAATGCAAATGGATTGGAAGAGGGAATTACCTGTTCAAACACTATCAACGGAATATGAAACTTATGTAGCATTGAAACATACTCCCCAAAAAGTTAAACAAATTTTCTGCAAGAGAAAAAACCTTAGAAAAGGAATGGAACTTATATATTCCGATATTTAAACTTCATGTAACGAAGCACCGGTGGAAGAAACCGACGCAGTAAATTTTCCAACTGAATTTGTGAATTTACTTGAATTTCCAGGTCTACCTTTACATAAACTGGAATTAAAAAAAAAACTTTAAGACACGCTAACAACGTAGCTTTGCCCGCTATTTTTAATATTATAAAATGCTTTCCAACCCTGCTTTACGTTATTTATTTTCATTCAAAACACAAATGAACAAAACTACTTACGGGTCTATCTACCTAAGTTCGCACTTTACCAAATTATCTTAACATACACACGTATATTGCAATTTATTATGGATTCATTACTAACAATCCACTTTCATGAGAAAAAGTGATAAAATATTTATTTATTTTAAACCCATTGTTGTGCAGAATTATTTATTTGTGGTAGCTGGGTGAAGGCTTTAAATAAAAAAACGAATTTAATAAAAATTGTGGAGGGCGCAGCCCCCCCCCCCCTTAACCTTTAAGGCACGCTAACAACGTAGCGGGCTGCGCCCGCTAGTACTATATAAAAAACATAGGCTCTTTTATAAATAAAAGTCTTGTATTTATATTTTGACTCCTTTAATTTGACTCCTTTTATCACATAACATATATCAAATTCTGACTATATCGTCAGCAAAAGGTTGGCTGTGTATGACCATCGGCATGATCTTCTATAGGTTTGAACATTTTTAGAGTAATATTCGTCTTAATTTTCGAAAAATACATTTATTATTTGCTAACACTATACCACTTACATATGTATATACCCAGGAAAATTTTCTGTTCCAAAGAATCGGTTGTAGAATAGCTACTTTTCATTCACAACCCCTTCTACTGTCGATTCTAACACCGATTCTTTTTGTTTGAAATTGTCCCAAAAGCAACCCCTTCTATAGCTCCAAAGTGGAACCGGTTGCTCTAGAATCAGTTTTGGAACTAGTTCTGGAACTGATTCTACGTCCCCCACACCTTCCATATAGGATCCCAGGAACTGGTTCCGGAACCAGTTCCATGGAATCGGTTGCAGTGGACCAGTTGTAGAATGGGTGTGGTTGGCTACCGATTGTAAAAAATTTTCCTGGGAACGATCGAAAGGGCAACCCAAAGACTATTCAACTAAAAAAATAATAATTTTAGTGGCTGAAATAATACACTTATGAATAAACGAGTAAAAAGGTTAAAGTCGGGCATGCCGACTATACAATACCCTACACCAGTCTGGTGTATTGTTTGGATCCGAAATTCGAATGGGTTAAAATGAGGCTTATGTCAAAATTTTCTATAATGTGAGTCAGCGCACCAAATTTCATTAAAATATCTTAATATTTGCGACCTGCAGTTTGTAACCAAGCCAATTTTGGGGGGACCCTTATATGGGCACTAGTTCTAAACATGGACCGATGTTCACCAAAATCAATAGGCTTTGTCCTTGGGCCAACATAGCTCTATGTACCAAATTTCATCAAAATATCTTAATATTTGCGACCTGCAGCGTATAAACAGTATAATTTTGGTAGGACCCTTATATGAGCACTAGGTCTAAACATAGACCGATGTTCACCAAAATTAATAGGATGCGTTATTGGGCCAATATAGGTCTGTGTACCAAATTTCATCAAAATATCTTAATATTTGCGACCTGCAGCGTATAAACATTATAATTTTGGTAGGACCCTTATATGGGCACTAGGTCTAAACATGGACCGATGTTCACCAAAATCAATAGGCTGCGTTATTGGCCCAATGTAGGTCTGTGTACCAAATTTCATCAAAATATCTTAATATTTACGACCTGCAGCGTATAAACAGTATAATTTTGATAGGACCCTTATATGGGCACTAGGTCTAAACATGGACCGATCTTCATCAAAATCAATAGGCTGCATTATTGGGCCAATATAGGTCTGTGTACGAAACTTCATCAAAATATCTTAATATTTACGACCTGCAGCATATAAACAGTATAATTTTGGTAGGACCCTTATATGGGCACTAGGTCTAAACATGGACCGATGTTCACCAAAATCAATAGGCTACGTTATTGGGCCAATATAGGTCTGTGTACCAAATTTCGTCAAAATATCTTAATATTTACGACCTGCAGCGTATAAACAGTATAATTTTGGTAGGACCCTTATATGGGCACTAGGTCTAAACATGGACCGATGTTCACCAAAATCAATAGGCTGCATTATTGAGCCAATATAGGTCTGTGTACCAAATTTCATCAAAATATCTTAATATTTACGACCTGCAGCATATAAACAGTATAATTTTGGTAGGACCCTTATATGGGCACTAGGTCTAAACATGGACCGATGTTCAAAAAAATCAAACTTGTTCGTCCTTGGGCCAACATAGGTCTGCGTACCAAATTTCATCAAAATATCTTAATAGTTGCGACCTGTAGAGTGCGCACAAGATTGCATGGACAGACAGACAGACGGACGGACGGATGGACAGACGGACATCGTTAAATCGAAATAAAAAAAAATTCTGAACCGATCGGTATACTATAAGGTGGGTCTACGACCAATATTTTTTGGTGTTACATACATCAGCACAAACTTATAATACCCTGACCACATAGTGGTGTAGGGTATAAAAAGATAAGTTCTTGCTATATTTATGTGGCAGTAAACATTTAAATATTTAATTTTTCAATATTTATTCCAAAAAATAATTGTCAAATAAGTACCTTCCTAATTTATAAAAGCATTGCGTGTTGTTCTAATCGTTTATAATTTTAAATATTTGTTGCAATTGCTGTTCTAAACATGTTTTTATACAATCTATGTTTGTTGTATAGTTTGCAATATGAACAATGTTGTTGTGTTTGTAATGTACTTAGTTTTTTTTTTTTTTTTTTGTTAATGCAAAAATAACAACAACTTGTACTAACATAAGTAAACATTCAATGACAAATGATGTGTTTCAAGTCATTTTTGCTAAAGGAAGCGGAAATAATACCCACCCACTAACATTATATATATTTTATGATGCATTTCAATCAATGCAATAATAATGTTGGTGGTGTTTTTTACACCCTACACTAATGTATATTAGTTCTGTTATAAGTTTATCAATAAAAATTAGACTTATTTGAAAAATCGGAGGATTGAATGAGCTTATTTTGATAATTTTATACAAGCTTCGGTTTCTGTAGTTTTATATATCGGAATATATTTGAAAGAAAACAAAATTTTTTTAACAAATTTTCTTTTGCAATAAATTTATTTAAAATTTTTATGGTTGATGTTGCAATTTAAAAGTTTAAATTTCTTGCTTAAACCGTTTACACTGGTTTTTAAAGAGACATTTTTTTCTATTTTAAACCTAATTTAGGCCACATTTTTATCAAAAAGGAAACTCTCAATGAAACTTTATAGTAGTGTAACGCGCAGATCTTAAGGAAACTTAGATACGCTATAGAGTATTAAAGTTACTTTAGATATACATATATTATTTTAGGTTGAGTGGTATCACGTTAGGGGGTAAATTGAGGAGTTCAGTCTAACCAGTTTTTATTTTTTTAATTTTCTATTATCTTTCCCTTTTATAGCACAACAAAGTTTCACCAGATAGTAGTTTACTGACAATTATAATCAGCCCAAAAACGAATTATTATTATTTTTTATTGAAATATTTGGCAACCCTGGCAAATTTACTGTTACGTCCTTCTCTATAAGGTCTAAAAATTAAATGTTTCTTACTGGCAACACTAGGGCCAAAAGGGTTTTGCAGTTATCGTGCTTTACGTCGCCATTCGAATAGGTTAACATTAAGTCGGTCTTAATGAAATATACAAAAAACTCGTCACTTGTTTTTTGTTTATATTAAAACACGTATTGTTCGATTATTTGTATGTATTGTATATTAGTCCTGACAGGATTCGTGCAATTTCCTAGCATTTTTCCACCCTTCTCCAACCGTCTTGATTTCCGTAGCCGTTGTTCCTGTAATTTCCTTCGCTCACTCTCGTTTCCCCGCTTATTTTTGTTATGGTTAACATTAATGGCGTTGCAAATGCAATACATACACTCATGCAATTCGTTTCAGTCTTTTGGCTGGCGGCATAACATACACAATATAATATAAAACAATGCATGCTTACATTCATGCATGCGTTGTGGCAGTGGAATAGTGGTAGTATGAAGGAGTGGTAGTGTTTCACTGCAGATATGTTTATTATGTATTGTTTCCTGGGACCACGTTTTATACTCGGAAATTTGCGATAATGGCACGTGTTTTTATTTTAACAAAAAAGAAACATTATTGTATATTTATATCATATACATCACATTTACTCATATCTCTTTCTGCAAACAATGCCACACATCAGTGTACTTTTCTCTTACTATCAGACAGTAACACTTTGCTATGTTATTGACAACAAAATAAAAAAAAAAAAAAAACAATTAATTTATCCATTCTGATTCTGCATTCTTATAACATATAAATGTTACATTGTAAGTGAAATTTTATGAAAACTTTTTGTTACCATAACAAATTGTTATTTTGTTTAGCATTTTGTTTCACTTCCTTTTAAATCTTACATAATGTTTTAATGATGTTTTTAAGATAAAATTTAGATAAAAATCACGTTTTATGTAAATTGTATTCTCGACTTAATTAAATATTTGGTCACGGGTTTATAAAATTGTAATTAAAATAAGACAACTTAAATTCCCGATTGCTTTCTTTTTATTGCAAATTAGACCCAAGAATTCATATAATGGAAGGGTTGAATCGTTTTGCAATTAAATTGAGCTACCCAAATAAAAAAGTTTATATAATATTATATATGTACAGTAGAGTACCATCTTACAGACAAAAAAAATAATAATAATAAAGTGTTTCATACACCTTCGAATATTAAGTATATTATCAAGGCAGTTTCGATTTTTTTTGCCGGACGTAGGTGTCGTCTCTTTAAATTTTTCGTTATATTTTCGGCATTTACAGTCGGATATTAAAGTACGATATATCGGTTGGTATATACGATATATTGGTCCCGAGGAGACCAATGTTTTGCTCCAAAGGCCATTGACCTAGTATGTCATATTTTTATCAGTCACGTGATTGCTACTTTGAGGACAATTGAGCTGTATGTTATCGTTTCACCAGTCATGGGAGTCCTTTAAGTATTATTGTCACTGCTTAACCCATAGCAATGGTAAATTATACCAATCCTGCGACAAGTATTGCTTTAACCAGTCACAGGATAGGAACTTTGAGAGCAATTGACCCCTCATTCCTAGGGTAGTTATTATGATTGCGACATATCAAATCTATTATAATATATTTTTAGGTGGACATAACGAATATGAAATCCAAGTGAAATCTAAGTCGAGGTTTTTGCGTAATTTGAAAATTTCATACAAAACATGTTCAATTTTGATCAGGATCTTTTCTTATATTTGCCACTAGGAAAATTTGTTTTTGCATTAATATATATCTATGGAATGTCCCATTATGTGAGATATTAGTTTTGGTAGCAATAAAATTATAGCAAGCTAAATAATAGCGAAATATTAACCCATAAATGCATGATCTCTTCGATTTTAACCATTTTTTTACATATGATTTTTAAAGGCGTGTACAGTTCAAGTAAAATACTAAAAAAAATTTATTTAAAAAAAGATGATTTTTATTGAAAAATATGGTTTTTTCCAAATAGCTAAATTCTGATTATTTTAACGTGTATGAAAAAAAAATTATAAACTATAATTTATACATTTATTGTCGCCAAAATGAATTTTATTGCGAGAATACCACATTAAATATTTAAACAAATATTTTTGAATATTACACTTTTTGTAAAAAGAGGGTGTTTTAGAATTTTCACAAATATACAGAGCAAAACCAAGATTTTTACTCTAACTGTTTAAAAATTCGGCGCTAAACTATAGGAACACTATATACAGAAGGGGGGCCCTAATGCCCAAAACTGCAGTTTTGTTCATCAAGTGTGTTTTTTTATTGAAAAACCGGTATGTTGCCAAATGGCTACACCATGCATTTAAGGGTTAAAAAAGTTAAATTTTAAGTTAGTTTGCAAGGATACCTGTTATCCTTTTTAAAATTAAAATTAATGTCATACATAATGAAAGTCCTTGGTAAGTAAATTGCAAAAGTATAACAAATTGGATTTTTCGAAAACACCGTTTACAGGTAATTAGGAAAATACCTTAAAAACCTTGAGTTTTTTGGAATTTTCAAAAACCGCCAATATACATATACACCACAAATTTTTTTTTTAATTTTGCTGATTCATATTTACACTGTGAGACAAATGGCAGGGGTCGGGAAGAGTTCAAACTACAGGGGAAAGTTATATCGGTAAAAAAGAAGTTATACGTGTCCCGGCGTTTCGCTGGGTCACGTCTAGGAATCCAGATATATCGATTTGACCTTTGGTGGTCTTTTTTTGACATAACTCGAGAACCACTAGTCCGATTTTGCGATTTTTTGTAAAAATAAATGTATGAAGAAAAAAATATTTTTTGCCTAAAATATTAAAAAAAAGTAATAAACAAAAGGTTATTGATTTTTATGGTAGCGGTAACAAACATTTATTTTTACCGGCAAAACTGTTGAGTATATAGAAAAACGTTATATGAACAGATTAAAGGAATTGTAATTTTTAATTTTTTTAAAATTGTTTGAGCAAAATCGGAATAGCGTTTCTCGAGTTATGTCAAAAAAAAGATATATCTCGATTCCTCGGGGTGACCCAGCGAAACGCCGGGACATGTATATCTTGTTTTTGACCGATATAACATTTCCCGTTGGTTTCATCCCATCCCGATTTTGACTGTCGCATAGTGTTATCGTTAAAATAAAGATCAGATTTGAGAAAATTGCGCATACACGACAAAAACAAGTTGAATTTTTAATTACATCTTTTCGGAAAATTTGAAAAATTGAACTAAAATATGTATTTTTTGTATAGTTTTTGGAAAAACTGCGAATTACTTAAAAGTTACTTATTTTTTTAAGTTTTGATTTCAAATTCCTTTTTCTCACATTAATTAAGACTAGATTTAAAAAAAAAAATGTTAAATAATAGCGTACAGGTTAAGAAATAATTAAATTAAAATCCATCCTACTTTTTGTAATATACATCTCCTGAAAGAAAGTTTAAAGTTTAGTTGCAAAAGAAATTTCCAAAACAGAAAATATTGGTATCAGTATATTTGTTTGCAGAATGTAAATCGCTAATTAAGTCTTTCAATTTATTTTTTGAACCACAAAGCCTTTTTCGAATTCCTCCATTATTTAGCAATTTTGTATGTGTGGTTTTTAAAACTCATAATGTAGGGCTATAATAATGTATGATATAGTGTAATTAAGGTTTCATTCTTGATTTATATAATAACTAAATTATTTTGGGTGACTGGCTCGAGGTTTCTTTCCACCCCTAGTTGCAATTGCTGTTTGGGTCATACAAAAAGGGCAAATAGTGATGTTTGATGTAAATATTTGGTTTTATTAGTAGATTATTATTGGTTTGAGTATGATCCTTTTTGAAGACATATTATGGAGCAAAAGATTTCTCACTGATAGAACGTCCCGCAATCTCTTCATAAAATATATACTCTTTGGTGAACCTTCTGGATTTTGCTCTAAATTCAGTATAAGAATCAAATTGTTTTTGGTAATTATTGCTGACAATCTTTTCGAAATTGATTTTAGTTCAATAGTTATAACAATTTTTTATTATAATAACTTTATACAAATGCCTTAAGCTCTCAGAACGACGAATTTCGATATAAACGATTATGCGAGAATAACAAAGTACGCAATAAAATTTAACTTGCTGTTTTATTAAAAGAAAAAGAAAATGTTAAGCACAGCTGTTGTAAAAATACGCATTTTTTGGGAGATCTTTACGCACTTTCTGTGGGTTTTTACGCATTTTTTATGATTTTATGCATTTTGTGCGTATATTTACACACATAAAGTGCGAATTTGTGCACTAATTTTATAAAAGAATACACTAGTTGCAAAGTTTCATTTAGTTTTTACGCGCTCTCAATCTAAAATTACACATTATTTGTGCACCAACTTAAACATAATGTGCGTATTAGTAAATTTACCCAATGGAATTAATTTACACAATTTATATTAGCAGTACAGTTTTCAACTATAAATTGGGTAAATTAATTCCATTGGGTAAATTTACTAATACGCACATTTTGTTTAAGTTGGTGCACAAAAAATGTGTAATTTTAGATTGAGAGCGCGTAAAAACTAAATGAAATTTTGCAACTAGTGTACTAATTAAAAAAATTAGTGCAAAAATTCGCACTTTATGTGTGTAAATATACGCATAAAATCATAAAAAATGCGTAAAAACCCATAGAAAGTGCGTAATGATCTCCCAAAAAATGCGTATTTTTACAACAGCTGTGCTTAACATTTTCTTTTTTTTTTAAAAAAACAGCAAATAAAATTTTATTGCGTACTTTGTTATTCTCGCATAATCTTTTATGTCGAAATTCGTCATTCTACAATAAATTGCAACTTATTTAAAAAACTTTCAAATAAAAGGTGGAATTTTTATTTAACTTTATGTGTGTCGATTTTTTAAAATTTCACTCCTCATAGCCCAGAACACCGATCTGTTAAAATTATGGAAAAATTGAAATTTGAGTTGTTTTTAAGACGCTTTTATAGAATTTTACCTTAGAGGTCATAATGATTTTGAGCCGAATATACTTAACCAATACCCCCTTTGTATTGCAACTTATATTATATCTTACACCATATATATTGAAACGTTATTTGTAATTCCGTTAGCAGAATTTTATGTGCTTTCCTTAATATGACCCAATCGGGATGGACGTTTGTGCTGATGTTTGTAACTACCAAAAATACTGGACATACATAGATCCAACTTTTAATATATCAATCGATACAGAGTCACCTTATGAGTCGATTTAGGGATGTCTCTCCATCCATTTCTCCCTCTAAACAATGTAATCATATCACTTTTCGCAAGTATAAAAATCTTAAAATGAAGTTTGGTACATACGCCCAAGGGCAAACTCTATTGAAATTGATTAGATTCGCACCATATTCAAACCCACCTCCCATAGAAAGGTGCTATCTGAATTGCGCTTAAATGATATTTAGACATGTGAAATCGAAGATATCTGGTTGTTATTATAAATATTATCTAGGGCCATAAACTATGCCTCCAAGTTTAAAGAAACTTAGACCATATTCACACTTAGTCCCCCATATAAACCCTCCTTTTCACATATAATAGGGCAGGTTATACTATGGTCGGGTTCGACCGACTATAATTTTTTGACTTGGTTTTTAAGTTGTTTTTGTAAAAGTTTTGATAATCTGACTTCAACCTTGCTATATAGCACCTTAAATAAGCGATATATCAAAATCCTAACTTTTTCCTATTGCAAGTTAATGAGCACTAGTGAGTTAAGACTTGTATATATTGCTTTCTAACCCAAAACTGAAAATTTCGATTATTTTCACATAAGTCACGTTCTATCGTTTTTTTTTTGTTTGCTTCACATTGTTTCTCCTTAAATTTTATCTCGTTAATAATCTTTAATTTTCCTTAGAAGTCATTATAATATTTCATAAAAATCACAATGCCAAATAAACAAAACACCATCATACACCATTTACATGCTTCCAAAATATATATCATATTTTATTACCCTCTATAACTCTGGCTTCGACTAAACAAAATAACGCTAAAGTCAAAGCAATTAATTCCATATTTATGCTCGTATGTTTACCATATTTAGCAAAATTGTATAAAAATAACGTCAAGAAAACCGACTGTTTCTTTTAATGAAAAACAATGTTTTTCCTCAGAAAAAAATGCTTAAGAAAAACATAACTTATATAATAACATGCGTTAACATTTGCAGATGAGACACCTTGATAAATGCGTGACTAATGGCAAATGAAAATTTTTTGTTTAATGTTAATTCTCCGTACGAAAAAAGAAAATTATTTATTACAAAGTCTGCTTATATTTATTAGGGAGAAGGAGACTTTAATGATTTCGGTTTGCCATCCCCCTACACTCAATGAAAACAAATATGAATTAATTGTTTATAAAAACAAAAAAAGCCACAAATTTTCACATTATTACTTTAATATTAGTTTTCCATTAAAATAAATGGAAAACTGAATACAAAAAGAAAATCTATCAACAACCCCTTGGGTATGTTGTATAAAAATTTGCACATATGTTGTAGGAAAAACCACAGGAATATATGTTTTTTTTTGTGTATATTGTTGGCTAAAAATTGTTTTCATCAAACCGCAGAAACCATTGTTTTGGGGGAAGATTATTATTAAATATTATAATCTTTCATTAAACGGCTTTAATTGGTTGCCAAAAAAAATATATAGAATATAAAATATGGTTCATTAGAGTGTAGTGCAACATATTGTTAATGAGGATACAAATGAATATTGAGAGCCAAAATTAAATGAAAGAAATACGTGTGCAAATAACTACATTTCGGATAGTTATTTTGTATTAAAGATTCTTTAATTATACTCTTATATCAAAATAATGTGCTAAAGCTACAAGAATTGGATTTCATTATAAGCTTCACTATGGTTGAGTAATTCAAATAAGGAGTTTTGACTAAAGGATACTACATATATTTTTCAGGCATGTATAGTAAATATGTATTTTAGGGTGAGCCGATTTAGCAATCGATGTTGTGCCATCGAATTTCGATAGCTTTTAGCATGAGGATAGCTTTGGCATCAAAAAAATTATTTTCGAGGCGCCCAAATTTCAATTTTTTGCAATTTTCTAATAAATGCAAGATTAGCGCCATCTTTCGGTGGCTTTTTGAAACAACTAATGAAGTTGTAAACAATATAACATTACAACCTTTCCAGAAAGGTATTACTTATGAAAATCGGATAAAAAATGTGGCAACTAGAGGTAAAAGTATATAAGTAAAATTATTTTCTGCTTGTTTTCATCAACATTATCATCATCATTTTATCATCATTATCATCATTTCATCATCAAGCAGAAAATAATTTTACTTATATGTGACGCGCAAAATAGAAAGGGACCTAAGGATAGAAAGGGACCTAAGGTCAGGAGAGCATGGGATCGGTCTCATTCGATGCTCAGATGTTGTCCACAAAAAAAAAATTGATTTTTTTACCCTTAGGTCCCTTTCTCTATGCGCTGTCACATATACATTTACCTCTAGTTGCCACAAATTTTTATTTAGAAAATTTTTAGATCAAAAATTAGTGCCATTTTTATAGTCGATTTAAAAATTGCATACTTAAAAGATATCTGAAGGAATAATCGATCTTACCCTAAGGGCCATTTTAGTTGTTAATTTGTTACATAAGAAGTATTTAAAACAAAAATCCATCTTAATTCTGGCCATAAAACTGGCCTTCAATTCTTTACAAAATAAATTCAACTTTTACAAAACATGTCGATATTGACAAATACATAAGAAACTATCGTTTTATAAAAATGCCAATTAAAAATTTTTTTTTGTCATATTTGTCAAATTTTATTTTTGTTTTTCATCACATTTATGACGCTTTTTATAAATATGACGGAGATTTTCCTTCGAGTGATACTACCAAGCCAGAAAAATACAAACGGGAAAGCGATGGCAAAGCACTTTAACAGGTGGTACAGGTACTGGCAAAAAGTGATTTCCCATTCCCAAAATGATAACATCATTAGACAAAAGGACCGGCTGTTCAAAAAGCGCCGGAAAAGCACTGGAAAAACAAAATTTTTGAACGTTGGCAAAACGCTGGCAAAACCAATAAATTGGTGGTCTGGAAATATATTTTCCAAAATAAAATTTAAAAAAGTTCATATGTATTTTTTTTGGTCCTGCCGTGATTTGAACCCAGGCCGACAGATTGGCCGACGATTGCTCTACCCACTGAGCTAACGAGACATATAATATTTGATAGCTAAACACATAAATGAGTGATAATCGCTGGACAACTACTGACTGTGCGAAAAAGCTAGCACTGGCAAACAGTTTTTTGGAACTAATATGCCAGCATTGGGAGAGCAAAACAAAAAAAAAAAGTTAAGACATTCGTTCCTTCCGCTTTCATTTTACAAAAAGTTTTGTAGTTTTTTTTTTGGTGTGGCCCACTATGATTTATGAAAAACCACAATATGGCCCTCGCGAACAAATCCGTGCCCACCCTTTTTTGCAAAATTAAATATTTCAAAAAATTTTGAAAACTGTTTTTTATTAATTTCATATCAGATCATTTTCACTGTTTGTAAACTAAATTTATTTTAAAATTTCAGATAAAAAATCGTGATATGTCTGGCGTAAAATATGGGATTTCTTGGTTCTTATATAACGGCTCCGGAATACTGTCGTCATATTTTATTGAAAATCATCATCCAAAGTATGAAAGCACTATACAGAAATGAGTTTAAATTAATTTTTGGTACTCGGAACCACTTTTCATTACCAATCTCGGGGAATAAGATTTATAGCCTTTGATCCTATATCGAAAATTCTCATCATATAAAATTAAGGTATAGGATGAAAGTGTCTTAAAAAGCAATTAAAAAATAATGAAAATAAATTTATTTTAGTGGAAAATTACTTGTTATACAATATTGTTGAGAAAAAAATTACTTATAAGTATTTTTTGGACAAAATTAGGAAATAAGAAGATAAACAAAAACTCTGAAGTAGAATGTTTGTATATGTCTGTTTGATCACTTCTGAAATTAAACATATAGAGACAATCTGACAATAAGAATATAAACAATAATACAATTTAATGGAAAATCACTGATGAAGCCTGTCCATAAAAAGGCAGAAACTAGATCTAGTCTGATTTGCAAATTTAATGTGTTTGAAAAAACAACAGTTTACTATAGATAAGTGAACTGTTTTTGAAAGTATTACAAAGATATACGACATGTGAGGTAAAGACATTAATGTAGACTATAGCGGCTAAACACAGGGCTTGAATATAAATTTCGGATGATATTGCAATTGTATTTCAGTTTTTTTGATAAAATTGGAATATCAGAGATTAATTTTAACACAATTCCCAATATTTTTGTACTATTTTAGATGACGATTTTGAATAAAATATGGCGATAATATTCCGAAGCCAGAACTTCTTAACTTTGAAATCCCATATTTTAAGCCCGATACATCACGATCCCATTTTTACTTGGGTTATTTTAGCTAAAAAAACATAGGCTTTATGTGAAAAATCTGACACTTATAAAAAATATTCATAAATAAAAAAAACATAAAGATTGTGATAAGTTGACGACTCATACCTAAAATTAGTAGAGTTATTTGACTCCTTTTATCACATAACATATATCAAATTCTGAATATATCGTCAGCAAAGGGTTGGTTACATATGACCATCAGCATCATCTTTTATAAGTTCAAACATTTTTAGAGTGACATACGGCTTAGTTTTCGAAAAATACATTCATTATCGCTAACATTATATACCACATACATATATATTACTCATACGCACCCATGCACAAATTTCCCAAATACAGTACAACTACATTTGTACCATATTCAATGTAAGTTTTCTCGAAAACGAAGCCGAACACATCTCCAATTTTTTTCTTACAAATAGAAAATTATCTGGAGATTTTTTTTTAAATATAAAAAAATAAAAAAGTAGGGTGTTTTTTGATAAATTGAGTTTTTCATAAAAACACAAAAATCCAAATTCAGAACTTGATCTGAAAATTAAATTTTTTTTTCATTCAGAAAATAGGACGTAAGAAGCTCTATAGATAATGTTTAGTTTTAGGCTCTTGACATATTTCAAAAAATTTTAACAAATTGTTAACTAAAAACGCCTTAAAATTTTTTCAACATTTGACCACGCCTATCCAGCCCACTTTGTAGAAAAGTAGAAAAACAATTACGGATACACAGTTGTATATACACCGAAAATTTTACATTGATACGACATATGTCTTACAGTAGCGGGGCAGTTGGTGTGGAATGCCTCATATTTTAATCAGTCATAAAATTTAATTATTTGATTGTTTCAATTAACCGTATACAATTTTTAGTAAATATTACTCGTTGAAAACATATCAATCTACGCAAAAAAGTGACATTTTCGTATTTTCCATCTCCTGCTTGAATGAAATTTACCATAACTAT
Source organism: Leucophora obtusa (assembly GCA_949987735.1). Lineage (NCBI taxonomy): Eukaryota > Metazoa > Arthropoda > Insecta > Diptera > Anthomyiidae > Leucophora > Leucophora obtusa. The sequence continues at coordinate 41,895,754 of OX465296.1, forward strand.
CGATATTAAAGGATCATTAATTTCCTATTCCAGACTGTTGTGGTTCCCCAAATATGACGTCATAAAAATTAGAAAAACGTTAAATTTTGCTTAAATTTAGTTAAAAAATTTACTATAACTTTTTGAATATACAATACAAGAGGAAAGAATGTAGCCTTTAACCCTTAAATGCATGGTGTAGCCATTTGGAAACATACCGGTTTTTTAATAAAAAAAAAACCCACTTGTTGCACAAAACTGCATTTTTGGGAATTAGCGGCCCCTTCTGTACATAGAGTTCCTATAGTTTAGCGCAAAATTTTTAAACAGTTAGAGTAAAAATCTTGGTTTTTCTCTGTATATTTGTGAAAAATCTAAAACACGGGTTTTCTTACAAAAAGTGTAATATTAAAATATATTTGTTTAAATATTTAAAGTGGTATTCTCGTAATAAAATTCATTTTGGCGACAATAAATGTATGTATAAATTATAGTTTATAGAATTTTTTTTTGTTTTTTTTTTTTTTTTTTTTTTATACACGTTAAAATAATCACAATTTAGCTATTTGGCAAAAAACCATATTTTTAAATAAAAATCACCTTTTTTTTAAATAAATTTTTTTTGTATTTTTCTTGAAATGTACACGCCTTTAGAAAATATATCATATATAAAAATGGTTAAAATCGAAGACATCGTGCATTTACGGGTTAAACTGATATGCATAACTGTTTTTCCATGAAAGGGTCAAAGGTAATTTTTGAGGTCTTGAATTCAAATACATGTATCTCGAATTTCGCATATTTTTAAATTCTAAAAAATATATATATTTTTAGAGTATCTTCACTTGCGATTCCCTTTTTTTATCATATTTTAATCTAGAGCATCCTGATCTAAATTACCAGAATATTGTTCTTTAAAATATTTTTAACTCAAAGCAATTTTTTTACACTGCTCCTATAGAAGAAATGTTAAAACATTTTGAAAAAATTTACCAATTTTGACACATCTTTTTATCTACTAAAAATAGGAGAAGGCACATAAAAAATCGGTCAACCTGAGAATTTTATTCTCTATGACATATATGGATTTTTCGTCTAAACAGGCATGTAAGTGGTGGGAGTCTTCCACTCCACTACACTGGAAACGGCTAAATTATTAAAATTTTTTTTTTTGTTTGAGCCCACTGTAATAAAATCTGAATTTATTATGATCACATACTTGTGATTATATACCTACATAAATTCTTTTATATCTACTTACAATACGAGTATGTTAATCATTAATTTTAAATTATTAAATAAATCCTATTTAAAGTTATTTTAATTCCGATCTGTTTTTATATTCTGACCAACTTCTATTGTGTGTTTTTTATGTTTGAAAAATATGCAGTAAAACAAAACAAACAGAAAAGTATTATAAAAAAAATATTATGTTGCACATGCCATTACAACATAATCTCTTGTCATGATAACATAAGCCAACACTTATCAATATTTAAGATCTGATTAACTATTGCCACTTACAGCATTGTATAGATAGATACTTCATAGATACACGTACTACTGGTTGTTGGTTAAATAACTAAATGAATGGAATGGATGGCATACTGCAGCAATAGCAAATAAATGGAAAATGTACATTGAGTAGACAAACACTAGCAACAATATACAATAATAAATATTAAGAGAAGAAAATCCATAACAACAAAAATTAATAACCAAACAAATGTTTAACGATTATAGTAGATGTAAAGTTAGGGTGACGACTAATTTTCTGAATTTTTTGCAGATGTGATTCTAGGGCAGATTCTAATAAAAATGTCAAGGTATGCAACTTCTTCACAATTAATCCTTAAATTTCAAAATATTGTTCCAAATCTTAAAAAAATATTTTATTTTTGTTAAATTTGTTAAATAGCTTTTGTCTTCAAGTAATTTCTTTTAAAGAGAAGCAACATTCTTCCTATTAATTAATGTGCCTAATGCTTTATTTAGTAATTGGATAGAGGACAGTTGGTGGCGAAAGATGAAGGGCAACACCATGATTGCGCCAGTTGTTAAATTTTAGAAGAGTTATTGCGCCCCCTCTAATGGAGAGATGGCGAACTTGTTGAAACTTTGTAGTTCATAGCCTTGTTATATTATTTTACTTGCAAATGTGTGGGTCTAAAGGCCAATATAATGGCACAGTATTTTTGTCGTTTTGCCACACACCATACAATATATTGTAGCACATTTGATACAAAAATTACCCGCAATATTTCTTGCAATATTTAATGTAAACACAGCCTAAAAATGTGCACAAACATAAACCGCGCAAATCTGCAATTCAACACATACACCAAAGTTGTGCCATAATATTGATAACGTATGGGCCGTTTAAGTGTTATAGGAACACCGAAGGAGGGCGTTGCGTTATGTATGAGGGATGGAAAACTCATACTAATTATTTTTATAAACTGAAAAATGTGCCACCCTAACTTGCATATCTCCTCATTCAGTATTATATCTATGAAGTAAAGTGTAAAGATGAATGAATGAATCTCAGTATGTATGGATATACTATAATATTAATGCATGTATGCATACACATGTCAAGTATTACATGTGTAAAAATTCTGTGTTCATTTTGTAAATTGTGTAAGTAAGTGTAGGTATATTGGTATAGAATGTTTTGATCTGGTATGTTTTAAAGACTTTTTCATTACATATTTTTACGTTTTTGTTTGAGTATGTTGGGGATTAATGTCAAAAAATTCAAGTAGCTGCCATAAATATTGCAACTGACAGATACCAAAAAAAAAAAATAAACATAAGAATGAACACGATACAATACTTGATTATTAATATACCATGTAGGAAAAAGGGTGGCAGCATAATGCACTTTAAATTTCTTAAACGTGAATCGCAAGGTCTCCCAAAACTACAATAATAATAAATTTCCTATAATTAAGTTTGATCGTTTTCTACACAGAAAAAATTATTAACCTTAAATAACTAATTAAATACTTTGCAGTTCACAAACACAACAAACACATATGCAATACTCCAGATATATAAACATTACATACACACACTTTTTTACAATTTCATATTATTTTTTTTTTTTTATTTTCAATTATTGTTTTAATTGATATTATTATTTATTTATTTATTTACTAATATCCTGCACAACGAGATTGTCTCTTATAATTAAAGTGCAGAAAAAAATTTAAACAAAAAGATCCACAGTGATTAAAATTTGGAATTAACAATTAAAAGTTAAAAAAAAAAAATTAAAAATATTGAAATTAAATTTATAACATTTACCCAGTGTAGAAAATCATTACCAGATATGTTATTACATTTCTTATTACCTTTATATGACGATGCCGCGAAAAATAATGAGTTATGGTTACACACCAGCATACGAAAAATCAAAAAATATATCGCTACCTATGGGCTTACCAGTACTGACAAAAATAATGAGTATAAAAATAGATTCAAAAAAATAAATTACATGAAATAAATATTTTTTATTGTATTTTTTTTAATAAAATTTGCTGGTGCGGGAATCGAACCAGGGTCTACAGATTTTGAAATAATGATAAAAATAAGTCATTATTAGTAACTCATTATTATATGTTTTAAAATAATGCACAAGGTAAGTGGGTGTCATTACTGGTAGTCCAAAAAATAATGATATATCATTACCGTTTCTACACTGGGTAGTTAAGATAATAGAAAAACAAAATAATTAAAAAAAAAAATACAAATAATATAAGGTACTTATGGATAAACAATAATAAAGAATTTCGATTACTGAAATAAAATATAAAGATTTTTAAGTAAATGAATGTTCTTTTTAGTTTGACTCTAGATCATAAATTAATATCACTTTATGTTTAAATTATTTTCAAATCAAAGAAAGATGATACAATGATGATGCTGGTCTTATCGAATTCTTTCAAATATATTTTTATTCTTTGTAATTTACTTGTAAAAATTGTATCATCTTTCTTTGATTTGAAAATAATTTAAACAGAAAGTGATATTAATTTATGATCTAGAGTCAAACTAAAAAGAACATTCATTTACTTAAAAATAAGAGATCAACTAAATATTCCTCCATTCACTATAAAGATTTTTCTTAAAATGCGCTGCATTGCTGGTTGTTTGTAGGGTATGTGGTAATGAGTTCCAAAGACCAATTGCATTTATATAAAATAGATGTTCTGAGACAACGGAATGATGCGTCGGAGGTATTAATCTTTTACCCCTTTCAAAACTTCCAAACCGAATTTTATAAAAAAGATATTTTGGATTCTCCGTAAAAATTATCCTATGAAGAAACAAAAGAACTCTTATCTTCATCAAATTTTCGAAAGACACGCCGAAGATACTATTTGAAAATTGTGATACATGGCTAAACCTCCTTAGACCGTATACATATCTCACAATGTTGTTGTATGCAACATTAAGACGACGTGTGCTATTAGCATCACATTTGGCAAATAGTTCGCAACCATATAATAGACCTGGCATAACGTAAGTCTTTGCAAGAAGCAATCTTACCTTCAACGGTGTAAAGGATTGTGTGGCCCACAGGGATCTTAGTTTGACATATGTTTGAGCGACTAAGAAGTTTATGTGATCAGACCATGTTAGGGTACTATTAAAAACTATGCCCAAGTTTTTGGCTACTGAAACAATTGAAATTCTCTGGTCGTTTATAAGTATATTGTTACCAATATCTGGTTTAATTGACCTTTTGTGAATCATAAGGGATTTTGACTTTTTAGGGTTTAAACAGAGACCATTTGCCATAGCACAGCGATGTATTTTACCTAAATCATAATTAAGTTTATCAATGTTCTCCCTAACGGATTGTACCGAGGAACTGAGATATAACTGTACATCATCAGCATACAAATGTACTTTACAGTGAGTGAGTTGCAGAGGAAGATCGTTGGCATATAAAGAAAATAGAAGCGGTCCCAGAATTGAACCCTGGGGCACACCTCTAGTAAGATGCAGAAGTTGGGACGATAAAGTATCAATACAAACTATTATTACTATTTGAAACGAAATTTGTTTTAGTTAATCGCATACAATTTTTCGTAGTTAATAGTATTATTTTAGTGATAGGTACAAAATCAATTAAAATTTTAATTGATATAATCAATTTCGTTGTTAAAATTCGTTTTTAGTTTTTTCTGTGTAACACACTTCAGTAGAACATTTCAAGCCTGGGAAATTTATAGCGATTTATAGCATCATTTTTAGTGGATAGGAGGGGGAGGGGGCAAAATATGTTACATATTTTTTTCTCACTTAAGGACTCTTAACAAGAATCTAAAGTCAAAATAAGGATAGATTCGCAAACAAAAAGTCGGTAGTGAAAGTGCTAAGTGATACTCGTACCTGTAGTGTGAAAACAAGTATAAAATCCAATATTTGATTTACCTTTATATGCACACAGAGAACGATTCGGTCAGGAAACCATCAAAACCACCAAAATTCTATTAAAAACACCTAATATTATTTCCAATTATCTAAAATTTATGGATATAATTAATATTGTGTGTTGAAAGAACATTTTCTATACTCACAACTGACTGAAGTGGTTTGTAAAACTAAAATCGGTATTCATAACCAATTACGAGAAAATATATTTTTTTTCGAAACAATTCCATAATCACAATCATATTAAAATTAACAAAATATATATAATTCCCAATTTTTCGGATGTTACAACTATACGTCAGTGGTAAAAAATAAATTCAAATATTAATTCCCAAACTTTTTTAATTCGGCAGTATTAACCAATTATTATTTGGACATAACAATAAATAACTATAAAAAAAAAATAAAAGATGACAAACAAATAATAAGAAAGCAAATTAAAAAAACAAAACAATAAAATATATTTTTCAGACACAACAGTGGACTATGATAGGTTAATATACATAATTATTATATATTTGTTTACTACAAGATAATTTATTCTTATGCACCATTTTCATGAGGAAAATTTAACAAAAATCAAATTCAAAGGCGAATTGTAACATCGGCTTTCAAAACTGCAAGTTCAGGTACAAATTTCAAAATAACTTTGATGCCAGCGAGAAATTTATATTCTAAAAAGGAATGCTATCCGAAAATCGATTTTTTGCAGTGAATAAAACGTAGAGATAGTTTTTGCAAAACAATGAGTAAAGGTAAAAAACCTAGATTTTTGTTTTTACTTGGGAAAATGTATTATTTTCTAGCCTCCGGTTTAGAGATTGTTTTCCGTTCAATTCCGAGAACTTTTTCTTTAGAAAAAACCTCAGTTTTTATTTAAACTTTATCTTATAGAAAAACTTTTAGATTCTGAGGACTTTTCACTCAAAATCTTTGGGTCTTTCTTTAGGAAAAGGTGCTCAAGATCTGAAGAGTTTTCCAGAGAAAAAAATTTTCAAAATTTAAGGATCTTCGTAATCCTAGGATTGGTTTTTACGGAAACATTCTTCGAATTTTAGGATTTTTTATAGCAAAAAGACCTCTGAATCTGAACGTTTTTTTACAGAAAAAATACCTCATGAGAATTTTTGTAATACTTGTTTATATTCATATGTTATTTATTATTTTATTTGGGAAATAACTTAAATTTTTAAATAACAAAAAACTAAAAATGGTTGGAAATGGTGTTTTATTTTATTTTCAAGTACAGTTGATCCCACCGAATGCCAAGTGAATTTGGTAGAGCCAACGTTTTCTTGTTCGAAAATATAGTAGTTATAACTACAAATATCGGCAGCTTCAACCGAATAATGTGATAGTACATGTGACTACCCAAATTCGTTTGGCAACAAATTCGGTTGCCACAACGGATCTGTTCTCTGTGTGTGGGCACTAGGTCTCAACAACAGGGAGCGGTTCTAACCGAAATCAATGTTTTTTGTCCTTGTACCGACATAAGCCGGTGTACCAAATTTCATCAAAATATATTAGAGCCATTTTTTTGGGACACTTTTATGGGAACTAGATTAAAGCATGTACCGACTTTAAATAAAATCAATGGGCTTCCTACCTGCGCTGATATAAGTTAGTGTACCAACTTTCATCAAAATCCCAGCGAAAGAAGAGATGCCGAAGCAGTAGAAAAAGCATTACAATTGATGATCTAGATGTACTTCCTTTTTAACATAAACACTAACGATTTTAACATTGAGTTGCCATAGGAGAGGAGCAGACCTGTATAAAAGTTTATTTGAAATATTTTTTTTTAAGTAACCACTTATTAATTTTTGTAAATTTGAAATAGCAGTATTGTTTTCTTTACTAAAATACGGACATAAGTAAGTAAGAAAATATTAACATTTCAGCTTTGAAATATTAATAATCTTTTATTTACTTCAAATAATTTTAAGTAAGTAATAATAATTTTTATTTATTTCAAATAATTTCAAGTAAGTAAATAAATTTTAATATTTCAAAGCTGAAATATAAATATTTTAAAATAAATGAAATAAAGTAAAATACTTAGCTACATTTTTGAAATATTGTGAAATATTTGAAATATTTGAAACACAGTTTGGTAAGTAATATAATGATAATGTTCATCATGTTAGGTATTTGAGTATCAGTTGTTTAATCATATTCTTGAGATATCGTTGTTATATTGATGTAGTACTTGCGTATCATTAGTTGATTGTTGTATATTTGGATTAATTGCGGTAGAAGATATAACGTTGTTTCGATATTTGTTTGTTTTATTTGAAGAAGTTGTTTCATGGGAAGATAATGTTTGATGAGTTGATTTTGCTTAAGACGAGTATGATGATGTTGCTTGAGTATTAGGGATATAACTTTTTGCAATTTTTGACAATATAATTTTTCCCCAGGCAAAATCAATGAGAGCATGGAAAAATATTATGAACTACGATTTTAATTTTTCACGATTGTTAAAATAGTTCCCGCACTAAACGCATTGATATTAATTTAAAACAGTATTATTTCACTCCAAATTAGTGAGTTTTTTTAATTTTCTTATGCAAACATCATAAAAATCATTTCCCACCATATTTACTTAGTTATTTTTTTTTTAACAAAAACAAAAAATTTTAAGTATTTTAGAAATCGTTTTCGGTGCGGGAGCTTTTTTTCCAAATTGATTTATAAAAAATATTTTTATTATTGTATCAGGACAATATTATTAAAAGAAAATAATTTCCTACTGGGTAATTTTTAAAATATTGGTGTGTCTAGCATATTTTTCGATATGCACCAACTAATTCTATGATACTCTAAAAAGTTAATCTCAGATTTTATGCAGAATTACGGAAACGGGTAGTTCTAATGAATTTACTATGGCTGACATGACACCTTTGGAACAAAATTCGGCACTGAAATCAGAGACTATTAATTATAGAGATAAAACATATGAACTTGTACACTCAAAATAATACGTCTGTTGGCTGGACAGAAAAATTTGTTACTTTAACAAAATTTGTTCCTTTTGTTTGGCTTAAAATAAAATTTGTTGATTGTAACACATTCCACTGTTAAATTTAGCAAATCTAAATTTAAGTAAAAAATTTATAAAACTACAGTTTTATCAGTAATTATACTGAGTCGTATATTTTATCCAAATTTTTATTAAAAATTTCCGAGGGTCCAAGGCCACGCCAGTAGAAATTTTCATCAATTTTGTTCTATCTCTCCATTTTAAAAATTCGGAAAGGAACGAAATAGCGCCATCTTTAAAACTTCGGATACATTGGTGGCGCCATCTACCGGGTAATAAGAGTAACATGGAAATATTATATTTTAACAATAAATTTTATAAAATTTAGCGAATAGGTTCTTAAAAATTAGTTTTAAATAATTTTGAAAATTAACACCCAAAATTAACAAAAGTACTGAGGATTTTTAGTATTGTGTTAAATGAAGATAACTAAAATCTTTGCTTAAATCACCCAGGAAAATATATTACAATCGGTAGCCAACCACACCCATTCTACAACTGGTTCCACTGCAACCGATTCCGTGGAACTGGTTCTGGAACCAGTTCCTGGGATCCTATATGGAAGGCGTGGGTGACGTAGAATCAGTTCCAGAACTAGTTCCAGAACTAATTCTAGAGCAACCGGTTGCACTTTGGAGCAATAGAAGGGGTTGCTTTTGGGACAATTTCAAACAAAAAGAATCGGTGTTAGAATCGACAGTAGAAGGGGTTGTGAATGGAACAGAAAAGTTTCCTGGGCAGTGTTTCAACTAAAAATTTGTTAAAAACCGGTTTGACAGATTTTTCTATTGACGTATTATTTTATGTGTATTACTGACCGATAGTAGGCGCTAAAAATTTAATATTACCTGAGCAACTATTTAGTATCAGAATTTCTGCAGGCAGAATACGTTAGTTGTTTAAGTACTATTTCAGTTTTGTTATTCTAAGTGAAAACAAAAATAACATTCATTTGTACAAGAAATGTAAATTTTAATTGCTTTTGTAAGTCATTAAAAAAACAAACAACATAAAATAATGAGAATTCGGGGAAGAATTTTATTCAGTATTGTAATTATGGTTTCTAAAAATAAACCACAACAAATATAAATATGTTAATAATTTTTGTTAGTTGTTTTGATTAATTTGTTGTTCATTTTATTTACAGTCAAAAACAAAAGTTGAATCTAATGAAATGTTAGTGGTCCTGTTTCCAAGTGAAATTTCATTTGTTTTTAAATTCATTTACAGTTTTTAAATTCATTTAAAAATTGTTGAAAACTGCGAAAAATAGAAACATGCGCTAAATACGTTCGAATAACAAAATTTTAGAGATTCTCTTTTGTTTGATTTTATTTTAAATGCAACGAAGAGCTTCAGTTTACTGAACAATGTGCCACCTAGTGATAACTATACTGAGAGAATTATCATCACTTTAGTAATGAATTTCTTCATAGTTTCAATGAAAATTGTCACTGGAACTCATTCATTGAAACTTTTCATAGAATATATGAAAAAGGTTTCATTAAAGTCAATGTTAATGAAAAGTTCAATAAATTAATGGACCACTCCTCCAATGAATAAATCATTCAGCCAATTAAGTGCTTCATAAAATCTATGAAGCAATTTCATTTATTATTATTTACCATGAAAGAATTATCCTTCATGGTATCAATGATATAATTTCGTAGATTTTTTTTTTGTAGAATCAATGAAAAATTTCATTATATGTGACGCGCAGAATAGAAAGGGAGCTAAGGGTTAAAAAAGTCTAAAAAAGGGCATGGGATCTGTCTCATTCGATGCTCAGATGTTGTCCACATCAAAAAAAAATTGATTTTTTTTCCCTTAGGTCCCTTTCTCTATGCGCTGTCCCATATATGGGTGAAATCAAAAAATGTGATAAATTTTTGGGCCAAATTTGTGAGAAGCAAAAAGTGTTAATATTTCGGTTTTTTCTTAATGGAGTCAGTAAGTTTAGTCATTATAAACTTAATTGCAAAAAATCTCTTCTACAAGTTGTCGCAATAACTTTTTTTGCACAATTTTAATTTTTTTTGTTGTAACGTAGTTTACATTTCTGCAAGCAAAAGATATAACAAAAAAAATTGCATACGAATTTTCTTCAATTTATTAGTTTTTCGTATTTGGGTTTTCAATTTGCTTTCCAATGATAGATAATTTGTGTTTATCAAATTGGCGGCTTCGCGAATAAAAATACAATTCATTCCGCGAAAAAAATTTTTTTTTTTTAGTTTTGTATTTTTGGTCCTTTTAAATGCTTTTCAAAAATATAAAATTTTTTAAAATCCAAACAGCGGTTGCACAGTTACAAAATAATATATTAAAAACATAACATTTCGCGATCAAAAAATTCTTAAATTGTGTGAAACAAATTTAATTTGTCAAACTAATGTCAGTAATGACTCGAAATATCAATTCAAAACCAATGAAATGAAAAATCAATGGTTTTTCGCTCCAGCAGCTTAGGGTAAAAAACTGATAACTTTTTTTGATTTGACGCAAAATTACTAGTTGAATCGTCTTTTGACGCATAAATATTAGTTGAATCACCTCTATTTATGGTTATTTTAAAATATTTTAAACATTTATCTACATTTATTTGAAAGAAACCTGATGCAAACAATTGTGGTTACGGAGTTTACAGTTATGGAGTTTACATTTGGTTACTTTTTTCGTTTTCTTTCAGAAACGCTTTGTCAGAATTTTTTTTCCGAAACAAAATCGCACGATGCCTACAAGGTGAATCCAAATATGACATTGTTTTTCTTACTCGTTAAAGAGTTTGGTGTAAAAATTAGGAACGGAGTTTACAACATTTTTTCAAATCTTATTAAAGACATCCTTTTTCATCTCGAGAATGTTACATGCTGCAGAAAAGCTTCGAGTCTGTTATACTGGATGATTACTTACAGTCCAACTATCATTTGAGTATAAATAACATTATACTTTTCGCAATATAAATAATAGATAACTCCAAAATTCTGGTATATGCATTTTTATCAAAAATTATGACGAAAAATTGTTACAGAATTGAAGTCGTAATAGCTAAGATATACGAAAAAGTTTGCAAAATGTATTAATTTTTATTAAAAACGGCACTTTTCCTCTTCATAAAAATTCTTACAGTTAGTGTTTAGCTTTATTGGTTATTAAAATATAAGCTATTAAAGTTAAAAAACCTTATGAGTTACTTGTTACGGAGTTTTCATTTGGCCTATAAAATTGGTCACAAATTTCATGTATTAACCAAAAATTGGTCGGATTGTTATAAATTTTGTAAAACTGGTGACAATGCGCTGATATATATCGCAATATATAACTCAAATGTAATGCATGCATTAGAAATTAGCTGGTTACACGGTTTTTATCACATTTTTTGATATCACCCATATATAATATTTAATTTATATTATGAAATTTTTCACAACTGTTCTTTACAAAATTTCATAATTTCATTAAAAAAAATTCATTGAATTTCATAAATTAGATTTTCATAAATTTAATGAAAATGTTCTTTATATTGTATATGAAATTGTTTAATAGTATTTACTCTTTTATTTTTTTCATATAGTTGCTTGTTGTCGTTGCTAAGCTGGAGAGGATAAACAAAAAAGTATTTAGCAAATGAAAAAATCGTAATAAAGTTGTAGCATATTTTACGGATGTACAAAATATATCTAATGTAAGAATTCATTAAATTAAAAAGATCCATAAAATTCTATAATAAGCTTAATTTAATTAATGAAATTCCTTATTAATATTTCGAAAAAACTAAAACGATTTATAAAAAAAATTTCATAGTTCAAAATTAGTAATAAAAATTTAATAAAAAAAAAATAAATAAAAATTATAAAAGATAATCCTCTAAGTATGGAAAGTAATGCACATCACTAAAACTCGGCCTTATGGTTACATAAAACTATTGGCCCTTACTATAAAAGAGTATTTTAAATTTAAAGTCGACTTTATTTTTAATCATACGGTTTTGTTCATTTTATATATGAAAACCCTACAAAACTATTTATACTTTCAAAGATTTTGATGGCTTTAAAATAAATCAGAATGCTCCAAAAATAAACCAAGTCATGGCATACTGTCATCCAATATTTTAACTAAAGTCGACATTTGAAAAATTTAGATGGTAAGGGCGATTGTATTTGAGAATTAAATATTTAATATAAAATTATAATTGTATACAAATTTTAACAATTAATTAAATGACGATATTTTATGTTTTTTTTTTTAATTTTTAAAATTTCCTAATTTTTTTATACTTAGCGTGTTTTTAAATCACCTGGATTTAGAATTTTTTATACAAAAAATGGATTTATTAAATCCAAAAAAAAGCTGGATGTAATAAATCCACAATAAAACCACAAATATATGAAACAGCCTATTAATTTAATGTCAGAAAAAAATACAAATAAAAATTAAAAGAGAAACAAAAAAAAAATGAAAAACTAACAAATAAAAGGTTTTTCTTAATTTTTTTTTTTATGAAATATGTTTAGAAAAAAAAAACTACACCTCACCAAATACATATTTTTCATCTTGGACATGGAGAAATAGCTCAAATAGAAATGGCAATTTTTCACTCTACAGTAAGTAATTTAATTAAATCCAATTAGTGAATATTAAATATTGCAATGGAATTTTTCAATTGTGTAAAAATATAAATTGAAGTGATAAAACTGAAAAGGCAGACTGTTTATTGCTGTTTTATGTAAAATATAATTATAAATTAAAAGTTAAAGTAGAATCCTCCATTCGGTATTAAAAATTAGGGTGAAAGAAGTGTCGGACAGAAAATTTTTTTAAAATAGGAAAAATCTAACCCCATCTGTTGAGCTCTTTCAGAAATACTTTTTGGATTTATTAAATCCAAGTGATTAGAAAAAACGGCTACTATTACAAAAACATCAAAGAAATTCAAATTTTAAAACCAAAATCTGTTTGTAGCTCTTGATTTTAAAAAACAAAAATTTCTTTTGTAAAATTCGATCGTTATGACTCACTTTTAAGTCGAATGTGACAATGTTGTAAATACCCTACGGGGAAAGGGACCGGTCGTTGATCGGTCTTTTTGTTTGAAAGAGACATATCACTTTAACATGGCGTTGTCATTGGAAATGACCAATTGCCACAGTTTAGACACCTGGTGACAGTAAGGTGTTGTGTCTAAAAATAGCTTTTCAAATAAACTAATAAAAAATTAAGAATCAAAAATAATCTACTTAGCGTCGAAGTAGGGCTCGATAACACAACTTCCTGCTTGTAAGGCAAACGCTCTACCATCTGAGCTAATGTTGCTTATGCGTGATGGCTGGCTGATGGTAAAGTTATATATTTTTCGTTTCTGTTCAAATAAAAAAGAAAAAGAAAAAACAAACACTACAAGCAAATAAAAAAAATGGGAAAGAAAAAAATAGAAAAGAAAACAACACTAACACACACACAAATATAGTGGAAGTGCCTTCAGTATGCCCCCGAATGACCGGTGACGGAATAGGTCCTTTAATGGCAGTTGATTCCATTTTTGCGTTAAATTAAATAATAAATTAAATTAAAAAATCAATTAAAAATTAGAAAATTACCTCAAAAACTCTGATAATATATAAATAAAAATTTTAAAAATTGCCCTATAGTTGAAAAGAAAATTAAATGAAATACCAATTGTTAAAACTAAAACAGCTTTAAAATTATAAAACGTTGAAAATACAAAACTTAAAATTTTTTAGCAAAAAATTATAAAAATTTAAAATAAGAGCTAAAATAAGCAAATCGTGAAAAAATAAAGTTAAAAATAAATAAAAGAGTAAAATAAATAAAAATATATTTTAAAAAATATGCCGCGAATTTTATTTTTTATTTCGGTATCGGTCAAGTTTTTTAAAAGCAACAGTGAAAGTAACGAATCAGAAAATACTTAGAAAATTAATTCATTCTCTTTGGTTAATATTTTTACTAATTTAGTAATATGCCTGGTCACGGGATAGGTCCTTGGAGGGCAATTGACTCCTCATTCCTCGTAGGGTAGTAACCAACATCAAAAATGCTTATATGTCAGAATTATACAACCCTAGAAACCCTGTATTAAATGAATACTATATGTTTGTAAAAGAAAATACAAAAAAAAAAAAAATAAAAATAAATTGAAATTCTGTAATTTATGTTAAGATTTGAACTTAATAGATTTTTTTAAACACACATATTTGATATATAATTTAGGTTTATTTGAAAAATAAACACTGTTTTTTCAGTTCTCTTATTTTATCATAATATAAAATTGACTTCAGAGTGTTAAATTTGTTTTAATTGAATTATATTGTGAAGGCAAGGAATGATTTAGTTCTTGTATTCTTTTTTTTAGTACTTTCTAATCCGAAATGCGTGTTTATAATAATCGGAAGTTAAGTTTTTTATATTTTAAGAATTTGGATAATAATTAAAAAAAAAGTGATGTCTAAGTATACATCTGTCAATCTTTCTTATTCAAAAGAAAATAAAGGGGCAATGGAAAATATTGTAGTATATAATTTTATCAGTTTCAATATTTTTTTTAATGTTTTGACAATTTTGGTAATTTATTTAAGGCACTTTTAAAGAGACAGTAATTTTTATACAATTTTTTTATATACCTTTCGGAAAAAATTTGTAATTCTGGTTAAACTTTGGGGAAAAAATACATACTGATATTTGAAGAACGCTTTTATAAAATAAATCGTTCTATTTTTTTACTACACTAGATTTATTTGCATGAATTTTTTTCCAAAGGATATCATACATTCCAATAAAGCCCTAAAAAATAAAAGCCCTTTTCTAACAAATATGAATAGTTTCGAAAGCCAATAAAAAGATTAAAATTTTTGCAAATTCTTGTTAGTTTTTTTACAATCCTTTAAACAAAAATTGTTCTGTTTAACCATAAAACTTCTAGTTTAATAAAAAAAAATGTAAAAATTCAAAATCGTTGTAAAACTATATTGTACGTATGTATGTAGGAACTTTGTTTTAGCATTAACACAAGGAATTCAACAAACAAAAACATGAGCATATTTAAACAAAGCACTAACAAAAGATTTGTTGCATATAAAGCTTTTTATCCTTTATTTTTTTCTAAAAAAGAAAACATAAAAAAGTTTATTGGATATTGCTGCGAAAATTCTACAAATTTGAGCCATAGAGCGGGGTGAAACATAAAAAAAATAAAGACCGACAAGTCAATAGTGCAAAGAATATATTTTCGATACTCTTCAATACTTTTAATTTAAAAAAATAAAAAAAAAATTTCGGCCTTGTAACGACAGAAGTCGCACCGCTCGTTTCAGTCTACACACCTTGCGAATTTTTCAGGCTACAACTACTAAATTATAACGAACTCAGCTGCCAAAAAGGGTATAAAAGGCAGCACATCAATGAAATCTGGATCAGTGGCTGGCAGCCGCCAACGCGTGCACAACTAACAAGGTACATTTCACTAATTATCCTTTCTATTCTAGCTCTTGAAGACACATCCTGCCTGTATCTTTGAGGTCCTGCCCATATCCTGCGAGGTCCTGCACATATCCTTCGAGGTCCTGCAAAGATCCTTTGAGGTCCTGCGAAGATACTTTGAGGTCCTGCCACATCCTTCGAGGTCCTGCGAAGATCCTTTGAGGTCCTGCACACATCCTTCGAGGTCCTGCGAAGATCCTTTGAGGTCCTGCGAAGATCCTTTGAGGTCCTGCGAAGATCCTTTGAGGTCCTACCACATCCTTCGAGGTCCTGCGAAGATCCTTTGAGGTCATGCCACATCCTTCGAGGTCCTTCGCAGCGTCGACTGTGTGCCGAGCGTTGGTCACCTCTTTTTCTGCGTCGAGTGTGTGTCGAGCGTGTGTGCCGAGCGTTGGTCACCTCCTTTCTCAGCGTCGAGTGTATGTCGAGCGTTGGTCACCTCCCGATAGAACCCGACCAACAGACCCCGTGAGCGAAACTAGGTTGTCATTCACCCTCTGAGGTCTTTCTATTCTTTTCGTCCCGTTAGTCCTAAGTGTTTTGTTTGTTGATATAAGCCAATAAATTTAATTTTATAACGTTTAAGACCACGCCTTTCACTCTCTGTCACCAGATCAAACAATTTTCTGTGACGATCCCTACCCCCGCGAGCTCACCCCAGCTAACGGAGGAAACTCGTCGTTACAGCCTTCAGTCATAAGTTATGATATGAGCAAGATTATTTAAGTTCGGGATCAATAGCTTTTCGTTAATATCAGGCTTGGCAACTAGGGATGCCAATCCCGAATTTCGGAGTCCCGAAATGCCGGGATTATTCGATAAAAACGAGTCCCGAATCCCGCGATTCTTAAGCTCGAATCCCGGGATTTTTGCAATTGCAAAAATATGTGATAATTTTTCCAAAATTGTAACCCTGCTGATATTTTTAAACCGTTTTTGTTAAATATAATTTTATATAAATCTATATTGTGCAGTATTTCTTTTTATATTTCGGAAATCATCGATTAAAATTCAGAAAAAAGTTGTATTTCAGAATTTTTAATTCGAATTTCTGCATTATATGTGGAAGAGAATTAAAAAATTCTGAAACTAATTTAAAATTTTAAAATTTAATTGCCAATCTTAAATTAAAATAATATAAGAATAGTGAATATAAAATTATTATAAACAAAAATAGCACACAACATATCGACGGAGTTAAATTCTTAATTCTTGAGTTTTTTAAATTTTTTCGTTCTTTCAAAATCAACAGGAGTAAACGAGAAAAACTTATGAAACAGTTACATTTTACAGTGCTCATGCACAATAATTTGAAAACTTTACAACTTGTTTATAAAATTAAATTTGTATGAAAAATTTGTTTTATAAGTCACTTATAAATTTTAAAAGTGTTTATGCATATGACCCTATATTTCTTTTACATAAATTTGAAATTTCTACACAATTTTTTAAACAAAAAAATTCGCAAAATGGCAAAAAATCACGAAATCCCGCAAAAGTTCGGCATCCCGTTTTTTCATTTTGAAATCCCGAATCCCAATCCCTATTGGCAACCGATTCATAAAGTTAGTGATAGTAGATTAACTTATTATTATTTCGTTGAAGTATTTTAAGTTATTTTAGGTTTAACGGCATTTAAAACTATTTCGTTTGCTTATTTTAAAGATAACAGTATTTTAAGTTCTTTCGTTAGAAAATATTTCAGGGTTAACGGTAGTCATTTTAAAGGGTTTTAAACATGAAAGGGAAAGGCTTGCTCGCTCATTTATTAAAGCGTGCCAAAAGAAATTAGCTCACCCTTGTGTAAAATGCTAAGTAGCCAACAAAATATAGCTTCCTTGCTTTTTTAAGAAAAGCGAGCTCAATGAGTACGCTCTAAAAAATAGAAAAAGCTTCATAGTAAACAAAATGCTCTTTTTGAAAAATTTCCCTAAAGATTTCAAAATTCTTTTCAGGATTTCTGCATAAATTCCGAACAATTTTATTTACGTTACGAAAATGAAATACAATTTTTTAATGTTCATTTACTGAAAGAAGTTTATGTGTCAATTCATCAAAGTATTTTTAAT
Source organism: Leucophora obtusa (assembly GCA_949987735.1). Classification (NCBI taxonomy): domain Eukaryota; kingdom Metazoa; phylum Arthropoda; class Insecta; order Diptera; family Anthomyiidae; genus Leucophora; species Leucophora obtusa. The sequence continues at coordinate 41,913,790 of OX465296.1, forward strand.
TTTTAAATTTTCCCTATATGAAGAAATGGATGTGTATACCATAACCGAGAATCGAACCGGCGACCCTCTACACAGGGTATAACTCGTAGCATCATCTCTTAACAAGATAGACCACGGACAGCACTGAGGCGAGTGTGGCTAATTGAAGTTTTATCAATCACAGCCTCCACAATATATGTTTTGTTATCAGAAGAGCCAGAATTAACTAATATTTACATGAGCAATTTATTTCCCAATAATAATGTTTTCTCTTTTTGATCCTATAAGAGAGAACAATAGGATTAAAAAGAGGAAACATTCTAATTGAGAAATAAATTGCTCATGAATTAGTTACGAGTAATTCTGGCTATTTTGATTACAAAGCATACACACACGAGTCTTTGGGTGAGACAACACTTCCGCAGTCTGGTGTATCTCTTGTGTCTTTTAAATTTTTCAAAAAAAAAATATTTGTTCTTCTTCCTCTTAAAAACTTAAAAGATATTTATTTTTTTACAATTTTTCTTGGCTACGTCCAACTCTTTTTAAAGCTTATATTTTTCTAATTTCGACCCACTCTAACGAACACTTATAGTTCCTGTAACATTTGTAGCTTTTATGTTTTTTCTAATGGTTATAACACGATGATTTTTATATGGGAACATTTAATAAATATTTAAATATACAATAAAACCAAGTTAAGATGAACTTTACTTTGCTATAAACTGTAACAATTTGTGGGATTATTTTAGAAAACGCAAACGAAAGTTTATTGCGTCGATTTCTTCCACCGATGGCCCGCTAGCGACAGTTTAAATATCGAAATATATAAATTGCATTTTTTCTCTTTTAATAAATTTGATTAACCTTTTTGTAGGGTATGTTTCACTACAAAATTTCATATTCCTTGCTTAAAGCGTTTCCTCTCCGTAAAAATACCCAAATATATATAATCCTGCCTCAGTGGATATATGTCTATGTTAAAGGTAGTCACTTACGAAATTTCAAGTAACAAACTCGAACGGTTTTCGTCCAATTATCTACTATTTCAATTTCACTCTTTCCCCATTCCATTTTGTTTAACAATTTTAGTGTTCCAATGCAACTCGTTCCCAGATTCCATTTCGTACACCATTCCATTGCATTACGTACCCATTATCTGTTGTTCCAATTGCTCTCGTACCCTGTTTTATTCCATTTCATACCAACTTTCTTGTGTTTCAATATCAGTCGTTCCTCTTTCCATTCCATTTTTTTGCACTTGCTTCTTTCCATTGCTTTTTTAACCGTAGTGTTTCAATTCCACTCGCTCCCCATACCATGCTATCTCGCTCCCCATACCATTTTGTTCCATATTCCATTTCGTTAACTCTTCGACTTATTTACATTGTCTATTTTTTGAATCCACTCGTTCCCCGTTCATTTACATTTCGTTCCACTGCGTAGTGTTTCAATTTCACTCGTTTCCCATTTGTTTCTTAATTTTAGTGTCCCAAATACAACCGTTCCTTAAATATTAAGTTTCTAGTCAAATAGGCAGGTATTAATGGGGGCAATTTTCCCCTATTTAACCCCAATTTTTAACACGTTCTTGTCCAAAGTACCAAAAAAGTATCTTATCTATAATTTAGCCCATACTCCAAGGATTTCAGCTTCCTATTTCCAGCAGTCTTTTCAGGTTGTCTAGGGGAGACTTTTTCCCGGTGGGAATTAAAAAAAATGCAATCTTAGCGGACGTCTACGTCGGAGTTTGGACAGGCCGTTAAGGGCCACTTTCCCTTTTTGAGCCCCCATTTTATAACGTCCATGTCTAAATTTCCTAATAAGTTAGCCCATATCCCAGGCGTACATATTTTAAATTCCAGATTTCTAACCAAAGGTGTTTTGACAGGCCATCAAGGGGAGACTTTTCTTCTTTTCTCCCCTCCCTGTAGGAATATACATAAATTCCATCTTTGCGGCTATCTAAAATAGAGGAGAAACCTTCGTACCAAATTTTAACTTCGTTGCCTCAGCGGTTTGGGCATGCCATTATTGGTGATTATTCCCCTTTCGACCGCCATTTTCACCATGTTTTTGTCCCTTGTCGGTGAGTTAGCCCTACTTAGAAAATACATATTTAAAATTTTAGGTTTCTAGCCAAAAGGGTTTGTGCAGGCCGTCAAAATTATTGCCTCAAATTTCCAAAAATCCCGTCTTAGCGGGCGTCCAAACAGTAAGAGGAACTTACATACCGAATTTCAGCTACCAAGATCCAGCAGTTTGGGCAGGATGTCAAGGGGGAGACATACCCCTTTTGACCCCTCCCTGTAGGGATTTCCAAAATCCAGTCTTAATGGATGTCTACGACAGAGGAGAACATTTAAACTAAATTTTAACTTCCTAATTCCCTGTCCAAAAGTCCAAAAATAACATTCCAGATAAGTCAGCCGATACTCCAGGGAAAAAATATTTAAGTTTTCAGGTTTCTTTTTCAGGAGACTTTTCTTCATTTTGTTCGTTCCTGTAGTAATTTCCAAAAAAAAACCCATCTTAGCGGACGTCTACACCAGAGGAGGAACCTACATACCAAATTTCAACTTCCTAGCTTCAGCGGTTTGGGCTGGGCGATGTTGAGTCAGTCAGTCACGTTATTTTATATTGTCGGAAAATGTTACACTTTTACCAGGCTCTAAGAAATATGCACTAAGGAAATATGTTAATAATTTTTTTTTGCAATCTTAACACTTTTTAATTTCTTTTTTTTTATTTAAACATCCCAGTGTAGAAACGGTGATGACATATCATTATTTTTTGGACAACCAGTAATGATACCCACTTACTTTCTGCATTATTTCAACACATATAATAATGAGTTACTGATAATGACTTATTTTCATCATTATTTCAAATAGAAAATAATTTTCTAGATTTTTTTGAAAATTTTTTTAAATCTATTTTTAGACTCAATATTTTTTAAACACTGGTAAGGGTATATGTAACCACATATTTTTCGATTTTTTGTATTTTGGCGAGTAAGCTTACTTGTGTGCAGCAAGTCAATTATGTTTTTATCTATTAAATATTACATGTCGATATAGCTTAGATGGTAGAGCTATTGACTGGCAATCTGTAGATCCAGGTTCGATTCCCGCACCAGCAATTTTTATTAAAGAAAAAACAATAAAAAATATTTTTTTTTATATAATTTATTTTTTTTGAAAATTAATTTTTAGACTCATTATTTTTGTCAGTACTGGTAAGCACATAGGTAACGATATATTTTTTGATTTTTCGTATGCTGGTGTTTAACCATAACTCATTATTTTTCGCGACATCGCCATATAAAGGTAATAAGAAATGTAATAACAAAATTAACCATTACCATTACCAAGTATGTAGTTACGTAACCACATATCTGGTAATGATTTTCTACACTGGGATTTTCTTATAATATAATTTTGTCGTGAAAGGATTTTAATTAATTAATTTCGTGAATTTGTTTAAAAAAAAATTATTAATATTTAACAGGACTCTCAACAACTGTTAAATTTCTTCAAATCTCCGCCAGACCCAGCAAGAGTGAGAATTTTTTAGTTCTTTTTGAGGGGTTTGTAGAACGGTCGCACAGTGCTTTGATCCCGTATAGAAGCAGTGGAGACACAGTTTTGAAATTTGGTACACTGACATAGAACCTCTTAGTTAAGAAAAATTTTAGTTTTTGGAAATATCGGGCCAAGGATACTCCCACCCCCCATAAGTCCTGAAATTTAAAAATATAATATTAGCTACATAAATGGACATAAAATTACAAAAATTATCCATTGCGATACACATAAAACTGGAAACGTTTGTGTAAATTTTTATCAAAATAGAAGCAATCCTCAAAATCCTTCCATATATCCTTTATCTTAATATCTTTATAAAACCTGCAAAAATTAATATAAGGTCAAGCCATATTTGTACCAAATTTGGCTAAAGTCGATTTATTAATAAAAAAAATACTTTTCCTAAAAAATTAAATAGGATTAAAATCGGAAACCATGTGAATCCTCCATTTTAGGTATAGCTATACCGTATAGGGTATGTTCAGCGAACTAGATTACTACGAGGAATATTTTTGTGGAACATTTTAATCTTGTAACTCTTCAATTAAAGAGACTTTGTTGGCCCCATTTTAAAACGGACAAAAACGAGCCGTAAGTTGCAGAGTTAGAGGGTTAAAATGTTTCGCAAAAATATTTGTCATGAAACTCTACTATAAGTGTAATAAGCAAAAACTTAAAATGTGTTTAAGGGTTAATTTCGTAGTTATTCAGAATTGGCGCTCAAATGTCCCACAAACCTGGATTTTAGGGAGAAACCATGGGAATCTTCCATTTTAGGTATAGAATCTGTTCAGCGAACTTATGTAGAACACTACGAGGAACATTTTTGTGCAACATTTTAACCCTCTAACTCTTCAACTTACGGGTCTTTTTTGTCCCTTTTTAAAAAGGGCCCAAAAATTTCCCTTTCATAGAAAAGTAAAAGGGTTAGAATGTTCTACAAAAATGTTCTTTGAAATGTTTTTGCTTCCAAAGTTCAAAGATAGATTTTTTTTATCAGCTGGTAATTTAATTACAAATGAAATTATTACGTGAATGAGATATTAAAAAAAGTATTTAAAAAACATTTTTTTTGATTCACATAAAAAAATTGGATATTTTTTTAAAATAACTAAATAATAAAATTAATAATAGTTAATTAAATAACTAAAGGTCTATTCCTAACTAAAAAAAATAATAATATGAAAATCAATTAACATAATTTTTTTTTATAATATCAAACTTTGGTAATTTTTAGGATTTTAACCAAAAATTAGGTATATTTAAGAATTTATTAATGGAACAGATATGTGTTTTTGCCAAAGTTTATACTTTTTTTTAATAATATTCGGCGCTGTTCTAAGTTCCGTATCCACATAAAAAATTCTAAAGTGAAACATTCCGAATTTTTTTTCTGTTCTGTGATCTACATCCGAATTATTTTTCTCGTTTTATTTTGTGTAGAGAAAGCTTAGTGAAAGTAAAACGAATATATAAATTTTTTGAAACAATTATTATATAAAAATTTATCTTAGAATGTGTTTAAAAATTCAAAAATTTGTTCGAAACAGCAAATTTCCACTCTAATTAAAATTTTTTGGAAGTCAGAACAGGGGTGATTACATTAATTTTTCGAAGAAAAAATTATACAATTTTATTAAAATCTACGAAAGTTGGAAACTTTCTCGTAATCCATAAAAGATGAAATTACAAAAATACATTTTTTGACACTGGGAAATTTTTTTTCATAGCCAAATTAAGAAATTGGTTCTTTTCTTTATTTTTGTTATACAAAATTATAACAGAATGACAAAAAATTTAAAAATTTTAAAATCAATTAACATATTTTTTTTTTAAATTTCCATTTAACTTTTGACATTTTTTAGGATCCCAGCAAAAATATTGTAAAAATTCAAAGATTAATTTGATATGTTAATTGCAGATTTTTTTACAATTTTATTATCTTTTATTGATTCGAATCAGGGACCATTCAGGGACTTAACAGTTATAACTTTTATTCAAAAAAGTGATTGTTTTACAATTATTTCTTGTTTGAGTATTTTTAATTTTCTGTTTATTTGCTCTGTTTGATTTTTATTTTTAATTCAAAGAAAAACAATTCAAACACGATTTTTATTTTTTCAAAAATAATAAAAGTTATTTTGTGATTTTTTTTCTTTATCAAAAAATAACAATTAAGAATATAAATCAAAAGCCATAGAACCAATGACTTCACCAATTATAATATCCTGATGATGTCAACTAGTGTTAATAAAAGCTTGAACAGTGATTTAAAGTGAGTAAATATGTATATTCCATCACCTTCCGGCATTCAATTTAGGTCAATTTTTAATTTTTATTTTATTATCAAATAAAAAAGTTAGTGCTTAATTTTTTCAAAAAAATCATTCTGTAACTTTTATAAAAAGTTTTAAAATAAAAATCAAAAAACAACAGAAATTTATAGAGTAAAATATAAAAATTGAAAAAATTAAAATCTTTGCCAAACTTTGTGATTTTTCTGTGCAATATGATTTAGAAAATATAGTGCATTATTGAAATATTATAATGAAATAAATTTGGGTGGTGACTTTTTTAGAAATATAACAGTTATTTTGGGTCTCTGATTCGAATATATTCAAATATTTAAGAAAAGAAAAACTTTAAAGATACCTCTAAAAATGAATTTTACCAATTTTTTTGTAAGATACAAAAAATTCATCTTTTTTTCATTATGTTCTTTGTTAAAAATTTAGCGACCTCTAGTGTAGACAGAATGAGTTATACCAGAAAGGATAATATTTACAGGATTAAGTAATTTTAGTATATAAAAAAAAATATTTTCGTCGAAATCAGAGACACAATTTTTGTTTTTTTTATTTTTGTCTATGGGACAAAGCACTGTGGGGCGTAGGCCTCAAATCTATCGATTGGGTTTATAGTTCTACTTGCGAATCGTTCAACAATTGTATAACAACCCAGTGTAGAAAATCATTACCAGATATGTGGTTACGTAACTACATACTTGGTAATGGTAACTAGTTGGTTTTGTTATTACATTTCTTATTACCTTTATATGGCGATGTCGCGAAAAAAAATGAGTTATGGTTACACACCAGCATACGAAAAATCAAAAAATATATCGTTACCTATGTGCTTACCAGTACTGATAAAAATAATGAGTCTAAAAATAGATTTTCAAAAAAATAAATTATATAAAAAAAAATATTTTTTATTGTATTTTTTTTTTAAATAAAATTTCCTGGTGCGGGAATCGAACCTGGGTCTACAGATTGCCAGTCAATAGCTCTACCATCTGAGCTATATCGACATGTTATATTTAATAGATAAAAACATAATTGACCTGCTGCACACAAGTAAGCTTACTCGCCAACATACAAAAAATCAAAAAATATGTGGTTACATATATCCTTACCAGTGTTTAAAAAATATTGAGTCTAAAAATAGATTTCAAAAAATTAAAAAAAAAATCTAGAAAATTATTTTTTATTTGCTAATGATAAAAATAAGTCATTATCAGTAACTCATTACTATATGTTTTAAAATAATGCAGAAGGTAAGTGGGTGTCATTACTGGTAATCCAAAAAATAATGATATGTCATTACCGTTTCTAGCCTTTAAAACACAATATTGTAAAAGTATAACCAGGAGGAACAGTCTCAAATTTATTTATTCCATCAATAAATTTAACAAGTGTCATAGGTAAGAACCATTGCAAAATTACCAATTTTTCAGGAGAAAAGTACACTCAAAAAAATAAGTTAGTAGAAAAATTAGTAAAACGTCTTGTATATCAAGTGTACTAGTTTTCAGCAATTTTTTTTGCTGAAATTCCGTTTTCAGCAAAAATTTTAGTTATAAACAACTCTACACATATTCTATATTTAAATTTTCAGCAAATAAATTAACTAAAGTAAAATTTCGCTACAAGTTTTTTGACTTTTTTTCAGTCTACTAATATTCAGCAAAAAGTTTAGTGATTTTAGCAAGGATTTTTTTCATTTGCAGTCGACTAAATGTTAGCAAAACTTTTGCTGAATATTACAATTTTTTTGGTAAAAATCAGCTCGCTGATTTTCAGCAAACCTTTTGCTGAAATTACCAACTTTTTTGCAAACACGCTCCTGACTAAAAATTTGCTGACACAGCAACATTTTTTGCTGACTTTACTGACTTTTTTTATTGAGTGTAGGCTTATGTTTTAAATGTCTATACGTAGTTGTAGTTATATTATTTTATTTTTGCATTTTCTTAGTTTGAACCAAAAATTTCAGCCCTGAAACGTGTGCCTTAAAAAGTAATTAATTTAAAAGATATTATTGAGTAAAGTGTTTGTAACAGTCGTCTTGATAATCGCGAAATAATTGGAACTGAGTTCATCGTAAACGGGTTCTATTGTAGATACTGTAAGCTTTAAAAAACATTCCTTTTTATTTTAATTCCGAAAATTGTTATTATGAAGAAATTATACAACTACAACTTGAAATTGTGTAAAAGTCGTATGTAGTTTACATTAGTAGTAAGAATATTTAAGCTTTTCAGAGACAAATTTTCAATTTGCATTAAAACAAGACATTTAGTTCTCATTCGCTGTGTTATAATCTTCTAGAAAAATAACGTTGGAACTGATTTATTTTGAAATTAAGAAAATAACAGAAACTGTACGTACACTGAGAAGCAAAAGCGTAACAGGATTCATATTGTTTATATATTTTGCTTTAAATGTTTAACTACACCCAAAAAAAAGTTACACAGTTACTACATGACAGTTGTTTGTGTAGTAATCAGTTGTTGTTATTTTTAAAAGTAGTTATGGTTGTTCTCCTGTGGACAAATACAAAACAACTGTTAAGACAGTTTCCTAAAAAAACCAATAACGAAAAGTTCTGTAGATTCGTAATATTTGCATAAAACAGTTATTTTTAATATCTCATAATAAATCACTAACAAAACAGTGTTTTTACAGTAAGCAGTTATTTTTGTTAATTATTTGAGAAATTTCGATAATTTTTTAAAAATTATTGTTTAGTTTATATGTATTACACTTAAAATATCTTTTGTGTACAGACCATTACAAATGTATTTTAAAACAAATTAAATTTCAAATGAAAACGGTAACACTAACAATTTATTAAATTCAACTCACATTTTCTTTTGCTTGTGACTACTGTCCACAAATTAGTCAAAACAACTAACAAAAATTGCTTACATACATTTTTTTGTGGTTTATTAAAAAAAAAAAAAATACTGAATAAAATTATTTATTATTAATGTTGTTCACAAGGGCTATTTGTTGTATCATTGTATCGTCCTAACAAAAAACAGAGTTGTTAGAATTTAAATTGAAAAAATACAACATTTGAGAATAGCACGATACAACATTTTAACGTATGTTTAGTGTCCTATATTTGAGTATGTTAACAGATAGAAAACCCAATAGAAAATCGTTGTTAAAGTCAAATAAAAATTTTAACAACTCTTTTTTTGTTAGGACGATACAACAGATAGCACACGCCTTGTGAATTACCTAATAATTATATTAGTATTTTATAATATTATTTGTTTTTTAATCACCTACGAATGTAATCAAAATTTTCATTTCTTCTACAAATGATTGTTGATTTCACTTGAAACAACAAAACTGAAATACTAGTTGAACAACTATCAAATTCTGACTGCGTAAGTTCTCTGATTGTAGTTATTAATAATAATTTGTGATTTTTTTTTCGTTTTCACAAAAACATACAAAAAAAATTTAAAAAAAAAGTTTGGTTATTGGATAGAGGATTAAAATACCTTTAATTTAAAGTACATATCAGTATATATAAAATAAATGCGAGTATGTTATGATAAAAATAGTTCACCTGTCTTTGAAAAGAAGTTAAAGACAATATAAACGAGTAAAAAGGTTAAAGTCGGGCATGCCGACTATACAATACCCTACACCAGTCTGGTGTATTGTTTGGATCCGAAATTCGAATGGGTTAAAATGGGACTTGTGTCAAAATTTTCTATAATGTGAGTCAGCGCACCAAATTTCATTAAAATATCTTAATATTTGCGACCTGCAGTTTGTAACCAAGCCAATTTTGGGGGGACCCTTATATGGGCACTAGTTCTAAACATGGACCGATGTTCACCAAAATCAATAGGCTTCGTCCTTGGGCCAACATAGGTCTATGTACCAAATTTCATCAAAATATCATAATATTTGCGACCTGCAGCGTATAAACAATATAATTTTGGTGGGACCCTTATATGGGCACTAGGTCTAAACATGGACCGATGTTCACCAAAATCAATAGGCCCCTATGTTGGGCCAACATAAACAGTATAGTAGGACCCTTATATGGGCACTAGGTCTAAACATGGACCGATGTTCACTAAAATCAAACTTGTTCGTCCTTGGGGCAACATAGGTCTGCGTACCAAATTTCATCAAAATATCTTAATATTTGCGACCTGTAGAGTGCGCACAAGATTGCATGGACAGACAGACAGACGGACGGACGGACAGACGGACGGACGGACAGACGGGCATCGTTAAATCGAAATAAAAAAAAATTCTGAACCGATCGGTATACTAATATTTTTTGGTGTTACAAACATCAGCACAAACTTATAATACCCTGACAACATAGTGGTGTAGGGTATAAAAATGTCTAAAGTATTTGATAATATGACGTTTAATAAGGAAGTAGTAGTTGTCATATAAAAAAAGATCAAGTGGAATATGGTACAAAATAAGGAATATAAAAGAAAATTAAAATGCCAATTTTTGAAAATTAAATTGATTACACATTACAACACTAAAAATGCATCGGGTATGCGACATATCAATTATGATAAATTTTAGAATGATTATCACGAATGTGAACACAAAATTTCAAAATTAGCTCTAGTTTTTGAAATATTTGCAAATTTAACTTTTAGCAAAAAGACAGTTTTTTTGTTAAGATTTCTTATTTATTCATATACCTGAATAAACCACGAATAATTTTTAATATGGTTTAAAAATATAGACTTTGGGCTATTAGAAACATATCAACTTATTTTGATTAGGTAAAAGATCTAGGATATAATTGCAATTAAAATGAAAACTTCACTTATTTTCCTATTTTGCAAATTTAATAAAATCCCTTAATCGAATTTCCAAAATCTTTACGTATGATGTAAATTCATATTCCACTAAATTCTTTTTATCAAAAAAATCACAACTTCTGCATCAAGATTTGCAGAAAATTCAATCTGAAATACACATTTTACATCTTTTTTATTTCAAATAAATTTTATATGAATTTACTATGGCAAAAAGAAATAAAGTACATTTTTGAACATTCATATTTTAAAATCGTTATTTTTTTCGAAATTTGCATTTCAATTGTCTAAAACTTGGTTGAAATTGATTAGAAAATATATGTTTTATATTTCTGAATGGTTTTATCTGGGTTTTATATTTTAAAATTTGCCACAGACTCCTTAATTTTTAGGTATTAAAAAAGTCAGTCTTTTTCAGGTTTAGTCAATACTAACTTGAAAATAAAACAGGAAATGCGAATTCTTTTTGCTGAATTAAGTAACATGAGATGTTTACTAAAGGTACAAATTCAAATATTATATATTCCTTTCATCGCAGATTATTTATTAACGAAATCGTGAAAAAAGAGAAATTTTAATTTTAAATGCATTAATAGGGAATATTATCGCAGCTTTCATCATTTTAAAATGTTCCATATTATATTTTTTTTGCAAAAAGTTTATTAAAAAATTTAATTTTCCTACAAAAACGTTTTTGCAAATATTTCTTTAACTATAGCTAACTTTAAAATTCTAGGGCCATATTCGTGATCTGCGTCCCAAAATCTATTAGAAATGACATACCGCAATCCCGATGCATCAAATTTTTCTTATTTTGTTGTACTGTGTTATAGGAAGCACAAAAAAATAAAAAAATTTTTGTTTTTTGATCGGGGTATCGATAGAAGCTTAAAATTAATTATTAATTAAAGGCATATATCATAAAAAAAACATTTAAGGGGCGCGTGCCACGAAATTTTTGTATATTAAGTCACATACGATTAGAAGAATATACTCGAGCGTGAGTCGCGCGCGATTTTTTATTTTCTTGTTGAGTCAAAACTAATCTACTGGTTAATCTCTAGTTTATACTATCGGCAATAAAAGAAAAATTTTCTTTGGAAAAAATTTCGTAGATCAAGATTTGTCTCGAAATATCTTAGTTTCTGGACGCAGTCTTGCCAATTAAGGGGTTAAGAGTAATGCAAGATTTAATTTTAAATTCATAGTGCATTAAGTTCAAACCCGTAAATCCTATTATTTCAAATCATGGTAATGAATAACTTAAATAATCCTACTTCTGTCTAATGGAGTGAGCAAACTCCCTGCTGCTTGTCATGCAATTTCTTATATGTATGTATATAAAGACTGTCAAACTTTTCACTTTCTTTTAAAAACGAAAAGAACTGACATTTATTCATGTAAACATTACTTGTTGTAAAAAGAATTGATAGCTGAAAGTTAGACGATGGGGTGGAAAGATAATGCCACCCTCAATTGAAGTGTAATAGTGGTTTTGCTAATTCATGAGGAATTTTTTCCACCGAGCTGTTTACAATCATACTGGCTGACTGACTCACTCACTTGCCTGTATAGTACTATAGTGCAGTGCATAATATAAGTAGACCATTAGATTCAATAAGAATTTCCAATTTAATGAAGGTTCTGAAAACTACCCTTAAAGAAGAAAAAATGTTATAGAAGTAGTAAATCATTACCCATATGTGTTCAAGGCATAAAGACGAGTATTTAGCAAACCTCAAGAGGTTGAATGGTAAGGGAATGGCATGGCTAAAAACGTAGATGGAGAGTTAAGAGACCCTTAGGATTGAAATACCCTTTTTAGGAAATATATTTTCTATTTTTCCTCTCCTAAGGGTTGATTATTTTCCTTTTTTCACTTTATGCTCATTTTTTTAGGTTGTTTTAATAATTTAATGATACTCGACACAATCGTTGTAACAACCATTCAAATCAATATTCAATACAATAATTTATTTTTTGGCATACTACTGTTTTGATTATTACTCGTGCAGAAGTTTTGTTTTTTTTTTCTGTCTGAAACATGACTAAATTTTATTTTTTATACTGATTACTTTACTTGTCTAAGTAAATATTTTTTGACACATAACAAGAAGTCAGATGTCATATTTATTATATGCTCTGTTCAAAATCCTTACTCTATTGCAACCCAAACAAAATAATGCAAAAGGGAATTCCAATTCTTTCAAATTGTCATATATTCATTTATTCTCTGTCCTGTATTTTACTACAGTCTGTTTATTATTACAAGTCAAGTTGACAAAATATTGAAATTTTATGATAAAAAAAGTGGTTGGAAGAGTTGATTGGTGTTGGTTTCATTATTGTTTGATTTAAGATTAGTTGTTGACATGCGGCTTCATTAGTTTGTTATTATTTTCTTAAGAAATTGTATTCATTGATGAACAAAAATAACCATATTTAAATCCTATTTAAGAGCAATAAATTATAATATGATTAAAATAATGATAGCTTTTTGATTGCTGGCCCCAAAAGGGTTTATTAGAGAATATACAAATGTGAGCAAATGCAATATAATATAATTTTTTTTTTACTATTAAAGCCTAAACCTGATAAACGCAGTGTCGTCTGTATTTTACCGCAGTGAGACGTTTATTCGATAAAGCATTTTTTTTTTATTTTTCTTTATTTCTCATAGTCGAGAAATTAGAAAAGTTTTTAAATAAACAAGAGTTGCCTTCAAATAGAATTCAATAACAAATTTATCAAAATAGTGAATAGATTTCGCGAAATGTAAGAAACCAATTTGACAGCATTACTGTAGTTCAATGTCACTGTGAGTGTCTGCATTGGGCTTAAGTTTGTTTTTTTTCGAATTTTATAGAAAACAGTCTCTGATGTGGCAACCGAATTTGTTGCTAAACGAATTCTAGCATTTACAACAACTATCGTTATATGGGAAAATTTACGAAATAGGTCGATTTTAGATTTTAAAAATTTAAAATTAGTGGCACACATTTATGTTCTAGATTAACTAATTTAGAATACATTAAAAAGAAGTAATCTATTCGCGTGAATAGATTTTTTTGAATGCTGAAAAAGTTATAAACAAAAAACCGCACACATTTTCGCTAGTAAATATTTTAAAATTTTTGGATATTTCGGGCATGCGACCACACATTTTCAAGTAACTTTTCCGTGCTGAGTCCGAATTTGGTTCCCAAATTTTTCCAGCAGATCTGGTTTTTGAGCAAATTGATGTCAAAGTTAGCAAAACTTTTTTTTGGCTATTTTTGAGTTGTTTTTACACACTTTTACCTCGATTTAATGAAAAAAGATGACACAAATATTTACATCATCGCGGTAATTTTATTTGAAAATGCATAGTCGCGCTATATTTCCATGATTGATTATAAGTAATGCTTTTTTTTCATTTTTTCGTCCGTCCGTCTGTCTCTCCATGTATTCTTGTGCGCACGCTACAGGTCGCAAATATCGGGATTTTTTGATAAAATTTGGTAGACCGATTTGTATCGGCCCAAAGACGAAGTCTATTGATTTTGGTTTAAATCGATTTATATGGGCCCAAGGACGAAGTCTATATATTTTGGTTTAAATCGGTCTATGTTTGGACTTGTGCCCATATAAATTTCCCTCAAAACTGCAGCACAAAATTGAATGGCACATCCACAGTTTAAAGAATTATGGGATCAAATATGTCTTGAATGGTACATATCTTGATTATTATTATTATTATTATCTGAAAGTGCTAAAAGGATCGGACGAATTTCGTATTCTCTAAAACATATCTTTCTCCAAAATTCGCTAAAAGGTTGAATTCAAATTGAAGGCACATCAACAGTTTTAAGAATTATGGAGTCCAATCTATCTGGAACGGTAAATCTTACCACAGCTGTCATTACGTGAAAGTGCTAAACAGATCGGATTTTATTTTTAGGCTTTACATCAATTTTCGCTGTACAATACGCTTAAAATGCAACTTTAAATTGACTACCACATCCACAGATAAAAGAATTAATGGCTGAAATCTGGCTTATATGATATACATCGCTAACCGGCTAACGTCGGCTAAAAGGTACATTTTCCAAGAATTTCAACAAATACATACACGCAAAAAAGCAACTGCAAAAATATCGAAGTCAACTTTGTAATGTGATCTCCAGCGGCGAACCCACACACTGGCCATCAGATCGAAATAAAATACCGGATCTCATTGATTTTGGAGTAATTAAAAATATAGCAAGAAATTTGGTGCACTTAGAATCCTCATTGGAACTCTCTTCTGATCATACACCCACTATTGTTTCCCTTATAAACCCTCGAATTGTATCTCCAACCGAAGACTTAGCACTTACAGGCAAAGGAACAAATTGGCTAAAATATAAAAAATTTATCAGTACTCATTGCTCGGAAAATATATTGCTAAGAACAACAGAGGACATTGATCTCTCACTTAGGAATTTTGAATCCTATCTTAAACTTGCTGCACGACTTGCTACCAAACCCCCCCGACAATCCAGACAAAATCCAATTTTTTCAGTTGATATTGAACGACTCTTAAATGAGAAAAGAAGAGCTCGTAGAGAGTGGCAGCTTCACAGATCTCCTGCACTTAAGGCTCGATTTAAAGAATGCTCAAACAAGTTACGCAGATTACTTGAATTACAAAGAAATAACTCACTGAATGATTTTTTGGAAAATCTGGAGGCTACGGCAAGAACGGACTATTCATTATGGCGTGCTACAAAGAATCTACAAAGACCTGTTATATGTAAACCTCCAATGCATAAATCTGACGGAAGCTGGGCTAGAAATGATACAGAGAAAGGCGAGTTGTTTGCAGAACATTTAAAATCTGTATTTATGCCAAACGATCCAAACACAATAGTCGAGTTACCACCAATTTTGCCACGGCACGTAGAGGTACCCATTCGCTTTGAGTTGCGAGAGGTCGAAAATTCTATTTCTGAATTAAACCCAAAAAAAGCTTTTGGTACCGATAAAATTAGTAATAAAATGATCTTGGAGTTACCCCAGATAGCTGTAAGAATAATACTTTTTATTTTTAATGCATTATTACGCCTTGAATATTATCCACCAGTATGGAAGGTCTCCCTCATTAAAATGATACCCAAGCCAGGAAAAGATCTCACTAAAGTTGAATATTATAGGCCTATAAGTCTTTTATCTAATTTATCAAAACTCTTCGAGAAACTATTGGCAAACAGAATAACGATAACTGTAACTCAACATAACCTAATTCCTGCTCATCAGTTCGGTTTTCGTAAAAAGCATGGCACCATTGAGCAAGTTCACAGACTTGTTAGTGAAATACGAAAGGCCTTTGAGGATAAGAATTACTGTTCTGCACTCTTTATTGACGTATCGCAAGCCTTTGATAAAGTTTGGCACGAAGGTTTGTTATTTAAAATTAAAAATATACTGCCACGTAACACACATAATATACTCGAAAGCTACATAAGCAATCGTAAATTTGTTGTCAAGGAAAGTAATTTCTTCAGCTCTCCTCAAGATATTCGGGCCGGTGTCCCTCAAGGTAGCATTTTAGGCCCACTCTTGTATCTTTTGTATACTTCTGGCATGCCAACTGATGGTAATACTCATACGTCTACATTTGCTGATGATACGGCTATATTGAGTTGTCACAAAAACCCATATGAAGCCTCTCGAATATTGCAGGAACACGTATTTGAACTGGAATCGTGGCTGAAAAATTGGAAGATAAAGGTGAATGAACAGAAATGTATTAATTTGACTTTTACTTTAAGAAAAGAAACATGCTCTTTTATCAAAATTAATAATCACAAAGTGCCCCAACACTCAAATTTCAAATATCTTGGTATACATCTTGATCGTCGTCTCACGTGGAAGAACCATATCGACGCCAAAATAACACAAATAAAACTTAAAGCAATAGAACTTAATTGGCTAAATGGAAGAAATTCTAGACTTGGCCTTGATTGCAAGTTGTTGTTGTATAATTCGATTTTGAAACATATATGGTGCTACGGCATCCAAATCTGGGGCACTGCGTCTGCATCAAATGTTCAAAAAATTCACAGGAAGCAGAACAATATTTTGCGAACCATTGTCTGCGCACCATGGTATATAAGAAATGCGAACATACACTCAGATTTGTATGTTCCCACCGTTAATGATGAAATCGCAAGATACACCTTAACCCAGCAAAAACAGACATTACCGAGTAATTAAGCGAGTAAGTAGCACACAAAGGGTTTCACTACTTACCAGGCTATTTACTCGCAACATTACTTTTGTTCGCGATGTCCAAAAATTCATGGGTGGTCATTACCCTCTCGCTTACAAAAAAAGTGGGAATAACGAGTTACCCATAGTGAAAGAATAAGTAGTTACTCACAAAGATAGAATAAGTGGTTACTCAGAAGTTAGGAAATAAGTGGTTACCCTACATTGTAAAATAGTTGGTCATATTGGCAAAATAAAACTTTTTACCTAGTTCAAAACAAATTTATAAATAAAATGTTAATATAAAAAACTTAATCAGTACTTATTTAATCAATTACCAGTAAGTGATTACTTTGCACGAATATATAAGTACTTCTATAACTTATTATCAGTAAGTCATTATTTTGTATTTTAAAGTAATGCAAAAGGTAATGACCTATCATTACATGGTAATCCGTATGGTAATGACCTGTCATTACCATGTTTTTGCTGGGAAACTACTTAAAGAGGCTGCAACTGCACCCAAATTCATTGGCTCGTAAACTGCTTGAGGATCAAGGACACCGACGCCTCCTAAGAAGGACCACCGCTGATTTGGCTCTATAGAATAAATGTATATTCTTTATAACAAACTGTTGGTTTTTAATTTCTATTTAAAAAATAAAAAATTAGTTTTTTCGACCTTTTTAAAAATTAAACTTCTAATTTATCGTTTTTAACTTTTTCTATACACATTTACTTTGCATCAAATTGAAAAAATATTTAATGTTTAAAATTAAAATTTTGTCTGGCACTGGCTGGGCTTAATATTTTAGCTTTAGTACATAAGATTTGATAAACTTATTGTAAGTTCACTGTTGTGAAGATTCAATAAATAAAATTATGAAAAAAAAAAAACTTTGTAATTTTTTTATAGGTACACTTAAAATAATACGTCAGTAGAAAAATCTGTCAAACCGGTTTCAAATCGATTTGACTAATTTTTAACAAACTTTTAGTTAAAACACTGATTTAAGCAAAGATTTTAGTTATCTTCATTTAACACTATACTAAAAATCCGCAGCACTTTAGTTTTGAGTGTTATTTTTCACCAATGTATCCGAAGTTTTAAAGATGGCGCCATTTCTTTCCCTCCCGATTTTTTAAAATGGCCCATATCTCGAAAACTAAGAGATAGAGCAGAATTGATGAAAATTTCAACTACCTCTAACCGTGTAATACCCCAGAGAAAGGGGCTATCTCACTAGAATTTTCCACTTCATAAAATGACCCATATCTCGAAAACTAAGCGAGATAGAGCAAAGCGGACAAAATGTTTGATCCATTGGAGTGCTCTTATATGCCCTCACATGATATGGATTAGACCCGGGAGGGTCCCGAATAAATTCTACGAGTCAGTATAATTACAGATAAAACTGAAAGTTTACAAATTTTTTACTTAGATTGATTTGTTAAATTTGACAAAAAAAAGTGCTAAATCAACAAATTTTATTTTAAGCCAAAAACAGGAATAAATTTTGTTAAAGTAAAATTTTTTCTGTTTAGCCAAAAGACTTATTATTTTGAGTGTAGTTTACCGAATTTATAAAAATTGAGTTTATATTTCACAATGTCGATAAAATTATACATACATTTGTTAAATTTTACCAAATTTTTTGTTAAAATATAAGATTTTCATCTCTTTGCCATCAGCTATTAGATGGCCCCACCAGTATATCTGATGTTTCAAAGATAGCCCTATTTCTTTCCCTCCCGGTTTTTTAAAATGGTACATATCTACTTAACTAAGAGAAGTAGACCAATATGGAAATGAAATTCGACTATTCCTAGCTTTACCTCACCCAGAGCTTTGAAGAATTAATTCTTTAATTCAGTATTTGAAGTCTGAATTAAAAATTCAATGAATTAATTCGCAAGACTATTTATTGAATGGAATTAATTCATATTTGTTTTCGTTCGATTTCTTTTGTTACGAATTAATTAATAGAGCTTTGAAAAGTTAACTCGTTAATTCTGGGCTTCGTTAAAAGAGAAACTAAGGAATCAAAAAAGTCGCCAACGATGTCGAAGATTTCCGTAGAAAGTGGTATTTAGCAGCTCAAAAGCTATTAAATAATACCATAAAAACGTTGATGGAAAGGCATCAGAAAATTTCAAAATTTTGTGAAATAAAAATAGAAAATATTTGTATATACTTAATCAGAAATCGCATGTGGTGCAAAAAATCAAGCACTGACATACAACTGAGCAACCATGGTGTTGAAAATAAATGACTGGGAGAAGACTCATTTTGGACGCTTTGCCAGCGCCTTCAAAAAGCGTTTTTCCAGCATTTGTTTTACAAAAATTTCGGTGGTTTATAAAAAAACCACTCGCAAAAAATGGCCTAAGAGTGATATGCCAAGGTTTGCAACCAGTGGTTATCCAGTGCTTCCTAGCCAATGCCACCAGTGGTACAAAAACCAATTCACTGCCCAGTCAGAAATCGCCAGTGGTACAAAAAATCAAGCACTGGCATACCACTGGGTAACCACGGTATTATAAATAAATGACTGACAGAACACTCATTTGGGACGCTTTGCCAGCGTTTGCGAAAACCGTTTTACCAGTATTTGTTTTACAAAAATTTCGGTGGTTTATAAAAAAAACCACTGGCAAAGAATTGGCTTAGAGTGATATGCCAAGGTTTGCAACCAGTGGTTATCCAGTGCTACCTAGCCAATGCTACCAGGCGTACATAAATCAATTCACTGGAAAACCAATGATTTTATAAAATTGCTGACGCTTCGTTAAAAAATGTTTGTAGTCGAAAGGTTCCGAGTTCAAATCCGGTTGCAAGCAAAAATTTTTTTTTGGATTTTTTTAATTTAAAATTTTTTTTGTTTTATAAAATCAATTTTTTTGTTTGTGGGAAAGCTCCTTCAAAACCAACTTTTTTTTTGCCCTCCCAACATTGGCATACTAGTTACTAAAAATTGTTTGCCAGTACTAGCATTTTGGCACAGCCAGTAGTTGTCCAGCTATTATCACTCATTTATGTGTTTAGCCATTAAATATTATATGTCTCGTTAGCTCAGTGGGTAGAGCAATCGTCTGCCAATCTGGCGGCCTGGGTTCAAATCACGGCAGGACCAAAAAAAAATACATATGAACTTTTTTAAATTTTATTTTGGAAAATATATTTTTGGACCACCTATTTTTAGTAGTTTTGCCAGCGTATTGCCAACGTTCAAAAATTTTGTTACCGCCAGTTTGATGCAAAACATTTTAAAAATCAACAATATCTCAAAACAAGAAAATTTTACTTTTCAAATAATTATGTTTATTAAACAAATTTCATAAATTTTTAAAAAAATTTATATTTTTGCATTTTTCTATCGGCTTTAGCCGAAAATTGGCTTAGCCGATTATTGTCGGCGGCTGAATCGGCTTGACATAGGTGTCGGCTTGCGGCGGCTGACCGGATAAAGTCGGCTGGCTTGTATCTCTGGTCTGGACACCAAACTAATAGTACGATCCATTTAGCACTTTTTTTTTTTATTATTTATTTATTTAAGTCTATGGAAGTACAATCCTTATAGACTATTACAATAATAACAATAAAAAGAGTTCAGTAAAAACAAGGAATACATTTGAAAAACCAATGAAAACTAATTGTTAAGGAAAAGAATGATGTCCCTTTTTATAGAATCCACGCTCTTTTGAAAATCAAGGAGATGGTAAAGTTGATTAAATTCAATACAAATACGGCGAAGTGGATCCGAGTTAGCATAATTTGTACGAAAGTATTTAACGATAGGGAATTGATAATTTCTTGATAATCGATGTGGATTATTTATGTTGATTTTACTTATAAGGAAATCAGAATGGAAATCACCATTTATCAAATTAAGCAAAAAAGTAACATTTAGCATTTTTCGACGACTTTGAAGTGTAGGAAGCTTTATAAGAGCAAGACGGCTTTTATAAGGAGGCAAGTGTACGGAAGTATCCCAACCAAGTCCACGAAGGCAAAATATTAGAAATTGTTTTTGAACGGATTCAATGGAATTAGAATGTACATTGTAGCAAGGATCCCATATAACAGATTCATATTCAAGGATGGGTCCTACTAATGTTGTGAACAGCTGCTTTGTTGTATAAGGATCGGAAAACTCCTTTGTGTAGCGTTTGATAAATCCCAGCACACCTGTTGCCTTATTACACACTTACACACAATAATAGTATCACCGATATATACCGATCACGCAGGACTGCAACTAATTATTTCTCAAACCATAAAGGTGAAGAGATTATTATTATCATATTTTCCCAAGTAAAAAAGTTATGATATAGTCATATATTATCATATAAAATTTTGTATAATTATATATTGGAACATATACACTAAGATATAATTATATAAAATTTTACGAAATTATATCCTAAATATATAAATATATCTTGTTATATATTGCACAATATATAGCGCAACATATTACAATATCCAATTATATATAGACCGATATATAGTTACATATGACACATATACTTATGTATAATTATATCGAATTATATACCATTATATCTAGTTGGATATGATTATATTATATTTGATACATTTGGATGAGGACAAAATCCGGATAAAATTGTATCAAACCATGTCTTATTCCATCAAAATAGATCTAATTGTGTCAAATTAGAACTAATATGATCATAATACGATATAATTTGATACAATTAGATGTTCTCATTTTTCGGATATTATCATATATAATATCAAAAGACATATAATTTGTTTTAGTTGGGTTCTTTATTTTTGAAGGCATACTTATTAATTCGATCTCAATTTTTTGGTTTACTTGTCGGTTATATGTCGGTATCAAAAAATTTACAATTGCATTGAGGCTGAAAGCGCAAAAATTAAAAATGTCTGAAATTACTCTTTATTCAAAAAACAGAGTTACAGATTTTAAAGAACTACGACTTGTTCGTGATTGAGGGCACCTTTTTTTTCTAACATCATAGTTATTATCCACCAAAGGTTTTGGGCGATTTCCTTTTATGCTGAAAAAGTTATAAGCAAAAGAGTTGAAAAACTCTTGAAAGTTACAAACAAAATTAGGGTAAATTAGGGAAGTTTTTAATTGAGTAGAGCACATTAGCAATATAAATATTAAAATTTAAGATATTCGCCTAATTAAATTCGTTGCCTCAGAAATGCTGATACCACCAGAAATATTATATATTGATATTAAAATGGTTTAAATACTGAGTAACATGGAATTGCCCGGATCCGTAGATTTGCCCATATGAATTTTTTTTTCGTAAAACTCAGTTGTCTACATAGACTAATTACCGAGGACTGTTATTAGTGATGTTTTTCAGAGTAATAATATTATTTCAAAATTCAAAAACATGGCCATGATCGAGTTTAGGACGCACTGTGCTTCGTCCCCATACAGCAAATCGGCAAAATTAGAGGAGTTATCGTAGAAAAATGAAATTCGGTGTGCTGGTTCAGAACATGGAAATTAAGAAAAATTCGAAGTTTCAGCAAAATCGGTGCAATGACATGACTACCTCCAATACATCCTTTATCTAAACTTTTTAATTTTAGCTACAATTATAAACAGAATAAAGCGAAAATTGGTTATTGCCGGTAAAATTCTGCCCTTTAACTCAGTGGTTAATTTTGTTTCATTCGGTGTAAAGATATGACTACCTCCCAAAAACTATATTTTGGCCAGATTCAAGATCAGAATGCACTAGAAACTTACAATAGTTTATAAAATTATACTTTTAATATCAGTGGCAAATTTTGTTTCATTCGGTGCAAGGATATGACTATCTCCCATAAATCCTTTTTCTCATTCATTATCAATTTTAAGGGCGCCACAGACGAGCAGTATTATTGCTCAATTTTTACAAGTTTTTTTATGGTTCAATGTTATTTTATTTTAGCAAAACCTTCAATATGACACACACATGTTCAAAAATATTGGTAACTTGCTAAAATTTAGTGAAAACAATTTTTGACAAAATAAGCAATTTTTATAAAAAGTCCTAGAAAGGAATTGCTCCCCAAACAAAACCCGAATTATCATTTTTTCAATTTATTATTTTTTTTAATAACAACTATTATGTTACAAAAATAGTTTTAGACATTTCCAAATTATGTATTTTAAAAAAAATTTGACAAATAAAAAAAACCGTTTTTGCATTTCTATTAAATTTATGGGCATTTCGGTTCTAGGTTAAAGTGGGTTAATGATATCCAGCGAAACCAGAAGTCCGTATCTGAATAATTTTAAGTATTGTTCATTAACAAAAAACTAGTATTTGCAAAAAATTCGAATTTTGTGAATTTTTAATTGATATGCTATTTTGTTTTTCAAAAATGGACCATTTTCGGCCGCAATTCAGCACGGGTTAAAGTTTTATAAAAAAAAAATTAAATTCTTCAATTTTGAACCTACTAGATGAAAACTTGGCCATGCCGTTTACATTTATGTCATCAAAATTACCCTAAAAAAGGTTCATGCATTTATCCATCTAAAACTCTTAAACTAGAAGTTACATATGAAAAGGCAAACATTTTCTTTATACAAACTTTTAACCCTATCATGACCGTTAGTGGTGTTTTAAGCGGTAAACATAAATTTTTTTGTCAAAACTAAACTTTGAATGTCTCTTATTTAATTTTGAGGACCTTTTCCCATAGAAAACCCCTATGTACTCTAGACACAGAAAACAGATTCATAGTTCCAACTGAATTTTTGTAGTTCCAGGTACAATCACTTTTATTTATTTTTAATACGGTTGTAATAACCAAAATTTATTTACAATTTTTGAATATTTGTTGTGTTAATAAACTACATTATGTTCTTGGATTATAAATTCCACAAAATTTATTTAAATATTAAAATTTTGTATGTCGCTAACTGGGATATAACCGGCGACCTTCCGTTTGTCATCCCATTACTAGGCTAAACTCGAAATATTTTTATTTTGTCAAATTTCAAATTTGAATTTCTGCAAGTAAAAAATTTGAATATTTTGTTTTTGAAATAAATTATATTAACAACAGAAAATCAATTGTGTTTTTTAATATGAAACAATAAAAAAAATTATTAAAAAAAAAAATATAATGCTTTGGTTGAGGTTTGAACTAATATCTTTAAGGCTATAAGCCTGTGTCTCTACCCCTGGCGAAACAGATACTTACAGTTAGTTGTTGCCTAACTTCGAATTTAAATATGCATATGTATGAAATGAAAAAATATGATACATTCCAAAATTTTTTTATGATAAATAAAATTTTTATCCCTATTCTCAATATATTATAATAATTACCAAAATAATGGAAATTTATGGTTAAAGCTACTAAAGTTGAAAAAAAACAAATTTAAATTGATTGGTAAAACTAATACTTCGGATAGAACTATCGATTTTATTGAAAAACAACTGATACTAGATTTTTTTTGCCGATATTTTATTCAAGTGACTAAATCTTCGATAAATTGGTGGTTGTTGGTACTGAAAGTAATGTAGAAGTTAGTATTTTTTCAATATTGGTTAGAAAAGCCAATATTTTGGATAATGTAACAGTGTTTTGGTTCATCGTGTATATATTCTGTTCACAAAAAAAAAATAGACTTTCCTGATGATTAATTTTAAATAACTGCAATTAAAATTATTGAACAACGAAAAAATTTCGTTGGTTCCGATAGAATTCCAACCAATTTATTTTCGGCGTGTATTAATGTTTTAACTTGGCTTTAACACTGTTGTTAAAACAGATGTTAAGAAAACTCTTTTATAAAATAGCATCATCACCAACATAAAAGCTAAAAAATGTATATACAATGTATTTGTCGATTTGTAGGGAGTGAAAAAATTCACCAATTTCCCTATGATTTCCGTATTCTATGGGTTATTCCATGAAAATTTGCCGAAGGAACCATACCTCTATCGTTAAAATCGAGTCCCCTACTTTTTGTTGGTAAATTTTTTCCCAAATTTACGTTCGTATGAAATATTACCTACACGTTCACAACCATAACTCAAAAACTATCGATCGGGTTTAATCGCCAGTAGGCGCGTTGGACAGGTGAGCTCATTTTGATCAATTTACAAAAAAAAATCTCCAACATTGGTCCAACGGTTCAAAAGTTACGGGCATTTTTGTCCAAATTTTGGAGCATTTTTCCATTTTTTTCATGATTTTGTCCAAGAATATTACTTTCATGGCCATTTTTTTGGCTCAATCCATTATTTTATTCAATTTACATTTCAAAACGAAGAGTTTAAGCCCAAATTTATCGAATTCGGTTGATTAATTCATGCGATTTTGCTAAAACAAAATAACACATAAAACCAAATTTTTGTTTTTTTTCCCTTTTTATTTTTTTTTTGTACAAAAATTCAAATTAAGAGATAATAAAGTATCTATCAACCTATTATCAAAAAAAAATATTCAGTTTGAGTGTAGTAAAAGACAAAATGTGAAAAAACCATTATTTTTTCTGAAAGTCTTGTTTGCTTTCAAGTCTGGGTGTTTTCGTACGGCTCTCTAATGTCGTCGCCATAGCGCCTTCTACATTCTTTCCTGCAACTCGTTTAGCAGTGGCAGCCAGCAATTGGACATGTCTTTCCGTTCCTTGAATGTGTAAAGGAATTTGTGGATCATCGAACGGTGGCACTTCGTAATTTAAATATCCCTCCAAATGTTCATACG
This sequence comes from Leucophora obtusa, assembly GCA_949987735.1. Classification (NCBI taxonomy): domain Eukaryota; kingdom Metazoa; phylum Arthropoda; class Insecta; order Diptera; family Anthomyiidae; genus Leucophora; species Leucophora obtusa. The sequence continues at coordinate 41,939,405 of OX465296.1, forward strand.
AATAACTTTGCGTAAACGGTAGTTCGAATAAAATGGTCTCGTCATTTAAATCAATCATATTTGTATATTCCGTACAATTAAAGTTTATAAGAGATTTTTTATAAACTCTAAGTTCCGTTGGGTCGACAATATCTCTTCGGTAATGTAAAATCTTCTTTATAGCAATGTTTCATTTTTCCATTCTATCATCAAATAACATAGATAGCAAGATATTTTCTGAGTGTGCAAAATATGGATTATCTTGAATTACTGTATTTACAACTCCAAGTAAATTCGGTGGTAAAAATCGTGTCCAAGTAATAAATTTAAAAAGTAATGTACTACCGTATGCGGCAGAGCTATAATACTTAACATTGAAATACATTGGCGTGTATACTTTTATTATATAGTTAGCCAGAATTTTTAAATTTTCAGTTGGATTATTAGTTGTCACATACAACCGTAATAATCTATTGGCTTTGGTGAGCCAACGAGAATGTGCAATTGACCCTGGTTTTATGTGAGACAAATCCGCAGGAACCACACCATTAGAAATTGCATTGGCCATTAACATCAAGTACCTCGAATCAGTAGATAATTCTTCTGGATTTAAATCACCAGGAGGCATATTTTCCAAAGCGATTTCCTCAAAATCGGTTACCACCTGAAAAGAAAACATAAAAGCTAAAAAATAGAATAAAAAATGGTAAAGAATCAGCTATAAAAATTACATACCGGAAGATTTTCACAATCAGCAATTTTTGAGCTCAACTTTCCGGTAGTTGATCGTGGTCCAGTGGTGGTTGATTGTCTAAAGTGTCAAACAAATGTCTAAACGGCAGCTCGTTAAAGTGCAGAAGACACACAAACCAGTGCAGTGGTCTCTTTAACTGTTTTTCGAATAGTCGCAAAATTCCACCGTGTACGCCAGTATTTGTTGGTTCACCATCAGCGCATATGGCAATTAATGAATCTAGAGACAATTGTTTTTCTTGGAAGAATACGATCAATTTGTTGACTTTGCTTGCCGCAGTTTCACTTTCTAGTTTTGTGTAGCCTATCAATTGAGATTTTGGTTCCCTCAAAACAACTAGATGAGGTTCTTTAACCATCCTTGGATGCAATTTCTCATCAATTTTTTCTACAGTTAGAGCATCATTTTTCCTGCCGTCGAATGAAAATGATATCAAATTCGAGCCATCATACCGCTTACGAAGTGCGTCTTGTCTCCATTTTTCTCTTTCTCTACGAAGTTTACTTTTATCCATGATGACAAGATTGTCATGACCATCTTTTACGTCCAGGTCTTCCATCAGAGCTGTTGCCAATGCTGATCCCATCCTATCATGCACACCAAATCTGTCACACATCATTGCATAGTTTTTAGTATTGTATCTGGGAGTGTATGTTTGTGGTGGTAGAACTAATTCTGAACCTCCTCTCACATCAACTTCCATTTCGTCATAATGTGGTTCGTATGTAGGATCGTTGCTCCCTGAGATTGTTGGTATAGCCGTTGGTATCGTCTCTTCACTTCCATTATCGTGTTCCGGTATCGTTTGTATTCTGTCATTATATTGATCGCGCATGAAATCTTTTAAGTTTTCTGGGATAGATCCACATGAGCAGTCGTTTTCTTTCAAGTTGCATTTACATTTTCCAATGTTGAATAATTGGTTTGTTGATTCTACGAATTTTTTGGATTCTGTTGCGCGTTTTACTCGTTGTTTATCTGCATTACTATATGCGTCAAGCATATTATTCAATTTTCTAATGATGCTACCTTTGAGTATAAGTTCAATATTAAGTTGATTCCAAATTTCTAACAATCTGTCTGCTACTTGGGGAGTAAATCTTTTATACGAAAACATTTTGCTTTGGGCTTTTGAACGTTCGGCCAAGAAAAAATAGAACTTCAATATATCTCGTTTAGTTGACAGATTAATATCAGGTAATTCACAGGCCACGCCAAAAGAAAAAACATCATGAGAGACCAAATGTTGCAAACTACTGCGTTGGGTATCTGTTGGATTTTGCGATGAACCAGGCTCTGAATCCATTTTTTAAACCGTCACTAAAAGAATTAAATATTGTTACGATTATCCTTTTATAATCGCTGTTAAAATATTGTTAAAATAATAAGTCCTTGATTTAATAAGTCCTTGAAATTGATTTACTTTAACTTTATTTAAACACAAAATTTATTAAAGTAAACACAATTAAGTAGTGTTGCCAGAAGTGTCTAGATGGTGCTGGTTACATCATTATAGAAACAGTGTTATAGGAAAAAGTTATTTCTTATGTCCCTTATGGAAAAATGCTCCAAAATTTGGACAAAAATGCCCGTAACTTTTGAACCGTTGGACCAATGTTGTTTTCCAACGCGCCTACTGGCGATTAAACCCGATCGATAGTTTTGGAGTTATGGATGTGAACGTGTAGGTAATATTTCATACGAACGTCAATTTGGGAAAAAATCTACCAACAAAAAGTAGGGGACTCGATTTTAACGATAGAGGTATGGTTCCTTTGGCAAATTTTCATGGAATAACCCATAGAATACGGAAATCGTAGGAAGGAATTCATTCAGTTCTAGTTAATTCAACTTTTGGTCAAGGAATTCATTCAATTCTAGTTAATTCAACTTTTAGTCAAGGAGTTCATTCAATTCTAGTTAATTCAACTTTTAGTCAATGAATTAAATTTATTTCGTTTAATTCCCCAAGGAATTAAATTTTTTTTGGTTAATTCCCTGGATTTAAGTTTTCAATTCCTAGGGAATTAAACAAAAAACTTTAACTCCTAGGGAATTAAACGAAAAAAAAATTTATTCCTTAGGGAATTAAACGAAATAAATTTAATTCCTTGACTAAAAGTTGAATTAACTAGAATTGAATGAATTCCTTGACCAGAAGTTAAATTAACTAGAAATTAATGAATTCCTTGACCAAAAGTTGAATTAACTAGAATTGAATGAATTCTTTGACCAATAGTTGAATTAACTAGAATTGAATGAATTCCTTGACCAAAAGTTGAATTAAATAGAATTGAATGAATTCTTTGACCAAAAGTTGAATTAACTAGAATTGAATGAATTCCTCGTCCAAAAGTTGAATTAGCTAGAATTGAATGAATTCTTTTACTTAAAATCAAGGTTGGTTACCGTTATCGTTATAATACCGTTATCGCTAAAATACCGTTTCAAATTGAATACCGCTACCGTTATCGATACCTCTAAAGAATTTCTAAATACCGTTATCGTTACCGATACCGTTAGTTTTATGGGTAGTTACCGGTATTTATTATTTTATATAAAAATTACAATTTTTTTATTTTTTATAATCTTGAGTGTTTTTTTTTACAAAAAATTTATAGATAACAATTTTACTTATTAAAACTACCAGTATTGAATTTATAGCTTAAAATCTGTATTTTCAGTACTTAAAATTACAAATATGCCATGTTTTTACTTGTTTTTATATGTTTTTAACATAATTTTTAATACCGGTACGTACCGGTATTGCTGTTTCGATAACGGTATACCGTTACCGAAACAGTCTTAAATACCGTTACCTTTGCCGTTACCTAAACAAACGAAATCTGATACCGTTACCGTTACCCTTACCGTTATTCGTTTCGGTAACCAACCTTGCTTAAAATTGAATTAACTCGTGTTGAATGAATTCTTTAGTGAATGAATTCTTTAATTCGAATGCTTAGTTCTTTGGTCAGAGGATTCATTCTATAAATTTGAATTCTTTGAATTCATTCACAGGAATTAATTCCTGCTTATGTTTTATTAATAAAGTCGTTCCTTGAATTAAAGAATTGAATTAAATTTTTGGGAATTCATTCCAAAAAGGAATTAATTCTTTAAAGCTCTGATATTTCTATTATATTTTAAAGTTTTTCAAATGTTAGATTTTTTTAAATCAAAGCTTTTAAATTCAATCATATGAACAATATGATCTGCTCTATTGGATCCTATGAATACAGTTTGAATTTTCCTTATGGAAACTTCAACGACAGGATGTGAAGTAGAAACACGGGAAGTTTTCGCAAAAAACAGGAATAACAAAAAAAAAGGAATAAAGAAAACAACAACAACGAATGCCAGACACACACTTCAAATTAAGTTATTCAAATAAATGTAAAATATAACAATAATACAACTTACATCACTACTCGTACAACTAACAGGCAAATGTGGCATTCAGTAGTAACTTAGTTTATACCCCTCGAAAAAAATACATAAACAACAGTCAGTCAAATTGTACTTTTCAAATGAAAAGAAGAACTCTTTATAATTTCCACTTCGTCTAACTTTATGCATCGTGACGTGTATTTTGTTTCCTATAAATTTTCTTGACTGTATATTTTTCCTGAGCACCGCTATCGCGTGTTGCCAATTTGTCAGTATTCATTGATTGTGCTAAAAAAAAATGAACTAGTAGTAGTTGATGTATTTGTCAGGTTTTTGTTTACCAACCAACCAACCATTTTTTTTTTGTTTTTCCTTCCCGTCATTTTATACTGAGCCGTCTGTTAAAAATGTTTGTTCTACAAAACCAAATTTAGACATAATTAAATGAAAAACTGTTTATTTAAGGCTCACGTTTGTGTGAATCAACATGCACACACACACACATACTAAGGCAGAGTGGATAAATTGCCACACTACACGTTTTGGCCACGTTCCTTGGCTACGTTCAAATATCGCCGTTTTGTTATTTTTTTCTCCCACCCCAACCAAACAGTCAATAACAAACATTTGCCATTGTTACGTGTTTTAACTGAAAAGTACCTGAAAACTAATTTTAAATAAATTTTTTTTTTATTTTTATTTATATTAAATTTATAAACAAACAGCTAATTTTTTCTAGCGCATATTTTACAGCCGTTATATTGTAATAAACCCTAATTTCATATACAGGTAACCACAATTTATTTTAATAACATATTTTGTGATGTGTAAGATTTACATATCCTTATACCCATACATGGAGAGGCTAAATATTACAATATAATAAGTTTGTGGTGATATTTGTAAACCCCAAAAGTATTGGATCTAGACCCACCTTTTATTATACCAATCAGGTATGGGAAAGTTGATACGATCGTAATTTTTTTTTTGATACTATTTGATTCAAAACAGTACCGTAGTAGGTACTCCCGGGTCGCATTTAATTCTCTTGCATCGTCATAACTACTCAAGGCTTGGAAAATGCAAATAAGTCTTAGCTTTTTTCCATCAAGGTATTACGATCGTGAATACACTCCGTATTTCCTTTTTTCCTCTATTACGCTACTTTCTCATAAATCTTTTAAGCTATTTTTAAACGCATTTAGCGTGATAAAATATGATATTGTGATTATCCGGCTTTAAGCAAAACTTGATGTGTTCGAAAAATTTTTTTTTTTCAACACTGTTTTTATTTATAATTGTTTGTAATTCTAGGTATTTACCACTTTTCATAGAAAATTGTTGAAACATTTGTTTTTACGAAAATGTCCATTAAAATTCGTTTTAATGTATATTTCAAATATAGGTATATTTTAAAATAGAAGTCCGCGTTTAATCGAAACTTATGATGCGTAATTCGAAAATGAAATAGAAATAAATAGGGAAACGACCTTCACGCATAAAAAATATAAAAATATGTACTAAAAATATGCGCTAAAAAGTGAATATGCACTAAAAACAAAAAATTATAGTCACATTAAACTAAAATCCAATATCCCTTTCAGACCCAACCAGCTCACTGTGGGTCAGGATCGCCGTTTTTTGGCCAAAAGTACAATTCAGGTAAAGGGAAAATATATTTGTATATTCAAAATCTAGGATTGTTGAATATTTTGTGAGTGAAATATTGTATCATTGTGGTTACTCGTTGTTAGTTGGCGAGAGTTCAAAATTTTTTAATTTTGTGACATTTTTTATTTAAATAATAAGAATACAATAAAAAAATCATAAATAAACAATAATTTGTTCCAAAAACAATCTCAAATTATAAAACTGAAACTAGTTATCAAAAAAAAAAAAAATAGACAACTGTTAAGCATTTACGAAAAAAGTTACAAAATTATTAATTTTAACTCAAAAATGTGGATTTTTTTTGAAAATCCTAAATTTTCAAAAATAAACTCCAAAATGTTCCAAGAGATATTTGAAAAACTTGACTGCCAATGTGTTCCATAAGATGTCTTCTACCTAGGTTTTTGCGACCGTCTTTAACTGAAAAAGTACCTTCAGATCCCGCTGATTTCCATCATTCCAGAGTTTTAGTAAAAACTAAAAAATAATACTAAAAATTACCTTAAATGAAGGTTCTGGTTTTCTCACACAGACTAGCCCCCTAAAGTCCAGGTTTGTGGGACATTTGAGTGCCAATTCTGAATAAGTACGAAATTAACCCTTAAACACATTTTAAGTTTTGACTTATTTCGGGCATTGAAGTTAAATTTTCAACTTTATAGTAGAATTTCATAGCAAATATTTTTGCGGATCATTTTAACCCTCTAACTCTTCAACTTGTGGTTCTCTTTTGACACTTTTTAAAAAGGGCCAAAAGAGGCCCTTTAATTGCAGAGTTAGAGGGTTAAAATATTCCACAAAAATGTCCCTCGTAGTGTTTTACAATAGTTCGCTGAACATATCCTATACCTAAAATGGAAGATTCGCATGGTTTCCTATGCCGATTCACAATAAACATTTTCAAAAGAGGGGAAAGTTTAACCCCCCAAAAACATACGGCCAGACGAAAACTTTTAAAACACCGATACACTTATATTTTTCTTTGGTTATACTGCCAGAATTAGATGTCATCAGAACCTTTTTTTTTTGTACAGTGTAATTTATTTTCCAACACATAACAATTTTAAATTTATGGCCGCCATATTGGATCCGCCATGTTGAATTTTTAAAATTTGATTTCAGATGCGTAATCTGCTACCCAAAAACTACCCCTGGTGGAAATTTTAAGTAAATCAGGCGACATAAGAAATTTAATGAAAAAATTGTTTGTCACCATATTGGATCCGCCATTTTGAATTTAAAAATTTTAATTTCAGATTTTTAATCAGCGGATCCTAGACCTATATAATTGATTATTTTAAGTGCAATATAATAAAAACTAAAAATTAATGGCCGCCATCTTGGATACGCCATTTTGAGTTTTATATTTTTTATTTTAGATTCGTGATCAGCAACAACCAAACCCCCCTTTGTGATATCTTTTAGTCTCATAAACTCAATATTCTAGTTTTGGCCAAAATTCGATGATGCTGGCTCACTGTGCAGCTTGCAAAAATTTATTGATTTTATCACTGTTGGGGTCAGTATCTGGTGGCCGTATTTTTGGGGCTACGGTGTGGTGGTTTTGATGTACGCAAAGCGATCTAAAATATCTTCATTTTCAGACGATCTAGCAACATGAACCTGGATACTTTTCATTTCCTCTATCGTATGGACCGGACGAAGGACCTTGACTTCCATAGCGAAAGCTAATACCATTACTGGCAGGTTGTTATTTTATATCTACGTAGGGTTTACTATATGAATTCTCAGACATTTAATAAACCAAAATATCAACTGGAACGAAAGATTTTAAAAAGTTATTATTTTAAGATTAACTATTCCTACGAAAAGTCTGTGACTTTTAGTTATGACTGTATTCCCCATGTATTTGTTGATGGAAAGTCTTAATAAATTATATTTATTCAAATTTTTGTTTGAAAACTTCAAAAAAATTAAGACCTGGTATCGATACAATCATAACATTGACAAATAAAATTTGAATTTTTTAAATTTTATTGTTGTTTTGTATGAAAAGTTATGACTCTCAGTCTTAAAAATAGGCTTAAGACGGTCACAATGAGTCACAAGTAGGAATAGGCACCTAAATATGTATTTGTAAAACTTTTAAATATTTTATGGCAGAAAGCTTTATGCTGTTGTATATATAGTATATGGATTTCATATATATGTATCGAGACAGAACAATGATGAACGTAGTCTAAATATAAGGTTTGTTCCTTTACGTTACCGAGGGAACTTGCGTGATCCCAGTCCTACCCAAAAAGCGTTCCCGTACTCGAAAGTTGGGTAAATGAGAGCGTTCAAGAGAGTAAATTTGAGTTTCTCTTTTTTTTCTGCACATATTCATACTCTGTAGAAGTCGCACACTCGTTTCTGCCAACACCCTTGCTAGATTTGATGAATTAAAATTAAATGAATAAAACTGAATTGAATTGAATAGAATTGAATAGCATTGAATTGAATAGAATTTAATTGAATTGAATAGAATTGAACTGAATTGAATTACTCTAGTATTACTATTACCAAGATGAAAATAAAATGAATCGAAATAAATAGAACATGGAAGAAATCTAGCATTTAGTTTGTACGACCACCCTAATGTTAAGCAAATACCTTACGCTGCGACTCAGAGGGTATATAAAGCGCAGCATCGAAGAAATCTGGATCAGTTGCTGGCAGCCGCCAAAGCGTGCACAACTAACAAGGTACATATCACTAATTATCCTTTCTATTCTACCGCTTGAAGACACATCCTCCCTGTATCCTTTGAGGTCCTGCCCATATCCTGCGAGGTCCTGCACACATCCTTCGAGGTCCTGCGAAGATCCTTTGAGGTCCTGCACACGTCCTTCGAGGTCCTGCGAATATCCTTTGAGGTCCTGCCACATCATGTGAGTGGAAGGTTTTCCCAATACTACAACAAAGCACTTGGGCTAGGCGGACAGGAAGAGCGGAGATAGATTGGAAGAATATCTTGAGCCAATACTACCATGCTGCATACATCGTGGGCGTACGGCCTAAAGAAAGAAGATCTGGTGAAATATCTAAATGAGTTCAGTCTTGACAGTTCGGGGAACGTCGAAGAACTTCGGAGACGATTTGGCCAATTCGTGGGCGGAGAACATAAGCCCCAAATCTTATCCAGGCTTCTGGAAATACAGGCGAAACACGAACCTTCACCCGTTGGTACTGATGGTAGGCTATTGACCCCGAAGAAGGCACCGCTGTTGGTAGTACCTACCGACCCTGCAACCATGACAGGCCACGACGTCGGTCCCGATGCAGGCATTCCTACCGACACGGCCGTCGTCTTTGATCTCAAATCTAGGGCTGACCAGGTCCGGAAATGGGGAGTGCAGTTCGATGGAAACGCCGAATCATTGGAGCTCATGGAGAGGATCGAGGAATTGGCGCACATGTACGCCATTAAAGTAGACACGATGCCGTCCATGATGCCGGAAATCCTCACCGGGAAAGCTCTCAACTGGTATCGAAATAATAACCGTCAGTGGACAACGTGGACCGCGTTCAAAAGAGATTTTCTCAAGTTCTTCTTGCCACCCCGGTACTTTGAGCGTTTAGAGGACGAGGTAAGGAAGCGTCATCAACGGAATCGTGAGTCCTTTCGAGATTACACCCTTGATATGCAAAATCTCATGAGGCACACCAGCTACTCCGAGACGGAAAAACTGGAGCGGATATTTCGTAACGCCCTACCGGAGTACCTGTGGTACATCCGGAGGAAAGATTTCAGCACGCTAGATGAACTCCTGGAGATGGCCGCTGACCTAGAATATATACCGGCACGGCCCCAGCCCGTCGGTGAACAACATTGCTTAATAGTGCCGGAGGAGATTACCCAGCACCAACACGAAACGATCGCCAACCCTCGAAGCGCGTGTCGGAATTGCGGCCGAGGTGGACACTTTGCTGCCCAGTGTACGAACCAAAGCATCCTGTTCTGTTGGGAATGCGGTCGCCGAAACGTGCGGACGATACAATGCTGCCGCAGAGCGGGAAACGAACGCCGGGCCCGTACCGAACGAGGGCCCAGAGCAACGCCCCTCACAACTAGAAACATCCTTGCAATACACCTCCACGAAACTTGTCGCCAACGTCGTCCTAGAGGGCTGACTGATTGCTGCTACGATTGACACCGGGGCCACCAGTTGTTTCGTCAGTCAGAACCTCACCAGCACTCTTCGGGATGTCTCCACCTTAGAGCCCTATGAATCCGGTGTGACACTGTGCGACGGCTCCCGAAGACGGATCACCCATGCATTAGAGCACTACGTTACCTTGGGGGTTAAAACGATAAAAACCAAGCTCCTCGTCATGCCTGACACCCCCGAGGATTTCATCATTGGGCTGCGGTTTCTGGAAAACTGCGGAACGCGAATCATGATTGCCGGTCTTACTTGTGACTTTCGCCAGACCCAAAATACACCCGAAACACCAAGCGACAGGCAGATCAATCGCCATCGGAACTCATCAGCGGGGTCGCCAGTCCTGGCCGCGGATCCTGGAGGGATTCCGGCTCGGAATAATATTGCGTACACTGTCGCCTCAAGTGGCTCCGACCAAGCAACAGCGAGCCATATCCCGGTAAGTGACCATAGCCCCGAAGACCAAGATAGAATTAGATTTTTCATTGAGGATGAGCTTCAAAAGTTTCGGGAGCTGCATGGGTTATCCACAGCCGCGCGACACCGAATCGTAATGACGGATGATCGACCTTTTAAAATCAAGTATGCTCCCAGGAACCCGGCGATGCAGGCGATCATTGATGCGAAGGTAAATGAACTGTTGGCCAACGGCTGCATAGAACTATCTAGGAGTCCCTATAGTTCACCGATCACTCTGGCTCCTAAGAAGAATGGCGCGTGGAGGTTATGCATAGATTTCCGACACCTGAACAGCAAGTCGGACCCCGATGCCTATCCTCTGCCCCGAATCGCCACCATTCTGGATCGGTTGAGGGACGCCCGATACGTGAGCAGCCTTGACTTGAAAGATGGATATTGGCAAATTCCTTTGGAGGAAACTAGTCAGAAATACACGGCCTTCACCGTCGCGGGACGGGGCGTATATCAATGGCGAGTGATGCCTTTTGGGCTGCATTCAGCTCCGGCCACGTTCCAGCGTGCACTGGACAGTGTCATCGGACTCGATCTAGAGCCATTTGCGTTCGCGTATCTGGACGATATTATCGTTACCGGGAGGACGCTAGACGAGCATTTGTGCAATCTGAGAGAAGTATTCCGGCGACTCCGAGCTGCCAATCTGAAAATAAACCCAGACAAATGCGAGTTTTTTAAAAAAGAGACGAAGTACCTTGAGCATTTGGTCAGTGGAGAGGGTATACAAACTGATCCAGACAAGGTTGCTGCAATTCGGGAGATGAAGACCCCTAGTAACTTGCGAGAGGTACGACGGTTCCTTGCAGTTGCGTCCTGGTATCGGAGCTTCGTCCCAGATTTCGCCGCTATTGTCCAGCCCCTTACAACACTACTAAAAAAGGGCAAACACTGGAAGTGGACCGAGGATCAGCAAACGGCGTTTGAACACCTGAAAGCGAAGCTCACGGAAGCACCGGTGTTGGCTTGTCCCGATTTCCAAAAACCCTTCAAGTTGCAGACGGATGCTAGCGACTACGGGCTGGGAGCAGTCTTAACCCAGGATTTGGACGAAGGGGAACGCGTTATCGCCTATGCTAGCCGGGGCCTCAACGGGGCGGAAAGGAATTATACGGCTACGGAGAAGGAGTGCCTCGGCATCATCTGGGGATTTCGAAAGATGCGGCCTTATCTTGAGGGTTACCACTTCCACGTTATTACTGACCACCTGTCTCTGAAGTGGCTCAACTCGATCGACAACCCTACGGGACGGCTGGCCCGATGGGCCCTAGAGCTTCAGCAATACAAATTCACGGTACAATACCGTAAAGGCAAGCACAATGTGGTCGCCGACGCCTTGTCCCGACAACCGATGGAAGTGCTACAACGGACCGTAGAAGACAACGGCCCCTCAGCCGCCGATTGCCCCTGGTTACAGCAGAAGAAGGAGGAGGTCAGACAAAATCCGACTAAATACTCCGACTATGCTATAGTCGGTACGCAGCTTTTTAGGCATATACCTAGGCATCCAAACGACGAGGACTGTACCCCTTGGAAGTTGTGTGTCGCCACCCAGTTACGAGAACGGGTATTAATGGAAAATCATAGTCAGCCCGCCGCCGGACACCTCGGGGTGCGGAAGACCGTCAACCGCGTCAGCAACCGGTACTACTGGCCTGGTATGTTCCGTGATGTAGCCCGATTTGTCAGGAGCTGCGAATCTTACCAGAGGTATAAACCAAGCCAGATGGCTCAAGCGGGCGAAATGCTAGTGACCATACCGGAAGAGCCTTGGGCCACGGTATGCACCGATTTCGTTGGACCGCTGCCAGGCTCCAAACATGGTAACAGCATGCTCCTGGTATTCTTCGATCGCTTCTCAAAATGGGTTGAGCTCGTTCCTCTGCGAAAGGCTACGTCACAAGGGGTCATTAAGGCTGTCAGGGAAGAATTCTGGCCCGATTTGGAACACCGAAGGTGCTAATAACAGATAATGGTAGCCAATTCACCGGCCGCTTATTACGAAAATACCTGGAGGAGATCGGGGTTTTACAACAGCTTGCTGCTCCATACTGCCCACAGGAAAACCCAACCGAAAGGGCGAATCGAACGATAAAGACGATGATCGCGCAGTTTGCCAGGAACCAACATAATCGTTGGGATGATCACCTACCTGAAATAACATTGGCCATCAATACCTGCTGTTCCGAGTCTACAGGGTATAGCCCAGCTTACCTCGTTCAGGGGCGGGAACCACGACTACCTAAAGCCCTCTACGATGAGGTGGTACCTGGTACGGGTGTCCACAACCGTACACCGGAGGAGAAAGCCAGCGAACTTGTGGAAATCTTTTAAATTGTTAGACATCAGCTTGGCAAGTCCGCTCACGATCAGCGGCGGCATTACAACTTGCGCCGGCGACCCTGGAAACCTAGAATTGGTGACCTGGTCCTCGTCCGCCAACACTCTTTGTCCAAAGCGGCGGAAAGTTTTTCTGCCAAATTGGCCCCGAAATTCACGGGACCGTATGAGGTTGTAAATTTCCCATCTCCGGTTATAGCGCAGCTCCGGGGCCTGGAGGATAACGATTTAAAGACAGCTGACTTGAGTGAGTCAAGGCCTTTGTGGAACCATTCTCTCCATCTGGGGACGAGGTCGGGAATATTAACTAACTTTGTCTTATTTTTCCAATAGATCACTTCCGTACATGCACACTTAATTATCCCAGGAGGGGACCATGTGTAATGGCAGAAGTCGGACACTCGTTTCTGCCAACACTCTCGCTAGATTTGATGAATTAAAATGAATTGAATAAAACTGAATTGAATAGAATAGCATTGAATTGAATAGAATTTAATTGAATTGAATAGAATTGAACTGAATCGAATTACTCTAGTATTACTATTACCAAGATGAAAATAAAATGAATCGAAATAAATAGAACATGGCAGAAATCTAGCATTTAGTTTGTACGACCACCCTAATGTTAAGCAAATAAATAAAAATGGATCAGTTGCTGGCAGCCGCCAACGCGTGCATAACTAACAAGGTACATATCACTAATTATCCTTTCTTTTCTAGCGCTTGAAGACACATCCTGCCTGGATCCTTTGAGGTCCTGCGAATATCCTTTGAGGTCCTGCCAGATCCTTCGAGGTCCTGCGAAGATCCTTTGAGGTCCTGCACACGTCCTTCGAGGTCCTGCGAAGATCCTTTGAGTTCCTGCGAAGATCTTTTGAGGTCCTGCGAAGATCCTTTGAGGTCCTGCCACATCCTTTGAGGTCCTGCGAAGATCCTTTGAGGTCCTGCCACATCCTTTGAGGTCCTACGAAGATCCTTTGAGGTCCTGCCACATCCTTAGAGGTCCTGCGAAGCGTCGAGTGTTTGTCGAGCGTTGATCACCTCCTTTTCAGTGTCGAGCGTTGATCACCTCTCTTTCAGCGTCGAGTGGGTGCCGAGCGTTGGTCACCTCCTTTCTCAGCATCGAGTGTGTGTCGAGCGTTGATCACCTCTTTCTCAGCGTCGAGTGTGTGACGAGCGTTGGTCACCTCCTTTCTCAGCGTCGAGTGTGTGTCGAGCGTTGATCACCTCCTTTTCAGCGTCGAGTGTATGCCGAGCGGCGGTCACCTCCTTTCTCAGCGTCGAGTGAGTGTCGAGCGTTGATCACCTATCTTTCAGCGTCGAGTGTGTGCCGAGCATTGGTCACCTCCTTTCTCAGCGTCGAGTGTGTGTCGAGCGTTGGTCACCTCCCGATAGAACCCGACCAACAGACCCCGTGAGCGAAACTAGGTTGTCCTTCTCCCTCTGAGGCCTTTCTTTTCGTCCCGTTAGTCCTTAGTGTTTTGTTTGTAGATATAAGCCAATAAATTGAAATTTATAACGTTTAAGACCACGCCTTTTACTCTCTGTCACTAGATCAAACAAATTTCTGTGACGATCCCTACCCCCGCGAGCTTACCCCAGCTAAAGGAGGAAACTCGTCGTTACAACGCATTCCATGCTACTCTTACGTACTCAACTGGTTCCCCTTTTTTTCGCAAGCTGTCCCCAACTCGATAAACTCGTTATTTAAGGGAATTTTTGGAATGAAGTTGCAGAAATTTGGTTTGAAAGCACAAAATTGGTTTAATGTGCAGAAATGTGTGCTGCCATATAAATTTTACCCATTTTTTGTCTTAAAAATGCCAGGTTCAGATGGAAATGAAAAAATCTCCAAAAATAATTTAAAAAAAAAATTGGTCCGATCGGGTCAAAATTTTTACCACAGGTAAAACTTTTAATTGGGCTTGCAAACAACTTTGTTTTTTTTCTCGGTTGGGCCTATTTCGGGAGTCATTTCGTTCCAAAGTTTGAAGTTGGACTTTATGGTGCTTTATGCGCGCTTTATGGTCGGATTTGGACAGTACGCATACTATTGTAAAGGTATTTAAAATATCTTTCATTGACATTAACGATTTTTTTGTTAATTAACCCATCACGGCTCAATTTATTTTAAAATCGCTAAAAACAAAGAAAAATTTGGTCATGTTTAAGTTTCTGCTAGAGTTTGCTAAAAACCGAAAATTTTGAAAACCGCGGTTTCGGTTTTTCAAAATTATAAAAACCGCGGTTTCGGTTATTTTTCGGTTTTCTTGTGATATTAATAGAATTGTTTTAAAATAATTTAATATGTATGTATAACAATTTAATATTTTAATGCATTCAAGATATTTATTAAAATTCGACTGAACTTCTCACTGCCGTTATAAATTAAAATTTTTTATTCTTTTTTTGTCAGATTAAACTATTTTTAAAGAGTTTGGAATTTGGAATTAAACAATTTGTTTAAAACAATATAAAGTTGAAATTTTATACAATAAATTTCGGGGACTACGAAATAAAACTTTTTGAAATATAAGCGGTGAGAATCTGAACTGAATACGTGAAACTCAATATCTCTTAAACTACATGAACTACTACATGCAATTTTTTTCTAAAATTGTAATCCTCAGATTATATTATCTGTAGTAGTAAAAACAAAAAATCTTTAAAATAATATTTAATGGAGAAATTGATCATTACAATTAAATACAGAATTTTGTAAAATAAAAGCTGAATCCTTTTCGAAATTCTAGGCTCAGTAATATGTAATTTAATGAATTATTTTAATTGCTTTAAGTATTTGCTAAAAACCGACTTATTTTTGTCGGTTTTCGGTTTCGGTTTTGAGGCCTCAAAAACCGCGATTTCGGTTTCGGTTAAAACCGAACAGCAAACTCTAGTTTCTGCCATTTGAAGTCTGGCGACTATTTGTAGATAAAAATAATATAAGACTTAAGCAAATATAAGATTTCTAAAAATATAGAGTTTGCACAGAACCGAACGGTACCTACTCCCTAAACTTTACTATTTTATTTGATAAAAGGTTGATATCGGTAGTTTTTCGTTAAAAGCCACGCCCACTTAAAATAAGTGACAAAATAAAAAAACAAACGTTATCTTAAAATTCTGTACAATTTTGTAAACCAACTCCTCGCCTTTCGGAGCAAATTTAGCCACTATTTTGATCTTTAAAAATAAAGGCAACGAGAATAAAATTAGAAAAACCTTGAATCATTTCTATTATATTTTTCACCATTGCATAATATTATCGCAATCAGAAGAAAGAGCATTAGAGATTATTTTTTTATTGTAAATGTCCCTAAGCAGAACAACTTCCTTAACATTCTAACAACCCGAGTAAAAAAGAGTATATATAACATATATTTTTTAATATTAAAATATATGATAATATAAAATATTGTGCGCGACTTTATATATTTTTATTAGATGATATATTAGAAATTTTTTTAGAAATTTTCTCATATGTAATCATATTAAATCATATATCAGTATTTGCTTTATTGCAAATTGTATATATAGGAATATATTA
This sequence comes from Leucophora obtusa, assembly GCA_949987735.1. Lineage (NCBI taxonomy): Eukaryota > Metazoa > Arthropoda > Insecta > Diptera > Anthomyiidae > Leucophora > Leucophora obtusa. Next base: position 41,955,729 of record OX465296.1, read on the forward strand.
TTGATAAAATCGTTCAAAATTTTATATATAAATAGATACGAAAAATATTTTTAATTTTATTTTTTATATAACAATATCGTCGGCTTTCCTGCAAGTAGTGTTATGTGTTCTTTAACAGGTTATCAGGAAGGCGAAAAAACTGGTTAATATTATCCTTTTAATATATTTCATTGACATCATGTGCCTTAATAATTATTGTAATAAATAAGGTCGTCAATCATTAGTGTATATGATGTTAATAAAATATCTTAAAAGGATAGTATAAATCAGTTTTTTCGCTCTCATGAAAACCTATTAAAACCAAAAACAGCACTTCTTGCAGGCAAGCCGACGATATATTAGTTAATATCAGACCCAAGTTCGAGATTAACCAATATATCCGAGATTAATATAATATTTGATCAAAAACAATTTTTTATATGTTTTACTCAATTTTTTCATTAACTTATATTTTCAGAGCTTTTTTACTTCTAAAAATTTTTTTTATACCCTACACCACTATGTGGTCAGGGTATTATAAGTTTGTGCTGATGTTTGTAACACCAAAAAATATTGGTCGTAGACCCACCTTATAGTATACCGATCGGTTCAGAATTTTTTTTTATTTCAATTTAACGATGTCCGTCTATTTGTCCGTCCGTCCGTCTGTCTGTCCATGCAATCTTGTGCGCACTCTACAGGTCGCAACTATTAAGATATTTTGATGAAATTTGGTACGCAGACCTATGTTGGCCCAAGGACGAACAAGTTTGATTTTGGTGAACATCGGTCCATGTTTAGACCTAGTGCCCATATAAGGGTCCTACCAAAATTATATTGTTTATACGCTGCAGGTCGTAAATATTAAGATATTTTGACGAAATTTGGTACGCAAACCTACGTTAGCCCAATAACGCAGCCTATTGATTTTACTGAACATCGGTCCATGTTTAGTCCTAGTGCCCATATAAGGGTCCTACCAAAATTATACTGTTTATACGCTGCAGGTCGTAAATATTAAGATATTTTGATGAAATTTAGTACACAGACCTAAATTGGCCCAATAACGCAGCCTATTAATTTTGGTGAACATCGGTCCATGTTTAGACCTAGTGCCCATATAAGGGTCCTACCAAAATTATACTGTTTATACGCTGCAGGTCGCAAATATTTAGGTATTTTGATGAAATTTAGTACATAGACCTATGTTGGCACAATAACGGAGCCTATTGATTTTGGTGAACATCGGTCTATGTTTAGACCTAGTGCCCATATAAGGGTCCTACCAAAATTATACTCTTTATACGCTGCAGGTCGCAAATATTAAGATATTGTGATGAAATTTGGTACACAAACCTACATTGGCCCAGTAACGCAGCCTATTAATTTTGGTGAACAGCGGTCCATGTTTAGACCTAGTGCCCATATAAGGGTCCTACCAAAATTATACTGTTTATACGCTTCAGGTCGCAAATATTAAGATATTTTGATGAAATTTGGTACACAGACCTACATTGGCCCAATAACGCACCTATTGATTTTGGTGAACATCGGTCCATGTTTAGACCTAGTGCCCATATAAGGGTCCTACCAAAATTATACTGTTTATACGCTGCAAGTCGCAAATATTAAGATATTTTGATGAAATTTGGTACATAGACCTATGTTGGCCCAAGGACGAAGCTTATTGATTTTGGTGAACATCGGTCCATGTTTAGAACTAGTGCCCATATAAGGGTACCCCCAAAATTGGCTTGGTTACAAACTGCAGGTCGCAAATATTAAGATATTTTAATGAAATTTGGTGCGCTGACTCACATTATAGAAAATTTTGACACAAGCCCCATTTTAACCCATTCGAATTTCGAATCCAAACAATACACATACTGGTGTAGGGTATTGTATAGTAGGCATGCCCGACTTTAACGTTTTTACTCGTTTTAATTTAAAACATCCAATTTAAAAAAATTAAAATTAAAATCATGGCCCGGCTCGTAATGGGGTAATAAGTTTAGGCATGTTGCATATCATGGGAAAGGTATTTCAAGTACCTTTGCAACGATATATATATTTTGTTCTCGTCCGATGAGTTTTGAGTGAAGAAATAAGCTATTGAATATTGTTGTAGATCATTTTCAACTCCATAAATCGGGAACTATGAGCCTCCAACAAAAAAGAAGTGCATTGCCGGGCTAACCATTAAAATTTTATTTAAAATAAAAAAAGCTTAACATATTTAAAAAAAAAATCTAAGTCCAAAGAAAATTCCCATATTTGATAAAAAAATTATTTAGTCTTTAAAGAATAACGGATTTATACATTAACGTCTTTAACAGTTACTTATTATCGACAGTAGCCCTCGGCTAATAGTCAGGCATGTGATGAATATTTAAAAAAAATGTATAAGTCCAAAGAAAATTGCCATATTTGATAAAAATTATTTAGTCTTTAGAGAATAACAGATTTATACATTAACGTCTTTAATAGTTACTCATTATCAACAGTAGCCCTCGGCTGACAGTCAGGCATGTGATGAATATCGAAAACGAACTGATTTTCAATGGTAAATATTTTAGGATCTGTACAATACCAATTATTTTTTATTTCCTAATTTAGATATTCGAAATCAAATAAAACGATAAATAATAATTTGAAGCCAATTTGATTTTCGCAAAACAAATTATTCTAGATTGAAAAACTGTTCGTTTTCGATTTTCATCACACCCCTGAGTGTGTAGGACCCGAAATCCTGCGCCCTCCAATACAAAGTTTTTTTTATCATTTAAATTTAATCATATCGTATTCTATTAACTTATATCTAATTTGATCGGGACAAAATTCGGATATAAGTTTATCATTTGATATAACTTTGTATGCTTGTAAATACAATTATATCCAATTATGATAAAATTTAATATAACCATTTTTCGGATGAAATTATATCCTGTTACATATTGCAAATATATCCATTCACATATAATTGTATATACACTTTTTTACTCGGGAAGTTTAACAACCCATTTTCAACTGTGGACACATCTCTAGTTTAAGTTACCTATATGGTTCATCTTTGGTGACACATGATATATTAACAACGGCACGTCGCACAGTTCTTTGATCCCATATAACGATTGGACAAAAATAGAAGGAGTGGAGACAGAGTTTGAAATTTGGTATATTGACATAGAACCCCTTATTTAAGACAAATTTTAATTTTTTGAAATATCGGGCTAAGGACACGCCCACCACCCATAGGTCCTGAAATTTAAAAATATAATATAAGCTGCATAAATGGACGTAAAATTACAAAAAGTATCCATTAAGATGCACATAAGACTGGAAACGTCTAAGTCAATTTTTATCAAAATCGAAGAAAGGACTCTTAGTCCTGCCATATATCCTTTATTTCAAAATCTTTATAAAACCTGCAAAATTATCCGATTGCGATGAAATTTAGCTCATGAATTGGTATAAGGTCAAGCCATATTTGTGCAAAATTTGGGTATAATCGATTCATTAATAAAAAAAATGCCTTCACAAAAAATAGGTTTTAAACGCTTAAAATGATTTTTATAAAACAAAAAAAAAAAAATTAAATAGGATTAAAATCGGAAACCACGTGAATCCTCCATTTTAGGCCTAGGATATGTTCAATAAAAAAAATGCCTTCACAAAAAATAGGTTTTAAACGCTTAAAATGATTTTTCTAAAACAAAAAAAAATTAAATAGGATTAAAATCGGAAACCACGTGAATCCTCCATGTTAGGCCTAGGATATGTTCAGCGAACTTATGTAAAATACTACGAGGAATATTTTTGTGGAACATTATAACCTTCTAGCTCTTCAATTAAAGGGACTTTTTTGGCCCCTTTTTAAAACGGACAAAAACGACCCGTAAGTTGCAGAGATAGAAGGTTAAAATATTCCGCAAAAATATTTGTCATGAAATTCTAATATAAGTCTTTGAAGACATCAGCATTAAAAATTTAACTTAAGTGCCAGTAATAAGTAAAAACTTAAGATGTGTTTAAGGGCTAATTTCGTACATATTCAGAATTGGTTCTCAAATGTCCCACAAACCTTGATTTTATGGTGAAACCATGGGAATCTTCCATTTTAGGTATAGGATGTGTTCAGCAAACTTATGTAAAATACTACGAGAAACATTTTTATGGAACATTTTAAGCCTCTAACTCTTCAACTTACGGGTGTTTTTTGTACCTTTTTAAAAAGGGGCCAAAAAATTCCCTTTCATTGAAGAGTTAGAGGGTTAGAATGTTCTATAAAAATGTTTCTTTTAGTGTTTTACAAAAGTTCGCTCAACATATCCTATATCTAAGATAGAAAGTTCACATGGTTTGAATACTAAACACTCTTAAATGCGTGAAATTTGTGTAAAAATCATGAATTTAGGCATTTCAAACAAACCATTTTTTTAATTTGTGGTAAAAAAATAGCAACTAATTTTTTAATGATCTATTATAGAACAGTATAAACTTACAAAAAAAGAAAAAAAAATATCTAGTTTTATATAATTTTTTTTTATACTCCATCAAACTTAAGTAATTTTTGGATTTTCAACAAAAAAAAATGTGTTTTTCGGAGCAATAAAAAATAATTGTTTTGTAAACGTATACTAAATCCATATTTTAACTTAACTACAAATATATTGATGTAATTAAAAAACATATCCTCGAACAAGTTTTTAAAAAAATGTATTTTTGAGAATTATTTTCGTGAAACAATTAAAACCCATTTTTCTGTTAAGTAATTTTTGCATAAAATTCTCTGAGTTTAGCGCCCTCTCTTGGCGGCAAAAGCAATCACACCAAATATTTTATTCACATTTATTTGAGTTACTTTCTTATGTTTAAAAAAAATCGTTCTTTAATCACAATTTGAGCAACAATTTTTTCTTATTTTTTTTAACGAATTCTTGTAAATAAAATTTTTTAAATTAGTATATTTTTCCGCTAAATTTAGCACTCGGTTTTGAAAAATTAGTAAAATGTTTTGCTGAAACCAGCAGCGAAAATTAATAAAAAAAATCCGTAATTTGTAATAAGAGAATAGCAAAAATGATTACTAAAAATAAAAATTGTACTAAAAATCAGTATAAAACGAGTAAAAAGGTTAAAGTCGGGCGTGCCGACTATACAATACCCTACACCAGTCTGGGTAAAAGCCAACTAATGTTTGGATCTGAAATTAGAATGGGTTAAAATGGGGCTTGTGTCTAAATTTTCTATAATGTGAGTCAGCGCACCATATTTCATTAAAATATCTTAATATTTGCTATCTGCAGTTTGTAACGAAGCCAACTTTGGGGGGCCCCTTATATGGGCACTAGGTCTAAACATGGACCGATGTTCACCAAAATCGATAGGCTTCGTCCTTGGGCCAACATAGGTCTGTGTATCAAATTTCATCAAAATATCTTAATATTTGCGACCTGCAGCGTATAAAAAATATAATTTTGGGGGGACCATTATATGGGCACTAGGTCTAAACATGGACCGATGTTCACCAAAATCAATAGGCTGCGTTATTGGGCCAATATAGGTCTGTTTATCAAATTTCATCAAAATATCTTAATATTTGCGACCTGCAGCGTATAAACAATATAATTTTGGGGGGACCCTTATATGGGCACTAGGTCTAAACATAGACCGATGTTCACCAAAATCAATAGGCTTCGTCCTTGGGCCAACGTAGGTCTGTGTATCAAATTTCATCAAAATATCTTAATATTTGCGACCTGCAGCGTATTAACAATATAATTTTGGTAGGACCCTTATATGGGCACTAGGTGTAAACATGGACCGATGTTCACCAAAATCAATAGGCTTCGTCCTGGGGCCAACGTAGCTCTGTGTACCAAATTTTATTAAAATATCTTAATATTTGCGATCTGCAGCGTATAAACAATATAATTTTGGTAGGACCCTTATAGGGCACTAGGTCTAAACATGGACCGATGTTCACTAGGCGTCGTCCTTGGGCCGACATAAGTCGGTGTACCAAGTTTCATCAAAATATCTTAATATTTGCGTCCTGTATAGTGCGCACAAGAATGCATGGACGGACGGACGGACTGACAAACGGACATCGTTAAATCGAAATAAAAAAAATTCTGAGCCGATCGGTATACTATAAGGTGGGTCTAGGACCAATATTTTTTGGTGTTACAAACATCAGCACAAACTTATGATACCCTGACCACATAGTGGTGTAGGGTATAAATAGTATAGTGCGATTGGAAACTGTTTACAAATTTTTTTACTTACTTTTTTATCTGAATGTACCTGGTGGCCGTATCTTTGAGGCTCCTGTGTGGTGGTTTTGATGGCGGCTGGACAACAAACTTGCATGGCTGACTGGGCAACAAACCAACACGTTCCAGTGGTAACAATCCTTTTTTAATTTTTCACTTTTAGTTCAGTTTTAGTTCTTTTCATTTAGTCACACGATCACGATTATAATAGGAAAAAAAAAACATAGTGGTGCGAAAGCATGGAATATTAGGTATTCGATCGGTACCGAGTTACCCATGTGAATACCCAGTACCCATACTTCCGCATTACTGAACACATAGGAAGTTAGGCCCAAATTACATCTGCCAGGCAACCTTCGCCCGTTATTTGGTTTTGGCCTTAACTCCCGTGTTTATTATGGGAAACCCAACGAAATTAAGAGGCCCGACGTGAACAATCACTTTAAGGTAAAATGGAATTAAAACTTAAAATTTCCCAAACTCAATTTATATTTTATAAAACATAATTTAGGTATTAGCATAATTGAATTGTTTTCATCTAAATAAACCTATTAGTATTGAAAATATTGTAATTTTAAGAGAAAACATCACATCTCACAATCGTGTATGCTGGGTCTCAAAGGGCTATAAAGTTGTTGCAACAGTATGCTTCTTATTTAAACAAATTCTTTCTTTAGTTTATTTTTATTTAAATCACAATTTAATTAATAAAAAAAAATATATGTAATAAAAATCATTAAATATGCACTTAAAAGCAAAACAAATCTTTTTTGGACTACTAAAACAAAGATGTGCATTAGACCGTACCACCTAACAGGCAAAAAAAAAGTGCGCTTCAATTATAAAGTATTTTTGCAAGGCAATTCCAAAAAAAAATTTTTTTGCCGAACGTAGGGATCGCCTTTTTTAATTTTTTGTTATAGCTTTGGCATTTAAAGTCGGATTTTAAAGTGTATATCGTTTTTGCAACCTCCTTGCAAAAATAATTTATATTGGACGGTGTACGGCGAACTTTTTTTTTGAGGTACGGTTTAATACACATATTTGCATGAAAATTGCTGGCCTGGTTATATTTATGTAAGCTATATCGAAATAGCGCTAACAAGCGTAAACGAGAGTTAATGAATTTTTTCTTATTCATTAAAAAGAGCTAAAAATATTTTTTAGTAGTACTCTTGGGGTCGAAAAAGGATTCTTCAAACAATTTTTTGATACCAACATAAAAATCTCATTTCCCATCCCTGATACCAATCTACTCGGAATCACTTTATGATTTTCGTCGGGCATTTTGAAAAATCTAAAAAAGACTAATATACCTAGGGTGTTTGTTTAAGCCTTATGGAACTTTAAATTGTAAAAAATAATACAAAAAATTAAATTTTAATCCAAAGATCAATATATTAACAATTAAAAATGATTTCGGTTATATGGCCACCTCGGCTGCTCTTGACGAACAGTATTCTGGACGTGCAATTTTGGTCCACTTTTTCGAGCACTGCAGGTCGTATGTCACGAATAACAAGAATAATGTTGTCCTCGAAGGCTTCAATTCTTACTGGTTTATCAGTATAAACCATTGACTTCACGTGGCCATCAGAAAATAATCGAGAGGTGTCAAATCGCACGACCTTGGAGTCCAATTGTCAGGTCCATTTCTCGAAATCAACTTATTGCCAAATTTTGATTTCAAGAAGTCGATGTTTGCGGACGCCGTATGGCACGCAGCGCCATCCTGTTGAAGCCACATATCGCCCGGATCAATTTCATCCATATTTCCAAACAAAAAATCATTGATCATGGTATGGTAACGATCTCCATTGAGCGCAACGCGAGCTCTAGCTTTATTTATGTCTAATGATGCCATTAGCGTGTAAACCGCACCGAACGGTGCATTTTTCTGGATGTAATGGAGTCTGTAGGGCCTGTTATGGATTGGGTCAAAGTAAATCTGGATAATTTTGTAGCGTTAGTAAAATTATTTTCTGCTTGTTTTCATCAACATCATATTTCATCATCACTGTCATCATTTCATCATCAAGCTGAAAATAATTTTACTTATATATGCCACATTTTATATCCGATTTTCATAAGTAATATCTTTCTGGAAAGGTTGTAATGTTATACTGTTTACAACTTCATTAGTTGTTTCAAAAAGCCACCGCAAGATGGCGCTAATCTAGCATTTATTAGAAAATTGTAAAAAATTGAAATTTGGGCGCCTCGCAAATGATTTTTTTGATATGTCGTAGTGGAACTTTTTTTCCTCATGCCAAAAGCTATCGAACAATATCGATTGCTAAATCGATCCACCCTAATGTACAGGGCATAATAAGTATGTGCTGATACTACGAGTAGTCACTGCTAAAAATAATGGGCGTAGACATGACCATATTTCTGCCGATATATAGTGAACAAGCCTTGTAATGGCACTGCCAGACGCAATATTAAATATTGAACGAAATTTTGAAACTACAAAGACAAACCCAATTGAAAATGATTAAAATCGGTCCACGTTTTAAACTAAATAGTCGCCGTACAAGGACAAACCCAATTGAAAATGATTAAGATCGGTCTACGCTGTAAACTAAATATCTGGGCAAAAATATATTTGGCATGACCAAACCAACGTAATTTCAAGCTATTTCTTGCACCGGAAATACTGTTTATTCCACGCCTAAAAATTTGGGTTTAGCTTTGGCTCAGCTACATTCGGTTTTTTCATATGCCGTTTTGAAGGCCGCAAAGTATAAATATTATGAACATTTTATTGCTCTTTCGTGATAAGTTATGGAATCTGTGATACACATTATGGCCCGATCATAAACTCTATGGCTTAACAAAAAAAAGTACACTTAAAATAATTCGTCAGTAGAAAAATCTGTCAAGTGGGTTTCAAATCGATTTGACTAATTTTTAACAAATTTAATTAGTTAAAACACTGATTTAAACAAAGATTTTAGTTATCTTCATTTAACACTATACTAAAAATCCTCAGTACTTTAACTAGTTTCGAGTGTTAATTTTCAAAACTATTTATAACTAACCCATTCGTTAAATTTTACAAAATTTATTGTCAAAATATAATATCATCATTTAGATGGCGCCACTAGTTTATCCGAAGTTTTGAAGATGGCGCTATTTCTTTCCCTCCCGATTTTTTAAAATGGCCCATATTTCGAAAACTAAGAGAGATAGAGTAAAATTGATAAAAATTTCGACTATTTTGGCCTATCTAGGGACCGGGTAGGTTCCCGAGACCCTAAATTTGAACAAATTTTACGACTTAGTATAATTACAAATAAAAGTGTATTTTTACAGATTTTTTACTTTAATTTAGATTTGTTAAATTTAACAAAAGGATTTTTTAAAATCAACAAATTTTATTTTAAGCCAAAAAACAGGAATAAATTTTGTTAAAGTAACAAATTTTTCTGTCCGTTGGCTGGACGTATCATTTTGAGAGTGCGATACAGCATTTTTACGTATGTTTAAACAAATGCATGTTTGTAGTAATTAATCCAAAAATTATTTAAACCAAATACTTTTCCGAATCAAAGAGTTTGCAACAAAATGGCATAGATTTGTTTTTATATATTTTGTTATAAATGCATATTTTGCTTTTAAGTGCATAGTTTTTGCATATTTTATGATTTTTATTGTATATTTTTGCATACTATTCAATAAATTGCATATTTTTTTCATATTTTTTTTAACTAAGAATAAGATTTAATGAAAAATAAAGAAAAAGAAGAGTTTGCAAACCTTAACGCAGCACTTAACTAGAAGGAAAACATCAGGTTGTCGCCTACTGAGACATTTATATTGGATTTAATTTTTAACCAAACGCTCGAATAATATATATGGTTTTTAAAAATCAATAAATTTAAAGTGCATTTTTTTGGTTTTAAGCGTTTATTTTTGGATTTTAAGTGCATATTTTTGGGTTTTAATGCATATTTTTGGATTTTTAGTGCATATTTCTATTTAAGTGCACATTTTGCATATTTTACTGAATATTTTAAGCGCATATTTTCGATTTTTAAGTGCATGAAAGGCGCTGCCCTGAATATTATAGTTGGTTTATAAAAAATCTAAATTGACTAAATATGCGACCACGTACTTTTTTAGGTGTAGAAATATGTTCAATGAGGTTATTAAGTATTAAGAGAATATTTTAGAACAAAATTAAATACTTAATAGTTTTTATTTTAATTTTGGAAGATATTTTATACACTGTGTCATAAAATTATATTTACAAAAATGTAATTTCATATAACTTCCCAGTCAGAAAAATACAAACGGGAAAGCGGTGGCAAAGCACTTTAACAGGTGGTACAAGTACTGGCAAAAAGTGCTTTCCCATTCCCAAAATGATAACATCATTAGGCAAAAGGACCGGCTGTTCAAAAAGCGCCGGAAAAGCACTGGAGGAACAAAATTTTTAAACGTTGGCAAAACGCTGGCAAAACCAATAAATAGGTGGTCTGGAAATATATTTTCCAAAATAAAATTTAAAAAAAGTTCATATGTATTTTTTGTGGTCCTGCCGTGATTTGAACCCAGGCCGTCAGATTGGCAGACGATTGCTCTACCCACTGAGCTAACGAGACATATAATATTTAATGGCTAAACACATAAATGAGTGATAATAGCTGGACAACTACTGGCTGTGCCAAAATGCTAGTACTGACAAACAATTTTTTGTAACTAGTATCCCAGTGTTGGGAGGGCAAAAAAAAGTTGCTCTTGAAGGAGCTTTCCCACAAACAAACAAATTGATTTCATAAAACAAAAAAAATTTTAAATTAAAAAAAATCCAAAAAAAATTTTTTGCTTGCAACCGGATTTGAACTCGGAACCTTCCGACTACAAACATTTTTTAACGAAGCGTCAGCATTTTTATAAAATCATTGGTTTTCCAGTGAATTGATTTTTGTACGCCTGGTAGCATTGGCTAGGTAGCACTGGATAACCACTGGTTGCAAAACTTGGCATATCACTATAAGCCAATTCTTTGCCAGTGTTTTTTTTTTATAAACCACCGAAATTTTTGTAAAACAAATACTGGCAAAGCGTCCCAAATGAGTGTTCTGCCAGTCATTTATTTTTAATACCGTGGTTACCCAGCGGTATGCCAGTGCTTGATTTTTTGTACCACTGGCGATTTCTGACTGGGTTAATACATTAATTTTTAGTAAATACCATAAAAATTAAATTGCGTGCTTGCATTCAAAATTTTGTAACACAATGTTCGTAAGATATCCTCTTTGTTATCCTCACAATGGTGTACTACTAAGTAGAAAATTTTGTTTCAAATACAGAAGTCCATATCTGCATATAAATTTAAATTATTTGAATTGTATAAGGTCGTAGTGTAGAAAATCATTACCAGATATGTGGTTATGTAACTACATACCTGGAAATGGTAACTAGTTACTTTTATTATTACATTTCTTATTACCTTTATATAGCGATGCTGCGAGAAATACTTAATGAGTTACACACCAGCGTACGAAAAATCAAAAAATATGTCCTTACCTATGTGCTTACCAGTATTGACTAAAATAATGATTCTAAAAATAGATTTACAAAAAAAATGAGTTTTATAAAACACAAATTTTTTTAATGGAAAAATTTTTTTAATAAAATTTTCTCGCGCGGGAACCGAACCTGGGACTCCAGTCTAGCAGTATATAGTTGTACCATCTAAGCTATCTCGACATTTAATATTTGATAAATAAAAACATAATTGACTTGCTGCGCACAAGTCAGCTTGCTCGCCAACATACAAAAAATCAAAAAATATGTAGTTACATATCTCATTACCAGTGTTGAAAAAATATTGAGTCTAAAAATAGATTTCAAAAAAATTTACAAACATTATTTTATGTTTGAAATAATGATAAAAATAAGTCATTATTGGTAATACATTATTTTTTATTTTGAAATCATGAAAAAAGTAAGTGTTTATTAGTAACTCATTACTATATATTTTAAAATAATGCAGAAAGTAAATCGGTGTCATTACTTGTAGTGCAAAAAATAATGATATGTCATTACCGTTTCTACACTGGGGTATATATAAAAGTTTTTTGAGAATATCTTTATTCGCAAAGTTTTTTTGCAACTAACCACCAAACTTTCTTTTAGGAGATGTGCATTATAGTCCCCAGATTATAAATTAAAAAAAACCGCACTTAAAATTTTTTAAAATAATAGCGGAACGCTAAAAAGGCCTCTACGCCACCAGGATATTCTCCTAACAAATACTTTAATACTTTACAGAGTTTTTATTTTCAAAATATTCGACACCTTCAGGATCGTTTCCTGAAGGTGTAGAATATTTTTAATGCAAACACTCTGTGTATGGATTCAAAATTTTGTAACACAATGTTCGCAAAGTATCCTATTTTTATCCACACAATGTTCGGAAAGTATTCTACTTTATATTTTTTGCTGTATTAGGAACAGTAATACTATACTCACAATATATTTCCCAAAACGAATTGAGGTTTATTTGAAGAGTAATAGGTTAATTTTGTTTTCAATTGAAGAATCAATTAAAATACATTAAAACATATTGTTTAACTTTTTTTATCAGTCAATAAAAAATAAACCACAAAAAATATGTATCGTCTGTAGGAGTTGATATTTTCAGTCAAATGTTCTATTTTTATAAAAAATAATTTAAATAATTTCGTTGTTTTCTGTTTTAAAACAAAAAATTCGATTATTTTCGGTTTTCTTTTTTGTTAAAATAGTCTATTTACATATAAAATTATTTCAATTCAAATTACAAGAAATTTTTTACTCATACACACAAACTTAGCCAATAAAAATATGAAGGTGTGTGTTGTGTGTGTAGCGTTTTGAAAATTAAAAAAAAAAACTTTCAAATATCAAAAAACAAACCACAAAATCGTTTTTTTTATGTTTTGTCAGTTAAAAATTGATGATTGTTTGTAGATATGAGAAAATATAAAATGTTCAAAAAAGTGGCAAAGAATGGATATTTTGCTTGCAAATTGATATCATAGATGGATATAATTAGGTTGTTCATAAGGGGTGTGCTATCTGTTGTATCGTTGTATCGTCCTAACAAAAAACAGAGTTGTTATAATTTTTATTTGTGTTTAACAACGATTTTCTATTCAGTTTTCTATCGGTTAGCACACTCAAACATAGGACACTAAACATACGTAAAAATGTTGTATCGTGCTATTCTCAAATGTTGTATTTTTTCAATTTAATTTTTAACAACTCTGTTTTTTGTTAGGACGATACAACGATACAACAAATAGTACACCCCTTGTGAAAACCCTTAATATCAACAATGATTTTGCCGTCAAAAACTCATGTTTGTCCATAATTGCAGATATAGATTATTGAATATAGGGTCTCGATATATTGAACCATCACCCAGTGTAGAAACGGTAATGACATATCATTATTTTTTGGAGTACCAGTAATGACACACACTTACCTTCTGCGTTATTTTAAAACATATAATAATGAGTTACTGATAATGACTTATTTTTATCATTATTTCAAATAGAAAATAAATTTTTAGATTTTTTTTTAAATTTTTTGAAATCTATTGTTAGACTCAATATTTTTTAAACACTGGTAAGGATATATGTAACCACATATTTTTTGATTTTTTGTATGTTGGCGAGTAAGCTTACTTGTGTGCAGCAAATCAATTATGTTTTTATCTATTAAATATTACATGCGATATACACTTGTGCTCACGAAATTAAGTCAATTCAAGTTTTTTTTAAATTTTATTGTTCTTGCCTTTATTTTTAAATTTCAAAATAGTGGCTAAATTCGTTACGAAAGGCAAGGAGATGGTTCAGAAAATTATACAGAATTTTAACGTAATGTTTGTTTTTTCATCTTATCACTTGTTTTAAGTGGGCGTGGCTTTTAACGAAAAATTAGCGATATCAATATTTTATCAAATTACATAGTAAAATTTAGGCAGTACTGACCGATTCTGTACAAACTGTATATTTTTGGAAATCCTATAAAATTTCCGTAAGTCAATCTGTAGACCTAGGTTCGATTCCCGCACCAGCAAATTTTATTAAAAAAAAAAAATACAATAAAAAATATTTTTTTTTATATAATTTACTTTTTTGAAAATCTATTTTTAGACTCATTATTTTTGTCAGTACTGGTAAGCACATAGGTAACGATATATTTTTTGATTTTTCGTATGCTGGTGTGTAACGACAACTCATTATTTTTTGCGACATCGCCATATAAAGGTAATAAGAAATGTAATAACAAAAGTAACTAGTTACCATTACCAAGTATATAGTTACATAACCACATATCTGGTAATGATTTTCTACACTGGGCACTTAAGTATTTTAATCAATTTATAATCAAAAAAATAAATAAAATTTGCTGCTAAATACGAAGAAAATGATATTTTAGGTTAAATCATTTTCAACAAGACCAACATTCGGCCTGCCTTAATATTAGGTTACAAAAATTTAACAGATGCCAGCAGTTGGCCATATGTACAGCATATCAAGTTCGAATACAATTTAGGTAGTGCATAATTAAAACTTAACTGTTGTCGTTATAAATTTACTAAAAAAAAAGTGAAAAGTGATAAAAAAAAATGTATTGTATATGCGAATCTACGTAGATCTAGTTTTAATATATTTTTTCAAATATTTTGAATCTTCTCCGCAGCATTGCATTTTTGAAGCCAATTTCTATTCATTAAGGTGTCTAGTCAATGCAAATTTTGATAGTGACAAAATTTCATAACAACTTTTCTATTTTTAAGAATAAACCTAAGAGAAGAACAATTTCAACATCCTTGCAGTGTCAGTCAAGTATCCTTAAATTCTTACCCACATGATTATAATCATATGCAAGGTACGAGAGCGGATCAATAAATCCGTATCTTTTCGAACTTCCCTCGTAGTTACATGAAATGCAACACTGGTCCAGTCAAGTGCCATCTGTTATAGACTACTGTTAAAGTTTTGAGCAAGTGCCGTCATTAACTTTGCTGTTCAAATTTGAATTTTGAGTGCTCATCAAACATTATATTTTGGGGAAAAAAATCGTTTAAACCAAGGAAAATTATAATAAGTACTATGGGGATTCTACACCATCAACTTCAATGGTAAAAAAGTGGTTTACTGTGTTTCGTTGTGGTCGCACAAGCACTAGTGCCGCTAAAAATTCTGGAAGGCCAATTGAGGTCAATAAAATGTCGAAGAATTTACAATATTCTATTGGTCGATCGGAGAACAAAAGTCATGCGCGGTTCCAGCAATTAATATAAGGGGAAAAATCATACGTCACAGTAGACAAATACATTGAGTTGGCCACTGAGGCGTATGATTTTTCCCCTTATATTAATTGCTGGAACCGCGCATGGCAAAAGTACCCAATATATTTCATGCTATAGGTATGCTACAGTCTGTATAATTGTGTTCTTAAATGATCAGTTGGGTTTCAAAAACCCAAAAACAATTTTGAAGGAGTGTTTAGCGTTCTTCATCCGCAATGCGCTGTGTGGGCGCTGTGGTGTAATGGTTAGCGCGTTGGACTGTTACACGTGAGGTTGCGGGTTCGAGCCCCAACCAAGGCAACATCAATTTATGAAAAATAGTAATATGTATGAGTTTTTTCTATCCCTCATACATATCGCAGCGTCCTCCTTCGGTGTTCCCATAGCACTTAACCCCACCGAAGTAAAATAATATAACAGGGCTATGAACTATAATAAAAAGCTTCAACAAAGTTCGCCAACTCACCGTCAGATGGCGCGCAACAACTGTTCTAAAAATTCAATATCTCGCGCAATTACAGTGTTGCCATATTTGAAGCCCTTCATCTTACACCACCTTTCACTTCTTCTCTATCCCCTTTCCAAAGGAAGCAACACGTTAATTAATAGGAAGAATTTCCTGAGTGTTGCTTCTCTTAAAAAAAAAAAAAAAAAAAAAAATGCAGATAAGCGGATTTAGTCCTCAGATATACTGATTTATCGACCAGTGACTATTTTCTATTTCAAAATCTAAAGGAATATCTCGGTGGAAAGAGATTTATAAATGCTTATTTGAGGACCTCGAGAAATCCTATTTTTGGAAGGAATAAAAAAATTGGAGAACCGTTGGACTAAGTGTATAAAAAGGGGCTATGTTGAAAAATAGAAACTTTTTGCTAAAAAAAACTGTGTTTCATTCAAAAAGTCACGGACTTATTGATCCACCAAAATAATGGGGTATTGAACTCAAATTTGAAAACGGCGATTTCTGAAAATTTTTTCTTGTTAGACTCGAAATCAGAGCACAACACTGATAGAATTTCGTGCTAGTATTAATGCATTTTTTCATTAATCCAATGATTTATTACTAGAACAAACATGTATTTCACTACTTAGCAAATTCAAAACCCCTTATTAAATTCTAGCATATCTTATGGAGTCATTAAAAATATATAATAAAAAAAAATACATTAAATTAAAGAATTTTTCATGCATTTAATAAAAATTGTACATTAAATCAATGAATATAATTTAATGAATGCGATTCGTTAATAGTGCGAACGAAAATTCTATCAGAATATAGTGCATTAGAAACTATGCATTACAGGAGGAGGTTCTTCAAAGACTTCAAATTTGTTGAATAGTGTAAGGGAAATCTGTAGTTGTTTTCTCATAAAATTTTAGTGTTGCATTATCTTGAATTACTTGTCCTTTGCTTAAGAGGGATTTTATCCTTCATACTACACCTAAAATTATTCTTCTTTATGCTACGATTTTTTTGGGAAATAAAATCAGCACCAAAAAAACCATTTAAATTTTTTTGCTCTCCACAAACGACGAGACAGTGGTTGCATTATTTATGCAGTTTTTATAAATCCAGTGGGTGGTTAAACAGGAAAATAAAGAAATGGCAAAAATAATAAAGCATCAACATGTTTTAAACATGTATGTGTTATAATAGAAATTGCAAATTCATTGCATCTTTATGTTGTACGTTCATTCTAATATGATGATGTTCAAGACTAAAGGAGTACAGTAGTATTTACCGATGATAAATTACATTCGATATTGTTAAAGTCATTCAGAATGCTTTTATATTTATATCCCAGCAAAACCTTCGTAATATGTTATCATATTGGTAATATTATTTTGGGGAACAATGTTCGGCACAGGGATCAGTATTTAAAAAACCAAAATTTTAGCGATTTGATTTCTTAACGTATTCTCAGAAAGTGCTTAGAGATTATACCAACAGACATTATTCCAAAATCTGATTTTGGGTTTATGTCCGAAAAACTGTTAGTTATTATCCCAATGACCGTTTGCAAAAATACCCTATAGGAGAAAACACAGAGAAAGAAAGGTATCCCAATGGGTTATCTCCGATCTTAATGAGATTATGATATGTGATAAAGGAGAATATACAAGTATTTTTTAGCGGCCCAATCTCATGTCTAGGGTTTAAAGAGTGGGATAAAAATGACCCAAATTTTCGTTTTCTTAAGTTATTTCATATAATTTGAAATATAAAAAAATAGGCATATTGGGTATCAACTGAATGTTTTTTTCTAGACAAAAGATGTCGGAGCATGTCCACCTTTTGTCGTTATTCAATTATTATTTTTCTCGACCTGCAAATTTGTGTGGTAAATTGTTGTTGGTTTCAGTTCAAATTTACATGTAATAATGTATATTTATTTTAATTGAGGCGTGTCTGAGCTTTTTTCGATAATCCCCAGTGTAGAAAATCATTACCAGATATGTGGTCATGTAACTACATACTTGGTAATTGTAAGTACTTACTTTTGTTATTACATTTCTTATTACCTTTATATGGGGATGTCGCGAAAAATAATGAGTTGTCGTTACACACCAGCATACGAAAAATCAAAAAATATATCGTTACCTATGTGCTTACCAGTACTGAGAAAAATAATGAGTCTAAAAATAGATTTTCAAAAAAATTAATTATATAAAAAAAATATTTTTTATTGTATTTTTTTTTAAATAAAATTTGCTGGTGCGGGAATCGAACCTGGGTCTACAGATTGCCAGTCAACAGCTCTACCATCTGAGCTATATCGACATGTAATATTTAATAGATAAAAACATAATTGACCTGCTGCACACAAGTAAGCTTACTCGCCAACATACAAAAAATCAAAAAATATGTGGTTACATATATCCTTACCAGTGTTTAAAAAATATGGAGTCTAAAAATAGATTTCAAAAAATTTTCAAAAAAATCTATAAATTATTTTCTATTTGAAATAATGATAAAAATAAGTCATTATCAGTAACTCATTATTATATGTTTTAAAATAATACAGAAGGTAAGTGGGTGTCATTACTGGTAGTCCAAAAAATAATGATATGTCATTACCGTTTCTACACTGGGTCGTTCATGAACGGCTATGAGACGGGAATATTTTAATTTTTTGTTTTAAAAGAGAAAATAACGAAATTATTTAAATTGTTTTTTTCTGAAAATAGAAAACTAAAAATAGAACATTTGAGTGAAAATATCAACTCCTACAGACGATACGTATTTTTTTGTAGTTTGTTTTTTATTGACTAATACAAAAAGTTAAACAAAATATTTCCATGTATTTTAATTGATTCTTCAATTGAAAACAAACTTTACCTATTATTTATCAAATAAAACTTAATCGGTTATGGAAAATATATTGTGAGTGTACGAAAAGTCTGTGACTCTTAGTTATGACTGTATTCCCCATGTATTTGTAGTTGCAAAGTCTTAATAAATTATATTTAATCAAATATTTGTTGAAATACTTAAAAAAAAATTAGGACCTGATATCGATACATCATAACATTGACAAATAAAATTTGAATTTTATTGTTGTTTTGTATGAAAAGTTATGACTCTTAGTCTTAAAAATATGCCCTATGTTAACAAAAAAGAAAACCGAAAATATTTGATTTTTTTCTTTTAAAAGAGAAAACAACGAAATTATTTAAATTATTTTTTCTAAAAATAGAAAACTAAAAATAGAACACTTGACTGAAAATATCAACTCATATGGACGATACGTATTTTTTGTAGTTTGTTTTTTATTGACTAATACAAAAAGTTAAACAATATATTTCCACGTATTTTAAATAATTCTTCAATTGAAAACAAACTTTACCTATTATTTTTCAAATAAACCTCAATCGGTTAAGGAAAATATATTGTGAGTGTACGAAAAGTCTGTGACTCTTAGTTGTGACTGCATTCCCCATGTATATGTTGTTGCAAAGTCACCATAAATTATATTTATTCAAATTTTTGTTTGAAAATTCCAAAAAAAATAAAACTTGGTATCGATACAATCATAGTATTGACAAATAACATTTTAATTTTTTTGAATTTTATTATTGTTTTGTATGAAAAGTTATGACTTTCGGTCTTCAAAATAGTCTTATGACGGACACAATGAGTCTGAAGTAGGAACAGGCACCTTATCCGTTAGTCCTTCTTAAATTTCTCATTGAAATATTTATTACCAATCAGGTAATAGAACGTTTTGCTGGAATACTACAAGCAACCAGTGTAACTGCAAATATTTTTACCAACAGCAGAGTATATAATTCCAAAGGGGTGTAGTTTTAAGGTATAATAAAGATTTATTAAAAACAGTGTCTGGTAGAATAAATGAGGAATGAAGATGATTTTCAAAAAAAAAGATTGAAACTTAAGTTAAATGAAAATTAAAGAGAGAATTAAAATTGGTTTAGAATGAGTGTGTGAGATTTTAAATAATAATGTATAATTCTGTGCATTTCCTTTTAATGATCTAAAGTTTGGAAATGAAAATTAACTCTAACATAAATTAAGACATGAATGCATAGCAAATTTACTATATGCAATCACCTTTGACTAAATGCTTTTTGTTTTGCTTTTCTCTCAGAACAATATTGCAATAAAAATTAAAATCTTCGCTAGAGCCATTTTTCTAAAAATATCTTTCGATTTTTCAATTACAGATTTGCTTAATTATTCGAAAATTATCAGAGATAAGAAACATATGTACGAGTGTACGTAGAACTCAAATTATTTCTTGAAGAAAATACAATTCCTTGGCATACTCTAAAACTTTCATTTCACTATTCAAACTTCAAAAAAAATTAATTTTCATTGTAAATATTTCCCTTCGGCAGAACACATTTGAGGATAGTTTAGATCAGGGATCGGCAAACATATACAACCTTATTTTGTGCTTGTATGAGTGAGTTGCAGCCTCTCACTCTCAATGCACTGACAAAAAACGTTTGTATAATAATTCGAAAATTGTAAATGTTTATAATGGGAATATAAAATAAAAATTTAAAAGCACACAACAACTACGAAAACAAATATCAAAAAACAACAACACGAAAAAAATAAAAACAAAAAAACTTAAAAATAAATTACAAAAAAAATGTATCAATAAACATTATGCAGAGTGTAAAAAATCTGGCAAACAAGCGATGTGACAACCTACTTCATATATCTTGTATGCGACTGATTATTTTTTTTGTTCTATGTGTGAGCTTATGTAGGTGTGAGAGAGCGCCCATGGGCATAGGTGATGCCGACCTCTGGTTTAGATACAAACGAGTTTTAAAAAGTATTTAAATTTATTTGTTTCTTTTTTTAAAATAAAATTGGGCAAAATAAACACCAATAGAAATAAAATTGTAAAACTAGAAGGAGAAGTTACAAAAAATTAGGGTTGGCAGGCAATACCGCTAAAATACCAATATCGATTCAAAACCCAAAACGAAATATCGATTCCCTTAAAATGGCGTTACCGAATCAAATGAAATACCGTTATTCCTAAGATACCGTTACCGTTATATTTAATTTTCTGCTTTTGGTAATTGCATATGGTATTGAGTACTTCTAGTCATACTTGCGAATTTTTATTTGGCATTGAAATTTAATTGGCATTACTTGATCTCAATGCCAATGCCAAAAACTTTCATTACCATTCAATGCCAATGAAATTTTGTTCAATTGGCATTGATTGAAACAATGGTAATGAAATGTACACGTAATGGTAATGAAATGTATATACCCAGGAACATTTTCTGTTCCAAAGAATCGGTTGTACAATAGCTACTTTTCATTCACAACCCCGATTCTTTTTGTTTGAAATTGTCCCAAAAGCAACCCCTTCTATGGCTCCAAAGTGGAACCGGTTGCTCTAGAATCAGTTCTGGAACTAGTTATGGAACTGATTCTACGTCACCCACACCTTCCATATAGGATCCCTGGAACTGGTTCCAGAACCAGTTCCATGGAATCGGTTGCAGTGGAACCAGTTGTAGAATGGGTGTGGTTGGCTACCGATTGTAAAAAATTTTCCTGGGTATAATTGAAGAAAAAAGCATTGTATACAAAAACGAGTAAAAAGGTTAAAGTCGGGCATGCCGACTATACAATACCCTAACCAGTCTGGTTAAAAGCCAACTAATGTTTGGATCCGAAATTCGAATGGGTTAAAATGGGGCTTGTGTCAAAATTTTCTATAATGTGAGTCAGCGCACCAAATTTCATTAAAATATCTTAATATTTGCGACCTGCAGTTTGTAACCAAGCCAATTTTGGGGGGACCCTTATATGGGCACTAGGTCTAAACATGGACCGATGTTCACCAAAATCAATAGGCTGCGTACTTGGGCCAAAATAGGTCTGTGTACCAAATTTCATCAAAATATCTTAATATTTGCGACCTGCAGCGTATAAACAATATAATTTTGGGGGATCCTTATATGGCCACTAGGTCTAAACATGGTCCGGTGTTAACCAAAATCAATAGGCTGCGTTATTGGGCCAACATAGGTCTGTGTACCAAATTTCATCAAAATAGCTTAATATTTGCGACCTGCAGCGTATAAAAAGTATAATTTTGGTAGGACCCTTATATGTGCACTAGGTCTAAACATGGACCGATGTTCACCAAAATCAATAGGTTGCGTTATTGGGCCAATATAGGTCTGTGTACCGAATTTCATCAAAATATCTTAATATTTGCGACCTGCAGCGTATAAACAGTATAATTTTGGTAGGACCCTTATATGGGCACAAGGTCTAAACATGGACGGATGTTCACCAAATTCAATAGGCTGCGTTATTGGGCCAATATAGGACTGTGTACCAAATTTCATTAAAATATCTTAATATTTGCGACCTGCAGCGTATAAACAGTATAATTTTGGTAGGACCCTAAACATGGCCCGATTTTAACCAAAATCAATAGGCGTCGTCCTTGGGCCGACATAAGTCGGTGTACCAAGTTTTATCAAAATATCTTAATATTTGCGACATGTAGAGTGCGCACAAGAATGCATGGACAGACAGACAGACGGACGGACGGACATCGTTAAATCGAAATAAAAAAAAAATCTAAGCCGATCGGTATACTATAAGGTGGGTCTAGGACCAATATTTTTTGGTGTTACAAACATCAGCACATACTTATAATACCCTGACCACATAGTGGTGTAGGGTATAAATATTGTTTTATAAAAAAGTACATTAAGGCAAGAATATAAAATTTCTGAGCTATAAATACTATAAATATTCGCTATTTTTTCAAGTTTTATCAAGTATACTGCTGTTCACTCTTCTTTTAACACTGATTAGTCTAGATGGATCAGCCTCTAGTTATGTAAACTTGACAAAATGGCGAATATAAGATAAAAAACAAGCGAATTTTCATCTATTTTTGTTAATTTGTTCTTTTTTCGAAACATAAAAACAAATGCTTTTTTCAGCAATTATAATTGGGCATTTAGGCATTGAATAATGCCAATTGCAAAAAATTTTATTGGCATTGATCAGTTGTAATGCCAAAAAATTTCATTGGCATTGGTCAATTGTAATGCCAATTAAAACATCAATTAATTGGTGCGTTCAATTAACTAGTCCCAAGTATGCTTCTAGTACATTGACCAATTGGTTTTGTTTTTATTCTCGTTTTTCTTTTGTAAAAAAAATTGAGGTCAGCATCGAAATAACTGACTGCCGTTAACCTTAAAATACCGTTACCGAAACAAATTAAATACTGTTATCTTTAATATACCGTTACTGAAATAATCAAAATACCGTTACCGAAATAACTAAAATACCATTAACCTTCAAATACAGATACCGAAATAAATGAAATAGCGTTACCCTTAAAATGCCGTTATCGAAATAATCTAAAACTGCGCACAGAGAAATATTTGACCCTAAAAGCTAGCCAAAAAGGCAAAAATGAATTTAAAGAAATGTAAAAAACAAAGTACGCTGCTGGTTGGGCATTATATTGCTGATTTTCAAGATTTTAATTTGGGATTTGTTGTTCCGGGACACTGTATAAATCAGTAAAGTTGAGAAAAGTTCATTAATTTTAATGATTTTATTCAGTTTTAAGTTTATGATATTTTTATGGCTGAACGAATGGAATTTTTTTTCTCAATGAAAGGCTTTATTAAGAGCTATTTTCAGTAATTAAAAAAAAAAAATATTTTAAATATTTATGTTGGAACACTTAGTTCAAAAATTAAAAAAAAACTTTTTTTACACACTTATCTTGCAAAAAAAAGCAGAAGATTTTTAAAAGCCAAGGCGGTGACTGTACTTGAAACGTTATATACCAAAATAAAATTTGAAATCTCTTATTTTAAACAAAAGAAAAAAAGTTTGCGCAAGTTTGCCCCATAATTATTGGTGATTTTTTGAAAATTTCACCTTTTTAAAATTTTTGCTCATCAGGCACTTTTTCTCATATTTTTTTTGTGAGTCATAAACATAATGATGCGGCCAAATTAATATTGGATATAATGAGATCTCCTAGGAAAGCAAGAATTTGCAAGCAATCTTTAACATCTTTTGAGGTCAACCCGGTACGAAAAACCAATATGGAATTATATTGCTAAAAAATGCTAAAACCGTAACTGAAACCTTAGCGGAAGTAAAGCTGCAATCTCTTCTTGACCACACAGCAACACGATTATGTAAATACCTTGATGAGATTTTACAGCAGTTGGACTTAATTTTCTGGAACTTATAAGCAAATAGAATTGTAATGGATCGCACCAATCATCTTATATGCAAAAATGTGAAATTTAAAACGATAGTGACCCTAATATATTCCAAAGCTCTTGTGTGCCTTAAATTAATTAAAAATACTAATGGAAAAATATAAACGGTACACTCAAAAAAGTTTGTCGGTAAAATTTACTAAAAATGACAGTTAAAAAGGCTACAGAGGTATTTACTTTTAAAATAACTAAAAATGTTGTTATTTTTAACTTTTGAAAAATAAATAACTAATAATTTCGCAAAATTAACTGAAAAATATTTACAAAAAAAATTTTAAAACGACTGACAAAATTTGGTATTATAAACGCATTTGGGAAGATAAACGCATATTTCAATGAAAAAAAAAACAATATTTTCTTTCGATTACAAAAATAATAGTAATTACTTCAGCCTACTTAAAATTTCAAGTAAAAATTCCAAACGTTTCTCCAATTACACTCTGAGACAAATGGTAGGGGTCAGTGATCGGGAAGGGTTCAAACTACCCGGGAAAGTTATATCGGTAAAAAAGAAGTTATACGTGTCCCGGCGTTTCGCTGGGTCAACCCTAGGAATCGAGATATATCGATTTGACCTTTGGTGGTCTTTTTTTTTACATAACTCGAGAACCACTAGTCCGATTTTGCTCAAACAATTTTAAAAAAATTAAAAATTACAATTCCTTTAATCTGTTCATATAACGTTTTTCTATATACTGAACAGTTTTGCCGGTAAAAATAAATGTATGAAGAAAAAAATATTGTTTGCCTAAAATATTAAAAAAAAGTAATAAACAAAAGGTTATTGATTTTTATGGTAGCGGTAACAAACATTTATTTTTACCGGCAAAACTGTTGAGTATATAGAAAAACGTTATATGAACAGATTAAAGGAATTGTAATTTTTAATTTTTTTAAAATTGTTTGAGCAAAATCGGACTAGTGGTTCTCGAGTTATGTCAAAAAAAAAATATATATCGATTCCTAGGGTTGACCCAGCGAAACGCCGGGACACGTATAACTTGTTTTTGACCGATATAACATTTCCCGTTGGTTTCATCCCATCCCGATTTTGACTGTCGCATAGTGTTATTATGCTTTTATGCATTGGAGATACAATACAAGTTTTTGATTTTTATTTGCAAACTGGGAATATATCAATAATACCAAATATAAACTAAACAAAAAATTTTAAAATTCAATGAAATTCGACGAAATTTTTTAAATGACTACACTAAAAAAATAAGTTAGTAGAAAAATTAGTAAAAGGTCTTGTATATCAAGTGTACTAGTTTTCAGAAATTTTTTTCCTGAAATTCCGTTTTCAGCAAAAGTTTTAATTATATTTTTTTACCACTAAACTTATATTGAACTAATGTTTTACTAATTTATTTTGCTACAATAATTGTGCTGATAACCGAATTTATAGCGTGGACGACAACCAGATAGACAAGATGTAGATGTCGCAGCTTGTCTGGATGTAGTATAGACAACGGAAACGATAAAACAGAAAAACAGCTCTACACAATTTCTATATTTAAAATTTCAGCTAATAAATTAACTTAAGTAAAATTTCGCTACAAGTTTTTTGAGTTTTTGCAGTCTACTAATATTCAGCAAAAAGTTTAGTGATTTTGGCAAGGATTTTTTTTCATTTGCAATCGACTAAGTGTTAGCAAAACTTTTGCTGAAGATTACTATTTTTTTGGTAAAAATCAGCTCGCTTCATGCGTAATTTTCCGTGATTTTTTTTAAGTATATCAAGGTGCTGCAAGGTAATTTTTAACTAATTTTTAATAGTTTTAACTAAAATTTTTACAGACATTTTTCTATTAGTGTATAAACAATCACTACATAAAAATTTTTTGGATTGTTTAACAAGGTTGGTTACCGTTATCGCTAAAATACCGTTTTAAAATGAATACCGTTGCCGTTACCAATACCTCTAAAAAAATTTACCAATACCGTTATCGTTACCGATACCATTATTTTTATGGGTAGTTACCGGTATTTATTAATTTATATAAAAATGCGAATTTTTTTACTTTTTTATTTTATAATGTTGAGTTATTTTTACAAAAAAAAAATTATAGACAATAATTTTAATTACTAAAACTACCAGCATTGAATTTATAGGTTATAATCTGTATTTTTAAGACTTCAAAATAAGAATATGCTATGTTTTTACTTGTTTTTATATGTTTTTAACGTAATTTTTAATACCGGTACGTACCGGTATTGCTGTTTCGATAACGATATACCGTTACCGAATCAGTCTTAAATACCGTTACCTTTAACGTTACCGAATCAAGCGAAATTCGATACCGTTACCGTTATCCTTATCGTTATTCTTTTCGATAACCGCCTTGTTATTTAATGATTGTTTATACACTAATAGAAAAATGTTATTTAAAGCTACTAAAAATTAGTTAAAAATGGCCTTGCCGGAAAAACTGCTGAATTAGCATATTATTTTTGACAAATATTTATAAGATAGGACCAGTGAAAAAACACTGTTAAATATACCTGAGTTATAATTGAGCTAAATTTCAGTGAATAGAAAATAAAATGAAATTCGAGTAGTAGACATTATAAGATAAAAAACATCACATAAAATTTAAAATTTTCAAAGTTCCTTTTTCGGTTTTTTGTTATTAATGGAAATACAAATCTAGCCTTCTGAGAGCAACAGTTTAATATTTTTAGCAAATATTTCTGTTGATTTTAGAAGCATAAACTACTATTTCCATTGAACTAAATTTCACAAAAATTTTTTAGATATAACAGTTTGTTTTTGCCATTTTAATTTACTAATATTTTGCAAAGTTTTCTGCAGATTTTGCGGTATAATTTGTGATTTTAAATTAACTAAAAGTTAACTCAAATATAGCTAAAATTTTCTAAATTTAGCAGTTTTATTTTTGCTGTTTTTATCTTACTGGGTTTCAGAAATTATCATTTTATTTCAAAAGTTGACAATTGTTTTTCAGAAATAATCAATTGCATTTCAGTTTTATCAATTGTATTTCAGAAATTATGAATTGTTTTGCAGATTACCAATTTTATTTCAGAAGTAATCAATCAATCAAATGAATGTAGTTACCCTCATATGCTTCCATATATAGCATATATGTCCACATATGATCACACATAAAACCATATATGACAATATAAGAATATATATAAAAATTTTCTGTTGGGATATATGTATATATTTTTTTAATTGATTCTTTTTGGATTATTATTTTTTTTCTATTTCAGATAATGTTTTTGAATTTAAAATAATAATTTTTATTTTAAATAGTGTTTGTTTAATTTCATTTAATTCATATAAATGAATTGATTCAAGAAAATAAATTTAGGAATTTTTTTATAAATGTTTGATTTCAAAAACACCAAATGAAGTTAAATAGCCATTTGCAATTAAACAAATTGTGTTATATTTTTTTTATATTTCAAAAGACGTTTCGAAATTTTATAATTTCAATTAATCAGTGTGGTCGATTGCTCGAAATTGTTACTACTTTTACTACAATTGGAAAGTTTTGTTTACTTTTTGTATTGAATTTTTCCAGCTGTAGTAAAAGTAGTAACTTGTAGTAGGTAAACGGACACGATTAATATTTTTTAATATATAATAGGATTTTAGAATTTACAGTTATCTTTTTTTAACTTGAAATAAAACTTCAATTGATATTTTTAATTTAAATTTAAAAATGTCTGTGTATAAAATATATCACTTCTGCAACTAGTTCAATAATGTTTTTCAAGAGCTGCCGCCTTTGATATTTGTTTAAAATTGTCAAGCAAGTAACAGGTTCTTGAGAGCAGCTTTTGTCTTTCCATGAGTTCTACTGAAGAAGTAGTTTAGTTATTTTGATTAATTTGTGGTTAATTTTATTAACCGTAAAAAACAAATGAAAATGTTATTTGAATGTAATACAATTTTAGTAGTCTTGCTTTCAAGTGAAACTTAATTTATTAAGTGTATTCACAATTTAGTTTCTGTGAATGTTTTTTGTCTTGGGTCATGCCTTGTGAAATCGTAAGAATCATCGAGTGTTAGGGCAATAAAAATCTATTACCATTTTAAAAACAATTGTAGAACATAAATTAATTATAAATCACCCTTAACTCGTAATGTGTATATCGCTTTTTTCATAGATTTAACATAAGAAAATTTTGCAGGAACAACTAAAAAATAATATTTTCCAAAATATTTCTTTTTCCTACACTCTAATAAATTTTTGTTGAAACCTACTCTATTTAAAGGAGGTAACTTGATACCTACTATAAATTGGGCAAAACTAGACACAATGCTTAAAATCACACATTTGTGTTTACAAATAGTAGACACAATCTGTGTAAAAGTACGTTTTTAATAATATCAAAAAGGTTCAGCAACATTATGATTTTGTTGAAATTTAAATTTAATGTGTCTGAAAATGCTCTTTTAAATGCATAAACTTATATTTTATATATTTAGAATCAAGCATAATTATGCTTTTTATTAAAAATTGCACTTTATGTTAGTGATAAATAAAAAATGCATTTATAAAGAAAGTAAACGCTTTATTTACAAATATAATTTCATTAGAAAATTTCAAGATCTGATTACAGGGAATGTCTATATATCCTTTTAAAGGCAATTATATATATATACATCGACTTAAATTCAGATTCACAATGTTGGAGTACTCTACAGAGTGGATTTTGTTCCTTTCTTTTTCGCACTTACATATTTTTTGTATCATGTCATCTCTATTTTTGTACACTCCATTTTGCAGAGTGGAGTACTCCATCATTATGAACGTGGCTTAAAAGAAGATGCACAGAGAAAACAAATTCATTGTGATAACCGAATTTCTTTTCAGCTGAATGGTTTGCTGGCAGCAATTGAATTATTTGACTGTTGCAATCAATTGTGTTACTGACACAATTCAAATATATTGTTTCAACCCAATTTCTGTTGCTACAAACAACTATATCGGTGAATCCAAGCAAACCATTCGGTTGGAAAAAAATTCTGTTATCACAGTGAATCTGTTTTCTTTGTTTGGCTACAAGCAAAAACAAACTTTATACCCAGAAATCAGATTCTTGCTTACAACCGAATTTATTGCCAATCAAATGCTTCGGTTGTGACTACAGGATTTTTCAGTTGTGACTACCGAAATATTGTTGAGGCAATAGAAATTCTGTTGCCACTATCAAAAGACTATTTACTCTATTGATATTCAGTTGTCGCAACTGAAAAATTCGGTCACGGAAATCGATCCATTCGATTCGCAACAAATTCGATTGTAAGCACGAATCTGTTTCTCTGCGTATATATTTACTGTTTGGTATTTTAGCAATTGTGATAGGAAGACTAATATAACTACCCTACGGGAAATGTCAACAAACTGTCACCGAACTGTCCCCTTTATATGAAATAGAGTGGTCACTTTTACATGGCGTTGTCATAGGAGGTGAAAATTGACCCCTTGTGACATATCACAAGACAAATCCCAGGACAGGTCCCTGAAATTGAGAGTTCGGTGACAGTTTGTTAAAATTTCCCGTAGGGTACAGATATTGCAACTGTTTCCAATATCTTGTAAATTTTTCCTTTTTCATGTATGCATCCTCCAAAAAAATAAAAGAAACAGGAAACATTGCTTGGCGGTGCTTTGATGAGAATATTGCACTATGGAGCTTACGTTACGTATTAATAAATCCCTTTTGGCGTTAAATATCTGAAAAAATATATGCATAATTTTCAGATTATTATATTATAAACCTTCCTGTTCAATTCAAATTCAATTAATCACCTTTATTTCAACCACCTTTAGTAACAATTTCCATTGAAAGAAAACTTTTATATTTGATATATTTTTTCGAATATTTTCGCTGTTTTCTTCATTGGATTCAAATTTATTCAATTAATTTGTTAATTTTTATTCATATATCGACATTAAGACTGTTACTCTTTAAAGTAGGTACAAGTACGCATATTATGCCTAATATGAAAATTTGGGCACAATGTGTGTAATTATAAAAAGTAAATGTTTACAAACTCATAAACATGTATACAAACATGCAAAATACTATACTTTGTGTGTATTTCTGTAGACAAAAGTGCCTAGTTAAATTTTGTACACATTTTGTGCCTAATGTTAAGCATTTTATGCAATTTTACATGAAAACTTCCTATATTTATAATAGTGATTTTACATGCTCTTTTTAGAGTGTAGTGTACTCTATATTTTACAAAATATTTCGTCCCCATTTATATAGCTCAAATTGATTTTTTGTGTACAACAAAAATTTGCATATGTAGTACATAATAAGTACATAGAAACCTAATCCTTAATAAGCTTAAAAATACCTTTGTGTCAATTTAAAACAATTTTATTTTAGTAAAATCAAGGTAACCGGGTATGATAAATGCGGCGTAAATAAGCATATATGTGACGCGAAAAATAGAAAGGGACCTAAGGATAGAAAGGGACCTAAGGTCAGGAGAGCATGGGATCGGTCTCATTCGATGCTCAGATGTTGTCCACAAAAAAAAAATAGATTTTTTTACCCTTAGGTCCCTTTCTCTATGCGCTGTCACATATACAGTTTTATTATCAATAGCTCTTAATAAGATTGTCACATACGACGGAAATGTTCAACTCACAAGTCGACTTTTCAAACGCTTTTTATGTTTTTAAGATTATTAGTAGCAATAAGTTTTTGGTTTATAAATTAAAAGTCCTTTGAGGTTTTTGCAATTCTACAAAAGAATATTAAATTCTTTTAAGAATTTACAAACAAACATTATGTAGTGCGAACTTAAGTCGAAAATGTCGAACAAATTTCTCTTATTTTCTTTTGAATATGCGTAAATATTTCTGTGCCAAACTTTGTCAAAAATGTGTCTACTAAAACCACCCGTTACCCTGAGTAAAAATAATATTTCCATATTATAGCCCATAGTCACCTATAAAAGTTTATTTTTCTATCATTTTATTTAACCACAATCAAACAATTTGAACATTTAAGGTGTCAGTATATATGTATTTGACACATTTTTACTCGTATTTGCAACAAACAATATAAATGCCAGCAAAAATATCGCAAGGACCTATTACTGACCAGGTGGAAATTATGTGTGGTAACAAAAAAGAAGCACTGGCAAAGCGCAAGTAGACCGCGATCTTACAAAAAGAAGTACTGGCAAAGCACTAAATTTGGACGCCTTCCCAACGCTTTAAAAGGGTGAATTCCCAGCACTTGTTTTCCTATAACATTATTTTGTTTTTGAAAAAGAAACTCCACAAGAGAGAATATTTATATAATTTTTGACTCCACAATACAATAACTCCAAGAATCGTCTATTTCTAGAGTAATTTAAAATTCTTCAGTGATGAGGGCTCCTAATTTGTTGACAGGGAAAACACTTGATTTTTATGTTTCTTGGTGCTATCTCAATACTTTGCAAAGCATTAAATAGATGGGTGTTATCATTTGGGTGTCAGGAAAGCACTTTAATTTTTTTTTTTGAGCGTTGGCAAAGCATTTGATTATTATGTTTATGGGTGCTTTCCCAGGGCTTGGTAAAGCATTAGACCACCGTGGAACGGTGTTATCATTTAGGCGTTGGGAAAGCTCTGTTAACAAGCACTCATACCACCCATTTCGGCGCTTTGCCAGTGCTGGCCCCTTTGTAATTTTCTACCTGGGTGCCCACATTATCCTGAAATGATGACGCATTAACTTCAGCATTATTTTCAAATATAACAATATGTCATCTACTACAGTTACATAATGCTTTATTTTAAATATAAAATAATGTATGTATGTTTGTCCATGCAGCATTGTACGTACTGACTTAAATCACCCAAGGACAAATCCTCTTAATGTCGGTCCATATTTAGACCAGGTGTCCAGGGTCGCAATTATTATCACTACATTTCTTTTGCCATTATTTCAAAGAAACATAATTTCTTACCAAGTGAATGATTTTATTGTACTTACTGAACTATTAAGTTATCGTAATTGAATTATTTCGAGCCATATATGAAATTTACCATTCTAATCTAATTATATTTTTATTAAAGGAATTTCAACTGCCAGAAAAAGATCTAACGGTGACTCCAACCAAACCATTCGGTTGGCAAAAAATTTGGTTGTCAGAATGAATCTGCCTTCTCTTTGTTTATGTAAAATACTAATAGTTCTATAATTGTTGCCAGTATCAATTTGCTATAAATGCCACTCTCTAAAAGCATCAGAAAATTAAACCCAAAGTTTTAATAAACTTTTTCTTAATCCCTACAAAAATCATAGGTTAAATATTGCTATTCCGAAATGTTAGAAGTGCTCAGATGCTTTGCATTTTTTTTTCTGTAACAAGAAAAGATTCCTGTAGATTACACATACATAAATAGAATATTTATTGTCCCGGGAAAACCTTCGTAATGGGTTTTTTTGAAATAATAAGTTACCACTAAATAGTTAAATAATCTGTTACTTTGTAATGGGAGTACTCTCAAACATTATTTAAGAGCATAAAGTAATTAGTTACGGATAGTTAGTTACATAATGCATAACTTTAGCTGTATTTTCGCTCTATATCCGTTAACTCCTAAAAAACTCAAAGTAAAAAAAAAAATGCGGTTTAGGCAAAAATTTGCACATTACACTCAAATAAAAAAGTCTGTAAAAGTTACAGAAAAAACTGTAATATTACAGAAAAATTAACTAATATTAGGCCAGCAGACCGATTAGCTAATTTTAGCAAAATGTGTCTGTAATTATTAGTAAAGTCAAAGTTGTGGAAAAAATTTGTAATAGTTACTAAAATTTAGTATAATTTTAGTATATTCATAATGGAAATCAATTTGCTAAAATTAGCCAAATTTCTTACTAAATATTAGTGAAATTCATTTAGAAGCAAAAATTAGTAATTTTACTATATATTAGTAAAATTTCTGTAAATTTAAAATGGAAATAAAATAGTACTTATACTAAATATTAGTATGCATACTGTATTTTATTTCCAAAAAATCTAAAATAAAATCCATAAAAAATGCTTACGAATAGTAAAATTTATTTCTTTTTAGTTATAAAATGAAATGTAATTTTAAATACGATTTATTTATAAGTTTTAAAATTTAAATAACTTTTAGATGAATGATACATTGAATGTATGTATATAAAAAGATAAAAAGATTTATTATAAATATATGTACTAAATAATAGGCTTTTGAGATCAATATCAAATTGATATTCACATTTAAATTAATTTTTGGAGTATTAATATATATAAGTATTTAAAAGAAAGTCACACATTCATTTAATGCAAATTTTTATAAGTATTCACTTTTAAAAGTATAAAAAAATGCCCACATTTACTCCAAATTAATGTAGGTACATTTTATTATTTATCTATTACGCTCGGTTTCATATTTAAAGTTAACTTGAACTTAACGATATTGAAAGATAAAATGTAAAAAACTGTATACGAAATAACAAATTAAATAACTAATGCTTAACTCAAAAACCTTCAGTATGAAAACCACCGTGTAGGTTTTTGAGTTTACTTTTATTAATCCATAATTTTTTGTTGTTTCGTACACAAATTTCTTGGCATTTTCTTTTGTTTAATAGTGAAGTTAAAGACTTCAGTATGAAACTCAGCTGTAAAGATTATAATTAGAAATTAAGAGTTTCAAAGTTAACAAAAGTAGGCAATTTTAATTTCCTTTAATTAATAAATTGATGCGAAAACAGCGAAAAATACCATGTTCAAAACAACGACTTAAAATGTGAAATTATCAAATTAACTAACACAGGAGTAAAATTTATAAATTTTTCTCTTCATTTATATTTTTTAGATAAGTTGTCAGGCTAAGGATTGCTGTTGATAACTTGTCTTTAGGAAAATTGATTCCAAAAAAATGTGATTGAAGAGCCATACATGTTTACATTCAATCGGATATTTAAAATGAAAAACCACATAAATATGAAAAAGACATGCCAAAGCCCCTAAAATACTTTCTAGTTTATAAGTAACAGTGTCAAATTTTACAAAAATATATTTATAAACTGCGTGCTATTAAATCATTGATACCATTACCACGATCGCCGTATTCGCCTCCACGCTTAAAGGATACCGACACTTTATTCTTCCAAGCTTCAGGTGGGCTACAAAACTGTAGATAAAAAATAGAAGTTAATTTTTGCTACATATAAATTAATATAAAGACAATAAACTTACTAAAAATGCACACATAAATTCACTAACAGCTTGAACCTTTGTACCCACTGTAAATATCTCATGAATAATATCTTCCAAACAAATAATGGGTGATTTTTTGCCATTGATACGAGCAAAACCTTTTTAAATACCAATTCACGTATGGTACCAATATTAGGATAACTATATATAATTGTAAAATTATGTATCGCTTTTCCATAATTTTATGGTTTTGTCATTTTCCGAAGCCGCCGAAGCAATAATATTCTCTGTTGGATGACAAGCAGTATACAACACAGTGTCGGTGTGACCCTGTCATTTCTGGACCACCTCTTTCGATTGTAGATTCCAGATGTAAACCATATTAACTGCCGGAAACAACCCACAAAAAAATATTACAAACATTTAAAACAAATTTATAGATAAAAAAAATTCTTGCCTATAACTAACATTTCCTCCAGTTACTGAAAAATTTGCAAAAATACAATATTTTTCATTTTTATGTCGAGTGTAGGTTTTTAAACATTTTCCGTTTGAATAGTCCCAAAATTTCAAAGTATTATCCAAAGTAGCCGCCAATATATACTTGCCATCATCTATTAAAGTCTTCAAACACTGACCACTGGCTGTATCCCAAATACGACATAAGCCAACATAGCTAGAAGAGATAATTAACGAACCATCACGATTAAAATGAACGGCCGAGACAGGTCAGTTCATAAAATTTCGAAATTATTTCTTTTCCCACTTCTGGTACTCACATGAACTCGCCAACCATTCCCCATTGGGTGAAAACAGCTGATACTGCCTTGGTATGACCAGCCAAAGTAAACTTTATAATTTATAATTGGGTTTTACGGATAAAGACGATTTATTTGAAGATGAGGATGTTGTTCCGGTCGAAGATGATGTTTGAAGAGTATTAGGACCACTGGGTGCGGTGGGCATATGTTGTGGAGCAAGTAACCCGGGATGACCACCATGTACTGGTCCAATATGTACCATTGTTATTGATTTTTACAAGTTATTATTTTAATTCACTTTATTTTTTTAACTATCAAAACACTACTGAATGTTTTTGTTGAAAAACCTCGTGCTTAGAGTTGTGTCGTTCATGAACGAACTAGTTCATTTGAACGGTTCAGTTCATTTAACGATATGACATCGTTCACCATTATTCGTTCTTTTCGTTCAATCGTTTATTTCGTTATTTTTTTTTTAGTCATAGAAAATTTGTATCCCTTTCTTATTAATTTTATTACAGAATTTAATGTTTTTCTTAATAATTTAAAATTTTTAATAAAATTGTAATTTTCTGACGCTATTAGTCTATGCACAATAAAATTAATACAAACATCATATCGCTGACATGCAATCGGCTCTTGAAGTGATGCCAGAGATCAAATGTCACTTTTAGTTTTCATTTTAATTTTGTAATAGAAAAACAACAAAAAATTTGGTAAAAAATAATGGAAAAGTGTTTAGTTTTTTATTATTTGTCGGTAAATATTAATGTTTCATAAAATTTGTTGTTTTTTCGAAAAAAAATCTATGATATTTCTTATCCATGAAATGGTCAAGTGTTCTCCTTTGCAATTGATATCATTTTGACGTTTCGCTGCAATGGTTTTGACATTCCATATCATATAATTTATTGCATTTGAAGACACCGGGTTAGCACGCGTGCAATTTACAGTTGTTTATATTATATATGTTTAAAGGAAAACTGGTCAATATTTTCTTACAATTTATATTTAAGGATTTTTTTTCTTAATTGTCTATAAATTTTTATATTCATTTATAAAAATTAATGCAGTTTTCATTATTTGTAATTGTCGCCATAATGCGCAATTACAAAAGCACCTCCCAGTACGACTGCTCTTAATGAACTAAAACAGCAAAAACAGTAACATCGATACACACGATGGAAAATTGAGTTAGGAAACACAAAATATCAAAAAATTTTGATAACACGAATGTCAACACGATACATTACCGGCCATATAGACTTCCAAGTATGCTGTACAGCATGCTGGCCGGCTGTATGAATTTGACCATGTAAAGTCTAATTTGACGGTTTGTCAAGCATGTTGGACGAAAAAAATTTTTTTTTTGATTTTTCGGCAAGTTTGACAAACACGCTTTACCGTATATTGAAAAAAATCATCAAACATTGGAGAATTTTACATTTTTAATAAGTTATTTTGTGACAAGAAAGGGATAACGTTAATAAATAAACTAGGGATGTGCGATTAATCGATTAATCAAACAGTATGATTAATCAGAACTTTGATTAGTCAATTAATTGATTAGTTGAAAATTTGATTAATCAGAATTATGATTAATCGATTAATTTGAATTTTGATTAATCAAAACTTGAATAATTTCAATTAATATTTAAAATAGAAAAATACGGAAATTTTATCCTTGTTTTGTGGCGATACTTTATATAGCTCCAAATAAAGAGAGTAACAAAGGTTGTTTGCTCACTGGTCAGACTTGACCAACTCCGTTCCTAAATTTAAAGTCTCTATTTTAAACTGCCGTTAAAAAGCGTCGTCAATGGAGAAAAACAAGATATTATTCAATTATTCATAAATTTGATTAATCAAAATCATGATTAATCAATTAATCATTATTTTGAATAATCGAAATAACTGATTAATCGATTAATTATGTTTTTGATTAATCAAAATTATTGAATAATCGATTAATTGATTAATCAGAATTTTGATTAATCAGGAAGTTTGATTAATCGATTAATCGCACATCCCTAAAATAAACTAAAAAATGCAAAAACTGAAATTCCAAGAAAAAAATTAATAAAAATAATTTCGTCATTATCATCCGCTGTGTTGATTTTGTGGTTTTGAAGTAAAGTTTTACAGCATGCTTGTCCGTGTATACCAAAAACCATTTTTTGTTTGTCAAACAAGCTGGACAGCATGCTTGCTCGTATATAGGCCGCTATTGACATAAGCGGACTTTATACGATCAAATACACGGTCAAGCATGCTGTAAAATGTACCTTTAAAAACACAAAATTAACACAGCGGATGATAATGATGAAATTATTTTTTTAATTTTTTTTCTTTGAATTTAATTTTTTTTTCTTCTGTTTTTCCATTTTTTAGTTTTTTTTATTAACGTTATCCCTTTCTTGTCACAAAATAACTTATTAAAAATGTAAAATTCCCTAATGTTTGATGATATTTTCCATTACACTGTAAAGCGTGTTTGTCAAACCTGCCGAAAAATCAAAAAATTTTGTTTTTCGTCCAACATGTTTGACAAGCTGTCAAATTAGACACTGCATGCTGTACAGCATGCTTGATTTTCTATAGGTCGCTATACACGAAGGGCATTTTGTGACGAATGTTACTTCGTGTGTAGGCAGCTTTAGAATAGAAAACAATTGTACCATTTACAGTAAAATTCTTTTAAGCTAAACTTGGTTAAAGACGAATTATCGGTTAATACGAACTAATTTGAAAGACGTTTTGGCATCAATTTTCGTATAAAAAAGATCATCTGCTTTATGAAACGCTTCGTCAAAGTTATTGCCGATGATTGATTTATGAAGCAGTTTCATCAAAATGATAACTCTTTTTTTCACCGAGTGTACGAATATGGATGATAAAAATACATATTGAAAAAATTGCAA
Organism: Leucophora obtusa; assembly: GCA_949987735.1. Classification (NCBI taxonomy): domain Eukaryota; kingdom Metazoa; phylum Arthropoda; class Insecta; order Diptera; family Anthomyiidae; genus Leucophora; species Leucophora obtusa. The sequence continues at coordinate 41,993,954 of OX465296.1, forward strand.
ACTAATTTGTATTTATAGCAAAGAAATATTTGAAAAAAAGCAAAAAAACGTGGAAATATAAACATTAAAAAACAACAAAAAAATTTAGAGAACAAATCTATTTTTATTATAAATGGAAAAAAACGCTTAAAAACAACTTGGTTTTCTGGTAATCATATTGCAACAAAAATTTCTATCAGGTTGTGTATATTTTCAAAAAAAAAAAAATTTAAACTTCCAAAATAAAAAAGATTAGTAATTTTTTTTGCTAATTTTAGCTAATCGGGTTTCAAAATTTAGTAAAATTAAATTTGTAGATTTAGCAACTCAAATTAGTAAAAAATTCTGTAATTTGTAAAATGAGAATACCAAATTATTTTATTAAAAAACAACTTTATACTAAAAATTAGTATAATACTAGTATAATAAAATTTGAAACCGTTTTACTAATTTTTATATTAACTTTTTTTTTTTAGTGTACTTTTCTTATGTTCCTGCCTTCCTAGAAACTTTTGCCGACATACGTTTAATTATTTATAACGAAAATAGTATAAACATTAACTTTTTAGAAATTATTTTAACTCGTATCTGTTTTACGTAGATTTGCCTTTAATACCTCACTTTGATAGGCAAGAGCGAAAGTACAGCTTTATAACGTATACTCCTTACACTCTAAAAAGTGCATGTAATATTATTCTTCTAAATGTAGTAAGTTTTTGTGTAAAGTTGCATAAAGTGCGTACCTTAAGGCATAAAATGTGTACAAAATCTAATTAGACACTTTTGTCTACAAAAAAACACACAAATATAGTATTTTGCTTGTTTGTATACATGTTGATAAATATATAAACATTAACTTTTTACAATTACACACATTATGCCTAAACATTCTTATTAGACATAAAATGCGTAATTGTGAATATTTTAAAGAGGTATAGAAAAATGTCAAATCATAAAAAATATAAATTTCTTGAAAACATTCTTAAAAGAAAGCAGCGTATTTACTCTCTAATTTCACTCTGAATATTAATAAAATTATGCAGAATAATAATTTAAACAAGTTAGGAATTAGTTGCCGATGGACAAAATAGCAAATTCACATTGAAAGTAAGTAGATGAAGAAGTGCTTATAAATCATGGGAATCTCTTTATTATTAATCATATAAATTTTTGCAGTTTAATTGAAAGCTGAGTGTCTGTTTGTAATCCCAAAACTGTAAGGGCCAGTGGAAATCAAAAAGAATCAAATCAAATTTTCTCAAATCGTCACTCTTGAAGTAGTACGTACTTCATCAAGAAACTGTAGCACAAGCTTTTGTTTAAGCGGCATAGAAAAATATAAGGAATGCGTCTTAGTTTTACCATCCGCTTTTAGGACCTAAATATGAGAAGAAATAATAAGCATCTCATTTTTTCTCCACCTCCCATACAAGTTCAAATTGACAATAACATCTTAAAACTGTTGTTCTGTGCTTCTTTACTGATGGTATATGATATTGTAGATTACAAGCACACTTGCAGCCTCTGACTTTAAGAACCTTTACCACATGAGAGTTTTTCTGATAGAAAACAACTCAGATACTGAGCAGTTTTAGCTACAAAAATCACCTCAGATGCTAACAACTTATTCCTGTAGAACAAATTTTAGATTTTTTTGGGAACTGTTTCGTAATAAAAACCCCAAAGACTTTCAGTACAATTTCCTATAGTAAAACACTCAGATTATGAGGAGGTTTTCCTGTAGCAAAAGCCTTCGATTGTTAGAGTTGTTTCCTATAGAAAACCTCACATATATTCTGAGGAATTTTTCCTACAAAAATCTATCAGAGTTTAATCACTTTTTTTATAGAAAAACAATCATATTCGGAGGATTATTAAAACGAAAAAATCTGAGATTCTGGGAAATGATAAGGAACTCCACTGGTTCTGAGGACTTTTCAATATGTAAAAGTTTTTGGTGAAGTACTGTAGTACAGAACAGAATTTTTCATAAGAGAAACTTTCAGATTTTTATTGATCTTGGTTTTAGTTTAATTGTTTTGTTGTAATTGATGACAAAATATTAATTTTAATTGTTTTTATTCATAATTTTAGTGCTATTCGTTATTGTTTTATTTTATTGTGAAATTATTATTTTAATAAAATGTATATTTCATGCAAATGCATCTAATTATTTTTTTAAGAATCAATAAGGAATGGTCTTTATATAAAACATTTTTCATTTATAAATATGCATTATTAAGAGTGTTTCTAAGCATTTAGTATAGTATCTTTAGACACATACAATTTAAATTTAAACAAAATTCTAATGTTGTTGAACATTTTTGATACAATTAAAGACGTATATTTAGACACTTTGTGACTATTATTTTTAAACACAATGCGTCTATATATTTTAATTTTAAACACAATGCTTATTTTTACCCAATTTATAGTAGGTATCAAGTTACCTCCATTCAATAGAGTAGATTTCAACAAATATTTATTAGAGTGTACCTTCAGCAACATTTGTAAATACAAAGTAATGAATTATCCACAGTTGGTTATATAATGAATTATGATGAAACATAAAATGCATTATTTCAAATAAAAACGAGTAAAACAGTTAAAGTCGGGCATCCCGACTATATAATACCCTACACTCTAAAAAGTGCATGTAAAATTACAGTTATCAAAATAGTTAGATTTTATGTAAAATTGCATAATATGCTTAATGGTAGGCATAAAATGCGTACAAAATTTATTTAGACACTTTTGCCTACAAAAGTACACACAAGTATTGTATTTTGCATGTTGGTATATATGTTTTCAAGTTTGTAAACATTTACTTTTTATAATTACACACATTATGCCTAAATATTTATATTAGGCACAAAATGCGTAATTATAAGCACTTTAACAAGTAAAAGCAAAAATGTCAAAACTAGAAATACAAAGAAAAGAATAAAAAGCAATTTATAGAAAAATTTAAGTTTAAGGAACAAATTAGCGGATTTAAAAGCAAATGACAAGATAAAGAAGTTTAAATAGACAAAATAAATCAATTGACTATAAATAAATTGTTTTATTTTATTGGACATCTTACATAAATCAAGATTTTCAAACTGAAATTAAGTTGGTGAATAAGTCCGTTGAAATTAAATAACTAAATAACTCGGTGTTACAAAAAAGAATGAAGTCGAAATCCCTGGGATATCATATTATTTTTCTGATAGGTATTGTCGAGTAGAACAAGAATCTGTATTTGAAATTTTCCAGGCACGTCAGAATTTTGAGATACGGGTAAAAAACCGGTTTTTCGGACCTCTATGCACTTAATAACGGGTAACTCAGTTGATTCCCAACCGATTTATAAACGGATTTAGATAGAAGAGACTTATACCTTTAAAATGATATATATGATTATATGGTTTGATCCAAAAATATGTGTGTATTTCTGAACCAAAGTCATTTTTTTACCACTTTTTTCCACATTTTTTAACTTTGGCGATATTTTTACGCAGTTTTTTATATGGGAACCGTACAGCTTTATAATTTATATTATAGTATCTCTTCTATCCAAATCCGTTTATAAAATTAAAATCGGTTGAGAACCAACTGAGTTAACCGTTATTAAGTGCATAGAGGTCCTAAAAACCGGTTTTTTACCCGTATCTCAAAATTCTGACGTGCCCGGAAAATTTCAAATACAGATTCTTGTTGTACTCGACAATACCTATCAGAAAATTAATATAATATCCCAGGGATTTTTTTTTTTGTAACACCGTGTAATTTATGCATATTTTTTTGCAGATATTCAACGTAACAGACTGTGTCACATGCTTCCTGTAACAAACATTTAAATGTGATGGCAGTGACACTATTGGGCAAATTGAAACCGGGCTTCACAAATACGTAGTTTAACATTCTAATTTCCATGAACACACTAATGGTAATAATGAAATGAAACAACACTCGCAACTCTATTAATTTCTTTGTTTTATTATTTAAAATTATCAAAAACTTTGGCATCTTAAATCAATCCTTCAGTTTTTCCCCGTTTTTTCACAATAGTAAAATTGTTTGATCGCTAGATTATTATTTTTTTATCTACATTTCGGTGTTTTAAATCTGGTATATGTGTTAAATATCCCCACGAGATACTAAAAACTGGTGTATTAATTTTCCTAAACATTCTCAATTGTGATTATCATATATATCGCCATTTAGATTTTTGAAGGTTCCGACAACAAAAATTTTTTAGCAGGATGTTTTTGAAAGTCCCAATTTTTTCTTATTATTTGATCTGTTTGTAACTATATTACGTTATTTGCATATAAAATTGTATGAGTCCTAAATTTGCATCAAATAAATTAATATTGAATTTGGTCAACGAAAAGCAACTTGCACTTGTGTTGTATGTTAAAATAAATATTTATAAATATTTGTAAAATTTTAGATGCATTATTATTATTTAGTCCCGAGTAAAAAAAAATAATATGATGTCATATGTAATGATATCTTATTTAATATAATTGGAGATATGCTATGATCCGAAAAATGGTGGATAAAATTATACCGGATAAGATCTAAATATATTAAATCATATATAATCTTATCCGGATTTTGACCCGATATAATTACATCTAATTTGATGTAAAAAGACATAATTATATAACGCTTCATATTTCAAGATCAAAACAAAAACAATTAAAAAGTACTGAAAAATAACACCCTTAAGTTAAGAATTAAAAATTTAAGTATTTAGAAGAAGTTGAACATAATTGCAACAAAGCATTTTAAGCCTTCTGATATAAACTTGTATTCTACCCGTAAACTGTGTAAGCCGGGTATGTTTATGAGTTTAATGTCAAATTCCGTACATAAAAATATGGCTTGTATTTATGCAAGGTTTACAAGGAATTTAGGAGTTATAATAAGTATGCCTTTTATATTTTGAAATCATACATAAATAAACATATCTCAAAAAAACATAGAATTTTTTTTACATAGGACTATTAAATATATCTAAAACAACTTAGCAAAAAATTTAACATTGAGCTATATAAAACTTTATATGTTTTCCGATAAAGCCATTTTTAATTATATATGACGCTGTATTAAAATTGTCATAGCATATGTAACTAGATATGGTACATAGTAATATATATGGGGACATATATATTTATACTGATCTATATATGGCATCATATAAGAAATTTTTGAAAAACTCAAAGCTATACATAATTATATCCGCAAGGATATAGTGTCACACTTGAATATATATAAACATATTAGTTCATATTAAATTATATAATTTCCTATATAACTATTTTTACTCGGGGTAATAAAAAAAAATAAAATATAAATTTTAGCGTTTTAATAAAAAAAAATCTATGTTTTTAATACATAATATGTAGATTTATGCATTTAAATGAGCTTTTTTAGACACATTAATTGTAAATTTCAACAAAAATATAATATTGCTGAGCCTTTTTGCTACAATTAAAAACGCGCTTTTACACACATTGTGTCTATTATTTTTAAACACAATCTTTCTACATAATTGAATTTTAAACACTGTGTCTATGTTTGCCCAATTTATAGTAGGTATCAAGTTACCTCCTTTTAATAGAGTAGATTTCAACAAATATTTATTAGAGTGTACACCAGTCTGCTTAAAAGCCAACTAATATTTGAATCCAAAATTCGAAAGGGTTAAAATGGTTAAAATCGGTTCATGTTTAGGCCTAGTGCCCATATAAGAGTTCCCCCCTAAAATTGGCTTGTTTACACGCTGTAGGTCACAAATACGAATATATTTCAATGAAATTTGATTCGCTGAGTCCTATGGTCCAAAGGACAACGCCTATTGTTTCTAGATAGGATCGGTACATATTTGGAATATCCCCTATATGGGCTATATTTTCGATTTTCTCTTATTTTATAATTTTATAGAAAATTTTGACATAACTTACAATTAGTTTTAACCGTAGGCCCAAAATAACTTTTATATTTCTTAAAAAGTCACTACCCAAATTTATTTAATTATAATATTTCAATAATGCACTATATTTGATAAATCATATTGCACAAAAAAATCACAAAGTTTGTGTAAAGATTTTAATTTTTTAAATTTTTATATTTTACTCTAAAATTTCTGTTGTTTTTTGATTTTTATTTTAAAACTTTTTATAAAAGTTACAGAATGATTTTTTTGAAAAAATTAAGCACTAACTTTTTTATTTAATAACAAAGTAAAAATTAAAAATTGACCTAAATTGAATGCCGGAAGTTGCTGGAATTTACGTATTTACTCACTTTAAATCACTGTTCAATCCTTTATTAACACTAGTTGACATTATCAGGATATTATAATTGTTGAAGTTATTGGTTCTATGACTTTTGATTTATATTCTTAATTGTTATTTTTTGATAAAGAATAAAAATCACAAAATAACTTTTATTATTTTTGAAAAAATAAAAATCGTTTTTGGATTGTTTTTGTTTGAATTAAAAATAAAAATCAAACAGAGCAAATAAACAGAAAATTAAAAATATTCAAACAAGAAATAATTGTAAAACAATCAGTTTTTTGAATAAAAGTTATAACTGTTACGTCCCTGGTTTTAACCCATTCGAATTTCGGATCCAAACAGTAGTTGGCTTTTATCTAGACAGGAATAGGGTATTATATAGTCGCCAAGCCCGACTTTAACTTTTTTACTCGTTTTTATTATACCGTACGCCACTACGTGGAGAGGGTATAATAAGTTTGTGCTGATGTTTGTAACACCAAAAAATATTGGACCTAGACCCACCTTATAAAGGGTGGTTAAATTTTAAGGACCGATGTTGAATGTGAACCACACCTAAACGTCAAGTTTTTTTCTGCATTTCATTTGACATTTCTCAATTTCAGACTCAATTTGAACTATGGAAAGATACACAATCGAGCAACGCGTAAAAGTTGTTCAGGCTTATTATGAAAATGGGCGTTCAAATCAAAATGCATTTCGTGCACTTCGTGATTTCTTTGGTCAGCATAATCGACCAAATGTGTCCACAATCGGGAGAATTTTGCAAAAATTTCAGCAAATCGGGCCTGTAGGAAATGTTAACACACCTGTTTTTTGTGTTTGGTGCGGTTTATGGGCTGGCGGCGTCATCGGGCCGTACTTCTTCGAAAATGAGGTTGGCCAAGCAGTTACCGTGAATGGTGTTCGCTATAACGGACTTTTTGTGGCCAGAAATTGAGAATGTGGACCTGGATGATATGCGGTTTCAGGAAGGTGCCACTTGCCACACAGCCAACGAAACAATGGCTCTTTTGCGCGAGAAATTCAATGGCCGTGTTATCTCACGTGGTGGCGATATCAATTGGCCGCCAAGATAATGTGATTTGACACCGTTGGACTTCTTTCTTTGGGGTTATTTGAAAGAAAAGGTATACGTCGATAAGCCAGCAACAATTCAAGAACTAAAGGATGAGATAATTCGGCACATTAATGGCATATAACCTCAATTATGCGTCAGCGTCATCGAAAATTTGGACCATCGGATGGAGGTGTGCCGCCAAGGTCGCGGCAGCCATTTGGCCGATATTTTGTTCCATACATAATTGAACCATACCAATATTATCATATAAAAAGAAATGACAATTTCCTAAATAATTTGTGTTTTATGCAAAATTAACATCGGACCTTAAAGTTCAACCACACTTTAGTATACCGATCGACTCAGGATCACTTTTTTAAATATTGTAACTATTCGCAAAGTGAATTACCTAGTAAATGGCTGTTGGTAGGTACGATGCATGCTTTTTTAAAATAATATTTTTTAAGAAAATTTATTTATAGGCACATTATTTTTCCTCATCCTCCTAACCATATAAATCACCACCAAAGCAATGAGTCCATCCATGCATTACCTCATCGCCTGTTAAATTCATCAGTGAAGTATGGTATAAAAGAATGCATGGACCCCTATGTCTAAACACTTCTTTTTATATTATTTCGTTTTGCTGGGAATATCATAATTGAAATTTTTCAAGTTTGGCCCATTCTACTACCACGGTCCACTACCTTTTGACATTTAGAGACACGCACCTACATTGTAACATCTAATAAAATTTAGTATGTCAGTAGGGTGGCACGTATTGCCAGTTTTCTTTCAGAACGAGATGTAATACCGGATAAAAATGTGGACGCCCATAGACATTACAGATAGCATTTTATTTTATATCGCTTAGAATCTTAGGTTAGAGATTTTTTCTTAAATTTTTTACAAAACTAATTACTGACACACATTTTTTCTTTGTATATTTTTCATAATAACTACCCAGATAAAAATACCAAATGTTCAAAAACGACAATTTGGCATAATTCTCAAACACATATTAAAAACTTTTACAAATATTAACATCATGCTCCGAAAGAAATGGAGAAAGTGAATAACTTTAATGCACATTTTAAGCTGTAATAAAATATGCACCGAACATTTTGAAAAGCAGGGCCTCCTATTGACATAATTTGCCACAGATAGATATATATTTTTTTAATATCTTATCTATGCAAAAGTACTTAAATGTTATTATTTAAAACTCTTAATTATTTCTTATACATTTTTAAAATATTCAAATAAAGGCTTTTGAAAGAGCACTTGACAAGAAATAACTTTATGATGCATTTAGACTAAATGGATTGATTTAGTCATCTTTATATTGAAATCAATTTATTGGATTCTCCCCAAAAATTTAACCAAGGTTGGCAACCGAAACGAATAACAGTATTAGTGTCGGTATCGGTATTGGTACTAGTTTTTTATTTGTTTCGGTATTGGTACCGATACCAAAACATCAATACCGATACTTACCGGTATTATTGAAGAATTGTGTTTTCACAATAAATTATGTGTTGTTGTAATAACACACTAAGTTGATATACCAAATTAAAAAAATAATATTAATACGCCTGCTTTCAATACGATTTTTTATCAAAACACAGATGGAGTTCAATCAATTTTAAATTTTGTATTATTTTGTATGAGAAAATTTATATTTTATTGTGAAAAACGTAAAAATATTATTTTATTAGAAACCGAGTCAATACCGGTATTAAGGGAAAAGGTTTTTGAATACCGGTCTTTTTCTAAATTAAGAGTTTCGGTATCGGTTATCAATTTGCAAGGGGTTTGAAAAGGATAATGGTATTACAAAGGTATCGTTTGCCAACCTTGAATTTAACTAATATTTTTTAACATTCTTTTTGTTTTCTTTCTATATTTTTTATGCAAAAATTAATTTTAATATTTAATAGAAAACAAATAAAATTGATTATGCTTTATGTAATTGATTAAGTTAAAAACAACCACATGATATATAAGATGATATAAAAATAAGATTAAAGAACCAATTGGAAATTATAATTTTTTTTTGCATGCCCATGTGAAAATCCAAATATATATGAACATACATGATCAAATATTGACTTGTATATGATCATGCATGGTCATACGTGATCATATATGACTATGCATAGTTCAATGTATGACCATACATGATCTCATATATTTCCATATATCTTTAGATCCGAAATTTGAGGGTATATAGATGTATATGGCCATATATGATCATATATGAGTATATATGACTCATATGTGACCATATATGGTCATATATGAACATGTATTGTCATATACCCTCAAATTTCGGATCCAAAGATATATGGAAATATATGAGATCATGTATGGTCATACATTGACTATGCATAATTAGTCATATATGATCACGTATGTCCATGCATGATCATATATAAGTCAATGTATGATCATGTATATTCATATATATTTCAATTTTCACATGGGTGTTGTAAAGCGAATTAATTTAATGAAAAAAATATTTAACTCTTAAGGGATTTCTTTATTTATTATTTTTTTTTTATTTTCGTTTAATTTTAAACTAACTTATTTCTTTTCTTGACAGCTTAGTTTGATTTTTAATTTAAAAAAATCCGTAAAGCTGGTTTCACACGACATGTATTTGTCATGTGACCTGTCACTTTTTACATTGTAAAATTTATACATGCCGTGTGAACCCTTTCAAACATTGCATGTGTAAAACCCATATGCAAAAGTCATATGACAATATTTTAAATAGAGCGTGTTCTATTTTGACGTGACAAACCAAATGTAATCAGCTGTTTTTGGTAAAACAAAAAAGAAACTGTCGGCAAAAAAAAACCAAAGCAAAAACTGGAAAAATTTTATAAAAGCTGTTAGAATCAACAAATGTCAGGCGTAAATACACATGTACGTTTAAACGCAAAAATTATAAACCTTATGTATTTGCTCATTTTGACAGACATACAGAATTACATATGGGTCCTTAAAGTGACATGTCACATGACAAATACATGTCGTGTGAAACCAGCTTTAGCAATAAAAACGGTAAAGACGATAGACTAATATATTTTAATTTTCTGAAATTGAATTAAGACAATTATTTCTAGATTAAGAAAAATAATATCAAGAAATTCCATCAATATCCGCTCAGGAATATCTATTATATTAATATGTTTGAAAAACAAAATCTCCTAAAATTTGACCTCTGACCTTATTTTCACACTCAAAAAAATAAGTTAGTAGAAAAATTTGTAAAACGTCTTGTATATCAAGTGTACAAGTTTTCAGCAATTCTTTTGCTGAAATTCAGTTTTCATAAAAAATTTTAGTTGTATTTTTTAGCACTAAACTAATTTTGAACTAATGTTTTACCAATTTATTTTGCTACAAAAATTGTGCTGATAACCGCATTCATAGAGTGGACGACAACCAGATAGACAAGATGTAGATGTCGCAGCTTGTCTGGAAACGGAAATGACAACAAAAGAAAAACAACTCTACACATATTCTATATTTAAATTTTCAGCAAATAAATTAACTAAAGTAAAATTTCGCTAAAAGTTTTTTGAGTTAATAATATTCAGTAAAATGTTTAGTGATTTTAGCAAGGATTTTTTTCATTTGCAGTCGACTAAGTGTTAGCAAAACTTTTGCTGAAGATCACTATTTTTTTGGTAAAAATCAGCTCGCTGATTTTCAGCAAACCTTTTGCTGAAATTACCAACTTCTTTGCAAGCACGCTCCTGACTAAAAATTCGCTGACTCAGCAACATTTTTTGCTGACTTTACTGACTTTTTTTTTGAGTGTACTGTACATTAGACCGTACCTCAAAAAAAAGTTCGCCGTACACCCTCCAATATGAGGGTGTACGTAAAAAATCCAATTAAAAAAATTTAAAAAGGCGACCCCTACGTTCGGCAACCAATATATAAAAAAAATTTATACTGGGTTTAGCGAAAAACTTCCTTAGCAAAAGTTTAATGATTTTTTGTGAGCTTTAATTTTCTGACATTATGGTGGTACATTAGGGTGGTAGCAACTGAGATCTGGTGGGTAACTACTAGAACGGGATACTTGATGTCAAAATGTCTTAGAGCAAAACACTGGTCTCCTCGAGAGAAAAACATCGGTGTATCATACTTTAAGATCCGACTGTAAATACCAAAGATATAACGAAAAATGTAAAATGGCGACCCCTACGATCGGCAAAAAAAAATTAAATTTTTTTTTTGAAACCTCCTTGCAAAAATACTTCATATTGGAGGGTGTACGGCGCACTTTTTTTTTTGCCTGTAAGTTGGTACGCTCTACTGTCATACATCTCAACATACTATATGCAGTGAAAACATAATTTAATATGCCTAATTGTTTAGTATCAACATGGATTTATATTGTTGGTTAAAAATAATTAGAATATACATTTACAATTTAAAATTAATGGTTTATTGTCGTTCAATAAATCTGTGATTCATAAGCTTCATGATCAGAGTTGAGTAGAACCAGCTGCGATACTTTAAGAATTAAAGCTCAAAGCAAAAACAGTAATAAGAGATGATAAAAATAGCATTGTCAAAACTTCATTGATGTTAGTCTAATTGAGTTGTATTTACATTTATTTTTTTCGCAGTCAATATAAGTAGATCATTATCAATTATTAACCCACAAAGGAAGGAATTCTGAAAACGAGCCTGAAGCGGGACCCGAAAATACTAGTATAGGCCTTATCGAAATTTTTTAAATTTTTATTCTCTGTGAGTTATTTGTATGATCTCAAATCTAACATAAAGCATTCATTTACCAATTAAAAGACCAGCTATACATAACTTCATACAACTGCAAAAAATTTTACAATTTAAGACATATCCCTATTTTCATATTCTCAGAATTTTTTCATATCAGAATCTTTATTGAGTTTCAAACTGAATTAAAAGTGCTCGAATTCTTTAAGGAGTATTCAAGGAAACGTGCCTACTAAATAAAGAGAAAAAAATATTTTTTCTTAAGTTAGCTAAACCTTTGTTTCAGGGGAGTTTTCATTTCCAATTGGGGTTTTCATTTGATTGTTTAACACACAATATGAAAATTTATTAGTTTTGATTTCTAGATAAACATACCTAAATATTTTTTCATTTCGTTTATGAAAAGAAATGAAAAAATTTATTCTGTAAAGTAAATTTGTTTTTTGTAATCAATGATACTACAAATATAACAAGCGTACAAACATACATACATACTACATTTGACAACAAAGTATATCATTGAATACATTATATGTACAAATATTTAACAAAAATATATACAAATGTTGTGATATTATATACGTACATATATTTACCAGAACTGGAAGATTTGAATTACACATAATTTGTAATTGAAAATTTTTAGATACAAATTACTTGTAATTGAATTAAATAGTAATTGTAATTACAGAATTTCAACTACGTTGCAATTACGATTAGAACCAGAAAATGTGTTCCGTTAAAAAAAATGGTTTTGATCAAACATAAAAAGACTACATCATGTATGGCTTTTTGTCATTATTTCTTTTCTCAATGAAATGTTATACAATTGACATTTTTTGAGTTACAATTACACATAATTTGAAATTGAAAATTTTTGATTGCAGCAATATGAAATTGTAGTTTTTTTAATTAAAATTCAATTATACTAATTGTTATTGGTTGTTTTTAACTACAATTAGATGTAATTGTGAAATTGCTTGTATAATAAATTAAAAAATATAATGATTAAACCCCAGGTCTGATACTCGTATTTACTTACCTTACGTACCTAAATTTACCAAAGTGTTTGGATACATTTTGATTTTAATAAAAATATAAAAATGATCTGTCACAAATCTGTGATAAATATTTTCCATTCACACATGGCCTGAAATCATGAATTGCAAAAAAGTTCATATAAAATATGTAAAAGAAAATAATTTTACTTATATACTTTTACCTCTAGTTGCCACATTTTTTATCCGATTTCCATAAGTAATACCTTTCTGGAAAGGTTGTAATGTTATATTGTTTACAACTTCATTAGTTGTTTCAAAAAGCCACCTCAAGATGGCGCTAATCTAGCATTTATTAGAAAATTGTAAAAAATTTAAATTTGGGAGCCTCGAAAATGATTTTTTTGATATATCGTAGAGGAACTATTTTTCCCCATGCTAAAAGCTTTCGAAAAATCGAGTACGCAATATCGATTGCTAAATCGATTGCTAAATACATAGTTTTAAGGGTAGTTTTATGGTCAGAACTAAGAACGAATTTTGCATAAATACTCCTTAGTTAAAAGTGTTGTTTGAAAATTTCTTACCTAAGAAATATTTAAGGAAAATAATTATTTTAGTTCTGACTATAAAATTGTCCCTTGCTACTTATTTCAAATTGATAAAACAACGTTTTCAAAGAAAATGTTTATTTTTGATACCCTTTAACTCTTGAAAATTATATGCTTTACCATATAGTGTAGTGGCATAATTCTATAGAAACGCGTTCGATATTTTATGAGATATGTAAATCCAAAAAAGCAATAGTGAATTCTTCAGGTTTATCGTTTTTTTAAGCCTTGTGACTTTTGCAAGTCAAAATTTTTCAGTCTAGCTGATTCAGACCAAAAGATGGTCTACCAGTTAGGCCTTTAGTTACACTTTCCGAGTTGGCACTATTCATTTAACAACTTTTTAGCAAATATCAAAAGAAAAAGTAATTACCGCTATTTTTCGAAATTCTGGACTTCAAAAAACAAGAGCCAAAAGCAATTGAGTAAAAGTTGGACTAGGTTTTTTGATTATTGATTATCTGATTATTAATTTATATATGTCTCGTGAAAGAAGTCGCTTAAAATGGCTGTTTTTGATATTAACATTTTAGATCAATACATTGAAGCCCATATAACACCTTTCCATGGATGGCTTCTAGGTCAAAACATCACTGTTTTAACCATTAGAAGACATCATTGGTTCAATAAAAGCTTAAGTTGCAAATTATACCCCTATATTCTTTATGGACAGGCGGATAGACAGACAGACAAACGTACATCTTTAAATCGATTCAGCTAATTCTTTTGAGCCGATCGACACACTTTAAGATTGGTCTACGCACACTGTTTTTGGTAGCTTTCATAAAGTGTGGACATGGAAATTTTTTCTTCGAAAGATGATAAAAAGGGCGTTTTCTCCAAAATACGTTCCTTTTCTGAAAGAGAGATTTTCGATTTTAAAATCCATTACTTAATGACAAAATGTAATAATAGTATCTCTGGTTACTGAAAAAAAGAAATAACTTATTAAACATAATATTTCAGAAGATATTTATTTATACCTTTGTACTTAGTGTCTGCTATTGGTGGACATCTACAAAGTTTTAGCCCATTCGACTCCATCCTTTTTATCCGGCTTATCAAAGTTCTCCAATTTTAGAATTTGTTAATGAACTGGTGACATCTACATCTTCTACATTTTCTTCAATTATTAATAAAAAAGAAATTTGCAATTTTCTGGGAGTGCAAATATTTTTGTTTAAATTTTTTAAAATTATGAATGTTGTTCATAAATTGTTAATTTATATTTTTTTTCTATTTATGAAGTTTTGTTTTTTTTATTTCACATTTGTTTATATTTTATGAAATCAATTCGGATACTAGAACCGAATTACAGGGTTATTGCAACCGAATCACAGAGCAATTCGGTTGCTGCAACCTCGTTAGAGAGAACTTCGGTTGTGACAACCAAATTCGGTTGCACGAACCTAATTTTTGATGATTCGGTTGGTTCAACTTCATAAATTCGGTTGCTCCAACCAAATTCAGTTGTAACAACGGAATTTCAGATGAGGCAGCCATATTCGGTTGCAGCAACCTCTTTTCGGCTGGAACAACCTAATTTCGGTTGCAACAACATAATTTCTGTTGGGACAACCTAATCCCAACCGAATTTTTCTGAGGGTGTGGAAAGGTTGTAATGTTATATTGTTTACAACTTTATTAGTTGTTTCAAAAAGCCACCTCAAGATGGCGCTAATCTAGATTTATTAGAAAATTACAAAAAATTTAAATTTGGGAGCCTCGAAAATGATTTTTTTGATATGTCGTAGTGGAACTTTTTTTTCCCCATGCTAAAAGCTTTCGAAAAATCGAGTACGCAATATCAAAAAATTTTTATCCATACAATTTGACCAGCCCTAATGGTTATATAAGGTACCACATAAGAAACATATCGTCTTATAAAATCAAAAAAGCCATAACCCGATTAAAAAAGATGATATGGGAACACATCTAATTTGATAGAATACAATAACTAATCAGATACAATTTAATCCGAAAAATGGTGAATACAATTGTATCTACGTGGATCAAATTGGATTTAATTACTTTAAATTATATACAATTTAATCCGAAATTTGACCAGACATTATTGTATTAAATAATAGCCGTTTTTTCTAATCACTTGGATTTAATAAATCCAAAAAGTATTTCTAAAAGTGCTCAACAGATGGGGTGAGATTCTTCCTATTTTAAAAAAATTTTCTGTCCGACACTTCTTTAACCCTAATTTTTAATACCGAATTCGATGATGAAGGATTTTACTTTAACTTTTAATTTTTAATTATATTTTATATAAAACAGCGATAAACAGTCTGCCTTTTCAGTTTTATCACTTCAATTTATATTTTTACACAATTGAAAAATTCCATTGCAATATTTAATATTCACTAATTGGATTTAATTAAATTACTTACTGTAGAGTGAAAAAATGCCATTTTTATTTCAGCTATTTCTACATGTCCAAGATTAAAAATATGTATTTGGTGAGGTGTAATTTTTTTTTTCTAAACATATTTCATAAAAAAAATTTAATAAAAACCTTTTATTTGTTAGTTTTTCAATTTTTTTGTTTCTCTTTTAATTTTTATTCGTATTATTTTCTGACATTAAATTAATAGGCTGTTTCATATATTTGTGCTTTTATTGTGGATTTATTAAATCCAGCTTTTTTTTGGATTTAATAAATCCATTTTTTGTATGAAAAATTCTAAATCCAGGTGATTAAAAAACACGCTAAATATCTTAATATTTAAATTTTGATGCAATTATGCCCAATTTGATAAAAATGTTGGTATTTCTGTTTTTATTAAATATTGTACTGAAAAACAATGGGGGATTCACGTAAGGTTTCGTGTAAACTAAGCAAGTATAGTAAGATTGCGAGTCTACTTAAAACGGCATACAGAAAAAGTATCTAAACATTAATTAGTACTTATACGAGCTATAGTATAGTTCAAGAAAAATACATAAAATAAAAAATTCTAAACAAAATGAAATTTCAAATAATTTTCCATAAATGATTACTGGATTTTTCACTAAAGGTTAGATTTTTCATTTTGAAAGTGAGAAAAGTTCAAATGAAG
Source organism: Leucophora obtusa (assembly GCA_949987735.1). NCBI lineage: Eukaryota > Metazoa > Arthropoda > Insecta > Diptera > Anthomyiidae > Leucophora > Leucophora obtusa. The sequence goes on from OX465296.1 coordinate 42,010,730, forward strand.
TTGTAACTTTTTGGCTATTCATTTTAAAATGAGAAAAACGCATTAAAATAAATTTGACTTGAAACAGTTTTTTAATGAAAATAAATGTAGACGCAGGAAATAATCGTTTAAAAATATTTGAAATTTGGAAATAGTGTATCGTATGAACAAAAAAAACTAGAAATCACTAATAGGACGAGTTATTTATTAGGCTTTTAAGTTATTATTACACAATTTTAGTCTGCTTGCGGGTAGATAATTTTTTCGTTTTAATTTTCATTTATATTTTATGGTATCCTTCACAGAAAGAATTTAAAATACTATATTTAAATGTTAATTAGAATTTAAATTAAAATTTAACTTTGAATTTTTATTTTTAAACAATTTTTAATTTGATTTAATTTCTTTATTTATTACAATAACCTAGCCTATAGGCCATAATTTTTGTGTGAAAGATAACAATTTACAAACGAGTATTTCAAACAAAAAAATTGTTGGGAATAAAATTTCAGTTTAAAAGAAAATGTAATTGCTTTTATAAATTCCATTGTTGGTGCCTACTGTTTTTTCTGTGTTCAAGCCTATGGATAATTTTGGTGCTACATTATTCCTAAACCAAAATAATTACTTCGAAGAATTGGCTAACTTTTATTAATATGACCCAAGATTAAATTTAAAAATAAAGGAATCTGTTCTTTCGATGTAAATTTTATAACATTTTAAAAGAAAATGAAATTCAATTTGAATTTACTAATATATTAGGAGTTCATTTGAAACAAGAATATACCATAGATTAAATCAATAGACTTGTTTTGTTTTTATACATATGTGGTACGAAATCCCAAAGTCTGACTGCGTAAGTTAGGTATTAACTCTTTTAACATAATATTTTCAATGCCGATAACTGTCAGGTAATGTCACTCAGATTCTATATAAAAATATTTTACCGGTTTTTCGTTTTCATGTTATTATTTTTTAAGTCTCTTGAACTTTATACCAAAATTGGTTTTTCTAAAAAAATGTTTTTCAATTAAAAATGGATTGTAATCGATTTCAATAAAATATTAAACTAAATTTAAATTAAACATGAAACTGGGCTTTATTTGGTCTTACACTTTAAATTCCATGGGCGAGATCTGATTAAATATGACAACATATGTAAAATGATATATTTAGATATTGGGTCATATAAAATTTGTTCGAAAGACGAAAATTATGTCTTATTATATATAGTGCCATACAAAGCAATATATAACAAGACATAATTGTATTAAATAATATAAAGTAATGTATAACCCGTTTTACTCGGGAAGTTACAAAAAATTCAAAATCGACTTTTTCATCGATTATGATGCACGGTGTCAAAATACATATTCCTGCAAAATTTTACATTCCTATGACTAAACACGACGATTTTATTAACAAAATTCTAAACAGCTCCAAGTATAAGCGCAAGTAATTTTAAAAAGTTTTTTGCTTCTCCTATAAAATTTGTTAAATGTAAGTTACGGCTTTTTTGATTTCATATGACTATATATTTATTAGAGCGACTCACTTTATATGGACAGAAAAACCGTATAAAAAGTGAAATATATAATTTCACGAAAAAAAAGTTAAAAAAGTGCCCCCCTTGGTTTGTTTTATGATGATTCCAAAAATATTTCGGGTCTAGCAATGAGATTTCATGAGCTGGACCATTTTTAAATAAGATATTTTTTTTAGTTTTTGTATGAATTTTGCATTTAAGCTGAAGACAACCATGTTTTGGAGGTGTCTCACGCGGAATGGAAAAATATTATGACAAGTGGTTCGAACGCACGCAAAAGTGTATACATAGATCACAAAAGATAATATTTTGAAAAACAATTAACACATTTTCAATAACAAATGTATGTTAGACTCAAAATATAAATAGTCACCCTCGTATTGTGCTACTTTTACCAAAAGTGGTAGGTACATTTGGATATTCGAAACCCTATGTTTGAGAACGAAGTATTCAAACACTACCACTAATTGATTCCGGAAAGTCTGGAAATTCGATCCATTGCGATATCGGAGGAGTCCAGATTTGATTAATGGGATAATCTGCGTGTATTCTTATCTAATTACTAGCATAATCTGCATTTATTATAATCTAGTTTTTCAAATTTCTTAAAAATTTACAAATGTGTGTTTATGGGAAATTTATTTTTATTTTCGAATATTGTTTTCGCTAAACCAATAACACTACTAAAGTGATTAAAAAGCAATATCCAAAAACTTGTTTCTTATTTATTTGCCTTTATGCTGATACTGTATATTAACAGGAGAGTGGTCATTTTTGGCGAAGTACAGTCAAATGTAGTGCTGCTGAAAATAGGAGTAGTGGGTATCGAGTTTTTTTTTTTTTTTGGATACTCGATACTCAAAACTACTTCTCGATATTTTCAGATTTGCATTTTGGACAGCCAAAATAAATAAAAATGTGATTCCGCTAAAATATTTACCACAAAAATGTGACTCCGCTAAAATATTTATCACAAAACTACAACTCTGCTAAAAGAAAAGATCAGAAGTAAAATATTGAAAAGTATATGTTAAAAAAACTATGAAAAAGGCAGTGAATAGTTGGGGCAAAAGCTTAAATGCTTATAAATTTTAATATTGAATTAACGTAAAAATTTAAAAAAAATTTTACTAAACTATTTAAAAAAATATCAAATGTTAAAATGTTAAAAGTATCGAGTAGTATCGAGTATCCAAATCAAAAACATCTAGTAGCATCGAGTATTGAAAAGTAACCGAATTTACCAGCACTAGTCAAAGGCCTCCAACAAAACCTCCAAAAAATTAAAGAAAAAATTTTGCCATAAAAAATGCGCTTTTAATTTTAGCTGGGAAAAATTGAAACCATTACATCCTGTCAATTCTTAGATACTTACAGTTTTTTGTTTGAAATTATGGACATCAGAGCACAGAAAAAAAATTTTTTTAACCAGAATTATTAGTGTTCACTGATTTTAGACATACGTACTTATATGGAAATTGTCATGAATAGGAAAACCTTTAGATAAGATTAAAAATAAACTTTAGAAAATAAAAATATCTTTGTTTGTATTTGCTAAGATGGAAATTTTATATGCGAATATTTAAACTGACAATGTTCTTATTTCTTTAGCCACACAAAAGAAAATTTTAATATACCACAAGAATATCGTCGGAGGTCTTACGAAAATTAAAAATTCAATAAAATTTAATTTCTGTGATAGACATTCTTTTTTTAAGTTTAACAACTGTCTACAAATTTAATTAAATATTTAAAACGGAATATAATTTTTTAGTAGAAATATCAGAGCATCAATTAATTTAACAGGAAAGTATATTATTTTGTGGATTAGAATAAGATCAATTAAATTAACCTTTTAACATACAGAGCAGCCAAAAAGTATTATTTATATCTTAAGATATTTTTTGATTAACAAAATTACTTAACTTCCCAGGAAAATTTTTTACAATCGGTAGCCAACCACACCCATTCTACAATTGGTTCCACTGCAACCGATTCCATGGAACTGGTTCCGGAACCAGTTCCTGGGATCCTATATGGAAGGTCTGTGTGACGTAGAATCAGTTCCAGAACTAGTTCCAGAGCTGATTCTAGAGCAACCGGTTCCACTTTGGAGCTATAGAAGGGGTTGCTTTTGGGACAAATTCAAACAAAAAGAATTGGTGTTAGAATCGACAGTAGAAGGGGTTGTGAATGAAAAGTAGCTCTTGTACAACCGATTCTTTGGAACAGAAAATTTTCCTGGGTTGTATTATCCCAGGAAAATTTTTTACAATCGGTAGCCAACCACACCCATTCTACAACTGGTTCTACTGCAACCGATTCCATGGAACTGGTTCCGGAACCAGTTCCTGGGATCCTATATGGAAGGTGTGGGTGACGTAGAATCAGTTCCAGAACTAGTTCCAGAACTGATTCTAGAGCAACCGGTTCCACTTTGGAGCCATAGAAGGGGTTGCTTTTGGGACAATTTCAAACAAAAAGAATCGGTGTTAGAATCGACAGTAGAAGGGGTTGTGAATGAAAAGCAGCTATTGTACAACCGATTCTTTGGAACAGAAAATTTTCCTGGGATTTCAATAGAAATTTTTTATTTTTTTTTTAATAAAACTTCTGAAAAAACACATTTTTCCAACTGAACTAAAGCATAATACATATATTAACAATAAATATATTCCAATAAATTGATTCAACTACATATAATATGGTTATTGGATATGAACTTAACTATTGTAATATTATTCATAACTATCAATATATATCTAAATTTCAAAATTATAATTACTATTTACTACATATGTTAATAACTTGTAATTGTTATAAACTCAACACAGCTAGATAATATATAAACATACCATATTTCTGACTAGCATTACATTAATATAAAATGAAATTTTAGTAAAATTCACTTGAGTGATTATTAACATTCTTAACAAAATATTTAAACTCAAACACAAAACCCGTAATTTCCTGGAAAAAATTTCAGGATATATAATATTAAACTTTGTAACTAGTAAATAAAATGCAAAAAAATAATTCCATGACTTTATACAATTTCAGCATTTTTTGTTATATTTAGACACACAGTAAAAGATTACACAGATCATTTATTATGTCTGATTCGAAGAGCCCACTCGAACGTATACTTAATATTATGCGGAATTTATCAATCATACGTCCAGGTGTTTCAAATTAGAAGCTCTTTTAATTTCTCTTAACATGAAATAATTCAATCTTCCATTTTTCGGATCAAATTAGATCTAAGTTTATCCACAAATATATTGCTGGATCTAATTCCATCTGCCATTTTTCGGATCAATTTAGATCTAAGTTTATCCCCAAATATATTGCTGGATCTAATTCGATCTGCCATTTTTCGGATCAATTTAGATCCAAGTTTATCCCCAAATATATTGCTGGATCTAATTTGATCTGTCATTTTTCGTATCAAATTATATCTAAGTTCATTCACAAATATATAGCTGGATCTAATTTGATCTGCCAATTTTCTATTCAATTTATATCCAGGTTAATCCACAAATATATTGCTGGATCTAATTCGATGTGCCATTTTTCGGATCAAATTAGATCTAAGTTTATCCCCAAATATATAGCTAGATCTAATTCGATCTGCCACTTTTTCGGATCAATTAGATATACGTTTATCCACAAATATATTGCTAGATCTAATTAGATCTGCCAAAATTGAGATCAAATTAGATCTAAGTTTATCCACAAATATATAGCTCTATCTAATTCGATCCGCCATTTTTCGGATGAAATTAGATCTAAGTTTATACACAAATATATAACTGGATCTAATTTGATCCGCCATTTTTCGGATCAAATTAGATCTAGGTTTATCCCCAAAGATATCATTAGACCTCCCAATTTTGAGATATAACTTGACCTTAGTTTATCCCCATATATACAATGGGATCTAATACGATATCATTGGATACACCCAATTTTGAGATCTAATTGGATCAGCTAGATATAACAGATATTGATATGATTAGATATTGCACGAGATAATTTTTTTTTACTCGGGTAGTTCTGATTATAAAATTGACTATAAGATTTTTCTTTAAGAAAAATTATTAGAACCGCAAAGTTGTTCAATAATAGAAAAATAACGCAGCATCTTTTTTGGTGAGTTAAATATCTTAGATTTCATAGTTTTCTAAACGAATAATTAGTTTATATCTAACAAGGAAGTTACTTCAAACTAAACATTACTATGTTATTTTAATGAAATTTCAATATTTTGTAGAAACAAAAATTATAAGATGAACATCTCACTATTTTTGACCACCTTGGGAATTTAAGTGGTCAGAATATGGGGTTAGATAGGGTTCGTCCGAGGTGAACGAATTAGACAGGTTGATCTTAGATTTCTTTTCTCTATTAAATATCTAAAGTTCATAATAATCTGAGAATATAGCTTGGAATACATTCCTTGTACGAGAATTTCTTCAGAAAAATAAATGCACTATTCAGAGTTTTGTACAAAAACATGGCGATTTTGATAGGATAAGCTACCAGGATTATTTAATTTTGAAAATTATGAGAATTTTATTAGAAGGCAAGGAATAATTTTTAAGTTTTTTTTGTGTGAAGTAAGCATAATGCCGAAAGTGTTTTTTAGGATTAAGAGTGTGAGAATGGGCAAATAAACAGCAGAAAATTAATGGGTCGCTTGCCCATCCCAGAAAAATGGTCTAGGTACGCCTATGCCCTTAAAATAGCGATTTTCGTTCATTACACTCCCCCCCCCCCTCGCAGTTTTATTGGAAATGGTCCCAAATTGAAGAAATCGATTTTTTTGTTGGAAAACGTTAACCCGTGCAGAAAGTTGGACGAAAATGGCCCATTTTAGAAAAAAGTGTATTATTATTTAAATTCCCAAAATTCTAAATTTCGAAAAAATTATTTTTTATTCCATTTACTTATTTAATATAGTTAAAGTGACTCAGACGTGGAATTTTGACTTCATCGGATATCACTAACCCACTTTATCCTGGAATGCAAAATGACCCACAAATTTGATAAAAATGCAAAAACGTGTTTTTTTAATTAATTTTAAAGATTTTTTAAAATGCCTAATTTGGAGATGCTGATTGCTATTTGTACCACGTAATAGTTGATATTAAAGAAAAAAAATAAATTGGAAAAATGATAATTCGAGTTTGTGTTTGGAGAGACTGCTTTCAAGGACATTTTACAAAAATTGGTCATTTTGTCAAAAATTAAACAAAATTTGAATCTTTTCATCTAATTTTCCACAGTTTTCGGAAAAACATCACTTAAATTTGCTTAGACTATAATTATCTTTACATTTGTTTAAAACAATATTTAACCCTTAGAGGCATGGGGTCAGAAAAGACCCATGAAACTTAATATAAATTATTACTACGAGATTGTAAAGCAATTAAATTGATAAAAAAAAAAAAATCTCAACTGGATAAAAATAATTATTTTAGATAACCTGATCCAGATGGGGTTAATTTTTATACTTTTGGCCAAAAACGCCCCACTAGAAAATTTACAAAATAACATCTTTCATTATTTCCGGAAAAATATCACTTCAAATTCTTTTTTCCATTTCATAAAAATTATTATTTTGTGTAACTTGATCATTATAGGGTTTTCGGCAAAAAAAGCCCACTTGGAAATTTTCATAATTATTAAAAAAAAAAATATTCTTCGCCGGTAAATTTAGATTTTTTAAATTTAAAAAAAAATGTGTCAAAATCAAAAAATTTTATTTTAAGCCAAAAAAGCAGGAATAAATTTTTTTAAATTAAAAATAAATTCTATTCAACCAACAGACATATTTTTTAAGTGTAGCCTTTAAAGTTTGTGATATTGTTTCCTGTTTAAATATATCCTTTTTCCTACACTCATAGAAATAAATCTGTAAAAATAGCAGAAAAAGTTACTAAAAATTAGTTAAAAATTATGGTGCAGAAAAAACTACTAAAATTAGCAGATCTTTTTACTAAATACTAGTAAAATGAGAACAGCAAAATTAAAACTCCTAAATTTACAGAATTTAAGTTATATTTAGGCTAACTTTTAGTTAACTGAAAATAGTAAATTGTACTGTAAAATCTGCAGAATAAATTTGCTAAATATTTGAAGACTAAAAATAGCAAAAAAAAAAACTGTTAAATCTACAAAATTCTTGCTATTTTTAAGCTAAATTTAGTTGAATGAAAATAGCAGTCTATTCGGCTAAAATCAGTAGAAATATTTGCTAAAAAATTGTAAACTGCTGTTTTCAAAAGCTAGATTTTTATTTGCATTTAAAAAAGAAATCGAAAAAAAGATTTCGAAAATTTTTTAGGTTTTTAGATTTTTTAGGCTACTAATTACACTATGGAACATTTTTGGGATTATTTTTTATGAATTTAAAAAAAAAAATTTTTAATTTTTAGGCAAAAAAATATTTTTTTTTCTCCACAAATTTATTTTTACCCGCAAAACTGTTGATTATAAAGAAAAATGTTATATGAACGGATTAAAGAAATTGTAATTCTAAATTTTTCTAAATTTGTTTCATCAAAATCGGACAAGTGGTTCTCGAGTTACAACTAAGCGAAAAAACATCAAGATAAGGAAAAAATTTAAAAGGTCATAAAAAAATGACACATACGAACGCCAAACCCTTTGAGGGTTTTACTATACTGACCTAGTACCATCACCCTGACTTGGAATTTTTCACCCCCCAGATTGGCTGTTGTACTGTGTTATTTAACAAATTTTTTGTTGATTTTGGCGGGTTAATTTGCTATTCTCGATTTACAAAAATTTAGCTCATATATAACTAAAATTCTGTATATTTAATAGCTTTATTTTTGCTGTTCCTATATTACTAATATATAGCAAAAATAATCTGCTAATTTAGCAGTTTTTTTCTGCAGCATCATTTTTAACTAATTTTTAGTTGTTGCTTGCGGACTTTTTACTATTAGCGTATGTGTAACTTAAAATTGCAATGCATTTAGTATTCAATGTTTTTGTTACCTAACAAGGAGAGGTTGATTGAAGGTTATTCCTATTTCGGTTAAATTTCGATGTTGAGAAAGTTAAAAAAACAAAACGCGGAACAGAGTAATTTTTGCCCCTATTTTTAACCATTTAACCCACTTTTTCTTCTGTTCATCTAAATTTCATTCAAATCTGAATAAACCATACGGCAGATCCTCCTTTTGAGTAAAAACATGTCAGATGCCGTAAGGTATTTTGAATATTTAATCTTTAATTGATTTGATAGTATCATTATAGATACAATACATTGATATACTTGTTAAGTTTCCATTACATGTTTACTTCTCATTTTTCTCTATGGTAATATTATGGCTATAAAGCATAAGGTTATGTATCTGTGTATAATTTAAGGACCAAAAATCATCAATAAATAAATTTATTTTAAATATGATTATTCATCCAGCTTACAAATATAATAGAGAATTAAATAAACTTATAAGCAGGAATGGCCAAAACTAGGATGAAACAATAATATTCACAGCAGTTTTGAACACTGATACTTAGCAAATGTGTTATTTTATGTATTCTGGCCTGTTAAATACAATATTTGAAATAAATTTTTGAATGTGATTTGATGGTGTAAACACATATGTATATTGTACAATTTTTAATTTAATTTGTAAGATGTGAAATCAGATAATGCAATATAATGCAAATATCGGGGTAATTACACACGGAGAGAATTATCTGCATGATATTACTGAATTTTAGCATAAAACCAATGAAGTTGCACTGGAACACGTCCATTGAAACTTTTCAATGAATTGATGTAATTTTTCATAAAATTTCATTTTATTTTTTAAAAGGTTCAAAAACTCAATGAAAAAGTTTCATTAAAACTACACCCAGAAAACAGATTCGGTGCTGACAACCCCATTTGTTGCCAATCGAATGGTTCAGTTGCATCAAAAGAATTTTTCGGTTGTGGCTAACGAATTATTCTTGATACAACTGAAATTCCATTGTCACAATCAAATTAGTCCTGTCTCAATTGGTTTTCTGTTGCCACAACTGAAAAATTCGTCTACCACAACCGAACCATGCGATTGGCGTCAAATGCGGTTATCAGAACTGAATCTGTTTTCTGGGTGTAGATTCATAAAATGTATAAAGTTTTTCGTCAAATTTAAGTAATTTTTCAAAACATCATCAGTTTATTGAAAAATTTCATAAAATTCGTCCAGCAAAATACTCTCTGTGCAGGTTGCAGTTTCATCGCATGTTTCAGCGCCAAAATGTCTACCGGGTCTTCGAAGGACGGGAATAGGTACTGGAAACTCATGAAGGAATGGTACTGGAAGCATGGCTGTGGGTATTGCTTTATATACAAAATTCTTTCGCCAACACCTATTCAAATGTAATACACCGCTATTTTGGCACACGTAGCAGGCGGCGTCGATATGCTCACCTGAGTCTAGCCATGCCTTACGTCCACAGTTCATCAGTGATAACTTAGAGTTCAAAATACCTTTTAAAATTGTCGTCCACTTAGCTGTTAAAAAAGTAACTCTATGATCAGAAATAGTATGCCTGCAGCGGGCATAGCAAAACTAATCGCAGTTTTCCAAGCAATTAGAGATTTTCGCCGAAACTGAAATTTTGTTATTTTATGAGCATTAATACAACGATTTTATAAAATAAATAAGTTTGGCTACTCGCTGCTTAAGTAAATTTGTTTCAAAAGCATATCGACTGCGATTTACCAAAAACTGTGTACACAATAACTATTATATGAAACCGCACAGTAACACATTTCTGTGCGCCAAACGAGTGCACGAGTTTTACGCCAATTCTGAATAAGCACGAAATTAATCCTTAAACGCATTTTTTACTTATTTGTGGCATTGAAGCTAAATTTTTAACTTTGATGTCTTCAAAGACTTAAAGTAGAAATTCAAGACAAATTTTTTTGCGAAACATTTTACCCTCTAACTCTTCAACTTATGGGTCTTTTCTGACCCTATTTGAAAAGGGTACAAAAAGGTCCTTTAATTGAAGAATTAAATTTTTCACAAAAATATTCCTCGTGGTGTTTTACATAAGTTCACTGAACACATACTATAGCTAAAATTGAAAATTCAAATGGTTTCCAATGCCGATTCACAATAAATATTTGCAAAAAAAACATAGGGCCAGAAGTAAACTTTTAAGACGCCGATAGAGGTATATTCTTTTTTTGGTCCCCTCTGCCAGAATCAGTTGTCAGAATCTTGTTATTTTTTTCTGTGCTAGTAAAAAAAAGTGAATCTGTGAAAAAAATGCATAAAAAGTTTAAGTTGGGCATGCCGACTTTACATTAGGCTACACCAGTCTGGTTAAAAAGCAACAAATGTTTGGAGCCGAAATTTTAATGGTTTGAAATGGTCTCCGTAAAAAAATGGAGAATCAGTAAGAAATTTTGAATTTGTTTAATGCTAGGTGTATTTATAACAGAGACCCAAAATAACTGTTATATTTATTAAAAAGTCACAACCCAAATTTGTTTAATTATAATATTTCAATAATGCACTATAATTTATGAATCATATTGCACAAAAAAATCACAAAGTTTGGCAAACATTTTAATTTTTTCAATTTTTATATTTTACTCTATAAATTCCTGTTGTTTTTTGATTTTTATTTTAAAACTTTTTATAAAAGCTACAGAATGATTTTTTTGAAAAAATTTAGCACTAACTTTTTATTTGATAATAAATTAAAAATTGACCTAAATTGAATGGCGGAACTTGCTGGAATATACATATGTATTTACTAGGGATGCCAATCGGGATTGATATTTGAAAATCAAATCCCGGGATTCGGGACTACGGGATTTTTCGGGATCCCGGGATTTTACGGGGTTTCGGGATTTAAATTTTCCTTTTTTTGTAAAAATTTTTATATTATGTAACTAATTTTTTTAAAGAATAAAGCGTTTCATAATTATTTAATAGTTGTTAATTAATAATGTGGTACATTTTATGAATATTGAAACATCTCAGTCAGAAATTGACAGTGGTACAAAAAATCAAGTACTTGCATACCAGTTGGTAACCGCGATGTTAAAAATAAATGACTGGCAGAACACTCATTTGGGACGCTTTGCCAGCGTTTGCAAAATCGTTTTGCCAGTATTTGTTTTACAAAACATCACGGCAGGGCAAAAAAAGATACATATGAACTTTTTTTAAATTTTATTTTGGAAAATATAATTCCAAACCACCTATTTTGGCAGCGTTTTGCCAAAGTTAAAAATTTTGTTTCTCCAGTACTATTCCGGCGCTTTTTGAACTGCCGGTCCTTTTGTCTATTGACGTTATCATATTGGAAATGGGTAAGCAATTTTTGTCAGTACTTGTACCGCCTGTTAAAATACCTTGCCATCGCTTTCCCGTTTGTATTTTTCTGGCAGGGATAATATATGAAGGCCTGTCATTAAGTACACTTGCGCCCAGTATTTTGTAAGCAGATTTTAAAACAGATTCGTTGCGATAACCTTGCCAACTAAATCGTGTAATTACAGCAACAAAGTTATTTGGTTATCGTTATCAAATGTTTTCATGGAAGAATTCAAACTTACAGTCCCGGCCAAAACTTACAGTCCCAGTTTCAGAAATCGAATTTCGATTGGAAGAATAAATCGGTAAAATAACAAACAAACTTGATTTTTGCATGTATTACTCAAAAACTTAATATTGTTTACCAAAATTTCAAATTTTTCTCCAAAGTCTTTGCATAGTTTACTCGAATAATCTACTTAATTTATAATTTTACCAATATCTTGGCATCAATTTCTTGTCAATATGAGAAAATTCAAGAAAAAACGTAGGTAATCTAAAATTGCTCACTTTGTTTATTTGCGTTTATATTAATATTAAAAAATAAGAAAATCCCGGGATTTTTGAGAAATAATCCCGGGATTCGGGATTTTCCGTTTGGCATCCCTAGTATTTACTCACTTTAAATCACTGCTTAATCTTTTATTAACACTAGTTGACATCATCAGGATATTATAATTGTTGAAGTCATTGATACTATGGCTTTTGATTTATATTCTAAAAAAAGAATATTCTATATAAAGAAAAAAAATCACATAATAACTTTTATTATTTTTGAAAAAATAAAAATCGTTTTTGGATTGTTTTTGTTTGAATTAAAAATAAAAATCAAACAGAGCAAATAAACAGAAAATTAAAAATATTTAAACAAGAAATAATTGCAACACAATCAGTTTTTTGAATAAAAGTTATAACTGTTACGTCCCTGGTTTATAACTCAACAATTTTCTTGAGCGTAAGGTTTGTTTTTTATATATTAAATGTTCTTTATTTTTGATATTTCGCTACTCCATTGTGTAGCATCTTCAGGAAATAACAATTAAATTAACAAATTAACAAATGTAGATGAATTTATTTAGATTTTAAAAAATATCGCCAATGTTATACACTCAAAAAATAAGTTAGTATAAAAATTAGTAAAACGTCTGGTATATCAAGTTTAATACCCAGGAAAATTTTTTACAATCGGTAGCCAACCACATCTATTCTACAACTGGTTCCACTGCAACCGATTCCATGGAACTGGTTCCAGAACCAGTCCCTAGGATCCTATATGGAAGGTGTTATTGACGTAGAATCGGTTCCAGAACTAGTTCCAGAACTGATTCTAGGGCAACCGGTTCCACTTTGCAGCTATAGAAGTGGTTGCTTTTGGGACAATTTCAAACAAAAATAATCGGTGCTAGACTCGACAGTACACTCATAAAAAAAGTTAGTACAAAAGTCTGTTAAACGCGATCTGAGTAAGCTGAACTAATTTTTCTGTTATTTTCTCTAAAAAAGCCCGTACAAATAGGTAAGCATTCTGCTATAATAACAGGAAATAGTACATATATCTGCGCCAGCACAATTTTGACCTATTTGTACGGGATTTTTTTATTAGTGTAGAAGGTGTTGTAAATGAAAAGCAGCTATTCTACAACCGATTCTTTGGAACAGAAAATTTTCCAGGGTAGTTTTCAGCAATTTTTTTTTGCTGAAATTTGGTTTTTAGCAAAAGTTTTAGTTATATTTTTTTATCACTAAACTAATTTGGAACTAATGTTTTACTAATTTATTTTGCTAAAAAAATTGTGCTTATAACCGCAATTATAGCGTGGACGACAACCAGATAGACAAGACACTAATAGAAAAAAGTCCGCAAAAAAATGAGTTAAAACTACTAAAAATAAGTTATAAATTATGCTGCGAAAAAAACTGCTAAATTAGCAGATTATTTTGCTATATATTAGTAATAAAGGAACAGCAAAAATAAAACTGTTAAATATACCGAATTTTAGTTATATATGAGCTAAATTTTTGTAAATGCAGAATAGCAAATTAACCTGCTAAAATTAGCAAAAAATTTTGCTAAATAATTAGTACCCGAGTAAAAAAGTTTTGATATAACCATATATTATTTTATGTAATTGCATATAGTAAGTTATAGTAACATATGACCATATATGCTTTCAAATTCAAGCAGATATACTTTTATATAGTCATATGTTAGATATTTTTTCCTCAAAGTTTTTAATATGGAGACATACACTCAAAAAAAAAGTCAGTAAAGTCAGCAAAAAATGTTGCTGTGTCAGCAAATTTTTAGTCAGGAGCGTGCTTGCAAAAAAGTTGGTAATTTCAGCAAAAGGTTTGCTGAAAATCAGCGAGCTGATTTTTACCAAGAAAATAGTAATCTTCAGCAAAAGTTTTGCTAACACTTAGTCGACTGCAAATGAAAAAAATCCTTGCTAAAATCACTAAACTTTTTGCTGAATATTAGTAGACTGAAAAAAAACACAAATAACTTGTAGCGAAATTTTACTTTAGTTAATTTATTTGCTGAAAATTTAAATATAGAATATGTGTAGAGTTGTTTTCCTTTTTTTGTCATTTCCGTTTCCAGACAAGCTGCGACATCTTCATCTAGTCTATCTGGTTGTCGTCCACGCTATGAGTGCTGTTATCAGCACAATTTTTGTAGCAAAATAAATTAGTAAAACATTAGTTCAAAATTAGTTTAGTGCTAAAAAAAATAACTAAAATTTTTGCTGAAAACAAATATTCAGCAAAAAAATTGCTGAAAATTAGTACACTTGATATACAAGACGTTTTACTAATTTTTCTACTAACTTATTTTTTTGAGTGTATGTGATTTTATATTATTATATACTGGCCTACATATAATTGCATGTGCTATATATAAGTACATAATGAAACATATTACAGATATACCCGAGTAAAAAAAATTGATCTCGCGCAATATCTAATTATATCCAATTTGATATTGTTTAGGATCTGCTGTAATATCTAGCTGATCCAATTAGATCTCAAAATTGGGTGTATCCAATCATATCGTATTAGATCCCATTGTATATATGGGGATAAACTAAGATCAAGTTATATCTCAAAATTGGGAGGTCCAGTGATATCTTTGGGGATAAACCTAGATCTATTTTGATCCGAAAATTGGCGGATCCAGCTATATATTTGCGGATATTTTTAGATCTAATTTGATCCGAAAAATGGCGGATCCAATTAGATCCAGCTATATATTTGGGGATAAACTTAGATCTAATTTGATCTCAATTTTGGCAGATCAAATTAGATACCGCAATATATTTGTGGATAAACGTATATCTAATTTGATCCGAAAAAGTGGCAGATCGAATTAGATGTAGCTATATATTTGGGGATAAACTTAGATCTAATTTGATCCGAAAAATGGCACATCGAATTAGATCCAGCAATATATTTGTGGATAAACTTAGATATAAATTGATCTGAAAAATGGCAGATCAAATTAGATCCAGCAATATATTTGTGGATTAACTTAGATCTAAATTTATCCGAAAAATGGCAGATCCAATTAGATCCAGTAATATATTTAGGGATAAACTTGGATCTAACTTTATCAGAAAAATGCCTGATCGAATTAGATCCAGCAATATATTTGGGGATAAACTTGGAGATAAATTGATCCGAACATTGGCAGATCAAATTAGATCCAGCAATATATTTGGGGATAAACTTGGATCTAAATTTATCAGAAAAATGGCAGATCGAATTAGATCCAGCAATATATATGGGCATAAACTTGGATCTAAATTTAACCGAAAAATGGCAGATCGAATTAGATCCAGCAATATATTTGGGGATAAACTTGGATCTGAATTTATCAGAAAAATGGCAGATTGAATTAGATCCAGCAATATATATGGGGATAAACTTGGATCTAAATTTATGCGAAAAAGTAGATCTAGGTATATGTAACCTTCTCCGAGAAAAGGGACCTAGTATGTCAAAAAACGGGTTTGGACTTAAGAGTGGATTCTGGTACCTAAAAGGGTGTAGAATAAGATGAAATGAGTTGAGGCACCTAACCATACCAAATCGCATCTCCCAACTGAAGGTGTGTTTAAAGTGATAATGCGTTATGAAACTTTAAATGCGTTCTTCTCAAAACTTAATTTTCACACACTAGGTCCCTTTTCACGGAGAAGGTCACATATATATTTCAGGATTAAGTTGTATCTAACTTTATCTGGAAAACGGCAGATCGAATAAGATCGAGGATTATATTTGGGGATTACGTAAGATCTAAATTTATGAAAAAAATAACAGATGAAATTAGATCCAGCAATATATTTCGGGATTGCGTAAGATCTTAACTTTTTCAATAAGTTGCAGATCGAATTGAATCCAGTGATATATTTAGTGATTTGGTAAAATCTTAAATTTTCCCATAAATTGCAGTTCGAATTAGATCCAGCAATTTATTTAGGTATTAAAATGGCAGATAGAATTAGAAACAGCAATATATTTGGGGATTGACATCTAAAACTATCCATAAAAATGACAGATAAAATTAGATGCCGCATTATATTTGGTACTACGTAAGATCTCCATTTATTTGGGATTAAATAAGATCCCAGACATATATTGCCAACTGTTCAAAAAATAATAGACTGGCAGAGCACTGATTTTATAAAAATTACAATATTTTGTTAAAATAAGGTTTAAACTCAGAAGGTCTCGAGTTCGATATGCATTTTTTTTACAAAATGAATTTCTTTTTATAAAATTAAAATTTTTTTTCTATAAATTTTTTTATAAAATTATATATTTATTTTTTTATTAAATTGAAATCTTTGAATAAAATAATTTTATTTACATCTTTTTAACGCTCTACACCATTTCAATTGTATTAATTATTTTTAAGATTTATTAATTGTATTTCAGAAATAATCAATTGAATTTCAGTTTTATCAATTGTATTTCAGAACTTATCAATTATTTTTCAGATTTATGAATTGTATTTCAGAACTAGTCAATTGAAGTTCAGTTTTATCACTTCTGTTTCAGAAATTATTAATTTTATTTCCGAAATTATCAAACTGTATTTCAGAAATTATCAATTGTATTTCAGAAATTATGAAATGTAATTTAGAAATTTTTCTCTATTAACTATGATAAACAATCAACAAGTTTTGAAATATATTTGATTATTTCTGAAATACAATTAATAATTTCTGAAATACATTCCATAATTTCTGAAATACATTTAAAATTTGTGAAATGCAATTAATTGCTTCTGAAATACAGTTAATATTGTAGTTGAGTTACCATTTATGACCATATATTGCTTAAATGGCACATTATATTACAATATACTGTTTAAATGGTACCATATATGGTATGTTCCCTATTAAAAAAAATAATATGGAGCTTTATATGGTAATATATAACTTAGAGTCATCCACGTACCAATTGATCCGAAAAATGGCCCGATAAAATTGTATCAGTTGTTTATCAGTTTTTAACTTATTGTATCAGTTTAGATCTGACCTGATTAAATTATGTGTTAATCAGATGAAATTGTATCTGATTTTTGACCTGATACAATTTTATTGGTTTATATCACATGGTATCAGTTTAGATCCAAATAGATATATTTGTATACAAAATTATATAGTTATATCCCAATTTTGACCTGATATCAGTTTAAAACTTTAATACAATTGTATAAGGTAAATGTCGGATACAATTATATTTTATTTATATAAAATTGAACCAATTACGATCAAACCTGAAATTGAATCAATTACATATAAACCGATAAAATTGCATCAAGTCAAAAATCGGATACAATTTCATCTGATTAACACATAATTTAATCAGGTCTGATCTAAACTGATACAATTAGATAAAAATTTATAAACAGTCGATAAAAATATATCGGGCCATTCTTTGGATGAAACTGTATATTTATACAGATATAACTTAATCACATATATGACTATATGTAACTATTTTTATTCGGGTTGTTTAAATGATACGATATATCAAAGTATATGGTACTATATATGGTAGCATATATTATCATATCTGGAACTGTATTAAAAATGTTGTTGAAATGGCACCATATATCATAATGTATGGTTTAAATGTCACCACATATGGTAATATATTGTTTAAATGATACCATATATCAATATATATTGCACCATATATAGTAGCATATATTATTATATCTGAAACTGTATTAAAAATGTTGTTCATGAGGTCCCATATATGAGCATATATTGTTGAAATGGCACCATATATGATAATATATGGTTTAAATGGCACCATATATAGTAATAGATTACTTAAATAACACCATGTATAAATATATATTGCACTATATATAGTATCATATATTATCATATCTGGAACTGTATTAAAAATTTTGATCATGAGTTACCATATATGGCCATATATTGTTTAAATGGCACCATATATAATAATATATGGTTTAAATGGTACCATATATGATAATATATGGTTTGAATGGCACCATATATGATAATATATGGTTTGAATGTCACCATATATGATAATATATTGCTTAAATAGCACCATATATAAATATATATCGCACTATATATAGTAGCATATATTATTATATCTGAAACTGTATTAAAAATATTGATCAAGAGGTCCCATATATGAGCATATATTGTTTAAATGGCACCATATATGATAATATCTAGTTTAACTGTCACCATATATAATTATATATTTTTTAAATGATACCATGTATAATTATATATTGCTAAAATGCCACCATATATATTAAGATATAGTTCTATATATAACTATATATGCAATAAGATCAACCATGTCATGTAATATATAATTATATATGCCATATCTAATATTATGAAGGCCGATATCTAATTAGATGAAATTATATATGGCATAATATAAGGCAAAATTTTGTGAAAAAACGTCATATATAATTATATATGGATATACATAACGAAATGTATAATTATATATTGTAATATATGCCATATATGATTATATATAATTTTTTTTACTCGGGTATACATACAAAAATAATTTTTTTAAATAAAAAAAAATTTTCAATTACTTGTAATTGTAATTGTTCTTTTTTGAATTGCAATTACAAATAATCGGCCTGATTACGAGTGTCGAATTTGTAGTCGAAATTTTCGACTCCATATAAAATGATTTTGTTTATAATGGAAATTATAAAGAAATGAAACTCGGATGCTGGATTTTTTTAAATCTGAGTGCTATATATGGTAAATCCAATTGAAAAATTGTTCAAAAGTTGCGTTTTTAGTGAATTTTCAGCAAATTCGACTTAGTTTCGACTATGACTACGACACTCGCAATAAGGCCGAATATGTAATTATAGATGAGTTTTTTTTTTTTTTTAATTACAATTACATGTAATTGTGTATTTGCATGTGTAATTAATTACAAAATGTAATGATTAACCCCAGGCCTGCTGGAGATCTTATAATTTTGATAAATCTTCCATTACTTTTATTAAGATTTATCATGACAGTGCAATAAACATGAAAACAAATTTCTTTTAATTTAGTAATAGGTCCATTCGATTACTGGATAATTTGTACAAATTTTACAAATTTTTACTGGATGGCGTTCGTTAACACAAATACTCAGTAAACAGAAAGAAAAAAGAGAGAATAAAGTGACAGTTCTATGCTGAGAGTTTCTAAGTCTTGTTCTTTTTCTTGCAAATTTTTACTGGACAAATTTTTGCCAGTAAGAATTGGCAAGCAGAAAAAAACACATGTTTCGAAAACATATGTTTGTTTATTGTAAATAAAAAAAATATTTTGCAGTTATGTTATTTTATGGAAATGCAAAGCAGTAAAACTTTCAAAACAAATTATGGAAAAGATAAGAAAACGTTCTAAACATTTTCTGCTTAATATGTAATATCAATAATTCTCTTCTTCCATAACGACCAGTTAAAATTTATTTGTATATTTGGTGTTGTAATCAGCTGTGTCTACAAACTTGCAAATTGTTGCAAATTTTCTGTTCGCGTACAAGTTTGGGAAAATTTTATTTTGAGAGTAAATCTTGTCTAACTCTCTGTAAGTTTGTACTGAGTAATTCTTACTGGACTTGACTGAGAAAAGTATTCGAATGGACCTAATTTTAAAATAAAGTTAACAACACTGATATACAACAAGATATAAGAAATCAGTCAAGTGTACGTTATAGTATAGAGAATTTCGTATTAAAGCTGCAGTGTTGTTAATGTTATGGGTGCGGTGCGTAAGCCATTTTTGACTCATGCTCAAAAAAAAAAAAAACAAATTACTCACGCACGAGCATTTCGTTTTTTACTCAGCACACATGATTATATTAACTTACTTATTAAACTTACAATCAGAAAATTCTCACGCAAAACAGTAAAAATTACTAAAAACATATGATGCAAAAAATAAACTCACACACGAATCAATCACGGGTTATTCTTACTCACGCTCACGCACGAATCACTTAAGTATAGTAATTATTACTCACGATCACGTGTGAATAACGTGACTCACGAACATTTCGTGTCACGCGCCAATCCCTAGTAATTACTAAATCTAAAACTAGTTCAAAATCATTGGTAGCATTCGGCAGAGAAACTTTAAACTGATACCGGTGACTTGTAGCGATTTGTGATTACTTACTCTGCTGAACGATGTTTTCTTTGTTTTGTTTTTAAATACACTTTTTCTATAGTTTCCTTTTATTTTTTTTAAATTTTTGTTTTCGAATTATATTTGCATGTTTTTATTTGCCATTCTTACAAAACAATTTTTATTGTAAATGAACAACAACAAATGTATCACTTATTGATCAAAAGTAGCAAATATTTTTTACACTACCAAAATATGATAGCGCTACCTAAGTGCTCAGACTGAGCGGTTAGTTATCAGGTCGTTCAGCTGATAGTTGTACAACTGTTGTAGAACTGTTGACTATTAAATTGTATCTGCCGAACGCACCCATTGATAACATGGAACCAAATATAATACAATACGGTTTTATATGGACCTTATATATTTTTATACAAAATCACTTTGAAAAAATTGCCTATGTGGGATGATATATAATTATAAATGATTTTATAAAGAACGTTATAAGTTATATATGGGTTCATATTCGTCAATATATAATCATAACTAACACAAATTATAAAAGATTTCTTATATGGATCCACATAGTTTTATATTATTATGTATAGTGTCATACTAAATTATATATAAACGTACATGTAATTATGTCTTTTATATGTTACTTTATGTACTTATATATAGCACATACATATATATGTAGGCCAATATGTAATAATATAAAATCACATATGTCTCCATATTAAAACCTTTAAGGAAAAAATATCTAACATATGACTATATAAAAGTATATCTGCTTGAATTTAAAAGCATATGTGGCCATATGTAGCTATAAGTTACTATATGCAATTACATAAAATAATATATGATTATATCAAAACTTTTTTACTCGGGAGATCAAATTAGATCCAGCAATATATTTGGGGATTAAGTAAGATCTAAATTTATCCGAAAAATTACAGATAAAATTAGATCCAGTAATATACTTCGGGATTGCGTAAGATCTTTACTTTTCCGATAAATTGCAGATCGAATTAAATCCAGTGATATATTTGGGGATTTGGTAGGATCTTAATTTATCCCATAAATTGCAGATCGAATTAGAAACAGCAATATATTTGGAGATTGACATCTAAAACTATCCAGAAAAATGACAGCTAAAATTAGATCCCGCATTATATTTGGGTACTATGTAAGATCTCCATTTATTTGGGATTAAATAAGATCCCAGACAGATATTGACAATAGTTCAAAAAATAATACACTGGAAGAGCACTGATTTTATTAAAATTAAAATATTTTGTTAAAATAAGGTTTAAAATCAGAAGGTCTTGAGTTCGATACCTTTCACGGCTATGCATTTTTTTTTATAAAAATGCGCATTCTCCTTGCTGGTCTTATCGAAATTTTTTCAATAATTTTTATTCTTTGTAATTTACTTGTAAAAATTGTATCATCATCTGTGATTTGAAAATAATTTAAACAGATAGTGATATTAATTTATGATCTTGAGTCAAACTAAAATAACATTCATTTACTTAAAAATAACAGATCAACTAAAAACATTTCCCCCATTCAAAAGAATTTCTTTTTATAAAATTATAATTTTATTTTCTATAAATGTTTTTATAAAATTATATTTTTTTTATTAAATTGAATTTTTTTTTAAAAATAATTTTATTTACATATTTTTAATTTCAGAAATTATGAAATGTAATTTAGAAATTATTGTCTATTAACTATGATAAACCATCAACAAGTTCTGAAATAGATTTGATTATTTCTGAAATACAATTAATAAATTTCTGAAATACATTCCATAATTTCTAAAATACATTTAAAATTTCTGAAATACAATTAATAGCTTCTGAAATACAGTTAATATTGTAGTTGCTGATGAGTTACCATTTATGATGGCACCATATATGACAATATATTGTTTAAATGGCACCAATATGGAGCTTTATATGGTAATATATAACTTAGATTCATCCATATACCATTTGATCCGAAAAATGGCCCGATAAAATTGTATCAGTTCTTATTTGTATCAGTTGTTATCTAATTGCATCAGTTTAGATCTGACCTGATTAAATTATGTGTTAATCAGATGAAATTGTATCAGATTTTTGACCTGATACAATTTTATTGGTTTATATTACATGGTATCAGTTTAGGTCCAAATAGATATATTTGTATACAAAATTATATAGTTATATCCCAATTTTGACCTGATATCAGTTTAAAACTTTGATACAATTGTATAAGGTAAATGTCGGATATAATTATATTTTATTTATATAAAATTGAACCAATTACGATCAAACCGATAAAATTGTATCAGATCAAAAATCTGATACAATTTCATCTGATTAACACATAATTGAATCAGGTCAGATCTAAACTGATACATTTAGATAAAAATTGATAAACAATTGATAAAAATATATCGGGCCATTCTTCGGATGAAACTGTATATTTATACAGATATAACTTAATCACATATATGACTATATGTAACTATTTTTCCTCGGGTTGTTTAAATGATACGATATATCAAAGTATATGGTACTATATATGGTAGCATATATTATCATATCTGCATCTGTATTAAAAATGTCGTTCATCAGGTACCATATATGAGCATATGTTGTTGAAATGGCACCATATAAGATAATATATTGCACTATATATGGTAGCATATATTATCATATGTGGAACTGTATTGAAAATATTGTTCATGAGGTACCATATATGGGCATATATTGTTGAAATTATATGATAATATATGGTTTAAATGGTACCATATATGACCATATATTGTTTAAATGGCACCATATATATTAAGATATAGTTCTATATATAACTATATATGCAATAAGATCAACCATGTTATGTAATATATAATTATATATGCCATACCTAATATTATGAAGGCCGATATCTAATTAGATGAAATTATATATGGCATAATATAAGGAAAAATTTTCGGAAAAAACGTCATATATAATTATATATGGATATACATAACCACATGTCTAAATATATATTGTGATATATGCCACATATGATTATATATAATTTTTTTTACTCGGGTAATTACGTATACGTTTATATATAATTTAGTATGACACTATACATAATAATATAAAACTATATGTGGAGCCATATAAGAAATATTTCATAATTTGTGTTAGATATATATAACTGAATATGGTTCCATATCTACAATATTTCATGATTTCTTTAATATATAACCCGAGAAGACAGAAAAAAGCAAAATCCGATGTGTTTAAAGCAAAAAAATATTGTAAAAAAAGCAATAAAAAAGAAAAAGTAAAAAAACTTGGAAAAACAACAGTTTTTTATTTTTTAATTCAAAGTTAAGAGAAAAAAAATTTTTTGCGGGCAAAAAGTCTTAAAAAAAAGCAATTAAAAGCAAAGCAATTTTAAAGCTAAAAAACGGAAAATCCAAAAAAAGCTAAAAGAAGCAAATATGAGTAAAACAAGCAATAAAAAGCACAAAAAGCAAAAACAGCAATTTTGTCTTCTCTGTATATAACAATATAACGTTCTTTATAACATCATCTATAATTATATATCATCCCACATAAGCAATTATTTCAAAGTGATTTTATATAAAAATATATAAGGTCCATATAAAACAGTATTATATTATATGTGGTTCTATGTTTACAATGATTTTGAACTAGTTTTAGATTTAGTAATTCCTAAGGAATGGCGCGTGACTAGAAATATTCGTGAGTCACGTTATTCACACGTGATCGTGAGTAATAATTACTATACTCAAGTGATTCGTGCGTGAGTCTGAGAATATATAATTCGTACTTGATTCGTGCGTGAACGGGAATAAGAATATATAATCCGTGCATGATTCGTGTGTGAGTTTATTTTTTGCATCATATATTTTTAGTCATTTTTACTATTTTGTAATATTTTACTACTTCTTCACTATTTTTCTTATATCTTGGTTGTATAACATAATCCTATTAACTTTAAAATTTCAGTCTTGTTAACTTTATTTTAAAATTACTAAAAATAAAGAAAATTTTGTTCATGTTTAATGCACTGTTATGGTATATCTGGATAAAAGTAATGGAATATTTATCGAAATTATAGAATCTCCAGCAGACCTTTGGGTTAATCATTATATTTGGAAATTAATTACACATGCAATTACACAATTACATCTAATTGTAATTAAAAAAAAACAATTAAAAGTCATTTGTAATTGAAAATTTTCAATTATACATTACATATAATTGTAATTGAAAAAATGTAAATGTATTTTTTCGGAAAAGAAATAATGAGAAAAAGCACAAGTGAGGGGTCAGCCCAACATGACGTATTCTTTTTATACTTATCCACGCCTATTCAACCTATCCCAGTCAGTTTTTATACAAAATTTTAACAAAAAACACTTTAATTCTAAATGTAATTGAAAATTGTAATTGAAATCACTTTCAATTACAATTACTTGTAATTAAAAATGTTCAATTACAGTTACGTGAAATATAGTTGAGTTTTTTTTAATTTCAATTACATTTATTTGCAATTGTAATTGAAATCTTCCAGGTCTGATCTCCAGATATTGCATATATTTTTTATTTAAAAAAAATAATTTTTGTATATTGTTAGATGTGGTCATATATAATATGATCTAAAGTATAAAGTAAATTTTTAGATATAATTGTATCAAACTATGTCCACTTTTATAACATTTTATATAATTTTATATAAAAAGTATAATTTGATGTAATTGGATGAGGACAAAATTCGGATACAATTGTATCGAAAAGCATAAAATTGTATCAAATTGTACCAAATTGTATACAATTGTATACAATTCGATACAATAAGATACAATAAGATGTTCTCATTTTTCGGATATAATTATATCTAATTACATAAAAGATTATATATAATTAAATATAACTTCATATGGCTCCATATAGTTTTTTTTTACTTGGGTAGCCCAAAAAATCACATAAAAATTTAAAATTTTCGAAGTTTTTTTTCCATTTTTTTTTAATGCAAATGAAAATCGAGCCTTTTGAAAACAGCAGTTTACAATTTTTTGGCAAATATTTCTGCTGATTTTAGAAGAATAGACTGCTATAAACATTCAACTAAATTTAGCGTAAAAATAGCACAAATTTTGTAGATATAACAGTTTATTTTTGCTATTTTTAGTCTACAAATATTTATCAAAATTTTCTGCAAATTTTACAGAACAATTTGCTATTTTCAATTAACCAAAAGTTAGCCTAAATATAACTAGAATTCTGTTAATTTAACAGTTTTAATTTTGCTGTTCTCATTTTACTAGTATCTAGTAAAAAAAATCTGCTAATTTTAGCAGTTTTCTCTGCAGCATCATTTTTAACTAATTTTTAGTAACTTTTTCTGCTATTTTTACAGATTTCTATGAGTGTACAGAAATCGGAAATAATTAAATAAAACAACTCTACACAATTTCTATATTTAAATTTTCAGCAAATAAATTAACTAAAGTAAAATTTCTCTACAAATTTTTTGAGTTTTTTTCAATCTACTAATATTCAGAAGAAAATTTAGTGATTTTAGCAAGGATTTTTTTCATTTGCAATCGACTAAGTGTTAGCGAAACTTTTGCTGAGATTACCATTTTTTGTGGTAAAAATTAGCTTGCTGATTTTCAGCAAACACTTTTTCTGAAATTACCAACTTTTTTGCAAGCACGCTCCTGACTAGAAATTTACTGACACAGCAACATTTTTTGCTGACTTTACTGATTTTTTTTTTAGAGTATAGTCTGGACATGTTATATTTTTCAGGGTTTTCTAAATAATTTCAAAGAATTTACAAAACAACAATCACTAGATTTAAATTTTCAGTAACTAAATTAACTAATAGTGTATTTAGACTGGGCAAAAACTAGTAGTTTTTGGCCATTTTTAGTTTTTGAGCCGAAAACTACAAAATTAATTTAGTTTTTCCATACAATTTTCATACAAACTGAAAACCATATTCTACCTGGTTTTTGCCAAAAACCAAGTAAAAATATCTGAAATGTGCATTGTAGATACGCCCCGTATCATTTATAATTAATTTTCGATACACCTTGTTACAACGAATATAGGAGTAAAGCAAGCGTCAAAAAAATATATTTTAATTTTTTAAGAATATTTCTAGTTTAGTTTGAAATTCTGTGTTGTTATTCTTTTTTAAATATATTAATAATTTTTTTACATTAATATAAGAACAAAAAAAGAACGAAAAGTGAGTAATAAAAAAGTGTTGTGACAAAGAAAAACTAAATAGCCAGTGTAAATGACTTGGCTTTTGCTATTTAGTTTTGTACAAAAACCAGCTGGTTTTTGCTCTGTCTAAATTCAGTATGAAATATAAATTCTCTACCAGTTTTTTGAGTTTTTTCAGTCTACTTATAATGAAAAAACGTTTTATTGATTTTAGAGCGATTTCTTTTGTTTTTTTTTATTTGCAATCAACTAAATTTTAGCACAACTTATGCCAAATTTATTAATTTTTATGCTAAAAATCAGCTCCCAGAACACGATTTTGCTGACATTATCAATTTTTATGCTAGAACCCTCCTGACTAAAATCTTGCTGATTCGCCGACCTTGTTTGCTGTCTTTACTGACAGTGTTTTTTTCTGTTTGAGTTTAGCTAATAAGATTGTTTTAAGAAGTGAGTTAAGGGCCTGCTCATTATCTTCTAGTTTAGGGTATAAAAACAAATATGTTATAAAAAACTTAGTGCCATAGTTTGACCGCTGCAGTATATTTCATGTACTTCTATTACATGTAAAATATCACAAGTGTTGGATTAACTTGCATCTTTGTGTATAGTTAAAATTTGGGTTTTATAACATTTAAACATTATTACAATATAAACTGTATGCATAATATTTTCTTAACCAAAATTAATAATAACCATAAAATGACAATATAATGCAAAACATACACTTAAAATAATACGCCAGTAGAAAAATAGGATTATTTTTTAACAAATTCTTAGTTCAAACACGGATTTAAACAAAAATGTTAGTTATCATCGGTTAAGACTTAGTAACTTAACTTCTTTTGAGTGTTAATTTTCAAAATTATTTATAACACATATGTTAAATTTTATACAATTTATTATTAAAATGTAATATTTTTATGTTTCCGGTAGATGACGCCACCATTGGATTCGAAGTTTTAAAGATGGTGCTAACTCTTCCCACACCAATTTTTAAAATATCTCGAAAACTAAGAGGGTTAGGTAAAAATGGATGAAAATTCCGTCTACCCCTAACTATACAATATCACCATAAAAGATGGACCTCGGTTGGGCTTGGGATATTCGAACATTTTTAATAAACATTTCCATTTGTAAAAGTGGACATATTTCTAAAACTAAGCGGGATAGAGCAAAATATACAAATCGTTTACTTCTATGGAATAATCTGACATTCCATTAGATGATATGGACCAGGTCCAGGTAGAGTTCTGAGGCCCTACAATTAGAATAAGTTTTACGACTCAATATAATTACAAATAAAACTGTAATAATTTTTTTTACTTAAATTTAGATTTGTTAAATTTAACATAAAAAGTATTAAAATCAACAAATCTAATTTTAAGCCAAAAAGCAGAAATACATTTAAATTACAAAATTTTTCTGTTGAGCCAACAGACATATAACTTTGAGTGTACACACCTATCTGAAGATATGTATATTGTATATCCAAAGATGTTTTCGGTTAAATATCTTATCAATGCATACAAGTATGGATTTCTTGAGCTTTTATGTATTTTCGATTACACACATGCAACGATGCGTGTTATTGTCATTTAATTCAAAATTGCATGTAATTTGCTGCATAATATTTCAATAATCATATGTATCTAATATCAAAAATATTTAATACTTCTACCAAATAGTATAGATCTTTTATAAATGTGTATTAAGGTGCATTACGAAAACAAAACAAAATATTGTTGAAACAGAATGTCGTGTTCATTTCTTTTTGTTTTCCGCTTTCATATGACACCTAATAGTTTTTGCATGATAAAAGGTCAGATATATGACATATTTCGTTTGCATTTCTACATTTCGGAAAAGGCGATTTATTAAAATAATAAATATTTGAAACGATTTGTGTATCTTGGAATATTTAAAGTTTTTCCAAATAACGCACACGCTGATACGAAAGAATCTTGACTAGAATGACACCAAAATTGGACAGAAAGTTTCTACGTCATTTGCATACGATGTAAATGATATAACACGTCGGCTGAAGACCCGCCTAGGTTTGAACCAGCGATTAGTCGTTTGAAAATAAACTCACTCCAAAATACTTCTTAAGATAATAATTTAGTGCACCCTAAAAATTTCATAGTTGCTGATCACCAGGGCAAGGACTTTCATGCACTAAAAAATCGAAAATATGCGCTTAAAATATGCACTATAAAATGGAAAATATGCACTTAAATATGCATTTATAACGAAATATGCACTAAAAACCAAAAAATATGCAATTAAAAATAAATGTTTTTTTTAAATTATATTCATTAAAAACTAACATAAATGTAAAAATTCAGGTATCGGTTACAATAAGCTTGTTCGTTTATTTACTACAAATTACTACAAGTTACTATATTTACTACAGTTGGAAAAATTCAATAAAAAATGTTAAAAAAAAAACTTTGCAATTGTAGTAAAAGTCGTAAGAAATTCGAGTAAACGAACACACTGAGTATGTCTTCAAATACACATAGTTAAATATATTTTTGTGTGTGGCATTTTACCTGAAAAAAACTTTATTATAAAATAGAACTTAAATTTGTGTACTATAAAATCGTACTCACTTTCGTAACTCAGAGAAAAAAGTGGCAGAAATTAATGCTCGGGGACAAGTTTCCTTAAAATAATTTTTATAAAATTTTTCAATTTTCTGTTCTGTTTCTGCAATAACACCCGAAAACGTTAATTTAAAATTAAATCTATAAAAAATGTGTTAGTGGATGACAACATATTGTACACTATGTGTTTCTTTTTCTAGTGTAGTATTATATTACCAACAGAGCTTCCAAATAATTAATTCTTTAGAATGTTTTTTAGTTTTAAAGTATGAATTCTTAAATATGCAATAATGTGCAAAATATGCAACAAAAATCATAAAATATGCAATAAAATATGCAATAAAATATGCACTTAAAAGCAAAATATGCAAAAATATGCAACAACAAATCGACGCCATTTTTTTGCAAATTCTTTGATCTGGAAAAGTATTTGGTCAAAATCATTTTTGGGCCACTGACTACAAACATGCATTTTCATGAAAGTCCTTGCCCTGCTGATCACTATATATTCAACTATGTCATAGGTGAAATAACCCTCACTACAGCATAGTCAATATGAAGTAGTGAATAATAACTACATGTGTTTTAAACGAGAAATATAACTATGGAAGAAGTTACTCCCAATAATGTTGTAGTAAAAATATAGAAACTTCTGAAAATAGTAAATATCCACTATATTTAACTTAATATCCACTATATTTAACTTAATAGATAGATTTAACTAAGTGATAGATGCTACAAATTCATTTAAAAACGAGTAAAAAGGTTAAAGTAGGGCATGCCGACTATACAATACCCTACACCAGTCTGGTTAAAAGCCAACTAATGATTGGATCCGAAATTCGAATGGGTTAAAATGGGGCTTGCGTCAAAATTTTCTATAATGTGAGTCAGCGCACCAATTTTTCATTAAAATATCTTATTATTTGCGATCTGCAGTTTGTAACCAAGCCAATTTTGGCGGGACCCTTATATGGGTACTAGGTCTAAACATGGACCGCTGTTCACCAAAATCAATAGGCGTCGTCCTTGGGCCGACATAAGTCAGTGTACCAAGTTTCATCAAAATATCTTAATATTTCCGACCTGCAGCGTATAAACCATATAATTTTAGTAGGACCCTTATATGGCCACTAGGTCTAAACATGGACCGGTGTTAACCAAAATCAATAGGCTTCGTCCTTAGGCTGCCATAGGTCGGTGTACCAAATTTCATCAAAATATCTTAATATTTGCGACCTGCAGCGTATATATGGGCACTAGGTCTAAACATGGACCGATGTTCACCAAAATCAATAGGCTTCGTCCTTGGGCATACATAGGTCTGTTGACTAAATTTCATCAAAATATCTTAATATTTGCGACCTGCAGCGTATAAACCATATAATTTTAGTGGGACCCTTATATGGCCACTAGGTCTAAACATGGATCGGTGTTAACCAAAATCAATAGGCTTCGTCCTTAGGCTGCCATAGGTCGGTGTACCAAATTTCATCAAAATATCTTAATATTTGCGACCTGCAGCGTATATATGGGCACTAGGTCTAAACATGGACCGATGTTCACCAAAATCAATAGGCTTCGTCCTTGGGCATACATAGGTCTGTTGACCAAAGTTCATCAAAATATCTTAATATTTGCGACCTGCAGCGTATAAACCATATAATTTTAGTAGAACCCTTATATGGGCACTAGGTCTAAACATGGACCGATGTTCACCAAAATCAATAGGATTCGTCGTTGGGCCGACATAAGTCGGTGTACCAAATTTCATCCAAATATCTTAATATTTGCGACCTGCAGCGTATAAACAATATAATTTTGGTAGGACCCTTATATGGGCACTAGGTCTAAACATGTACCGCTGTTTACCAAAATCAATGGGCTACGTCCTTGGGCCGACATAAGTCGGTGTACCAAGTTTCATCAAAATATCTGAATATTTGCGACCTGTAGAGTGCGCACAAGAATGCATGGACAGACAGACAGACGGACGGACGGACGGACATCGTTAAATCGAAATAAAACAAAATTCTGAGCCGATCGGTATACTATAAGGTGGGTCTAGGACCAATAGTTTTTTGTGTTACAAACATCAGCACAAACTTATAATACCCTGACCACATAGTGTGTAGGGTATAATTACGGTTTTTAATTAGAAATATTATTTATTTTATTCTGATTTAAATATAAATTTTGAAAATCGCAATAATTTCGCAAAAAAACCAATAGTGAATGAAATCTGATGTTTTTGGAAAAACAAAAATTCTGTATAGTACATTCGATTTTTAGTACAGTAAAATATTTCTTGTTCACTTTAAGTCTAAATTTAATTACAAAAGGCTATAAAAATGCACCTAATTTGTTATGACAATATGACATACTTATATATAAATTCTGGACTTTTTTCTTTCCAAATTGGCTTTGATATTTAAAATCGGACTTCGTCTTATATTCAAAAATTTTTTTAAACAAAAACTTTAAAAATTTTCAATATCACCGGCTATATTTAGAAAAGATTTTAAGATAAGGCACGGAATTAAGCTTAAACTGTGTAAAGGGGTTTCTTTCCAATGCTATAGTTACTAAATTATAAATTTTTTATTGAAAAAATCGGCTGAAACATTGAAAAAATTTAAATCGCGAATTGTGCAAAACCTAGAGCCAATTTGAACAAACTGGTTGCAGATTCGAAATCAGCACCCACTAATTATCCTAAAACCACTGCAAAGTTGTGCAACTTATAAATATTGTCATATTTTGTAGAGCTGTGTTGTTAGAGCATTTTTCTCTTTTGACGTTGATATTTTGGGAAAGTAATAAGTAATAAGTTGGTGTGAATTTGAAATTATTCAAAATATCATTTACAGGGTAGCTTGAAAATAGCTTTCGTTGGTTCAATACATAATTATTAACGATTATTTACACTGTGAGACAAATAGTAGGGGTCAGTGATCGGGAAGGGTTCAAACTACCGGGGAAAGTTATATCGGTAAATAAGAAGTTATACGTGTCCCGGAGTTTCGCTGGGTCACCCCTAGGAATCCAGATATATCGATTTGACCTTTGGTGGTCTTTTTTTTGACATAACTCGAGAACCGATAAAAAACCGGTAAAAATAAATGTATGAAGAAAAAAATATTTTTTGCCTAAAATATTAAAAAAAAAGTAATAAACAAAAGGTTATTGATTTTTATGGTAGCGGTAACAAACATTTATTTTTACCGGCGTAACTGTTGAGTATATAGAAAAACGTTATATGAACAGATTAAAGGAATTGTAATTTTTAATTTTTTTAAAATTGTTTGAGCAAAATCGGACTAGTGGTTCTCGAGATATGTCAAAAAAAAAGATATATCCCGATTCCTAGGGGTGACCCAGCGAAACGCCGGGACACGTATAACTTGTTTTTGGCCGATATAACATTTCCCGTTGGTTTCATCTCATCCCGATTTTGACTGTCGCATAGTGTTATATTATATAAAAATAATTTCAATTCAACAACGTAATTTGTTCACTATGTGACTAGGGAAGTTTAAGGGTGTATTAGTAATTGATTTTTTATATGTTGTTCAGAATGATTTCTAAATAAGCTGTAAATATATTTTAACGTATATTTCAGAAGCAAAGAAAGAAGTATTGTTTTTTAAGTTGTTTAGATTTACTTCTAAAAAGGTAGTTAAATGCACTTGAAAGCATTTTTTTCGCATACTTTTTTCGCATGGATGCAGAAAAAAATCCGAAAATATATTCATCGTTTATACTTGATGCCTTTAATGAATTTTTGAAATCGACAAGCCACAATGTTGGTGTTGCAGTAAAATCTTATAAATGTTTGTGTTGCCTTTTAAAAAGAATGCAATATTATCCCCAAAACTGATTCTAAAATTTTCGTAGTAATTTAGATTTTGCGTTCCAAAGTACGTGCACACGTTTTTATTAACAATTCTTATAAAGGGTTCTTCAACAGGGACGCTACAAAAGTAGAAAGGCAGGGACAGCATATGACGCCATATTTCTTGCCGCTCTTTTGACATTTCTCTTCAGTAAGGTTTGCCATTTCATGGTGGAAAGATATACGAGCCAACAACGAGTCGAAATTATTAAAATTTACTACCGAAATTCGGAGTCAGTGGCCTCAACGTTAAGAGCGCTACGTCCAATTTATGGTCGTCATAATGAATGGCTTCGTCAATAAACAAAATATGCGTTATTGCTCAGATAGCAATCCACACGTACTCCATGAGTCATCATTGCATCCCGAAAAAATTACGGTTTGGTGCGGTTTATGGGCCGGCGGCATCATTGGGCCGTACTTCTTCCATGATAATCAAGACCGGCACGTTACTGTGAATGGGAATCGCTACCGTTCAATGATTACCGAATATTTTTGGCCCCAATTGGATGATATGGACTTGGAGGACATGTGGTTCCAACAGGACGGCGTCACAAGCCACACAGCGAATGTCACAATCAATTTATTGCAAACCAAGTTTGGAGAACGTGTTATCTCACGAAATGGTCCAGTCGATTGGCCGCCTCGGTCGTGCGATTTGACGCCGTTGGACTATTTTCTGTGGGGCTACGTCAAATCTATGGTCTATGCCAACAAGCCAGCGACGATTGGTGAACTTCGTACGAATATCTGCCGATTTATGCTTGAAAACCGTTGAAAATTGTGTTCAGCGTCTGGACTTCTTCTTCAAGCGTGCCCGTGGTGGCCATGCAAAAGAGATCGATTTCCATACATAATGGCATCGAACGTACTTTCACAGGAATAAAGAATTTCATTGATATCCAAAACCGTTTTTGTTTTATTAAAAAAAACTTTTGTAGCGCTCTTATTGAAGAACCCTTTACCTCGTTTAGACAGAAAAGTTATACTGCGTTCACAGTACGATTCTGAAACACGTTTATGTAAAAGTTAACATATCAGTTCACACATAAAAATGAAGTGTTTACGTTAAGAAAAAAACAAAATTTAACAAAATTTCAAAAAAGTTATTTTTTCTTCGGCCGGAGGCAATAATTAATAATTTTTGCATTATGCAACGTTATAATTGCTACAAGAAGTATAATAACATTGTCCGCCCCAGTCGGAAACAAGATTTTCAATTTCTAGTTAAGGGAAAACTTCATGGCTGTTTTTGGATTTTCCGTTAATGGGAAGAAAAATTTTATGAATTGTTTTGTTCTTCTATCACTGTAAGAAGAAAAAAAACACATTTTAACTGGTTTTTATTTAAATTTAGTTTATTTGATTCAATTTTAATTTTTTTATTTTTCTTGTTGTGTCTTCTTCTGCTTCAAACTTGTCATTCAACACCAATTGATATCAAACTTATCGTATATAACAACGTGTTTAAAAATTAAACACGATCATTTAGCCTGTTTAAGGGCAGAAAAATATACTGTAAAACATCTCATTTAAACATATTTAATGCTTAAACACGTAAAATCGAGTTAACCCTTTGACGACCACAGGCAAGTATGCTTGCCCAGAGGTTTTTCGTACTTATAATTGCCCAGACAAGAGATATAGTAAATATGTCCAAAGATGATTTGTAGAGGAGGGTTGGGAGAACAAAAATGTGGTAAATCCCTACCTGGCCCCACTTTCCCCTTGCTAGCCCTCGAAGTTGGTTAACTAGATTTGACAAGCGAAATGAAAGGCAAGATAGGGGTCTATGAGGCCAATTTTTGGTGAATTATCTATAATTTAGTTTCAGGTCACGAAAATAGAATAATAATACGGTCAAAACAATAGCACCAATCCAAATAAAAATATTTTTCATTGAAAATTTGTCATAAGAAATATAAAAGACTGTGTTACAATATAAAATAAAAAAGGGTGCATTTGGCATTTTCTTTTATTATAAATTTTAAACTTTTTTAAAAAACTTAAAAAACACTCAATCAAAAAAGTAGCACTAGTGGACAAATTTACTAAATTTTCTAAAAAAAGAATAATAAAAAAATTATTTTTGATTATGTTGATTTTCTTGATTCCCGCGAATTATAATTTTTTGTTTTTATTCAGGATTTAAAAATGTTTTTTTGATTTGCGAATTAATTTTATTCGTATTAATTCAAAAACGAATTATCTTTTCCTAGTTCTGAATGAAACACAAGGGAGAATATTAAGCCTGTTTGGATTTAATAATTTTCGTACATAATTTTGAAATTTTGAGATTTGCTATATCTAAGTTTACGCGTTAAATAAGAATATTTATATGAATACCGAAAATTCGGTACTGAAAAATTTTCAATACCGTAATACCGACTTCTCAATACCGAATGGAAACCCTATCCTACACCATAGTAAGAAAATCATCCAAAATCCATCATACCATATTGCTGGAATCGTCATGTTTAATAGATTTTGTTGGTGAGTTTTGGATCAATTTTTGCCTTATGGGGTCTTCTGACCTAGAATAGTAATGCCTTGCCTCCAAATAAAACAATTTTGGAGTCGTTTGTCCTAAGAACATTTCTCAACTTTTCAGCTGGATATTCCAAATGTGCTTTAGCGAACTACAAACGATTTACAACATGCTTACGTGAGAGCAGTGCAACTTTTCGGAGACTACATGCGTTTAATTTGTTATCTCGAATTCTCTAAAAAATAATTTCAACACTTATTTTTACATTTAGATCCTTCTTAAGCTCTGCAGCCAACATAAATGATGTGATTTTTGCATTGCCTGAACAAACGCTTAACCGCTAATGGTGGCATAACGCTCTTGCGAGAACATTTCATAGTTTTAAGTAAATTTTATTGCATTTACATTCATTTTCTTACAACATCAAACCATTTTTTTATTATTTATGCCCAGAAACCAAATTTTGTTCATGTTCCATTGCTTGCAAAATAAATAATAAAATGTTTAATGGAATTTATTATCAACAATAATAAATTATTTTACCTTTAGTTTTTTTTTACTTTTATTTCAATTATTAAATCAATATTTAATTTTTTAAGAATTTTTGCATATTGGTGCTATTTTAGTGACAGCCCTGATGCGGAGCCTTTTTTCTAAGATCGGTCATGAGTAAAGAACCGTTGACATTTTGTTTTGGAAAAAAGCACTCTCAGAGAGAATTCTTTTTTTAGTATAACGATATCGCTTATTTATGCCCAAATAATAACCGTGTAATTTTTGTTTTGTGCGAATGAAAAATAATTTTGTCATTGGTGCCATTTTTTGACCGGCATTGCATGTGTGAACGCCGCATTAATCAACTTGATTAACTTCGTTGTCTAAATGAGCTGTTGCATAAATATGCACATGGCCATAAAGTAAAACAGAACATTTATAGGGAGGTAGTACTTTTTTTTTTTAAGAGGAAAATAATGCAAAGTTCCAAGGTATACAACATTTTCGAATCCTCTAAGAAAATAAATTTAGAGTGCTGTATGAATTTTTCACCTATAGGAGTTAACTAAAGATAATTTTAAAACAGAATCTGGAGTCCATCGACATTACCTTAGAAAAAAAGAGATGCAAAAGCAGTAGAAAAAGTACTATAATTATGATCTACATTAATTATAGAACTTCTTTTCATAGGAGGGAATATCGCCACTTAAGCAATTTTTCAGTATTTATGAAACAAGTTCAACAGGTGAACTGCAATTTAAAATTTTTCTCAGTACTTTGTTCACAAGCGCATATGCAGCAATAGGTCAGTTTTATTTTATTTATGTTTAAAAATTAAAAAATATGGAAATCAAACAATTTAATTATAAATTCTTAAAAAAATTTTTTTTTTTTTTAAATTTTTCCCGCCAGTATTCTGAACCACGATTGGTTGGAAATAAACTGTGTCCAAATCACTTCATAGGGTCACTATTAGAGAAATAATGCTTTATAAGTAGTTTTTGGATGTTGCTCAAAATTACTTCTAAAACATATTCAAAAATATACTAGCGAATAGTTTGGAAGCAATGAAAGAAGTGAGTTTTTGAAGTTGTTCAGAATTGCTCCTAAAAAGGCAGTAGAAATGCACTAAAAAATACTTTTTAATAATAAAGGAAATGATTTATAACGCACGATATTAAATTTTTTCTTATTTTTTCTTCTTTTGGTTGGACAATTTACTAACTAAGAGAGTTAATTTGACTCTCCCGAATTTATTTTGTGTTGGAAATGAGGTGGCTTATTATAAATGTTTAAATTTTTTAAACATATATAAATTTTCATCATCTGATGTCAAGCGTATGATGAATATGTTTATTATATTGTTATTTATGTGGTTAATTTTAAGGAATACAGTAGGTACTTTTCGGTTATAGTCCACTCCGATATACTTAGTCCATTTATCGATATAGTCCATATTATACGATTTTACTGTCTTCTAAAAGCCAATTTCATGAAAAATATTAACGGTATGCTCCTTTAAAGATACAATCACATTTAGCATACATGTCACTTAACTGTGCACACAGGAAAAAAAATTGCCAACCGAATTTCTAAGCCTGTTTTGGTTGCTACAACCAATAAATTCGGTTGGTGAAACCATATTAGAATGTGATTCCTAAATATTTTGGCTATTGCAACTAAAATTCAGTTGTATAAACCGAATTTTGTTGTGATAACCAATATTCAGTTGCACCAACCTATTTTAGTATATGTAACCGAATTTCAGTTGGAAAATGGCATATTTTTTCTCTGTGTGTGGTAACAAAACGTAAAATTATATGAAAATAATTCAAGATTTTGTCAAAGTACAAAAAAATTCCAAAATTATACTGAAATCCAAAGTTTTTAAATTCTAGATTATTCGAAATTTTAAGACGATTATGCTTAATAGCGGAATCGGAAGGCTGAGCCAACGTCTTTAAATATCGTTTTCATATTTCAACTTTAAACCGTTATATTTAATATATGCCGTTTATTTAGTCCTATTATATAAGGTTCACAATGTATATTTTTGTTAAAGTCAACTTTAATTAAAATATTTGGTCGTAGTATGCATTGAGTTGGTTTATTTTTTAATTATTCTGATTGGTAATTAATTATTCTTATTGACTTTAAATTTAAAATAATCTTTTAAAGCAGCGGCTATTGTTTCTAATAAATTTTAGCATGCTGAACGTAAATATAAAAATATTTTTAAACTCGCTCCAAGAATTGTTAATAATTGACAATAAGTAATTTATCTTATGGTTAATGGGTGTTAAATTATCCTAATCAATAGGTCAGGCATAATTACCTGAACTAAGACAAAATCTTAGTTCAGGTAATTATGCTTTATGTTAGTATAATTCAAGCAAGTAAATCATAATTATTAAGATAATATTTATAATAAATTTTTTACGTCAAAAGAAACGAGCAGGTTGTCTGGGCATCGTAGAGTCATTATCAGGCAGTCGTCTTAGTTCAGAGTTTCAGTGTTAAAAATTAATATACTTACATATTTTTTCTATGGTTTGGTATGGGACAACAGAACGTATGATGAATATAATGTTGATTATACGTACAGTGGTGGTATAGAACAAATACTTATATTTTTATTGCATATTTGAGATATACAATATTAGGGGGTAATTTTCTAAAACAATTTGGTGAAGTGTTGCGTTATTTCTATAGAAATTATTTTTGTTACAAACACAATTTATATTGAAAGTTCCCTTCATTTCACCCAAGTGTTTTACGAAATTAGGTTCTTAATCGAATATTTTCTCTAATAAGTTGACAACACACTGAAACCTTCTAAATAAATATAAAATCATTTGAGCTTTTTGAAAAAATATTAGCCACAAAATAATTTTGGGAAATTTTTAAATAAATTACACAAAAAAAAATTTTTTTTTATTTTTAAAATTTGCCCTAAAAAACTCTATTATAAACCATGTCAAATATTTCAAATTCCATTGAGTTATAGTAAATAATATACTAAAATTAAGCGTTAAATTAGTCAATATTTCACCACGCCTACTTCACCGACTAATTATAAAAATTGAAAAAATAGTTCCATATTTTATTCCTATCACTAGGGGTTACTTTATGTCTTCGTATATCAAAAAAAATTGCATTTAAGTCGGAAAATGGCTAGTGTAATTGATGCAATGAAATTTTATCCCATTGACATTGATCAGGCCTTTTGACTCATTATCATTAACACATATTAAGAAATATGAATGCAAATAATTTAATGACAATTGAAAACAATGCAATAAAATCGTAAAATAATAATAATCTATTAGGATGTTGCACAGTAGACCGTACCTCCGAAAAAACGTTCACCGTACACCGTCCAATCTAAATTATTTTTGCATGGAGGTTTCAAAAAAAAATTTGTTTGCCAAAAGTAGGGGTCGCCATTTAACATTTTTCGTTATATTTTTGGCATTTATAGTCAGACCTTAAAGTACGATACATCGATGTTTTTCTCTCGAGGGGACCAATGTTTTGCTCTAAGGACCATTCACCTCAAGTATCCCGTTCTAGTAGTTACTCACCAGATCTCAGTTGTTACCACCCTAATGTCAGAAAATTAAAGCTCGCAAAAAATCATTTAAATTTTGTTAAGGAGGTTTTTCAATAAACCCATCAGAAATTTTTTGATTTTTTTGGTTGCCAAACATAGGGGTCGCCTTTTAAAAATTTTTTTCATGGGATTTTTCCTTTATAGAAAAGCACTGGTCTCCTCGAGGCAAAAAATAGATACATCACACTTTAAAATTTCACTTTAAATGCCGAAGCTATAACGAAAAATTTAAAAAAGCGAGCCCTGCCGTGCACTTTTTTTTTCCTGTAAGGTGGTACGGTCTATTGCACAGACTTCTACTAAAACTGAAGTATTTTTACCCCCTTATTTTAAATTTAAAGTTAACCCTTAAATTTTTTACATATGATTTCTAAAGGCGTGTACATTTCAAGAAAAATACCAAAAAAATTTATTTTTAAAAACAAGGTGATTTTTATTGAAAAATATCGATTTTTCCAAATACCTAAATTGTGATTATTTTAACGTGTATGAAAAAAAAACAAAAAAAATCTATAAAATAAAATTTATACATTTAGTAGGTTTGAGGTTAAGAAGAAGAATAAACCTTTTTCTCAAAAGTTATAAACACATTAAATTTGCAAATCGGACTAGATCTAGTTTCTGCCTTTTTATGGACAGGCTTCATCAGTGATTTTCCATTAAATTATATTATTGTTTATATTTTTATTGTCAGAATGTCTCTATATGAATAATTTCAGAAGTGATCAAACAGACATATACACACATTCTATTTCAGATTTTTTGTTTATTTTCTTATTTACATTTATTATCTCCAAAATGAATTTTATTGCGAGAATACCACTTTAAACATTTAAACAAATATTTTTGAATATTACACTTTTTGTAAAAAAAACCCGTGTTTTAGATTTTTCACAAATATACAGAGCAAAACCAAAATTTTCACTCTAACTGTTTAGAAATTCTGCGCTGAATTATAGGAACACTATGCGCAGAAGGGGCCCCTTATGCCCAAAAATTCAGTTTTGTGCATCAAGGGGGTATTTTTATTAAAAAACCAGTATGTTGCAAAATGGCTACACTATGCATTTAAGAGTTAAAGAACTTCCATCGGATTACGAGTTTTAGATATTTCTCTCTTCAACCCCTGAGCCAGGAAAAAATATTTTATGAGTCAATATTGCGAAAACTATTCAAAAATCTTTTTAGTTGTCTCTGAATTTGAAATTCACAAAAAATATTTCACCTAAGGATCCCTTAAGGATTTTAGAACGTTGCCTTCTTTTGGTATTTTTCTTTTGAATTTGCTTAAAAATTTGGAAATACTGATAAGAAGAAAATATAAAAACGTGGTAGGAACCTTTCTAATATATTAATAAGATTTGGAAAGAATTTAAAAAGGATTAAAAAATTTTAACCAATTTTTTTTGATGATTTCGGCAGGAATTTTTTTTATAAGCCCGTGCAAAAACTTTGCATGCTAGTGTGATACAAAAGATTAATTCAAAGTGATATCCAAAAGTCGTTTTATTGCACTACTTTTGTTTGTGCATACATTCAAACGTCTATCAAAGCAAAAGTTAAAAGTTTTTTGAGCAAAGAAAATCTTGAAAGGAAAACAGTGATAGATAGAAATTTGTTACTTCAGATTCTGAGGGGGAGACCAAAATATTTTTATAAAGTTTTGGTGGGAAGATATGCAAAAAACGTCGAATTCGGTTGCATTGCTTAATTAGTCTAGTCAATGGTCTGGTCCAATGTATGGTTTTAATACGGAATTTGCCGCGGGGTGTTAAAGGCGACCACCTTAGCTGTGAAAGTTCTTTAAATCTTGTTAAATCTTGACCAATTGCTAAGATATCTACAGAATATGGACGAAATTTACAAATGAAAACAGTGATTTAATAAACGTTGAATAACGAGAACAAGAAATTATCATTAAGTTTGTAATTAAACTAACAAATATTTCTAGAAATTCTAAAAAATCATCCCCTGACGATTTGCTTAGGAATGAAATCCCAATAGCGACATGCCTTCAATTGATTATTTTTTATAACTTGTTAAATAAGTTTTGGGATTTTAGCACCTTTAATTCCTTTAATGCAACTAATGTTTATAACGATGAAAAAAAGTTGAGATAAAACCTTAATATTTTTTTATTTAGTAATGCCGGATTTATTTACTAAGGCCGGGAAACAAGAAATGTGTCGGTTAAAGTCCCAGTTAATAGCTGATTGTACAATTAGCAATCGGGCCTAAATGTAGAGATGTAAGTAGAAATTATTAATTCACGTCACCCGTGCGATAGTCAAGATTTTCCGCTACAGATTTATAACGATTTTTACTGTTTTCTTACAATACCCACAGCGTGCATGAGCATGAGCAGCAGAAAATTATCGCATATGAGTTGTGATGATAAATATGAGTTGTGATGATAAATATGAGTTGTGATGATAAATATATTTTGTTTTTTAACGTGCGTGAACATGAGTAGGAACTCACTCACATTCCAATCTCTGATTAAATTTACAAAGCAATTAATATAAAGGGTGTTTTTTAAGCCCGATAGAACTTTAAAATGTAAAAAAATAAAACAAAAAATTAAATTTTAATCCAAAAAAAATTTTATTCCTAAGATCAATATAAAGGGTTCTTCAATAAGAGCGCTACAAAAGTTTTTTTTAAATAAAACAAAAACGGTTTTGGATATCAATGAAATTCTTTATTCCTGTGAAAGTACGTTCGATGCCATTATGTATGGAAATCGATCTCTTTTGCATGGCCACCACGGGCACGCTGAACCCAATTTTCGACGGTTTTCAAGCATAAATCGGCCGATATTCGTACGAAGTTCATCAATCGTCGCTGGCTTGTTGGCATAGACCATAGATTTGACGTAGCCCCACAGGAAATAGTCCAACGGCGTCAAATCGCACGACCGAGTCGGCCAATCGACTGGACCATTTCGTGAGATAACACATTCTCCAAACTTGGTTTGCAATAAATTGATTGTGACATTCGCTGTGTGGCTTGTGGCGCCGTTCTGTTGGAACCACATGTCCTCCAAGTTCATATCATCCAATTGGGGCCAAAAATATTCGGTTATCATTGAACGGTAGTGATTCCCATTCACAGTAACGTGCCGGTCTTGATTATCACGGAAGAAGTACGGCCCAATGACGCCGCCGGCCCATAAACCTCACCTAACCGTAATTTTTTCGGGATCCAGTGATGACTCATGGAGTACGTGTGGATTGCTGTCTGACCAATAACGCATATTTTGTTTATTGACGAAGCCATTCATTATGACGACCATAAATTGGACGTAGCGCTCTTAACGTTGAGGGCACTGACTCCGAATTTTGGTAGTAAATTTTAATAATTTCGACTCGTTGTTGGTTCGTATATCTTTCTATCATGAAATGGCAAACCTTACTGAAGAGAAATGTCAAAAGAGCGGCAAGAAATATGGCGTCGTTTGCTGTCCCTGTCTTTCTACTTTTGTAGCGTCCCTGTTGAAGGACCCTTTATCAATAATAGAAATAGTCTGTAAAAAATTTACCCCTAAATTCATAAACGCTTTGTAAAATTATAGGAGGTTTATTGAACAAATTTTGTATGAAGATGACGTTTTGTAAATCTGCTATAACTTTACAAAGCATTTATGAATTTAGGGGTTAGTTAAAAGCAGGTACGTAACAGTTATAACTTTTATTCGAAAACTGATTGTTTTACAATATTTCTTGTTGGAATATTTAAAATTTTCTGTTTATTTGCTCTGTTTGATTTTTATTTTTAATTCAAATAAAAACAATCCAAATACGATTTTTATTTTTTCAAAAATAATAAAAGTTATTTTGTGATTTTTTTTCTTCATCAAAAATTAACAATTAAGAATATAAATCAAAAGCCATAGAACCAATGACTAAAACAACTGCAATATCCTGATGATGTCAACTGGTGTTAATAAAATATTGAACAGTGATTCGAAGTGAGTAAATATGGTTATTCCAGCAATGTCCGGCATTCAATTTAGGTCAATTTTTAATTTTTATTTTATTATCAAATAAAAAAGTTAGTGATTCATTTTAAAAAAATCATTCTGTAACTTTTATAAAAAGTTTAAAAATAAAAATCAAAAAACAACATAAATTTATAGAGTGAAATATAAAAATTAAGAAAATTAAAAATTTTGCCAAACTTTGTGATTTTTTTGTGCAATATGTTTTATAAAATAT
The DNA here is from genome assembly GCA_949987735.1 of Leucophora obtusa. Lineage (NCBI taxonomy): Eukaryota > Metazoa > Arthropoda > Insecta > Diptera > Anthomyiidae > Leucophora > Leucophora obtusa. The sequence goes on from OX465296.1 coordinate 42,054,862, forward strand.
AATGCATTACTGAAATATATATTATAATTAAACAAATTTGGGTTGTGACTTTTTAATAAATATAACGGTTATTTTGGGTCTCTGGTTAAAACTACTAAAAATTAGTTAAAATGATGCTGAAGAAAAAACTGCTAAAATTAGAAGATTATTTTTGTCATATATTAGTAATATAGGAACAGCAAAAATAAAACTGTTAAATATACAGAATTTTAGTTATATTTGAGTCACATTTTTTTTAATGGAAAATAGCAAATTAACCTGCTGAAATAAGCAAAATATTTTGCTAAATAATTTCTAGTCTAAAAAATCACAAAAAATTTAAATTTTTTTCCTATTTTTTTTTAAATGCAAATAAAAATAGAGCCTTTCGAAAATGGCAGTTTACAAATTTTTTATCAAACATTTAAGCTGATTTTAGCAGGATAGACTGCTATTTGCATTCAACTAAATTTAGCTTAAAAATAGCAAAAATTTTGTGGATATAACAGCTAATTTTTGCTATTTTTAGTCTACTAATATTTAGCAAAATTTTTTGCAGATTCTACAGTACAATTTGTTACTTTCAATTAACTAAATTTAATCTAATTTTGCTGTTCTTATTTTACTAGTATTTAGCAAAAAACAAAATCTGCTAATTTCTGCAGCAATATTTTTAACAAATTTTTAGTAACTTTTTCTGCTATTTTTACAGATTCATTTCGGGCATACGGCCACCGCGGCTGTTCTTGAAACAGAGCATTCTTTACGTCTAATTTTGGGCCACTTTTTCGAGCATTGCTGGCCGTATGTCACGAATAACACGAACAATGTTGGCCTCCAAGGCGTTAATTGTTGCTGGTTTATCAGCATAAACAAGAGACTTCCCGTGGCCCCACAGAAAATAATAGAGATGTATCAAATCGCACGGCCTTGGAGGCCAGTTGATAGGTCCTTTTCTCGAAATCAACTTACCGCTTACTTAATTTTGATTTCAATAAATCGATGTTTGTGGTCAGCGTGTGGAACGTAGCGCCATCCTGTTAAAACCACATCTCACCCGGATCAATATCATTCACACTTTCAAACAAAAAATCATTGATCATGGGTGTGGTAACGATCTCCATGGATCGTAACGCGAGCTCCGGCTTCATTTTTTAAGAAATAAGGTCCAATGATGCCACCAGCGTGTAAACCGCACCCAACGGTGCATTTTTCTGGATGTAGTGGAGACTGTATGCGGCAATTTTGTTTATTAACAAACCCGTTAAGCCAAAAATTAGCTTCATCGCTATACACAATTTTGCATCTATAAGTTTCTGGAAATGATGACTGATTTTCAAAGTAAATCTGGATAATTTGGTAGCGTTGTTCAAACGTCAATCGATTCATGATGATTTGCCAGAGTATACTAATAATGAATGTCAAAAAGTGAGCGCAGTATAACAGTTCGTTTGACAATTAACCTTTTCGTAAGTTCACCCGATATAAAATTTAATTTTTATATAGGAAAATACGATTCACTACTATGATGGAGATATTTCTTTCATTGTATTCAAAAAAAAATATTAAGCTTTTAGAATTCCTTTTTTTTAAATACATATTTCAAATAAATATTCAAAAACTATGTTAACTAACGAATTCCAGATTTATTTTAGCTCTGTTTATAAATGAAAAAATAAAATTGCAATGAATAAAATTGGAAAAATATTTATTTTGTTTTTTCAAATCTGCAATTCAAAAATTATTTTTTTATTTTATTTTAATATTTATGCAAACATAAACAAATTTCCAAAAAAAAAAAAAAAAAACAATAAAAACAATACCCTATGGTCTTCATAATTCTTCAAGCGCAGCAGCAGATAGTTGGGATATCTAACAAAAAAACAAATAAATGTTGCAATATCCCAGCAAAAACATACATTAATAAGTTATGGCTTTAGTAATATAATTCAAATGACCACGAATTATTATGTGTTAAAAATTAAAAATTTTTGTCGGTTACAATACTGCACTGATAGAATTTTGTGCATAGTATTAATGAATTTGTTCATTAATCCAATGATTTGTTTCATTGAAAAGTCCCCAAAGAACGCGTTCATTAAATCAATGAAACGTATTCATTAAATGAAAACTAATTGAAAAAAATATATTTTTTTTGCGTTACTTTTTTATTTATTGTTTATTTTTAAATTATTAATTTTTCTTTTTATTTGTACATATATTTATTTTTTGTTTTTATAACGTTTTTGACATCTCCCTGAACTCGACTTGAACCCGCAATCACCAGAATGTAAACATTATTGCGTTACCGATTGATCTAAATAGCCAAAATAAAATGATGTAATTATTTGGACTTTTATATTTAAATAATTTCAGTTTGCAACCCTAGCGTTCATTGCTGGAAAATATATCTATTTTAGTAATTAGCAAATTCAAAACCCTTATAAAAATTATATCTTACGGGTTAGTTGAAAATATATAATGAAAAAATTCTTTAATTTATGAATTTTTCATTAACTCAATGAAATTTTTTCATTAAATCAGTGAATTCAGATTAATGAAATCGATTCATTAATAGTATGAACGAAAATTCTATCAGTGTGTAATGAAAATTTTAGATTAAGCCGTGCAATTGTATTTCAACCCAAGAATAATTTTGGTCTTAATTTTTTTTTCATATTTCAAATATTTTTCGAATAATTTTAAACATTTTAAATTTTGCAAATTCGAAAGAATTTTTGTGAAAAGGGCTTCATCGAAGATTTTCATTTTTATTGTAATATTGTTCTGTGGCATTCCAAATTCATAATCGCGAAAAACATTGCTTGGATGCAACAAAATATTTTAATAAACAACAGTTGCAATCACCATCATGAACAATCAAACAAACCGATGATTAAAATTGCCATCATCATTTGCATTTTGTTAGATTTTTAAGGAGGTTCTTATATGTGGCTTTCCACACGATAAGTAGTTTTTTTTTTTACTTTTTTAGAAGATTGGCGAAGAGGCATCGTAAAATAGGGTGAACTTTCGTTATATGGACAAAAAAATTGGCGACCTGTGAACCGTCCCCCTCCCCTCTCACACCCTAGAAATGTGCCTTTGGGTACAAAACATACCATGCAAAAAATTAAGGTGATCGTATAATGGGAACAGGTGCCGAACCGACCCTGAAATTTGAAATAAGAATTACAAGGCGAAAAATCACTTTTTTAGCTTTTATTGAAAATAACTGTAACTGTAACTCTTAAATAACTGTATTTTTGGCAAATGTAAATAGAATCGCAATCTAGACTGGGATACCTTCCTGGCAATGTATAAAAATCCGGTTGAAAAATATTTAAGTAATTGCAATTTCCCCAGACCATTGTAGGGTTAAAATGAGATAAATTATGAAAATCGTAAAAAATAAAATATTTTTTTTCAAAAACTTACAATATTATACTCTAGTTTCAATTCCAAGATCCGCAAATATTCAGAAATAAAAATAAATTTTTGTCTCCCTCGGGTTATGATAACCTGGTCCCAGATATGGCCAAAGATGGAATTTTTTAATAAATTTGCAAAATTATAGTTTTGAGTTTTTTAAAATTTTGTTCACCAAAGGTGGTCAACATATAGAGGTTTATTAAATACATCTTAGAGAATAATTCTACCGAAAATTACACATATGCCCTTTTAACTTAGCAGTGACGGCGTTTTAAATTTGAAAATTTTAGAGAAAAGTGTAATTTTGGCCAATAATTTAGATAATAGTATTAATTTTTGTGTTTTTAGATAGCTGTAACAAAATCACTCGATTTCTGTAATTTTGACACAAGATATTATTTTCCGAAAATTATTTAAAACTCTGACAACGTCAACCCTTTCTTTACCAAGGACATAGGTGAAATTTTTGAATATTTACGATTTTCTTGAAAGTACATACATAAATCAAAACATTGTGTTGTTTCTTGCCGAATATGGTGACAGTTGTTCAGATAACTCTGTTAACACCAAACTATATATATACCCAGTGTAGAAAATCATTACCAGATATGTGGTTATGTAACTACATACTTGGTAATAGTAACTAGTTACTTTGGTTATTACATTTCTTATTACCTCTATATGGCGATGTCGCGAAAAATAATGAGTTATATTTACACACCAGCATACGAAAAATCCAAAAATATATCGTTACCTATGTGCTTACCAGTACTGACAAAAATAATGAGTCTAAAAATAGATTTTCAAAAAAATAAATTATATAAAAAAAAATATTTTTTATTGTATTTTTTTTTAATAAAATTTGCTGGTGCGGGAATCGAACCTGGGTCCACAGATTGCCAGTCAATAGCTCTACCATCTACATGTAATATTTAATATATAAAAACATAATTGACCTGCTGCACACAAGTAAGCTTACTCGCCAACATACCAAAAATCAAAAAATATGTGCCCTACGGGGAAAGGGACCGGTCCCAGATGACACGCAGGATAGGTCCTAAGGGGGCTGAGGCCGGTCGTTGATCGGTCTTTTTGTTTGAAAGAGACATATCACTTTAACATTGCGTTGTCATTGGAAATGACCAATTGCCACAGTTTAGACACATTGTGGAAGTAAGGTGGTGTGTCTAAAAATAGCTTTTCAAATAAACTAATAAAAAATTAAGAATTAATAGATAATTTGCTTGTAAGGCAAACGTTCTACCGTCTGAGCTAATGTTGCTTATGCGTGATGGCTGGCTGATGGTTGAGTTATATATTTTTCGTTTCCCTATGGGGAAAGGGACCGGTCCCATATGACACGCAGGATATGTCCCAAGGGGGCGGAGACCGGTCGTTGATCGGTCTTTTTGTTTGAAAGAGACATATCACTTTAACATGGCGTTGTCATTGGAAATGACCAATTGCCACAGTTAAAACACCTTGTGACAGTAAGGTGGTGTGTCTAAAAATAGCTTTTCAAATAAACTAATAAAAAATTAAGAATTAAAAATAATCTACTTGGCGTCGAAATAAGGCTCGATAACACAACCTCCTGCTTGTAAGGCAAACGATCTACCGTCTGAGCTAATGTTGCTTATGAGTGATGGCTGGCTGATGGTAAAGTTATATATTTTTCGTTTCTGTTCAAATAAAAAAGAAAAAGGAAAAACAAACACCACAAGCAAATAAAAAAAATAGAAAAGAAAACAACACTAACACACACACAAATATAGTGGAAGTGCCTCCAGTATGCCCCCGATTGACTGGTCACAGGATAGGTCCTTTAATGGCAGTTGACTCTTTTTTTGCGTTGGCCATAATTAAATTAAAAAATCAATTAAAAATTAGAAAATTACTGCAAAAACTCTGATAATATAAATAAAAATTTTAAAAATTGCCCTTAAGTTAAAAAGAAAATTAAATGAAATACCAATTGTTAAAACTAAAACAGCTTTAACATTAAAAAACGTTGAAAATACAAAACTTAAAATTTTTTAGCAAAAAATTATAAAAATTTAAAATAAGAGCTAAAATAAGAAAATCGCAAAAAAAAATAAAGTTCAAAATAAATAAAAAAATATTTTAAAAAATATGCCGTGAATTTTATTTTTTATTTCGGTATCGGTCAATTTTTTTTTTATAGGAACAGTGAAAGTAACGAATCAGAAAATACTTAGAAAATTAATTCATTCTCTTTGGTTCATATTTGTAATAATTTAGTAATATGCCTTCGGTTGACCGGTCACCGGATAGGTCCTTGGAGGGCAATTGAACCCCCGTAGGGTTCTGTTCAAAATAAAAAATAGAAAGAAAAAACAAACACACACACAGCAAATAAAAAAAACATGGATAATAAAAAAATAGAAAAGAAAACAACATTAACACACACACACATATAGTGGAAGTGTCTTCAGTATGCCCCCGATTGACCAGTCACGAGATAGGTCCCTTAATAGCAGTTGACTTGTTTTTTGCGTTGGCTATAATTAAATTAAAAAATCAATTAAAATTTTGAAATTTACCTCAAAAACTGTGATAATATAAATAAAATTTAAAAAATTCCCCTTAAGTTAAAAAGAAAAGTTAAATGAAATACCAATTGTTAAAACTGAAACAGCTTTAACATTAAAAAACGTTGAAAATACAAAACTTAAAATCTCTTAGCAAAACATTATAGAAATTTAAAATAAGAGCTAAAATAAGCAAATCGTGAAAAAATAAAGTTAAAAACGAGTAAAAAGGTTAAAGTCGGGCATGCCGACTATACAATACCCTACTCCAGTCTGGGTAAAAGCCAACTAATGTTTGGATCCGAAATTCGAATGGGTTAAAATGGGGCTCGTGTCAAAATTTTCTATAATGTGAGTCAGCGCACCAAATTTGATTAAAATATCTTAATATTTGCGACCTGCAGTTTGTAACCAAGCCAATTTTGGGGGGACCCTTATATGGGCACTATTTCTAAACATGGACCGATGTTCACCAAAATCAATAGGCTTCGTCCTTGGGCCAACATAGGTCTATGTACCAAATTTCATCAAAATATCTTAATATTTGCGACCTGCAGCGTATAAACAGTTAAATTTTGGTAGGACCCTTATATGGACACTAGGTCTAAACATGGACCGATGTTCACCAAAATCAATAGGCTACGTTATTGGGCCAATATAGGTCTGTGTACCAAATTTCATCAAAATATCTTAATATTTACGACCTGCAGCGTATAAACAGTATAATTTTGGTAGGACCCTTATATGGGCACTAGGTCTAAACATGGACCGATGTTCACCAAAATCAATAGGCTGCGTTATTGGGCTAACATAGGTCTGTGTACCAAATTTCGTCAAAATATCTTAATATTTACGACCTGCAGCGTATAAAAAATATAATTTTGGTAGGACCCTTATATGGGCACTAGGTCTAAACATGGACCGATGTTCACCAAAATCAAACTTGTTCGTCCTTGGGCCAACAAAGGTCTGCGTACCAAATTTCATCAAAATATCTTAATATTTGCGACCTGTAGAGTGCGCACAAGATTGCATGGACAGACAGACAGACGGACGGACGGACGGAAATCGTTAAATCGAAATAAAAAAAAATTCTGAACCGATCGGTATACTATAAGGTGGGTCTACGACCAATATTTTTTGGTGTTACAAACATCAGCACAAACTTATAATACCCTGACCACATAGTGGTGTAGGGTATAATAAATAAAAGAGTAAAATAAATAAAAAATATTTTTAAAAATATGCCGCGAATTTTGTTTTTTATTTCGGTATCGGTCAAGTTTTTTTAAAAAGCAACAGTGAGAATAACGGATCAGAAAATACTTAGAAAATTAATTCATTTTCTTTTGCTCATATTTGTACTAATTTAGTAATATGCCTTCGGTTAACCGGTCACGGGATAGGTCCTTGGAGGGCAATTGTCTCCTCATTCCCCGTAGGGTGGTTACATATATCCTTACCAGTGTTTAAAAAATATTGAGTCTAAAAATAGCCCAGTGTAGAAAATCGTTACCAGATATGTGGTTATGTAACTATATACTTGGTAATGGTAACTAGTTACTTTTGTTATTACATTTCTTATTACCTTTATATGGCGATGTCGCGAAAAATAATGAGTTATAGTTACACACCAGCATACGAAAAATCAAAAAATATATCGTTACGTATGTGCTTACCAGTACTGACAAAAATAATGAGTGTAAAAATAGATTTTCAAAAAAATAAATTATATAAAAAAATATATTTTTTATTGTATTTTTTTTTTAATAAAATTTGCTGGTGCGGGAATCGAACCTGGGTCTACAAATTGCCAGTCAATAGCTCTACCATCTAATGTAATGTTTGATAGATAAAAATATAATTGACCTGCTGCACACAAGTAAGCTTACTCGCCAACATACAAAAAATATGTGGTTACGTATACCCTTACCAATGTTTAAAAAATATTGAGTCTAAAAATAGATTTCAAAAAATTTAAAAAAAAATATAGAAAATTATTTTCTATTTGAAATAATGATAAAAATAAGTCATTATCAGTAACTCATTATTATATGGTTTAAAATAATGCAGAAGGTAAGTGGATGTCATTACTGGTAGCCCAAAAAATAATGATATGTCATTACCGTTTCTACACTGGGCAAGTATGTAGTTATATAACCACATATCTGGTAATGATTTTCTTCACTGGGAAATAACTCCCAAATCTTGGGACGTTTTAAGCGCATATTTCCATCAAAATACATTATACTGCATTATCAGAGGTTCAAATTTTATGTAAGTGGTTCTTTTTTCTGGAGCTTGACCTAACAATAAGTTATTTTCTTCCAAACCAGAACAGCTTTATCACCGATTATAGAACTGGTTGTGGGACAGTGAAACCTTACCGTTTGACTCCATATTTGCTTCCTCATACTCTTACCTGCCGAAATTGGTGTTATCGAAGTTTTGAAACTTCTCAAACACTTTTTGATCCTAAAGCGTTTGAATATCTAAAAATCTCTTAGTATGTCTTATTTCAGCCATCAAGTTTGACAGGGACACTAAAACCGCCTTTTCTCCGGGATTATGGCATATTAAAAAATTTAATTTCATTAGCTAATATCGTGGCAGCAAAAAGTTTATAGATATATAGTTATAAATCTTGCATCGTCCTATCATCTAGTGCTGAATATTTTAAAATAAAAGTAAAACAACTCTCTTTTTTGGACAATACAGTAATACAGTGAACAACCTAATTTAGTGTTCTCGCATTATAGTATTTTATAAGTAGAAGTATCTTTTTAAACGTGGAACTCTGAAGTATACAACGGTAGTGAAAGGGTTAAATTTTTATATAAATATAGCAAAAGCCAAGGTTTATGTTTTATTTATTTAATTTTTGTCTTGTTGTTTCTTGCTATTTAAAAACAAGACAAGAAATGTTGTTGCTACGTTTCTGACACTGTTCTTATGATTGCTGATTGTTGGTTACATGCTTGCTGCTTGTAAATGTTGCTTATGTTATTGCTGTTGACTGCTGGTTAGTAGTTTTAGTAGAAATCTTTGTAGTATTATTTACTGGACGTTGGATTACAAATAAAATTCAGAATCAAATCTTAGAAAATTTGCAAATTCTTGTATGTTTGTGGTATATTTTATTTGTCTGTTTGCTACTCTCTGATTGTACGATGATGTTCTATTCTCTATATTTCCCATTTTGGATATCTTGTTTTATTTGAACATGAGTCTCCTACTGTTTTGATTTTTATCCCAGCGTGAATATGCAAATTGTGGCATAAGCACTAACTAGCAACTAACAAAGAAACTACACTACACGTAACCCGCAATATGTTGTAGAGGACAAAAACCAATAGATGTTTAGAAGTTTGAAAGCGGGGTTAAAAATTACAAAAATTTTCGATTTTATAATATATTTCTTATATTTCTAAAAAGCTATAAACAAACTGAGTAACAATTTAATGGGTTTTTAAAAAGAAAATTACTGTTGGTGTGATATAAAATTTAAATATACTAATTCCTTTGATTTTTCCATATAAATTCCAAGTATAATTTCACAAAATCGCTTATTTAAAAATGATGAATTCAAATAGGTGTCTAGTAACGAAGTCGCACCTAGTTACATAGAAATCTGAGGGTGACAACTCTGTTTAGTTTCCTTGTAAGAGAAGAAGCCTTTTAGATGTATTTCCTTAATATACAGGGTGGGTCAACTTTGACTGAATATCTTAAAATATTAAAAAGTCTTGAGGTTTGAAGTTTTTAATAAAGTTTATCAAACGTTTATTATATTTTTTCTAAAATATATTTTTTTGAGATTTACAAAATTCAAATTAATTTATTCATAGAGTTAAAATACTACCAGCAACTACATTAAATATATCGCTTTGGGTAAAGTCGGCTAAAACCCAAACTACTCGTAGCTGAAAAGTTGAAAGAAGCCGAAACACATATTCGCTTAAATTCGATAGTGTGCGATTGTGCGACTTTTCGACAATCCGTGTCTTTTAGATGGATTTTTGTAAAAATGGAAAAAAATTAATTACGAGTTCTCATCAAACATTACCCTTTCGAAAAAATACCTTCACTCAAACCTAGGCAAAGCTTGATAAGTACTATGGAAACACACCACCATCAATTTCAATGGTAAAAAGTGGTTTACTGAGTTTCGTTGTGGTCACACAAGCAATAGTGACGCTGAACGTTCTGAATGGCCAATTGATGTCAACACGAGTATACCTTAAAATGGTGAAATAGCTTGGTGGAAAGGGATTTAGCTCAGACGGTAAAATTATTGCTCAAACAAATGCCTATTTTGAGAACCTCGAGAAACCCTATTTTTTTTAGCAGGAATAAAAAAATTGGAAAAATGTTGGACTACGTTTTTTGCTAAAAAAAATTTTTTTTTAAATAATTTAAACAGAAAGTGATATTTATTTATGATCTAAAGTCAAACTAAAAAACATTTAAAATCTGTTTCATTCAAAAACTCACGAACTTATTGATCCGCCCCAGTTTTTTGGTGCCAGCTGTCCATTTATATCTAAAATTAATAATGGTTTGGTTTAGAGCCAGAGCCCAGTATCTTTAAATTGGAAGCAGTTCTGGGCAGTTTGGTGGGTTGGCCTCTTTTGGTACAAAAATAACATTATTTTTACTGTAACGGCAAGATGCGAAATCTGACCAGAAAAATTTAGATACGTTATGATCTCTTAGAAATGGAAGTAATCTCTCTTTTTTGAGACACTTTGCAATATAGTAAATAACTGAGTGTATTCTTGCCATAGTAAATAGAAACTTATAAGAAAATTTCGATTGTTTTTGCATTCGATTCTCTTTAGGAGCATTGCCTCGACTATCCGCAATATAAAATTCCTGATCAGGAAATCCGAAAAGTCTGCTAAAACATAAGTTTCGTCGTCAATTACACACCATTCCAAGCTTTGAAAAAAAATATATTTTTTGAAACGTTAGTATGTATATCTTTTTGAACTTTAAGGGGGCTCTAGAAAAAATTTTGTTTTCGAATTTTTTTTATATTTTATTTGGACAGAGCATAATCTTCAGTATATCGTCGCTGCGCCTAAGAAAATAGCTATTTGTCGAAAAACTTTTTTGTGAGGAGTCCTACAAAACAGCTTTTTTGCTGCCTTTCGCGAAACTTTTTATAAATTATTTTTTCACACATATATAAACAAGACTCCAACCTTTCCATTTATAAAAGAATAGCATCCAAAAAACATAGCCAAGTTACAAAATAAAGACCTAATTTAGGTGCCTCACAAATAATTTTTTAAAACAAGTAGCTAATTTCGAAGGCGCAGCAACGATATGCTATGAAAGAATCAATAAAAAATTCGAAGGAATAAAATTTTCACATGTTTTTTGTAAAATATATTTTAGTCACAAAGTAAGTTATATTCCCAAGCAAAATTGTTGTTTCTTGCCTTGTTTTATAATTTTTAAGTTTTATTATAAAATAAAAATGGTGCCACGATATGGACCAGAGAATTTATCTGGCATTAAGAATCACTTTACATTTTTATTTTCCAATAAATATTGAAGTCTGCACAGCAGCAGCCGATTTTGCCTTTTTTTAAAAAAGGCCAGTAATGAAGTAGAAACTCTGGCGATTTTGGCTGTGGAAATATAAAACTGATATTTTCTAAAAATACTACAATAAGATGATTTTTAAATAAGAAAATAAAATATTAAAAATAGTGCTAATTGAATTTTTGACAACTGATCAAATATGCCCTTTAAAATGCTGTTGTTACAGTATTTACCCCCTTAATTGCTTTAAGCGCAACTTTAGCTTGCCGTGCCGCTTCGCAGCTAGAACTGTTTGGAATTGCCCTCAATATCTCATCCACTTCTTTGGTCTCGTTGCATTCCTTCAATTATTAGATCCTTGTTGAACCTTTTGCATACCCTGGAAACACATTGCTTTGTCACGCATACTTCTGCTGCAATTTTTCATAAGTCCACAATGGATTAATTTGAATAGTTTCAATCATTTTTTTGTTAACTTGTTTTTGATTATCCATTGTAAATGTAGATATACGGTTTGTTCTGCATTTATTTTTTTATATGGAGTTTTGACAATTAAAAACGCACTGCGGATTCTCTCTTAACCCTCTAACCAGCCTAAGCTTTTTTGCAATGAAATTTATACCATGTGTTCCTCACGAAAAATAAACAATAAGTTCTTCTACAAAATTTTTTTTCGTTGCCTACTTTAGGCGATATGGGCGAAAATAGTTTAAGGGTGAATCTCGAAAACTAGCGCATAAAAATTACTAGGTTTAGGCACAAATTATTTCTCTTACCAATATGTAATTGCAATGAAAAAAATTACATTTTTTGTGCTGTTACTTAAGAGGTTGTAGCGAATTTCGTTTTTCAAAAAATGCGAAATTGAGCGAAAACGCACCAAAACTTCAATATATATTATTCAAACTTATAAACTTTGCTACCTATACCAAATATATTCTTTTTACCAAATTTCAGAAAAATCCGTCCATTCGTTTTGAAGTTAAGGTGATGTCTTTTAAAGGTATCCTTATGGAATCCTGTGTGTCCTTGGACCAAAGTAAGGAACTTTTTGAATAGCTTAAGCTCCAGTCTTACTTCATGGTCACTATCAATTGTTTAAGTCAATTTAAATATGTTTTTAAGATTTTTGAAACTTTTGGTTGATTTAAAATATTTAATTTTTGAAATTTTACGAAATTTTATCTTTGACACTTTCTCGCTTCCGAACCGTGCATTGTATACAAAAAAATTCTTCACAAAAAATTTTATAAATTTTGTTTTCTGTTAAAAAAGTATAATTTCTTATTATAAAATACCCCTTTGGGACATTTCTGGTCAATTTAATATACCCCGCCTGGAGGCGGGCTTGCAGATTAGAGAGTTAATTAAAACTTAATTTAATTTCTTTGCGTTTTCTCTCACTCTCAGGGCTGCCAGAATTGTCGATTTTTCGGAGTTTTGCCGAGTTTTTATTGAAAAATATGCAAAATACCGATTTGCCGATTTTTAGTCTAAAAATGGCGATTTTTCTTTAATTCAAAAACACGAAAATTTCATTTTTAGTGATTTATTATGCATATTAATAAATAAGAAAATAATTGTATCTTTGAAATTCTTAAAGAATTTTCTATTTTACTAAATGAATCTGAAATTCAATAATTGGAGGATAAAGGTACACCAAGAAATATTCTTGTGCCACTTTTGATATTGTGCAAAAATTTATTTGATTGTATGTCAAATTGCAATTTTTATACCCTACACCACTATGTGGTCAGGGTATTATAAGTTTATGCTGATGTTTGTAACACCAAAAAATATTGGTCGTAGACCTACCTTATAGTATACTGATCGGTTCAGAATTTTTTTTTTATTTCGATTTAACGATGTCCGTCTGTCCGTCCGTCCGTCCGTCTGTCTGTCTGTCTGTCTGTCTGTCTGTCCATGCAATCTTGTGCGCACTCTACAGGTCGCAACTATTAAGATATTTTGATGAAATTTGGTACGCAGACCTTTGTTGGCCCAAGGACGAACAAGTATGATTTTGGTGAACATCGGTCCATGTTTAGACCTAGTGCCCATATAAGGGTCCTACCAAAATTATATTGTTTATACGCTGCAGGTCGTAAATATTAAGATATTTTGACGAAATTTGGTACACAGACCTATGTTAGCCCAATAACGCAGCCTATTGATTTTGGTGAACATCGGTCCATGTTTAGACCTAGTGCCCATATAAGGGTCCTACCAAAATTATACTGTTTATACGCTGCAGGTCGTAAATATTAAGATATTTTGATGAAATTTGGTACACAGACCTACATTGCCCCAATAACGCGGCCTATTTATTGTGGTGAACATCGGTCCTTGTTTAGACCTAGTGCCCATATAAGGGTCCTACCAAAATTATACTGTTTATACGCTGCAGGTCGTAAATATTAAGATATTTTGATGAAATTTGGTACGCAGACCTATGTTGGCCCAATAACGCAGCCTATTGATTTTGGTGAACATCGGTCCATGTTTAGACCTAGTGCCCATATAAGGGTCCTACCAAAATTATACTCTTTATACGCTGCAGGTCGTAAATATTAAGATATTTTGATGAAATTTGGTACACAGACCTATATTGGCCCAATAACGCAGCCTATTGATTTTGGTGAACATCGGTCCATGTTTAGACCTAGTGCCCATATAAGGGTCCTACCAAAATTATACTCCTTATACGCTGCAGGTCGTAAATATTAAGATATTTTGATGAAATTTGGTACACAGACCTATATTGGCCCAATAACGCAGCCTATTGATTTTGGTGAACATCGGTCCATGTTTAGACCTAGTGCCCATATAAGGGTCCTATCAAAATTATACTGTTTATACGCTGCAGGTCGCAAATATTAAGCTATTTTGATGAAATTTGGTACATAGACCTATGTTGGCCCAAGGACGAAGCCTATTGATTCTGGTGAACATCGGTCCATGTTTAGAACTAGTGCCCATATAAGGGTCCCCCCAAAATTGGCTTGGTTACAAACTGCAGGTCGCAAATATTAAGATATTTTAAAAAAATTTGGTGCACTGACTCACATTATAGAAAATTTTAACATAAGCCCCATTTTAACCTATTCGAATTTCGGATCCAAACAATACACCAGACTGGTGTAGGGCATTGTATAGTCGGCATGCCCGACTTTAACCTTTTTACTCGTTGTATTATAAACTTATTGCAATATGAAAGCAAGAGGACGATATATTGGTAATAATATTTGCGTATTATTGCAAGGTTTATGGCAGAATTTTAAAAACATAATTCCATAATACTATTCGCATCATTTTATTGACTAAATTATATCATACTTTATTCAATCAATATTTTATCAAAAAGTCAGTTAGATTTTCGTTGATTCATTTTATAGAATCAAGAAAATTGATTCAATTTTAACAAATCATTTCAATTAAAAATGGTTAATTTGATTTATACAAATTATTTAATCGAATCAAAATTAAATCAATATAAATTATACTAAATCATTATCTTACTTTACTCACTATCGAATCATTGAGTTAAAGTAATTATAAATTATTCACTGATACATAAAAACAAAACTTTTCTATGCGAATTGCCTGAAAATAGAAATATCTTTTTCAATCTCTGGTTACCCATACACCAGAGTTCAGAGAAAAAATATTTTTAAAAATTTGTGTAACTTATTTATGTAGTATTGACTTAAGTTAATATCTGAATTAACATTTTTTTGTTGTTATTTAATTTATCTCAAAAACCGTTATTTCAATTTGTTTAATTATTTAATTTCAGTCTAAATCATTTTATTTTACATTGAAATGTTCTTTTTATATATATTTTTTTTAAGAAAAGTAAATTAAGTATTACTTATTCATTTAAGTAATACTTAATTTTTAATTGTGCCGACTTTTTGCTATCAAAGTGCCGAAAATGCCGATTTTTTTGAGAAAAAGTGCCGATTTCTCATGAAAATTATCTGGCAGCCCTGCTCATACTCGCATATTTTCATTCTCACATTCATTACAATGTTCCCATATTTTCAAAAAATAATCCCGATATTTAATGATGTTCAGAGATGGAAAAGTTTAAACGATTGAACTATTATTTTGAAAAATCATTGTTTTTCATGTTTATTACTATCATTTTAATTTAATTATCTTTACCGAAGTTAAAATGAAAAACAAAAAATATAAAAAATTAAAAATTTTTCTATGCTGAAACAAAAACCTCATTTCCCATCGCTGGTGCTCTCCACACATACACTAAATGTACACACACATATATGTAAAGAAAGTGTCAATGTATGTATAAACAACCGTCACCGCAGCCGCAGTCATTTAAATTGTTTTTTTCTCTCCGCAGCGGAATCAGCAGCCGCAAGGTTGTATCTCTACTTACTATAAACCATTAAGCCACTCGAATTAGATAAGCCCATTCATTTTAAAACCTGAAATATTTCTCAAAGATATTTTGATAAAGGAAAATAATTTTAATTAAAGATGGGAAAAGTTATTAGGAAAAATGTTTGTTATACTTTTTAATGGCGCACTTCTTATTAAAGTTGGCCCACCCTGTTTTTAGGTATACACATATTTGTAGCAAAGAGAATATATATATGGCATTTAAAAATAAACGGCAATCAAAATATCCAACAACTAACAGCATTTCTAGTATGTGCAGCCAAAAAGGACCCAACGAACGAGTCAGTCAGTTAGCAGCTTATGCAACCAACCACTACCACCAACAATTTTAGCGACAATAGTTGTAATAGTATAAATAAATTTTAGTATAAAGTTGATTGTGTTGTAATGCTGTCTTAAAAGATTTTCCTTTTCTCAAACAAACTAAATCCTCTGATGTGGCAACAAGATGTTTGTTTGCTGTTGGTCGGTTATTTTTAGTTCGTATATCTTAAAACAGGAGTGGCAAGCCTTTTTAGAATGTTTTAATTTTCTTAATATTTAGCAAAAGCTCATGTTTTTCGTGTTTTTTTTTCTTTAATTTGAAAATAAATTGCAGTGAAAAAGTATCCCAGTGTAGAAACGATAATGGGAATTATGTCGAATTATGCTACAATTTTAACCTGTTGTTGGGCGGTAAGTTATTCTCTCACAATAATATCCATAAAGTGTCATGGGTGTCCCCAGATAGACCATTTTTCAAAAAACAGGATGTAGAGAGGGTCACTGAAGTACTTGAGGAATAAGAAAAGTTCTGATCTAGGTAGTGATAACCACTTGATTGTAGCTGAAGTCCGACTAAAGTTAAAAGCTCTAAAATGATTACCTACAAAAAGTAAATAACCATGAGGTGGCTGTTCAGTTTTCCAACGCACTGAGGAACAGAGCAGATCTCTTATCCATTTCTTTCCAACAAATTATTGAAGCATACACTTATAAAAAAGCCCGTTCAAATAGTTCAAAATTCTGCTAAAATAACAGGAAATACACTCTCAGAACAATTCCGTTGTGACAACCGAATTTTTTCCAACCGAATTGATTCGGTTGCCTCATTGCTGAAACCGAATTACGAGGTTACAGCAACCGAATCAATTCGGTTGCAAAAAAATTCCGTTGCCACAACGGAATTTTTCTGAGAGTGTAGTACCTGTATTTGCGCCAACAGAATTTTCAATGAATATGGTCTGCTAAATTTAGGTAAACTAAATTTTACATACTGCTAAATATACTGACAATTTTAGTTAAATTAGAAAGGAAATTTGAGCTGAATTCAGCAGAAATTTTATCTGATTTAACTATAAATTTCTGTTAAAATGATGCTTAAAATTTCGACTTCGGGATCTGACCCTAGACGGCACCATATTTATTATTGGGAGTATATGTGTTTAATAAGGATTAACATATAGGTACAGTGAGATGAATTTTTGTCCATTTTGCACTATCTCGCTTTGTTTCCGAGATACAAGCTATTTTACGATTATATAATAAAAAAAAATTAAAATATATCGCCATTTCTATGTGGTGTTGATAGCAGAGACACAAAAATATAATGATTAGGAAATTATTGTGGGTTAATTCAGATGAAAATTTTGTAAAGTTAAGAAACATAAATTACTAAAAATTAGCATGCCAAGTTAGTTCAAATACAGATGAAAGTGATTGTAATGCTAAATTGGATTTACAAAAAATATTACTTCAATCCTAAATTTTTGTACAAAATAACAGAAAAATTAGTTCAATTGAATCAGAACACATTTAACAGACTTTTGTACTAACTTTTTTTATAAGTGTACTGGAAAGACGTAAAATCAACATTTATGGAAACGGCTAAAATTGAAGTAGGATACGCTAGAAAAACAAATAAGCCCTGATTATCCAGCATAACATGGCAATTAATAGAATCAAGAAAGCAATCTTAAACTTAAGTAAATAGAGCTAAGACCCCGCAATGTAAACAAGGATAACAATGGGCAGGTTTACCAGAGAAACCCGCCACCGCTACAATTGGTATGTAGCGCTTTATGATTACCTTAATCTGGTGAACAATGCTACTTTTGTTTTTGTTTTAAAATAAAAATATTTGTAGATGTTTCGTTGATTTTTTCTAAATTTTTTATTCCTTTATAATTATATTTGTGTATGTTTATTATTTATTCTTTAAAAAAAATATACAAAAAAAAAAAAAAACAAACGACAGCTGATGTATCATTAACTGCTCACAAGTAGCGTAAAATGTTTACGCTCCCAAAACAAGGTAGCGCTACCACAATATGTTGACTTAAGGCGGGTTTCTGCTCACACCGCAATCGGCGCCGAAAACGAAAACTGAGACTGAAAAACGTTGTTGTTCGTCACCGTTTCGTTTCTATTTCGTTTTCGTTTCGGTGGGAGCGTGGCGGCAGAAAACAGAAACTGAAACGAAATTAGTGCGTTCTATTTCTTTAGTTGTCATTTTAAAGTGGATAAGAACATGAAAACTATGAAAATATAAAGTGTTATTGAAACTCAAGAAACAAAATTATTATAAATAAAATACACTCATAGAAATAAATCTGTAAAATCAGAAAATTTTGCAAAATTTTAGTAAACTAAAAAGAGAAAAAATAAACTCATATATCTACAAAATTTTTGTTATTTTTAAGCTAAATTTAGTTAAATGCAAATATCCTGCTAAAATCAGCAAAAATATTTGCTAAAAAAAATTGTAAACTGCTGTTTTCAATAGGCTCGATTTTTATTTGCATTTAAAAAAAATCGAAAAAAACTTCGAACATTTTTTTAATTTTTTTTTTGATTTTTTAAGCTACTCAGCTTCAGCAAAATTTTTTTTTAACTAAATTTTTTGCATACTTTGTTTTCGGTGCAAAAGCTAGCACCGAAAAAAACCTACTTGAAGTTGTTTTCGTTCCGTTGCGATTTCGTTAGTTTTTCGTTGCTGATTGGCGCAGTTACGTTCCTAATTTTAGGCGCCGATTTCGGCTACGAACTTTTTTTCGGCGCAAATGTATGGAATTTCGTTTTTGGCGCCGATTATGGTGTATGCGGAAACCCGCCTTTAGCGGTAGCTAATCAAATTGTTTACCAGATTGTTGAGTAGCGGATTAGCAACAGTTGAGCATCTGGTAAATGCACTCAATGTAAATATCAAGAAAATGAAATGGAGCGATTCCCGATGTTATTGAGCATGTTGTCCTTTATTTTAGCTAATTATCTGGGTCTGGGTTGTTTACACCGGTCTGGCTAAAAGCAACTACACTGATAGAATTTTGTGCATAGTATTAATGAATTTGTTCATTAATCCAATGATTTTTTTCATTGAAAAGTCCCCAAAGAACCCGATCATTAGATCAATGAAACGTATTGATTAAATGAAAACGAATTGAAAAAAATATATTTTTTTTGCGTTACTTTTTTTATTTATTTTTATTTTATTAATTTTTATTTGTACATATACTTCCTTTTCGTTTTTATAACATTTTTGACATCTCCCTGAAGTCGACTTGAACCCGCAATCACCAGAATGTAAACATTATTGCGTTACCGATTGATCTAAATAGCCAAAACAAAATGATGTCATTATTTGGACTTTTATATTTAAATAATTTCAGTTTGCAACCCTAGCGTTCATTACTGGAACATATATCTATTTTAGTAATTAGCAAATAACCCTTATAAAAATTATATCTTACGGGTTAGTTGAAAATATATAATGAAAAAATTCATTACATTAATGAATTTTTCATTAACTCAATGAAATTTTTTCATTAAATCAGTGAATTCAGATTAATGAAATCGATTCATTAATAGTATGAACGAAAATTCTATCAGTGTAATGTTCGGATTTAAAATTTTAATGGGTTGAAATCATACTTGGGACTAGTTAATTGAATGGACCAATTAATGGATACAATTGATCAATGCCAATGAAATTTTTTTCAATTGGCATTGTTCAATGCCTTAATGCCCAATTATAATTGACGAGAAAAGCATTTGTTTTCATGTTTTGATAAAAGAACAAATTAAGAAAAAAAAAACAAAAAATTCGGGTATTTCTATCTTATATTCGGTATTTCGTCAAGTTTACGTTACTAGAGGCTGATCCATCTAGATTGGCCAGGCTTTAAATAAGAGTGAACAGCAGTATACTTGATACAGCTTGATAAAATAGCGAATATTTATAATGTTTATAGCTCTGAAATTTTATATTCTTGTCTTAATTTCCGTTTTTATAAAACAATTTTTTTTGTATACAATGCTTGTTTCGTCAATTATATGTACCTATTTCAATCACTGCCAATTGAAAAAAATTTAATTGGCATTGAATGGTAATGAAATTTTTTGGCATTGGCATTGAGATCAAGTAATGCCAATTAAATTTCAATGCCAATGAAAAATTCCCAAGTATGGTTGAAATAGACTTGTGTTAAAATTTGTCTACAAATTGGTAAAAAATTAAAAAATCAGTAAGAAAATTTGATTTTGCCTAATGTTAGGTGCATTTAAGAAAAAATTATAAATATAGTCAATATGGGCGCTGGTCCTAAAAAGGACCGTTTCTATTATAAATCAATGGACAAGCCCTTGTACTTGTCCTGTAATGTATTTGTGCATTAATAAGGAATAATATATATGAATTCAGCAGCCATAGCAGTATACTTTTCCATATAAAGCACCCAAAATTTTGGGAAATTTTAAAACAGCAAATTCGAAAGAGCAAAAAAGTATCAAAAAAAGCACCAGTGAAAAGCGCTCAAAATTCCCTTTCCAGCAATACCACACTTGCACATGGTTCCTTTGGTCGAAATATCTTAAAAAGCAAAAAAACCTAAAAAGGACCCATTTTTGAACCCCTTTTTGGACCCTTAAATTCCGAGATGGCCAATAAGCTGAGATAGGGCGATCTTAGATTTTTTTTTACTACCACATATCCAAATTTCAGTAAAATCGGAGTGTTTAGGCTGAGTACTATTATTATTATTATTATTCTTTATTCAGTCTATGGAACATCATTTCCTTACAGACTATGATTAAACTATCAAATAATTATAAATATTAATTAATATTATACATGTTTTAATGAGGGCTTAAATGAGGAAATATGCACCCATTTTTGATTAGCGATAACTTCTAAGTCTTTGGAATTATTATCTCCAAACAACACATGCTTACGTTTCTTTTTTTATAGTTAACTTTAGTCCATCCAGTATTGTTAACTGGGATATTACTTTCTACTTGAGAGTACGCAGTTGAAGCTGAGCTAACAGTATTGTCAGAGTTTTGAGAACAACAAATGCTAGCTCTTCGTTTAGAATTTAAAACGGCATTTGGCTCAGTAGCAGCAATAACATCATTTGGTTTAATAGTAGCAATAACATCATTATGAATATCATCATCATCATGTAAAGAAAGACAAAGACTAGCTCTACGTATTCGCATATAAGAATTTAAAACATTATTACTTCCCTACGGGAAATTTTAACAAACTGTCACCGAACTGGCCCCTTTATATGAAATAGACTGGTCACTTTTACATGGCGTTGTCATAGGAGGGGGAAATTGACCCCTTGTGACATGTCACAAGACAAATCCTAGGACAGGTTACTGAAAAACAAAGTGCAGGGACCTGTCCTGGGATTTGTTTAAATTTTTGGAAAATACCAAACTGTTTTCAATTTTTAAATAGAAAAATAAGCTTTTTGCTAAATTGAATATTTGAAATAATTTTGTAAACTGATTTTTATTAATTTGATATCACGTGGTCTTCACTCTTCGTATATTAGATTCATTTTTAAATTTCAGCAAAATGTCGTGATGTATCGGGTTTAAAATTGGGGATTTCATAGATAAGAAGTTATGGCTTCGGAATACTATCGTCATATTTTATTCCAAATCATCTAAAATAGTACAAAAATATAGGAAATTTAATAAAAAAAACTGAAACGCAATAACACCATCTGAAATTCATATTCAAGCCCTATGTTTAGCCGCTCTACTCTACATTAATGCCGTTACCTCACATGTCCTATATCCTTGTAAAAAATTTTAAAAATTATTCACTTATCTTTTGTGCAAAAAATATTTATAGGTGATTTTTTGTTAAAAAGAATGTAAAACAAGTAATTTTCCACTAAAATATTTACTTGTTTAAAATTATTTTCATTATTTTTCTTAAGGCACTGTCGTCCTTACTGTATATGATTAATTGTATATGATGAGAGTTTTTGGTGTTGTTTTATAAGGTTATACATCTTATTCCCAGAGATTGCAAATGATATTTATTATTTTTGGAAAGTGGTTCCGAGTACCAGAGATTAATTTAAACTCATTTCTCAATACAGTTGTAATATTTTTGATGATGATTTTCAGTAAAATATGATGATAGTATTAAGGAGCCATTATATCGGAACCGTTAAATTCCATATTTTATGCCAGATACATCACGATTTTTTATCTGAAATTTATTAATTAATCTAGTATATGAACAGTGAAGATGAGCTAATATCAAAAATCAGGTTACAAAACTTTTTTAATTTTGCAAAAAATTTTATTTTTCTATTTGGAAATTAAGAACAGATTGGTATTTTCTCAAAGTTGCTAACATCTTAGAAATAAGCTTAGTAAAAAATTTAAACGAAAATACTAAAGTATATGAAGTCTTTTTTTAGTATTCTCTCTAAGTGCGCTATAATTTTGAACCACTCGTTTGGAGCTGAGTAGCCTTACTGCCAATTTTTTCCTTCAAGGTTAGGGAAATAAGTAAGTATCTGTATTTTTAAGTTGCAAATCAAATTATGTTTATAATACCAAAAAAAATTATAATTTTCTGTTGAGTCGTTGCCGAGATATTCAAACACCAAAATACTGCTAGTAAGTGCGCTATAATTTTGAGCAGTAGTTTATTTATATTTGCGACCTCTAGAGTGCCGAAAATAATATATGGGCAGACCGACAAAAAAAACAGACGGGCAGATATCGCTAAATCAAATCAAAAAGTGATTCTGAGTTGATCGGTATATTAAATGGTGGGTCTGGGCACCAGCACAAACTTACGAGTATTATACCCTGTCGGCAAAAAGGTGTAGTGTATAACGGTAATGGTATGCTCCCCACTGTAGCTGGATGCGGCTCAAAAAAACATTTCACATGATACCCATATTATGTATGTTATCTTCAGATAAAATCTAAAATTCTTACAAAAACTAAAACAAATACCTTTTTTAAAAATGATCTAGCTCGTGAGATCTCATTGCTAAACCCGAAATATTTTGGGAATAATCATAAAACTAAACAAGGTTTACTTTGAGGGGGGCACTTTTTTACTTTTTTTTATATGAAAACCCCTAATATGTTTTTTTTTTTTGTAAAATTGAACACCTTTTTATGTGAATCATTATCAAATTAATTAACTCTTATGATTCACATTAAAGTTTGCACTCCGCGGAGGTTTTTTTGTGATTTTCGTAAATTTTTTTTTGTTTGTTTACTACTTTTACAATTTTTTCGTCCGAGTACTTTTGAATGTTTGGACAACTTTTTCAATATTTTTGCTCTTTTACTAGTTTTACTAGAAATGTATTAAAAGAAACCTATTAACACCACTAAATGACAAAATTTATAATTTAGCAGGAATTTAAAAAAAACAATGTATACTTTTTCCTCATTTTTCTCATTGATACTCATTAATTTTTTTTATTTCAAGGATTGCTGAAATGGATTTTATTAAAAAAATAAAACACTAAATTTTTAGAATATTTAATTCCTTTAACTAATTTTTTATTTTTTTTATCTCTTCTGCTTTGTTTTCAGCAAACCGGCTAAATCTCACAAAAAAAAATTAATCGTTTTACAAGTTATTAGTCTAAAGGTCACTTTGATGAATTTAAAAATGAAAATTCTCTATTTTTGAAATTGAAACCTCAATAATTTCAAAAATAGTCAATACATGTGTGAGAAATAGAAATGTTTGTTTATAATTTTCACACCTGTATTGCTGCATTTCATTTCATTTGGGGAAAGAAAAACTTATGATAAGTAAATACCATTAAAGTTTTTGAAAATACAATTAACCTATTAATTAAAATTGAGCTCATTTATTTTAGTTGAATAGACAACAAACATACTTGCTGGAATTCAAAGCAAATTTTAATAAATGATGTTGTTTACTTGATTGTTAATTTTCAATTAAATAGTTTGTCATATCAATAAACGAATTTGTTGATTTTTATTTATTTTCTTGTTAAAAATACACCCTTAAATTAAAAGAAAAAATTTATTTTTCAAAATTTTTTATTTTTAATAAAATATTTTTTTTTTATACATTTAAGTAATATTTTAATTTAACTCTTTGATTACCAAACTTGAACCGCTGTAGATTTTCTAACAACACTTTTTGAGGACATGGACCTATGGCTGAGAATTATTATGCTATTTTTGGAACTAAAGCTATAACGTTAATGGACTATCACTCCTGAATGGGTTAAAAATAAATTAAATTTTCTCTAAACTATAGCCTATCCAAAAATAATAAATAATTCTGTCATTTTGAACTGATTTTTTAATATTAAAAAAAACTAAAAACAAAAAAATAATCTTAAAAACCCAAAATTATTAATTTTCAATTTCGGGCTGACCTTGTACTGCTCTGAGACTATCAGGCTAGAAGTTATGGATGTCCCAACAAAGCTACATCTCTCTGTGTCAACCATAATAGTTCAGTTGAAGTTGTCTTATAAGATTTCCTAAAATAGCCAAAGGTTAAAATGGGACATATATCAACCATTGGTCGTCAAAGGGTTAAACATAAAAGACACTAAAATATTTTATTGTTATTTATATTTTTTAATTTCGGCACTTTTATGTTTTTTTGTAAGCATTTACTATGCGTATGTATAACAGATAGGGTTTTTCTTTTCCCGGACTTTTTCATTTCCCGGGACAGCGGGATTTTTTTTCTGAATTTCCTGGGATCCCGCGAATTCCCGCTCGTTAGAAAATTAATATATCCGACGTATGTTTACTTGAAAAACTCAATATCTATTAAAAAAAAAACTTACGACAAAGTTCATCTTTTGGTTGCAGTCATGAGAAAATCTACTTTATATATTCTGAAATAAGGGCTTTATATAAAATATCCATATCTTCCACTTTTTCGAGATTAATTCGTTTAACAGTTTAAATAGCGAACTAATATGCAGGTAATATATTTGTATGGAAGGCCGTCTTACTTTTAAAACAACTCTTAGAAATACATTAATTAAATATTAATTCGCGGTTTAAACGGTTAAACAAATTGAATCATAAATTCTTTCAGGATTTAATGGAATTGTTAATGGGTGCAAATTTGTATCGGACCAGCTTTAGAATCAGAACTAAGATCGATTTTTTGATTAAATATGGAATCCAAAAATTTCTATTTCCAGATATTTTGTTTCTATGCAGATTTTCAGAAGTATTCGTCTATTTTTATTAAAAAGTTTAAAAATGAGTATTTTTCACACAAATTTTTAGGCAAATCGTCTAAATCTTTTTATAAAAATAGACACTAAAATATTATTAAATAGTTTTATAACTTTAATTGCTATTTTTTGAATAGAAATTTTTTATGGCACAACTAGCTAAAAAAAATTATTTAATTTTCATTGTAGCATTTTTTTTTAAATTAATATATAAAAAATCCAAAATAATTTGAAAAAGCATCTGATGCATTATTTTAAAAATAATAGTAAGCTTTAAGTGCAGCCAGAAGTTTTCAACTCAGTCCCGTTCATAAATATATTTTTTAATATATTGTATTTTTTAAATAACCCAGAGGATAATTTGCGATGCAATCGAAATATCGGAAAAAAATTAAAAAATAAAATAGTGAAAAATAAAATACAAAATATTTGGATTTTTATTTTTTAAAAATTTATGACCTAAAGCCAAATAATACTAAAAATATAACAACACCAAATGTCAACAATATTTAATCTAACAAAAACATAAAATTTGAAAAATACAACTGAAATAAAGGAATAGCAATTGAAATTTAAATGAAATTATTTGAAGGAAGTAATAAAAACTCAAAACACTTACATCAATTGAAAATACGAAAATATTATTTTTTTTTAATTTTAATGCCGAGTTTTTTTTTTTTTTGAGGTATTTGGAGCTGAAATACTGATGTTGAAATGTTGTGTATGTTATTGCTTTATTTGAACAAAGACCATCAATACAAAATATAAATTTTCCGAGGTACGAGTATTTTTGTTGGTATTTAAACTTGATAATGTCTAATAAAATTTGTTTACGGTTTAACTAAACCCAAAAAATTCGGCCTAAATAATATTTTTTTATAATATATATTATATTATTAAATTTTAAATCGCATTTTTTAATTTTAAATATTTTTTTTGTATTTAAATTATTTTTAAAACAATCAATGTTTTTAATTGAAATAAAGCTTCAAAAATTTTAATATACTAGCTAAAACTTCTGTAAAAGAATGAAAAAAAAATCCCGGGAAATCCCGCACTAAATTCCCGGGATTGCGGGATTGAAAAAAGGGCGGGATTCCCGGGAATTCCCGGGACATAAACCCTAATAACAGAGTTGTATGGTTCATGAACGAACTAGTTCAGTTGAACGATTTAGTTTTTTGAATGATATGAACTAGTTCGTCATTATTCGGTCTTTTGGTTCAATCATTAATTTTCACTTCATTTCTTCTTTTCTAGTGCGTAAAAAACAAATTGATGTTTTTTTAAGGAGTAGTAGCAAATGTACAAAGTAATATACATTAACTCAATTTAATATGATCAGTTTCTAATTTTGTATTAAAATAATAACGCAGCCAAAAATACTGCTTGCTTGGAAGCAGGTTCAT
Source organism: Leucophora obtusa (assembly GCA_949987735.1). Taxonomy (NCBI): domain Eukaryota; kingdom Metazoa; phylum Arthropoda; class Insecta; order Diptera; family Anthomyiidae; genus Leucophora; species Leucophora obtusa. Next base: position 42,081,706 of record OX465296.1, read on the forward strand.
CAGGGAAAGCTGCAGCGCTTCCATTATTGGTGATATAAGGCATTATTTTTGTTCGAGATAGCTCGCGTGAAAGTACTTGTTTCGTTATCCGATATGCGCTTCTTTAATATTTCGAAATAATGGCATTAAATCACAGCTTTTAGTCAGTAAATTAGTTTATCATTGTCAGTCTTTCTTCCTATCTTAGAGCGGTAAAGTGTGGTAAACAAAACTCTATTGCCTTTTCTAACACATTACTATAAGCTGTAAATCTTTGGAAGCAGTAGAGCAAGGAGAAAAGAAGCACTAATCATTTTTACTGCTTCCAAAGTTCTGCTGGGAAAATTTATTTATTATTTTTTTAAGCTTTAAATGTAAAAATTGGAAAATATTGTGTTCTTGGTAAACGAAAGAGATACTGGGAAGTAAAGAATCCGTACTGTACTCTTTACACTAAAATAAATACGACAGTCTTTAAAGTAACCGCCTTACGTCGCTGTTTTGGGGTATATTATCTCTACCAGCGAGAATCGCTAGTTTTCACGTTCTTATTCTAGGTCTACACTAATGTCTCGTACCATAATTGTTACTCCCCTGTCTTAGAAGGAACATTTTAAGACTTTATGCTTTTAAATGTCTGTTTACATATTGCTAGTTTAGTTTTATAGTATTCTTTTCTTTTTATATTCCATCAGCAATAACAACAAGCTCGATTTTTTTCAAAAACTGGCAAATATTGTGGATGCAATTGCAATTGAAGATGCTACTGCTTGCTGCTGCTGTTGTTGATTCGTTTATATTGTACAAGAGAGTTGCAAAGTAATTTAAATTTGCATATGCATGCAATGTCGGTTATTATATCAGATGCTTTTTTTGTTCTTCTGTTGATTTTATAGTTGTGACGGAAGGTGGGGTAAAGTGGGAAACCACCAATATTTTATAAATATAAATCTTTTGATGGGTCCATTTAGTGGTCTTACTCCTTGGTCTTACTTTCTTATCCTAACAAATTACAATTAACATATTCTTTTGTTGCCTTTTTTTGCGATTTTTCAAAGAAACCATTGTGAGGAGTGGAGTGGAAAATTCAAAGATAATAAGAATATCGGAATGAAGTTTACCTGAAAGGTGCGAAATACTGAAATATTTTTCTTGATTAAGTATTTGGGATGTCTCAAAACAATATTGCGTTAAAAATCAAAATATTTTGCAAAAATCGCTTTTGAAATTGCAAAAATTTGATTTTTTTCCTGTTGGCACCACGTGTCGTTCATATCCATGTCAACTAATTTTCGGCAAAAGAAATTGGTTACATTGATCGAAGCGCTGTTTGTTAAAGTTGATTTTTGTTTTCGAATATGTAAGAACCGATAAGACGCCGACTGACAATATCCACCAAACTGTTATTTTCTGAGTATACATTGTTTGGTATCATCCGAAATCCGGAAAATTTAGCTTGTTGACATACTTCGTTGCTGAAGATAATTTTTCTGCTGAAACCGGAACACCCATTTTGGTAAAATGAAGACTTTTATATATTTTCTGAAAAATAAATAACGGTGAAAACTTACAAAATATTGTAATTACAAATAATTGGAACGTACAATTTTGAGTTACAAATTACGTGTAAGTTTAATACAATGTAGTTGAAATTACAAAATTTTAATTTCACTTGCATAATATTTCGGTTGTGTCAACCGAACTTCTAGGGTTGCCGCAAACTAATTTTTGAGGTTGTCACAACAGATTCGTTATTGAAATTGAGACAACTGAATTTTGTATAGCAATTCGGTTGCCACAACCGAATTATTTATTATTTAAAATATTTTTAGCAATAAAACGCAGATTGTTTTCTTCTTTAAATTTACTATTGTATATAATTAACAAATAAAATATTAAAATCTACTACAAAATACTTAAATATTAAATAACATGAATGTCAATCAATACATATACTTTGCATATAATTTAAAAGTACTGGCATTATTCCAAAGAAACGGTAAACCTTGAAATTTAAGTAAGATTACTTACAAGTACTCTTTGAAAGCAACAAGATTGCAGAAATAAAGATACGGTATTATTATTCGAACTTTTTCTATTCGAAATTCCATTTTCAATAAAAAATGTTTGTGCTTTAATTTTTAGGCTCAAAATATAAATAGTAACCCACGTACTTGCAAAATAGCCCACTGCTTAATTTGTTAACTGTCTGAGTTCTTTAATTGTAAGTAATAATTTTAATATTAACGGATAAATTTTTAATTTGAGTTTTTAGCTTCCTATGGATTCGTATTGTAACTGATTTCTTGGTGTGCATTTGAAGCCGGAAAAATCTCACTGATGCTGATTTACCAAACACATTTAAAGTGTTAATACTTTATCTTGCTACGCCGTGCGTTTATTTTGTAATTTATCTTATGTTGTTACTGCAAGAAGAAATGCTTAATTAATTATCATCTTGCCAAATGTTTTGCTTATTTATACCAACCCTTTCTGCACATTTCTGCAAAATCTTTTATGGAAAATATATTTTTATAGTCCTGTTCGGTCAGACAATCTATTTGCACGATATTCGGTATGTTGAAGCATTATGGACAAATTTTCCTTATGGAAAAATGTTTGTTAGGCCGATTGGAATCCATTCTGGGAATAAAATTTAGGCAAAAGTCCGAAGTTAAGCAATGAATTCTCTGTTCGGCCACCGAAACAGAAACAGTTCGGCGGCCGAACATTTCACTTTACAGGTTTTTTTTAATTTGACACCAAAATCGCATTAAATCGGCTCCATAAATATTTTCCCAGAATTCCTCTAATTCCTTTTTTAATTCGGTTGCTGCAACCGAATTAATAAACAGTTAGATGGATGTAGCCTAATGAATGTGAAATTGGGTTGCTGCAGCTGAATTAATGACGAATTCGGTTGCTACAACCGTAAATTTTGGTTGTGACAACAAAATTCGCACGATTTATAATAATTCTTCAATTACATTTAGAATTAGAAAAAGTTTTTTTTTTAATTTTCCAAAAAAAAGTGGCTGTGATAGGCTTCATATTGTGATTCCTAACTCACGCCTTTTGCCGTTATTGCTTTTCCTTTTTTGCTTGATTTGAGATCATACTAGTAAACAACAGAGAAGAAAAAATTTAAAATTTCGATAAGGCCAGCAAATCAAACAAAGAGAACGTTCATTTACCAATTAAAAGATCAACTATACCCAGCAAAAATAAATGGAATGACTTCTAAATGAATCACTTCCTTCATTACATCACAAAGAATTACTCCGTTAGGAATGGGTTTTAAACAACATCTAATTCTGCAATAAATATATGCGGGTTCGAATCCCACCAGGTGGAAAAAATTTTTTGGACTTTTTTTACACAATTAATAATTTTTTGTAGTTTTCACTGTAAAATTTTTATTTTTTTCTATTTTTGTACACTCAAAAATTAATTTTTGAAACGATTAAATTTCTTTTTTTAATTTTCTATTAATTTTTAATGAAATTTTATGGAAATATAAAAGTTCTAAATAAATATGTAATTCTTCAAATATTTTTTGTTAAAATACGAAAAAGGTAAATATTACAATTTTGTTTGTATTTAAAAAATTGTAATTTAAAAAATCCATTTTGATCAAATTTTTACTAAATATAACAGAAAAAGAAAAATCCTCTAAACATTTTAGTTAGAACTAGTAAAAATAAGTTTAAAATTACCTTGCAGAAAAAACTATTTTTTATCTACTAATACGCTGCAAATTTTTTACGGATTTTATCAAGGTAATTCGTATTAGAAGTTAACTTAAATATAACCAAAATTTTGTAAATTTAACAGTTTTATTTTTCCTTCTTATCTTACTAGTATTTAGCAAAAAACAATCTGCTAATATCAGCAGTTTTTTTGCAAGGTCATTTTTAATTACATAATTTTTAGTAGCTTTTTCTCCTAATTTTACAGCTTTATTTCTGAGTGTATTATTTTTATAAAAAAAAAAAAACAATTTAAAAAAACAAGTTTATATATATTCCAATATGATATATATTTCGTATTCGTATTCGCCGCTTTATATATTTTTGTTAACAAAAAATTAAAGAAATGAACATAAAAACAATTTATTGAATAAGACTGCTAAAAGTCAGTGTTCAGTTATAACAACCCTACGGGAAATTTTAACAAACTGTCACCGAACTGGCCCCTTTATATGGAATAGACTGGTCACTTTTACATGGCGTTGTCATAGGAGGGGGAAATTGACCCCTTGTGACATGTCACAAGACAAATCCCAGGACAGGTCCCTGAACTTTATTTTTTATGAGAGTTCAGTAACCTGTCCTAGGATTTGTCTTGTGACATGTCACAAGGGGTCAATTTCCCCCTTCTATGACAACGCCATGTAAAAGTGACCAGTCTATTCCATATAAAGGGGCCAGTTCGGTGACAGTTTGTTAAAATTTCCCGTAGGGTTGTTATAACTGAACACTGACTTTTAGCAGTCTTATTCAATAAATTGTTTTTATGTTCATTTCTTTAATTTCGGTTCGGTGACAGTTCGGTGACAGTTTGTAAAAATTTCCCGTAGGGAAGCGATACCATAGTAGGTACAACGCCTGCTTGAAATGGCAACGAGTGTGGGTTCAAACCCCACACGATGCATTACGAGTTTTTTTTTTAATAAATTAAAATAAAAACAAGTGAAAAAGAACTTCCTTTTCATTGGTTCAAATATACATAATTTGTTTCAAAAAAGAACAACTTCCCTCCTATGACAAGTCAATGTTAAATTCATCAGCGAAAACCACAAATTTTCACAACTCCCTATTCAACTGTTCTTATGTTTTTACTACTTCTTTTTCCTAACTTTTTTTCCTGGGTACATACCTTATTACATTTTGTTAAATTTTTGTTTTTTGCTTTGTTGATATGGTGGGGAAAGTCTATACAAAATAATTCATAAGTGGTATAAAAATTAAAAAAAAAACTCATATCTGATAATATGAACAAATTCAAACACTGTATGGAAAAGTTTTGGGGGAAAAATATTATATATTGTTAAGTTCATACAGTGTATGAAAAATTCATTAAATGTATGAATTACACTGTGAGACAAATGGTAGGGGTCAGTGATCGGGAAGGGTTCAAACTACCGGGGGAAGTTATATCGGTAAAAAAGAAGTTATACGTGTCTCGGCGTTTCGTTGGGTCACCCCTAGGAATCGAGATATATCGATTTGACCTTTGGTGGTCTTTTTTTGACATAACTCGAGAACCACTAGTCCGATTTTGCTCAGACAATTTAAAAAAAATTAAAAATTACAATTCCTTTAATCTGTTCATATAACGTTTTTCTATATACTCAACAGTTTTGCCGGTAAAAATAAATGTATGAAGAAAAAAATATTTTTTGCCGAAAATATTAAAAAAAAGTAATAAACAAAAGGTTATTGATTTTTATGGTAGCGGTAACAAACATTTATTTTTACCGGCAAAACTGTTGAGTATATAGAAAAACGTTATATGAACAGATTAAAGGAATTGTAATTTGTAATTTTTTAAAATTGTTTGAGCAAAATCGGACTAGTGGTTCTCGAGTTATGTCAAAAAAAGATATATCTCGATTCCTAGAGGTGACCCAGCGAAACGCCGGGACACGTATAACTTGTTTTTGACCGATATAACATTTCCCGTTGGTTTCATCCCATCCCGATTTTGACTGTCGCATAGTGTTATTTTTTTCTGTTTGCCATAAGATAGGTCTTAAAAATACCATTCATTTGATATACAAATTTTCGTGTTTCGTTTAGAAAAATTTATTACTAATTCTATAAGGAACGAAAAGTTGTGGAACTATATTTATGGAAAGGCACATACATATTAACTTTTATTTTTTCTTACAAAATTGCAATCGTTAAAATTACATCTTTGCTATTATTTAATTTTTATATTTTTTTTTACTTATGTAAGTATTTTTCAAACACATTCCAGGTAAAGTAAGTTATATTTAAAGAAAAAAATATAAAGAGTTTAACAATAAAAAATATAAACCGAAGCAGTGAATTTACTTAGCTTTTACTTGGGAAATGTAGAAAATATTAAATATACTTGAATTATGCAACTTCTAAAAATACAGTTTAAGTAAAGGGAGGATTGTTTCTTAAAGAAAAAGCTTTTATAAAGATTTTAATGCTATTTCATAACCGGAAATGGTTGTAGCAAACCTAAATACCGGCACGCGTCTTTAAAAGATGGAAATGATTCCATTATTTCATTTTTTTTTCATTGTTTTTAACGTATGTATATTATTATAATCAATAGTAAGTCATTGTTGTAATATTTAAGACCTCAGCTGTTTTATATGAGGGTGGAATCAACATATTTTGCACAAATTCCATGTATTTAAACTTCCCCATTTTCGTATATTAACCCTGAAATGTATCCATGTTTTTGCAGTTTAGGAAAATTAATCATTTTAACTTAACTTTGAGCGAATAGTCTTCCTGATTTTCTTTATTTGGAGCTATATAAGGCATCGTCATAAAACAAAGACAAAATTGCTGTAATTTTTTTTATTTTCAAGCATTTTTTCAATATTAATCATAATTCTGATTAATCAAATTTTCAATTAATCTATTAACTGATTAATCAAAATTCTGATTAATCTTACTGTTTGATTAATCGATTAATCGCACATCCCTAAACCGAAAAAGTTTCTCAGTTACTGGGTATTAAGTTTTCAACTAAGTTTCAGGTTAAGTACCCCTTACTGAGGCTCAGTTATCTAAATTAATTAAAATTAACTAATTTTTTTTTATGTAATATTTAACTGAAGACTCAGTTGCTGAGAACTTTATTTTAGTTGAAAATAATAAATACTGAATTTTAGTTATCGTATAAAGAACCAACTAAAAATTAAAAGTCGACAAATTACAATAAAAAATTTCAATGTCATTTTGAATACTTTATAAATTTTTACACACGTTTAATTAAATTGAAATGATTTTTAGTTTAGTTGGGCCTGTTAATAAATGCATCACTGTGAAGTGCTGTGATTTGATAAATTGTCATATGTTACCATTAAAAGAGTAAAGAGAATTTGTATTCTGATACAAACCAACTCATGTTTTTGCATCCGAATTTTTTGTGATGTGTGTTTTGGCATCATCTTCTTTGATGATGCGTTTTTGAAAATTGGACAATTGCATTGTTGCCAGCTAATGGTTCGATAGCAGATGGTTTCGTAGGAGAGATGTATTTACTAACAGGCCCATTTTTATTGATTTTAAATCTTCTTGCAGGGCCAATATGTAATATTTTTGGACCGTTTTATTTCCATTTTGTTTTTGAGAGACGTGCTGTTAGTTTCTACATGATCCTAAAAAAATAAATGTTTATTATACGCATTTAAATTATAGTTTTAATATTTTTTTTTTGCCTTTCTTTGATGATTATACCCTACACCACTACGTGGAGAGGGTATTATAAGTTTGTGCTGATGTTTGTAATACCAGAAAATGTTCATCCATGCATTCTTATGCGCACTCTACAGGTCACAAATATTAAGATATTTTGATGAAATTTGGTACACCGACTATTGATTTTGGTTGAAATCGGTCCATGTTTAGACCTAGTGCCCATATAAGGGTCCCCCCGACTAAAAAAGTTTTCATATAATCTTATATGATTTGATATTATTATAAATGTTTATATGCGTGGCTTTATATAACCATATACATTTATATTAACACTTTGGTTTTATAAATATGTTTGATATGACGTTATATATAATCATACGCGATTTGGTCTCCATACATATATTAAGAGATCTTCGATATATTTTATATATAATTATATATAATGGCGTATAAGCTTCTATAAACAATCTTATATCAAAATATATAACATGACATGATATCTAATTATACAAAATTTTATAAAGTTTAATTGCAATATAAAAATGAAGAACACAAACTTAGAAAGAGTTTTTTTTTTTTTATTTTATAAGAAAGACACATTTTATAAGAAAGACCAAAACTCTAAACTAGAAAAAGTTGTTCCGACAAATTTTTGGAAAGTTGATTTAAACCGAAAATTTACTATGTCAGCTATTTCCAAGTTTATTAGCATAAATTTTACTTAACAACTTTTTCTCGCTTTGAATTTTGCTTTTTATTGAAATTCAGTTACAAACTGCGTTATTCGAAGTTTAAGGACAATTTGCATCCTAAATCGCATTCAATCCTCCTTTCCATCAATACCAAAGATCGACCAATACCGACTTTGTTAGCCAAACTGTTCTGCCGGCCATTAGTATTTAATATGAATGAAAATAAGTGATCTCAACAATATTTACTAAAATTTCATTTGAAAATTTTTATAAAATTATATGTATTTATATATAATTTAATGCAATTAGATAGACCCATTTTTCGGATCAAATTGTATCAGGTTAGATAACATGCTTATCTCGTTTGATATAATTATATATTCCAATATTCGGATCAAATTAGATATGAACATATATATGGGTTTATATATGGTGATATATGATTATATAACATCTTTTTTAGTCGGGCCCCCAAAATTATATTGTTTATACTCTGCAGGTCGCAAATATTAAGCTATTTTGATGAAATTTGTACACAGACCTATGTTGGCCCAAGGACGAAGCCTATTGATTTTGGTTAACACCAGTCCATGTTTAGACCTAGTGCTTATATAAGAGTCCCCCCAAAATTGGCTTGGTTACAAGCTGCAGGTCGCAAATATTAAGACGTTTTAATGAAATTTGGTTCGCTGACTCACATGGTCGCGAGAACAAAGCCGATAGATTCTAGATAGAATCGGTCCATATTTGGACCTATCGCCCATATGGGCTATATTTACGATTTTCTCTTCTTTTATTATTTTATAGAAAATTTTGACACAAGTCCCATTTTAACCCATTCGAATTTCGGATCCAAACATTAGTTGGCTTTTAACCAGACTGTTGTAGGATATTGTATAATCGGCATGGCCGACTTTAACCTTTTTACTCGTTTTATATTCATGTTGTGTTATGTTTTTTATTAGCAAGGGTCTGTATTTTTTTCCATAACTGATATTCTTTTATAATTCTGAATATTAGTTTCGATAACAACTGAATAAAATTTGTATCCATTACTGGAACTTCAGTTGTTAATAAATTATTTCAAAACGACTGAGGATTTCCTTAAATGAGGAACTGAGGAATTGTTTCAGTGTACTATAAATATAATTAAAAGCTTGAATGTCAAATACAATATTTGCTTTACTATTAAAGCAACTTTGGTTAAAGTTGCTTTAATACAACTATAACAACTACAACTAGGGTTTTTATTTTCCCGGACTTTTTCATTTCCCGGGACAGCGGAATTTTTTTATGAATTTCCCGAGATCCCGGGAATTCCCGCTCGTTACAAAATAAATAAATCCGACATATGTTGTACTTGAAAAAAACTCGATTTCTATTAAAACACCGACCGACAAAGTTCGTCTTTTGGTTGTACCCATAATAAAATCTACTTAGTATATTCTAAAAGGTGAGCTAAATATAAAATATGCATGACTTCCAAGTTTTCTAGATCAATTCGTTTAATAGTTTAAATCGCGAATTACTATTTTGGTAATATATTTATATAGAAGGCGGTCTTAATTTTAAAATGAAATATATTAACTAAATATTAATTCGCGGTTGGAACTGTTAAACGAATTGATATAGAAAAAGTGAAAGACACGGGTATTTTAATTTCTTCCCTTCTTTTAGGATATATTGGAATTGTTAATGGGTGCAAACTTGTGTCGGACCAGTTTTATAGTCAGAGCTAAGATAAATTTTTTGCTTAAGTATTTCTTAAATATGGAATCCAAAAATGTGTATTTCTAAAGATTTCATTTCTGTGCAGATTTTCAGAAGTATTCGTATAGAATTATTTTATAAAAAAGTTTAAAATTGAATATTCTTCACACAAATTATTACGTAAATTCTCTTAAAGACTTTTATAAAAATCGACACTACATAGAATATTATTAAATAATATTTTATTCATCTTAACACACTAGATATAGTGAAAAATATAATTTAATACGTATGCCTAATTGTTTACTATCAACATGGATTTATGTTGTAGGTTAAAAAATAATTAGAATATGCATTTAAAATTAACAGTTCGTTGTCGTTCATAAATCTGTGCTTCATAAGTTGTCGATCAGAGTTGAATTCCAAGCAGCTGGATAAAAATAACATTGTAAGAATTTCGTTGATGTTAGTTTAATTGAGTTGTTTCAATTTGCTTATTTGTTTCAATTCAATAAATAGTTCATCATCAATTATTAACCCATAAAAGCATAGAATATAGAGGATGGGTTTGTAGCAGGATCCGAAAATACGTATTCTATCCTGCTGGCCTTATCGAAATTTTTAAATTTGTATTCTATGTATGTAATTTACTTGTAAAAATTTTATCATCTCTCTTTTAATTTCAAAATAATTTAAAGGAAAGTGTGATAATATTTGATCTCAAATTGAACGAAAAACATTCATTAAATAGTTCCTTAACTTTAATTGGTATTTTTTGAATAAAAAGAAATTATTAAATTTGGATAGTTGTATTTTAAATTAACTTATACAGAAATCCAAAATATTTTGAAAATGCATCTGCATAATATTTAAAAAATACAATTGAAATAAAGGAATAGCAGTTGATATTTAAATAAACTTATTTGAAGTGAAAAAACCTCAAAATACTAAATTGAAAATACAAAAATATTCCTAACTTTTAAAAGCCTGGTGTTTTTGGAGGTATTTGGAACTGAGATACGGATGTTCACCACTTTAAAGAAACTAAATTTTTCTGAAGTTCGAGTATTTGTTTTCGGTTTAACTTAACCAAATTCAACTCACATCCAAAATCAATTTGGCCTAAATAATATGTTTTTTTAAACTAATTCAGTTTATTAAATTTTAAATCGCATTTTTTAATATCAAATATTTTTTGTTTAATTAATTTCAATTCAATGCTTTAAATTTATTTAGCTTCAAAAATTGCAATATTTAATAGCTAAAACTTCTGTAAAAAAATAAAAAAAATGCCGGGAAATCCCGCACAAAATTTCCGGGATTGAAAAAAGGGCGGGATTCCCGGGAATCCCGTCCCGGGAATTTCCGGGACGTAAACCCTAACTACAACATAGAGAAAAATAATAGCTTTGTAGAAAATATATAATTTTTGTTGTAGTACATACATAAATGTCTGGTAAAAATGTTTGAATTTATTTCTTAACTCGTTATTTACTTGGTAGTTTACATAAATACAAAAACTTAAATCTACATTATAACCTAGAGAGAACCCCATAAAGACAATCTGATGATAGTGCTTGGTAGTACTTGAAAATAAAGTAATTGTCAACCATTGGCTCTAGGAAAGTTTTTTTCATAAGTTTCTTTCTCTATTTGTTGTAAAATAAGTTGGGAATTCTATTTTTAGTTTTCCAGCCATAGGGGTTTTGGGCAAGCCGTATTCCCGTAGGACTTTGTAGAAATACTCTCTTAGCGGACGTCTATGGCGGTGGACATACCTACCAAATTTAAAGTTTCTAGCTACGGCGGTTTGGGCGAGCAAAGTTGTATTCGTGAATCAGTGAGTCAATGAATGTATTCCCTTTTGCTTTTATATATAGCTTTATGGGTATTATTTTGGAATGATATCAGTTTAAGCATATAGCAAAAGTAAATAACTATTGATTCAATAGAGGGTTAAAGATTCATTTTAATAACCAGATAAATTATGAGCTAAAGCTACCAAAAAAATTTGACTGCAAGAGATTAACAACTTTCTTTTTTCGATTATTATTTTTGTCTTATTGTCATCATATCATTTTACTAAGACTATGCTAAGCTGACCATTATACTAAAATGGGGTGCAAATAGTATATGTATATCGAAGGATTTACACGTATTGACAGACAAATCATATTTAGGGCTGCTTAATGAGGAATTTTCCTTATTTCTGTTTTAAATGGGGGTTGCATTTTAGTGCATTAATCGCCTTATACTTTTTTTCATCTTCTTAATCCTAATGGTATGTAATTTTTGTCATCATATATTTCTAAATATACTCGTATTGTGTAAAATATTTCTGATGCATGCATTATTTGTTTCATGAACATTAATACAATTTGTATTTAAGTTTGAGTTTTCGAAACCTTTTTTGGGATTCTATTTCTTTTCTTTGTCTTCTTTAGCATTATGCTGCCATATGTCTCTTGTGTTTATAACTTCATAAACATAATTGCACTATAAATCATTGGTAATTGCTAGGGAATAATGTTAGTGAATGCGCCTTTTTAAATTACAAAGTTTTCTTCAAGTGTATATGTGTAGGATGTAGTTTTCCTGGTAATATTTAATAATTAATTTTTGTGCTAAGATGGTATAATTTGTTTCGTATTATATTAATATACGATTCTGTATAATTACTTCAGAATATGGAATTGATTTATATGTTGGCACATTTTTTTCAAGGTAATATAGACAGCATAATTATAAATTTTAAATAGAATTACATTATAATATTATGACTGCTGAAATATTTAGATACACTATTAATTTTGCCATGCATTATCATTTTTAAATTTGGATTGTGTTTAGTTCATCAAAAACAGTTAAAGAACGGAATTGCAAATGAGGGTAGAAGTTTATTTAATTACTTTTTCTGAGAAATTACCATTTTTTTTGTAGGTTTTACAGTTAACTACCCAGTAAAACAAGAGATGCCGAAGCAGTAGAAAAAGCACTACAATTGATGATCTAGATGTACATCTTTTTTAACATAAACACTAATGATTTTAGCATTGAGTTTTCATAGGAGAGGAGTACTGCCACTTCAACATTTTTTCAGTACTTTTTGAACGAGTGCAAAGTTAGAAAAATTAAAAGTTAGAAAAAAAATTCTTAACAAAAAAAAAATTATATTTTTTTATTTTACAAAAGTTTTTTATTTCCGCCACCAGGTATCGAACTTGCGACCTCACGATTGCTAGTCTAGTGCTATTCTTTGATATGAAAGTTGACTGGCATAAAAACACCACTTTGTTAATGCGAGATATTCTTCCTTATTCTCTTCAGTAAAAGTACTTATTAAACAAGTGTGAAAGGTACACTCCAATTCAATATTGGTTTCAGTACTATTTTTACAGGTACATAAAAATCAATTTCTCACCATTTTTTTTATATATACATATTTTTAAAAATTTTAAATTTAAAAATATATTGAATTTAAACAAATTAAATACAAATATTAAAAAAAAAATTAAAAGAATAAAAAAAATTAAAAAAAATATTGGTCCCGCCGTGAATCTAACCCGGGACCCTCTGTTCGGAAATGCCAAATGCTACCAAAATCACTTTTTACTAGGCTTGTGTAGTTCGTGAACGAACTAGTTCAATTGAACTATCAAATAAATTGATCGAAAGATCTAGTTCACTTCTAATCGCTCTTCTAGTTCAATCGGCCAAAGGTAATATTTGGCCGGGGATAATTTTATTTCTTTTTATTAATTAAAAATATTTTCTACACTAAACATTTTTCTTTTTTTCTTGAAATTCTTAATTTGTCTGTTATTTTATATCCTTGTTAACTAAAAGACGAGCTATATGAATTAGCTACCTATTCAAAATTGCCAAACGAATGATCGAAAAAAATTGTTTTCTGAACGATTGAACGAAATTGACAAGAGATATTGAACTAGAAGAGCGGACTAGTTCTTTACAACAAATTGAACTAGAAAGAGCGGTCACCAAAAAGAACTAGAATGCCCAAGTCTACTTTTTACGATCACTTCTAGAGCAATTACTCTTTAGAAGCAATACTTAAGTGATTTTTTGGATGTAGTTCAGAAGTAATTCTAAAAAAGCTGTAAAAATGTAATAACGGATACTTGGGAAGCAATAAAAGAAGTGATTTTTTGAAGTTGTTCAGAAGTAATTCTAAAAAAGCTGTAAAAACGTAATAACGGATACTTGGGAAGCAATGAAAGAAGTGATTTTTTGAAGTTGTTCAGAATAACTTCTAAAAAATCAGTAAAAATACACTAACGGATACTTGTGAAGCATTAAAAGAAGTAGTTTGTAAAGCACTACTTGCAATTTTTTTTGCTGGGTAATAATAAAAAACAATAAATTAAGAATAAAAATTAATAAGTAGAAGTTAAAAAAAAAAGTTCAGATCATTCATTTGTGTCATGGTACCGGGTAATTTTAATCAAATTTCAAGGGCACCATGACACATTTTTGACACATTCAAGCATTAAAATTATTTCTCTTTGGAAATTTTTACAATTTTTTTAATATTCTGCCGTAACTTATTGCAAAAACATAATAGGAAATTCATAGTTTTTTCTGGAATGACATGTGTATTTTCAGTACTCCAAATGCGTTTAGGTGACCGAAAAAATCACTTTCATAAAACATTTGGATCACTCCCAGCAAAATTGTCGGATGCAAAGAACCGGTTTTAGAACAACTTGTACTTGCATGCAATTTATGTTCTATCATCGTTGATTTTTGTTTGAGTTTGTCCCAAAAGCAACAGGTTCTGTTCCTCCTATCTAGAACAGGTTGCCGGTTCTGCGATAGTGAAGCCTTCCATTTTGACTTCCAAGAATCAGTTCTAGAACCTGTTCCACGGAACCCGTTGTAAATACACCTATTTTAGAACAGATTCAAAGGCAACCAGTTCAAAAAAATTATGCTGGGCTTTTACGCGTTGTTCAACTGAGTATCGCTCCATGAAAAGTTTGCCAAAGCATGTGGTACCAATTGTCTGAGAATAAATAAATAAAAATAAACATTAATATATCACAGTTTAATCACCCTTTATCTATATTAGCGACTTAAATAACACAAATGATTTCTGAAATATTGCAGTCGAACTTTTGATTGTTAAAAAATTAATTTTGACCTTTTTAAAATAAAAACAATTTTTAAAGGTAGTTTGCAACAAAGTACAGTAAAACTTGTTTAAGACGAAATCGGATAAGTCGAATTCTCGGTTACTACGAATTAATTTGAAAGTCCCGATATTGTTGCTAATACAAAAAATATTTGTTAATACGAATTCGCTATTTCTGATGGTCCCACAAAAAAATTTCATATAATTTGCATTGTTAAAACGAACTTTCCAAAATTCAACCTTTTTTTATACGTATCTTATATGTATGCATAGCGCATGCTACGGGGCCATTTTGTTGATCTATAGTTTAGTATGGAGACATTTGGTTAGTTTAGGGACTGTCCTCAAACTCTTCCTAGATCTAGCGCATAGTATAAAGACAATTTTGACTGATATACAGCATAGTTTGGGCACATTTTTGGCTATGTCTCCGAACCATGCGCACCACATACATATATATATATATACCCGAGTAAAAAAAATTATATATAATCATATGTGGTATATATTACAATATATAATTAGACATGTCGTTATGTATATCCATATATAATTATATATAATTCATCATATATAATTTCATCTAATTAGATACCGGACTTTATAATATTGGATATGGTATATATGATTATATATTACATAGCATGGCTGAACTTATTGCATATATAGTTGTATATAGAGCTATATCATAATATGTATGGTGGCATTTTAGCAATATATAATTACCCGGCGAAAAATGTTCATATACGCTCAAACATGTTCATATATGGTTTATGTATGGACACATATGAACAAATATGGATTTTTTATGAACATATATGGATTTTATATGAACATATATGGAAGTATATGTGATTCCATATATGGAAAAAGATTTCATACACAGACATATGGAGGCATCTGCTATTTGAAATATGGAAAAGGCACTCATATATGGACAAATATGAAAGTATATGTTATTCAATTTATGCAAAAGGGACTTGTATATGAACATATTTCGAAGAATACATTTTACCATATATGTAAAAGGAACTCATATTTGGATAAATATGGAATTATATTTAATGCCATGAATAAAAAAAGGAACATATGTAGCGCCTAATTTGAATGCCATACATAAATTTATATCTATCGTACAACCTTATAATAAAGGACAGCAACGTTCCCATGTATTCGCATATATTTAATAAATGTATATGTTCATATATGTCCATATATGAACATATACTTAGGTGTTACCTCATTTTTCGGATCCATACATATATGGTTGAACCATAAATGTTCATATATGGACATTTTTCACCGGGTATATATGGTATCATTTAAACATATATAACTATATAAGGTGCCAGTTAAAATAGATATTATCATATATGGTGGCATTTAAACAATATATGGTCATATATGGTACCTCATGAACAAAACCTTTAATACAGTTCTAGATATGATAATATTTGCTACTATATATAGTGCAATATATATTGATATATGATATCATTTAAAAAATATATTACCATATATGGTGACATTTAAACCACCATTTATTTAAGCAATATATTACCATATATGGTGCCACTTAAACCATATATTATCATATATGGTGCCATTTCAACAATATATGCCCATATATGGGACCTCATGAACTACATTTTTAATACAGTTCCAGATATGATAATATATGCTACTATATATAGTGCAATATATATTGATATATGATATCATTTAAGAAATCTATTACCATATATGGTGACATTTAAACAATATATTATGATATATGGTGCCATTTCAACAATATATGGTCATATATGGTACCTCATGAACAAAATTTTTTATACAGTTCCAGATATGATAATATATGCTACTATATATTGTATAGTACCATATACTTTGATATATCGTATCAGTTAAATAACATACCATGTATGGCACCATTTAAACAATATATTTTCATATATGGTACCATTTAAACAATCCCAGCAAAATCTTTCATTACCAAATAAGTGGTTATATAATAGAAATTCATAGCTCCGCACAACTTATTTTTTGGCGTCTAAACTCATTATTTTTGTTTGGCGTGGTCGTTTTTATAAGTAGCCACGCTTACCCGCTCGCTTACTAAAAAATGAGAAATAAGTAGTTATGAGATTTTGAATAATAAGTGGTTACACACATGCCTACAAAAAGTTTAATTATAAGTGGTTATCCGATTGCTTACTTGATTCTTAAAAATAAGGAGTTAAGCAAATACTATTAGCTTAAAGAAATACATTCAGAAAAATTTAAGTTTTCTCTAGTGGGTAATTTTAGGACTCGTCATAAAAATGTGAACATAAAACATATTTACATATAATAAATAAAAATGTATAAAATTTAACTGTGTAAAAAGTACTTATTTAAACTATTACGAGTAAGTCATTATTTTATATTTAGAAACAATGAATACAATAGGCCGTTACTAGGAATTCATTATTTTATATTATACAATAATGCAAAAGGTAATGATATATCATTTTTGGTAATGCAGACAGTAATGGGGTGTCATTACCAATATTTTGCTGGGAATGTATTGTCATATATGATAACTCATCAGCAACTACAATATTAACTGTATTTCAGAAGCTATTAATTGTATTTCAGAATTTATAATTGTATTTCAGAAATTATCGAATGTATTTCAGAAATTATTAATTGCATTTCAGAAATAATGATATCTTTTTCAGAATTTGTTGATTTTATTTCATAGTTAATAGAGAAAAATTTCTGAAATACAGTTTGATAATTTCTGAAATACGGTTGTGAATTTCGGAAATACAATTAATAATTTCTGAAATACAATTGATAAAACTGAAATTCAATTGACTAGTTCTGAAAAACAATTCATAAATCTGAAAATAATTGATAAGTTCTGAAATACAATTGATTATTTCTGAAACACAATTGATAAATCTTAAAAACAATTGATACGATTGGAAATGGAGTAGAGCGTCAAAAAGATGTAAATAAAATTATTTTATTAAAAAAATTCAATTTAATAAAAAATACAATTTTATAAAAAAATGTATAGAAAAAAATTATAGTTTTATAAAAAGAAATTCATATTGAAAAAGAAAATAAAATTTTATCCGAAAAATGGTGGATCGTACTGCAGTAATTTAGATCCACCTTGGATCAAATATGATGAAATACGATCCGAAAAACGAGTGTATCTAATCATATAAAATTGGATGTGACATAATAATCAAGAAGTAATTTCAATAGAATGGACAATTTAATGCAATCTGAGCGATAACTGAATGAATTATTTTTGTCTAATGGTATCAAATAAAATGTAACTTTTTGTATTAAATCTAATTTTATATAATTAGGTTACACATTTTTTCGATCTGCCATTTTTCGGATCAAATTAGATCTAAGTTTATCCCCAAATATATTGCTGGATCTAATTCGATCTGCTATTTTTCGGATCAAATTAGATTTAAGTTTATCCACAAATATATTGCTGGATCTAATTCGATGTGCCATTTTTCGGATCAAATTAGATCCGAATATATTGCTGGATCTAATTCAATCCGCCATTTTTTTGGATCAAATTAGATCTAAGTTTATCCACAAATATATTGCTGGATCTAATTCGATCTGCCAAAATTGAGATCAAATTAGATTTAAGTTTATCCACAAATATGTATATAGCTGGATCTAATTCGGTCCGCCATTTTTCGGATCAAATTAGTTCTAAGTTTATCCGCAAATATATAGCTGGATCTAATTCGATCCGCCATTTTTCGGATCAAATTAGATCTAGGTTTATCCCCAAAGATATCATTGGACCTCCCAATTTTGAGATATAACTTGATTTTAGTTTATCCCCATATATACAATGGGATCTAATACGATATGATTGGATACACCCAATTTTGAGATCTTATTTGATCAGCTAGATATTACAGCAGATCTTAAACAATATCAAATTGGATATAATTAGATATTGCGCGACATATTTTTTTTTTACTGGGTGTATATATATTTTTTATATCCTACACCACTACGTGGTCAGGGTATTATAAGTTTGTGCTGATGTTTGTAACACCAAACAATATTGGTCCTAGACCCATCTTATAGTATACCGATCGGCTTAGAATTTTTTTTTTATTTCGATTTAACGATGTCCGTCTGTCCGTCCGTCGGTCTGTCTGTCCATGCATTCTTGTGCGCACTCTACAGGTCGCAAATATTAAGACATTTTGTCGGTACACCGACTTATGTCGGCCCAAGGACGACGCCTATTGATTTTGGTGAACATTGGTCCATGTTTAGACCTAGTGCCCATATAAGGGTCCTACCAAAATTGTATTGTTTATACGCTGCAGGTCGCAAATATTAAGATATTTTGATGAAATATGGTACACCGACTTATGTCGACCCAAGGACGAAGCCTATTGATTTTGGTGAACATCAGTCCATGTTTAGACCTAGTGCCCATATAAGGGTCCTACCAAAATTATATTGTTTATACGCTGCAGGTCGCAAATATTAAGATATTTTGATGAAATTTCGTACACCGACTTATGTCGGCCCAAGGACGAAGCCTATTGATTTTGGTGAACATCGGTCCATGTTTAGACCTAGTGCCCATATAAGGGTCCTACTAAAATTATATGGTTTATACGCTGCAGGTCGCAAATATTAAGATATTTTGATGAAATTTGGTACACCGACCTCTATCAGCCCAAGGACAAAGCCTATTGATTTTGGTTAACACCGGTCCATGTTTAGACCTAGTGCCCATATAAGGGTCCTCCCAAAATTGGCTTGGTTACAAACTGCAGGTCGCAAATATTAAGATATTTTGATGAAATTTGGTATACCGACCTATATCAGCCCAAGGACGAAGCCTATTGATTTTGGTGAACATCGGTCTATGTTTAGACCTAGTGCCCATATAAGGGTCCCCCCAAAATTATATTGTTTATACGCTGCAGGTCGCAAATATTAAGATATTTTGATGAAATTTGGCAAACAGACCTATTTTGGCCCAAGGACGAAGCCTATTGATTTTGGTGAACATCGGTCCATGTTTAGACCTAGTACACATATAAGGGTCCCCCCAAAATTGGCTTGGTTACAAACTGCAGATCGCAAATATTAAGATATTTTAATGATATTTTGTGCGCTGACTCACATTATAGAAAATTTTGACACAAGCCCCATTTTAACCCATTCGAATTTCGGATCCAAACATTAGTTGGCTTTTACCCAGCCTGGTGTAGGGTATTGTATAGTCGGCATGCCTGACTTTAACCTTTTTACTCGTTTTTATTTCGATTTAACGATTTCCGTCTGTCCGTCCGTCTGTCTGTTTGTCCATGCATTCTTGTGCGCACTCTACAGGTCGCAAATATTAAGGTATTTTGATGAAACTTGGTACACCGACTTATGTCGGCCAAAGGACGACGCCTATTGATTTTGGTTAAAAGCGGTCCATGTTTAGACCTAGTGCCCATATAATGGTCCCCCCAAAATTATA
Source organism: Leucophora obtusa (assembly GCA_949987735.1). NCBI lineage: Eukaryota > Metazoa > Arthropoda > Insecta > Diptera > Anthomyiidae > Leucophora > Leucophora obtusa. The sequence goes on from OX465296.1 coordinate 42,102,172, forward strand.
TTGTTTATACGCTGCAGGTCGCAAATATTAAGGTATTTTAATCAAATTTGGTACACAGACCTATGTTGGCCCAAGGACGAAGCCTATTGATTTTGGTGAACATCGGTCCATGTTTAGACCTAGTGCCCATATAATGGTCCCCCCAAAATTATATTGTTTATACGCTGCAGGTCGCAAATATTAAGATATTTTGATGAAATTTGGTACACCGACCTATGTCAGCCCAAGGACAAAGCCTATTGATTTTGGTTAACACCGGTCCATGTTTAGACCTAGTGGCCATATAAGGGTCCCCCCCAAAATTATATTGTTTATACGCTGCAGGTCGCAAATATTAAGATATTTTGAAGAAATTTGGTACACCGACCTATGTCAGCCCAAGGAAAAAGCCTATTGATTTTGGTTAACACCGGTCCATGTTTAGACCTAGTGCCCATATAAGGATCCCCCCCAAAAGTATATTGTTTATACGTTGCAGGTCGCAAATATTAAGATATTTTGATGAAATTTGGTACACCGACCTATGTCAGCCCAAGCACAAAGCCTATTGATTTTGGTTAACATCGGTCCATGTTTAGAACTAGTGCCCATATAAGGGTCCCCCCAAAATTGGCTTGGTTACAAACTGCAGGTCGCAAATATTAAGATATTCTAATGAAATTTGGTTCGCTGACTCACATTATAGAAAATTTTGACACAAGTCCCATTTTAACCCATTCGAATTTCGGATCCAAACATTAGTTGGCTTTTAACCAGACTGGTGTAGGGTATTGTATAGTCGGCATGCCCGACTTTTACCTTTTTACTCGTTTTTTGTATGATGACGAATTATGAGCCTATCAGAAGGTATCAGTGTTGCCAGAACTCTCTAATGGAAATATGCTAGATCGCCAAAAAATTTCTGCTAAAATCTGCTAAACCCTAAAACAAAAAATATATGCTTAAAATATGCTAAGTTAAAAAATCGCAATTTTTTTATTATATTCAGTATGCTAAAAATCTGCTAAATTTAATAAAAAAAAACTATGCTGAAACTCTGCTAAATAAATTTTTTTTGTTTGTATTATTTAAAAAGTTTTATTATTGAAAAAACACTTTATTTAAAGAAAATTTACAAAAAAATAACTTTTCATACTTTTTTAAAGTAGGTTTCTAGAACAAATATAAAAGTTTACCCCTCAATTCATAAACGCTTTATAAAGTTATAGTAGGTTTATTGAACAAATTTTGTTTTGTAAACCTCCTAGACCTTTACAAAGTGTTGATGAATTGAGATTTAAACTCTTATAATTATTCTAAGATACTTTAAAAAAGTATGAAACCATAATTTTTTGTAAATATTGTTTAATCTTTCTTTAAGATGAAAAAAATTAACTTTCTTATTTAATTTTTTCAGTATGCTAAAAATCTGCTAAATTTAATAAAAAAAAACTATGCTGAAACTCTGCTAAATAAATTTTTTTTGTTTGTATTATTTAAAAAGTTTTATTATTGAAAAAACACTTTATTTAAAGAAAATTTACAAAAAAATAACTTTTCATACTTTTTTAAAGTAGGTTTCTAGAACAAATATAAAAGTTTACCCCTCAATTCATAAACGCTTTATAAAGTTATAGTAGGTTTATTGAACAAATTTTGTTTTGTAAACCTCCTAGACCTTTACAAAGTGTTGATGAATTGAGATTTAAACTCTTATAATTATTCTAAGATACTTTAAAAAAGTATGAAACCATAATTTTTTGTAAATATTGTTTAATCTTTCTTTAAGATGAAAAAAATTAACTTATTTAATTTTTTCTTAATAAATATAACTGATTTTGAATTTTTGCAAGATTTTTTTTATGGTTTTTGTAGCAGTTGTAAATTATCTATATCAATATTACTAAAAAAAATTATACTGAAAAAAAGCAATTAATTACGCATGTAATAAAAAGTTATAAAAACATTGTTATTGTTATAAATATTAGCTGTGTTTTCGACTTAATTATATCCGTTAACTCATAAAAACTCAAAGTGCATAAAAACGCGTTTAAGACGAAAACTAACATATTGCTTTTCGTATGCGCGTTAACTTTCAACACGGATAATTAACAACGTTGAAAACTTAACGTCTATATATTTTTACATCTAAAGCACCGTAAGTTGTTTTTCACGTGGAAAACTTTCACTCGAACTTTAAAGGCCTCAAATTGCATTTTAAATTATAAAAATGAACAATTTTTTAATAAAATAACACAGACACAATCACAATAAACACAAAACGTCACTTTTTCCCAAGAAAAATAATAGTCTTGTATATTAAATTTACATGAAAACAAACTCTACACAATTTTCACGTGAAACTGAAAGCACCGTAAGTTGTTTGCGTTTCACGTGAAAAAACTGTTATACTCCATCATACATGGAAATTTTTCATTACCATTGAATTTTCATTACCATTAGTTCATACTAATGACAATGAAAAAAATTCCATTACCATTTAATGGTAATGAAATATTTTTCATTAGAAAAATCATTACTAATGGTAATCAAATTACACTAATGTATAAAAAAACTAATTCCAATTGATTAAAAACCATTTGTTTACAAAAAATTCAGACAAATGAAAACGAACAACTGGTTTGACCAGGGAAGTTATAAAACATACTTTATTAAGGAGGATCCATTTAATTCCGTTAAACTTTATGTGGATACAAATAACAGCGGAATGGAAAGTAATACTTAATTTCAAATGAGCATGAGCCTTAATGAGCATATTCCATTTTCGATTTCAGCGAGTTTTACTCCATTTTTACGTTTTTCTGTCAATGGAAATTATTTTATTTAATTTATTCATTATCAATGGTAATGAAATTTAAAATCATTGTCATTAATCAATGAAATTAAACTTTAGAATCATTACCATTAATTAAAAAAATTGTAATGAAAATAATTTCATTACAATTGATATCAATGTAATGGTAATGAAATCATCAATTAATTAGTCCACCTAATTAATTAGTCCCATGTATGTACTCCATATAAAAAAAATGATTTTTCACTACAATCAGTTTCACGTGAAAATTGTGTAGAGTTTGTTTTCACGCAAATTTAATGTACAAGACTATTATTTTTCTTGGAAAAAAGTGACATTTTGTGTTTATTTTGTTTGTGTCTTTGTTATAAAATTAAAAAATTGTTCATTTGTTTAAATTAAATTGCAATTTGAGGCATTTAAAGTTCGAGTGAAATTTTTCCACGTGACAAACAACTTACGGTGCTTAACTACTAACTACGATCGGTTTAACGTAGATTTGGTTTAAATACTTAACGTTGATAGGAATGAGACAAAATACAGCTATTGTTGCGGAAAAAAATATTTTGTTAAAAAAATATGCTAAAAATCCGCTTTTATCAGATAAAGAAAAAATATGCTAAAAAATCTGCTTTCGTCCAACAGAATATGCTAAAAAGCAGTTAGCATATTTTTACAAAAAAAAATACGCAATTACCCAACTCAATCTGCTAAATCTAGCAGAAAATATGCTAAAATGGCGACACTGGAAGTTATTGTTACTCAAATATATCGCAAACAATTCATTCAAGAAATAAAATAAAAGATTTGCACAATAAGATTAATACGAATCTACACTCTAAAAAATGTTTGTAAATTTACTACTATAAAATGGGTAAAATTTTGTTTAATTTTACGAAAATTCGGTAAATATAAACAAAAAATGCGTAAACTTTTTTTGTACACACTTTCATACGCAATAATACACACACAAAGTATTTTTAGACATTATGTGCTTATAAATAAACACATTGTGCCTAAAATTACTATTGTTTTGTTAAATAAAATTTTTACGCACAAAGTTGGTAAATATACTATCCAATAATAGTAATAAATACTCTGACATTTGAAATTGGAAAAAATTGAAAAAAAATTATAAATAATAAAAAGAAAAAGAAAAAGCGAAAACGGATTATTTTTTGTGAATTACAACATTTCCACAAACACATTAGAGTCTGGAAATAGCAACATAAGCATGAAATTGTTTTTGGTAATTATTATTAACGCATGTGGTAGTCTAAACCTCATTTCAAAATTGAAAACGCCGTAAGAGAGACACGGCCTACGCAGGAACTACCGGGTGCAATAACTCCTGCTCAACAAAATACCTTCTTTGCAAAGGAGGCAGTCAACCAACAACCGTCAACAATAACGGGAGAAAACTTCGTAAGAGAGATACGGCCTAGGTAAAACAACTGGGTGCGATGACTCCTGCTCAACAAAATGCCTTCTTTGAAAGGGAGGCAGTAACCGTCAACAATAACGGGAGAAAATGCCTTAAGAGAGATATGGCCTATGCAGGAACAACTGAGTGCAATGACTCCTGCTCAACAAAATGCTTTCTTTGCAAGTTAGGCAGTACTCAATGAATACTGACTTTGTTGAGCAGGAGTTATTGCACTCAGTTGTTCCTGCGTAGGCCATATCTTCATTAAGGCGTTTTCTCCCATTATTGTTGACGGTTACTGCCCCCCTTTCAAAGAAGGCATTTTGTTGAGCAGGAGTCATCGCACCCATTCAATAGTTATAACAAATTTTTATATGAATTTTATACAAATGCCTTAAGATCCCAAAACGACTAATTTGGACATAAACGATTATGAGAGAATGACTCGGATATTATTATTAATTAAATACGTACTAAAAATTAATTTGTTATTTTATTTAAAAAATTGTTGGGTTAGCACACCTGTTGTAAATGTACGCATTATATTTTATTTTTACGCACTTTCTGTGGATTTTTGCGCATTTTTTGTGGATTTTTACGCATTTTATGCGTACATTTACACGTGAAACGTGCTTTTTTACACACAAATTTAGTAAATTAACACACTAATTTTAAAAATTCATTTAATTTTTACGCACTTTCAATGTAAAATTACAAATTATTTGCGCACCAACTTAAACACAATGTGCGTATTTTTTTTCAATTTCGCACATAGAGTAAATTTACCCAATTTATAGTAGGAGTTCAGTTTCCTACTATAAGTTGGGTAAATTTCAACAGAATTTAATTAGAGTGTAGCATATAACGAACTATTTTCTCTTGTTCCCCGGACTTTGTCTTACAATTAATCGAGTTTTACTGTTTTAAATTATAAAAAAGCTTGAGACTCTATATGTACCATCCAAACTTAAATTATCCCTCCCCATGCCATTTTCCATGATTTCTAATCCCTATTTCACGCTCTTTAATGTGGATAACATTATGCAATTAAGTATAACTTCTTAAAGAACTTAAGATTAAACTTGACAAAAAAAAATCAACTACTTAAATGCATATTGCAGCACCACTTAAGCATACAGCATCAATTCATAGCAGCAGCTGACGCTGTTATTGAAACGACTATAGTCACGTGCCAATGACTGCGGCGATATTCATAAAGTAAATGTCATTTCAAACACCAAAAGTGTTTGTTCAATATTATCACTAAAATGGAAATACAAGAAGAAGCAGTAGAAAAACAAAATATTTAAATATCCACGAAACTAAAAGTTATATAAGAAAATACAAAATGCTTCTCCCTTAAGGATATTAAACAGTTACGACAATTTTCAATTATAAATAAAATTTCTGGTAGAGTACTGTCGTAGTATGTGTGTTAAAAAAAAAAAAAAGGAAAGGAGATGATATTAATGGTGAATGAACAAAAATAAAAGTGGATCAAGGTCTTTACATATGTAAAATCCCCCTCCCCCCAGCTTATTCGTAGCCCCTCAGTTACTGCCACCATTCCAAGCTATAAAACATTTAAATAGAGGAATAAAAAGCATGAGACTGGTACTTTATAAAAAATACATTCATTGCTGCTGGTTCTCACTTTGCATGATATTATAAGTGGATGCACACGCGTCTGCCATTCGTTTTTATTGTACATGTATGGTATCATCATCATACTCAAATGTGTAAATGAACTACAATAAGGTCCTTAAAATAGCAAATGTCGTTTTTAAAGAGTGAATATACATATATGTATATGTATCGGTAAATATCTTTACTCCACATATACTAAATGATACCCAGCGAAATTGTAAGATGCAAAGAACCGTTTGTATAACAACTTATACTTGCATGCAACCTGTTCTACTTTATGTTCTATCATTGGTAATTTTTGTTTGAGTTTGTTCCAAAAGCAACAGGTACTGTTCCTCCAGGTTGCTTCAGAACTGGTATTAGAACCAGTTATAGAACTGGTTCCGCCACAGTGAAGCCTTCCATTGTGACTTACAGGAATCAGTTATAGAACCTGTTCCACGGAAGCGGTGGTAAAAACACCTATTCTAGAACAGATTCAAAGGCAGCCAGTCGAAAAAAATTTTGCAGGGATATAATATATGAACAATTCCTAAAAACTTTTAACATCACTGGTATTATTTTAATTTAACAATTATTTATTATACACAGATTGGAAATAGGAAATGTTAATTAACAATCGTTACTAACACTATAGACAATTAAACTACGAAAAGTAGGGGTCCCAAGTAATTTCGTTCAGTAGTTATAAACTCCCAATTTTAAAAAAAATTTAATGCAAAATGTGAAAGTTAGACAACACTTGTAGAAAGTGTAATTTTTGTGCTATCAGGTACAGAGACTATTAATTATAGAGATAGTAAATCAAAACTTACACTACTCATCGGTAGAGGGCGCTGAAATTTAGTATACCTGAGTAACTATTTACTATCAGTTTAGTATCAGCTGAGCCTATTATTATTACTAGGGCAAGGAATTTCATGCAAATGCATGTTTTTTCTCGATAGTCCAAAACTAATATGGACTAAATATTTATCCGAATCATCAAATTTAGAACAAAATGGCATCAATTTGTATTTGCATATTTTTGCATATTTTGTCATAAATGCATGTTTTTGCATATTTTGACTTTGAATGCATATTTGGTGCCTTTTTAATGCATGTTTTGTGCATTTTTAATTTTGTAAAAAATATAAAAAATTGATACGTTTTCATATTTTGATTCAATCAAAATAAACATTCTTAAAACCTTATTGACTTATGGGAAATCTTCGAGTTCTGTGTCTGTGTGCAAAATTACTAACTTAAATACATTTTTAAGTTTTAGAGTGCATTAGTTTTGCAAAATTAATAGTTTTTAGTGCATATTTCTTATACTTTTAATGAATGTTTTTCTTTTTTAACCGCATATTTTAGGCACATACTTTCCATTTTTAAGTGCATGAAATTCTTTACCCTAATTATTATATTAAAACTAAAAAACTGCTCAAAATAAGGAAAAAATAACCGCGGAATATATTCAAATAGTAAAATTTGAGATATCCGTTTGTTTTTTTGATTTGCTGTTTGTTATTATTTAAATTTACATAAAAAAAGAAAATTGTCAATTTTTTGAACAAAGTGCCATCTAGTGATAACAATATTTTCATAATTTATCTTTTTGGTGATGAGGGGTATGATCAAGTATTTGGTTTAAAAGTTGTGACACTATATTTATGTGTACAACAGTGTACTCTTGATTGCGTAAGACGAGTTTATAATGTCGGATCTAGATTCGATTTGTTCGTTCTGTTTTCACAATATTTCACAGCAAGAATTAATTACTTGTGCTGTTTGTAAGCGCCACTTTCATAATATTTGTATAAATTTGAAAGATGAATACGTTTTAAAATCATTAATTTCTAATAAAAACATTGTATTTAATTGTAATAAATGTTTAATTTCTTCTAATGAGTTAATTTCAATGATTTCTGCTTTGTCTATTGAAGTTAAAGAGTTAAATTGGTGGTAATCGATCTCTTAACCCTCTAACCGGCACGCCCGCCTCCAGGCGGGGTATATTAAATTGACTAGAAATGCGCCAAAGGAGTATTTTATAATAAGAAATTATGCCTTTTCAACAGAAAACAAAATTTATAAAATTTTTTGTGAAGAATTTTTTTATATACAATGCACGGTTTGGAAGCGAGAAAGTGTCAAAAATAAAATTTCGTAAAATTTCAAAAATTTAATATTTTAAAACAACCAAGATTTTCAAAAATCTTAAAAACATATTTAAATTGAATAAAACAATTGATAGTGATCGTGAAGTAACATTGGAGCTTAAGCTATTCAAAAAGTTCCTTACTTTGGTCCAAGGACGCACAGGATTCCATAAGGATACCTTTAAAGGACATCGCCTTAACTTCAAAACGAATGGACGGATTTTTCTGAAATTTGGTAAAGCGATAATATTTGGTATAGGTAGAAAAGTTTATAAGTTTGAATAATATAAATTGAAGTTTTGGTGCGTTTTCGCTCAATTTCGCGTTTTTCGAAAAACGAAAATCGCTACATCCTCTTAAGTAACAACACAAAAAATTTAATTTTTTTATTGCAATTACATCTTGGTAAGAGAAGTGATTTGTGCCTAAACCTACACCGATAAAATTCCATGGTTAGATAGTTGAAAAAATCTATAGTTGAATTTAAAAAAAATCTGAATAACTATCATAATCATAAACAACTATTGTTTTCATTGAAATCGATAATAGTTGATTAATAAAGATTTCAATTAATTTAAAGATGTCAAAACAGTTTTCAAACATATTAAAAAAAAGAAACGAAAATATTGAATCATAAATAATTTGGTAAGATTTGATATATGTATTATTATTGTTTTGAAATCATTTTTTAATGTGTTTTAATATTTTTCAGATATAATTTATGAACAGCAAATCAAAATTGGATAAATATGAGGCAATGAAAACGTTCGTGTCCAAAATTTCAATGTATGTGATAAACTCAAGGAAAGATAGTTCTACAAAGGCGAAGACGATTCTTAAAATAAGGAGATCAGCAGCAAATTAAGTTATAAGTTTGTTAATGTATGTGTTTTATGTTATTTTCTGATTGATTTTATTATAATATTTAATAAAAAAATTGGTCAATGTTTTTGCCAAATATGTATTAGTTTCATTGAAAAGAAGAGTAAAATACCATATCTATAGTGCCGATTAACCATTTTTTAATTGAAATAGTTGATTTCTATTATTATCTTGACATTATAAATACTTAGCTATCCTCAACTAAATAATTTCAACTATATATTAGTTAGGGGTATTTCACCTATGAGATAGTCGAAATATTCGTTATCATCAACTAAGGAATTTTTAGAGTGTAGTAATTTTTATGCGCTAGTTTTCGAGATTCACCCTTAAACTATCTTGGCCCATATCGCCTAAAGTAGGCAACGAAAAAAAATTTTGTAGAAGAACTTATTGTTTATTTTTCGTGAGGAACACATGGTATAAATTTCATTGCAAAAAAGCTTAGGCCGGTTAGAGGGTTAACGAACGTTAAATATGGATGTGCAAATGTTACTTCTCAATCTGCCTTTAATTTACATGCTAATAACTCCTATTCGGATGATGCTCTTCTTAAACAAACTGAATCTAATTTGCAGTCTGATGCTGTTGCAAATTTTTTGGATAATAATAATAACAACAAGAATAATTGTAGTTTACCAGCGCTTAAAACAAGTTAAGGCTCTGGTTTGCCTTTTGCTAATGTTTTACAATCAACAAAAACAGCTTCTGTTGATGCCAAAGTTGTATACAAAAATCTAAACACTGTTCGTACTACTGCTAATGTTACACTTGATCATGAGTTGCCTTCTGTAAGTACAAAAGCTTTAATGGTTACTAACAGTAAAGCTTCTGCTGTTAAGGCTACTACTGCTGTTAAAGCTGCTGCTGCTGATGTTAATGATATTGCTATTAAAGCTTCTGCTGTTAAAGTTTCTGATGTAATTAAAGTACCTGTTAACTCAAACGCATCAGTTAATTTAAATGGATCTGTTAGTAACAGTATTGCTAATTTGGAGGTTTCTAATCTAAATAACGTAATTGATGCTCAAAGTTCATCAAATTGGAGTAATTTGTAACATTAGAGGAAGAAAAAAACCTAAAAAACATAATTTCATAACTGGTGATAGTGATAATTCTGAATTGGATGTGGTACAAAAAATGATCCACTTGTCGTCATTCAAGCCAACAGTTTCAGAAGAAAACATTTCATCATATGTGGCAAAACATCTTAATATTGCTAAGTCCCGCATGACATGTTATAAACTTGTAAAAAAAGATGCTTCGTTGTCTGATTAAAAATTTGTTAATTTTAAACTTGGAATTTCAGCTGAATTGTATGAAAATCTGTTTAAACCTGAGTTGTGGACCTCTGACATTAGAATACGTCCTTTTCAGTTTTTCAGAAAAAGCCGTTAGATCAACATCAAGTGTAACATCAATTCACAATTGCTTAAAATTCAAATAAATTAGAGAATAATGCTGTTTTATATTTTAGTTAAATAATTTAAAGTTTAAACATATCAAAAGATATGTTTAAACTTTACTTAAATAATTTCTATTAATTTTGTAATTTTATTTTTAGCGAGTAGTCTGTAAGGATCATTGTTATCCATAGACTTTATAAAATAAAGAAATGAGAAAATTAAAAATTTTTGTAGGTTTTTTTTTTTCTTTTTTAAAAGAGAAGCAACACTCTCAAAAAATTCTTCATATTAGTTAACGTCGGGATAGAGAAGAAGTGAAAGGTGGTGAAAGATGAAGGGCTTCAAATATGCCAACACCGTAATTGCGCGAGATGTTGAATTTTAGAACAGTTGTTGCGCGCCATCTGATGGTGAGTTGGCGAACTTTATTGAAGCTTTTTAGTTCATAGCCCTGTTATATTACACTATGCGACAGTCAAAATCGGGATGGGATGAAACCAACGGGAAATGTTATATCGGTCAAAAACAAGTTATATGTGTCCCGGCGTTTCGCTGGGTCACCCCTAGGAATCGAGATATATCTTTTTTTTGACATAACTCGAGAACCACTAGTCCGATTTTGCTACAATTCCTTTAATCTGTTCATATAACGTTTTTCTATATACTCAACAGTTTTGCAGGTAAAAACAAATGTTTTTTACCGCTACCATAAAAATCAATAACCTTTCGTTTATTACTTTTTATACCCTCCATCCCACTGTGCAGGAGGGTATATATCATTTTGTCATTCCGTTTGTAACTCATCGAAAAAAAAATCTGGGACATACAAAAAATACATATTCCTGATCGTTATCAATAGCGAAACCGATATAGCCGTGTCCGTCTGTCTGTCTGTCTGTCTGTCTGTTGAAATCACGATCACGCTCAAAATAGTTGTGCTAGGATGTTAATTTTTAGTCAAAATTTTGGTCCAATTTCTTAAGCAGTTTGCTATTGAAAATGGGCATATTTGGTCCAGACGTTTAAAAGTTATGAAAGAAAATGTAGAAGCACCTCTAGAATTTTCCATATTAACATGAAAAATATATTAACTGTGTGTTGTTGTTGTTACTGAATAAGAAAAAAATACAAACATACACACCCAGACCTTGAAAGAGTTAATTCTTTTTTTGAATTTATATGCATAAAATTGGATTCATTTTATAAATTACTGAATAATTCATAATGCCTTTAAATCAATGATTGGACATTGAATAAAGTGAGATAAGATTTGTTCCTATTTGTGTTGATTTAATTTCGATTCTATTGAATAATTTGGACGTATGTTGGCTTTAGAGGCACCTCACCGATTGATTCTAAATTTTTATTACTGATATAACTCTCCTTTGGGGGCCCGAAGAAATTTTTTTTCAGCGAAAAGCCTGTATGGGGAGTTACTTCGGTTTAAAGTTTGTTCTTATTAGAATGTTATCAAGACGAAAAGCTTTTATTTGATATATAGATAGGCTTGACTTCTAATATCTTCGGTGTTTGAAGTGATAAAATTTGAACTACATCTTAAAAGTTTTTAATCTTGAGAATATATTAATAAGTAAAAAATTATGTGGTAGTATACGGTGGTTTTTATAAAAACGGTTTATTTTAAAAAATCTTAAAAATAAATCTAATTTGCCGGTAATGGGTAAGCAAACAAAAAAAAAATGTCGTCCATAAGATATTTTTACTATCTTTCAATGATATAATGACTTAGATATATGTAGCTAAGTCCATTTTCAAACTTTACACAGAAATAAACTCCCTACAGAGGTCTTTCCGCGGATTTTTTTTTTTTTTTAACAGCTTGAAAGTACTACATCGGGGTAAAAAAAAATTTAATGAGATCAACTTATTGCAAAATTGAGATTTAAGATACGAATAAAGGAATTATATTTTTAAAGGTCTGCATACATCTATATGAATAACATAAGCAGTGTTGCCACTTTATGGGTAGGGCATGGATGACAGCAATTATTAAATTGTTTAGTTTTTCACTTAAATTTCAATTCAAAGGAATGAATTGAGAAAGTTATCAAATTATCAAAATATATTATACATAAAAAAAGAATTTAAATCATAAACTAGCCAATAGATAGTGGGTCTATGAATACAACTTAGCAATTACTCCAAAGCATTGTTGGTAGCAGAAACTGTGCGATTATCGGTGAGGGTAAGTAACGCTATCATAGATTATTTCGGTTACAGTATTTTAAGGATAATTGTATTTCGATAACGGTATTTTAAGGTTAACTGTATTGCAATTATTTCGATAATGCTATTTTAACCCTCTAACCGGCAAGCCCGTCTCCAGGCGGGGTATATTAAATTGACCAGAAATTCGCCAAAGGGGTATTTTATAATAAGAAGTTATGCTTTTTCAACAGAAAACTAAATTTATAAAATTTTTTGTGAAGAATTTTTTTGTATACAATGCACGGTTTGGAAGCGAGAAAGTGTCAAAGATAAAATTTCGTAAAATTTCAAAAATTTAATATTTTAAAACAACCAAAAGTTTCAAAAATCTTAAAAACATATTTAAATTGACGAAAACAATTGATAGTGACCATGAAGTAAGATTGGAGCTTAAGCTATTCAAAAAGTTTCTTACTTTGGTCGAAGGACGCACAGGATTCCATAAGGATACCTTTAAAGACATCGCCTTAACTTCAAAACGAATGGACGGATTTTTTTGAAATTTGGTAAAAAGAATATATTTGGTATAGGTAGCAAATCTTATAAGTTTGAATAATATATATTGGAGTTTTGGTGCGTTTTCGCTCAATTTCGCATTTTTCGAAAAACGAAAATCGCTACATCCTCTTAAGTAACAGCACAAAAAATGTAATCTTTTCATTGCAATTATTTCTTGCTAAAAGAAATAATTTGTGCCTAAACCTAGTAATTTTTATGCGCTAGTTTTCAAGATTCATCCTTAAACTATTTTGGCCCATATCGCCTAAAGTAGGCAACGAAAAAAAATTTTGTAGAAGAACTTATTGTTTATTTTTCGTGAGGAACACATGGTATAAATTTCATTGCAAAAAAACTTAGGCCGGTTAGAGGGTTAAGATAAGCGGTATTTCGGTGCATTCCGCAAATTTTTTTTTATGAAAAAACAAAGTAAAGTAAAATAAATTTATTAACTAAGTGTATGTAAAATTAATTACGACGTGGAATTACAAAAATTTTAAACTAAAAAATAATGGTGTTGTAAGGATAATGGGATAATGGTATTTGATTAATTTCGGTACTGGTATTTTAAATGTATCGATATTTGAATCTATAACAGTATTTTAGCGATAGAGCCTACCAACCCTGCCTCAATGTATGTAATTACTTTTGGCTTATGAATGACTTAACATCTAATTGTGAAGTTTGCATAAAAATTCCAATATCTATTTTTTATTCATACGAATTAATAAATTGATTCACAGCGACTGATGATCCACGAATTAAACCGATACATCAGGAAAGTGTATTAATCTATACATGCTTTGAAATTCTTTCGTTATACAAATAAGCTATTAACGTACACAAAAAAAATCGTTACCAAGTAATTAAGCAAAGTTCAACTAATAAAGTTTTATTGAATAATTTATTATATTGTGTATGCCACAAAAACACAATTTTATTTGAAGTGCTCCCAATTACTTGCCAAAGATTTTTTTGTGTGTATTTAAATACGCAAATAAAACTTGATTTTTGAAAGACTCTAAAATAAGATTATTTTTAAATCGTTTACATGTGATCATAAATGACTCTTATTTACAAGCTTTTTAAGTGTTTTGTTCTAAAGTGAAATGGCCAAATCACTTTTTTTTAAGTTTACTGATGAGGTTATTACCTTTTTTCGGAGTTCAAATTGTAATAATATGTTAATTGAAGTCATTTATAATTTCATATTTTTGGGTAATTTTGTCTACACTTTTGGGAATTTTGAATCTTGCTTGTGGCAGCACTGAGATTAAACAAGATTAAACTGAAATATTTACTTGTAGTGGTGGAAAAAATCATACACATTTGTTGCACAGTGGATTGACCGAATACAAAATGGGTAATAATTCATACTTGTTTGTACTTAGTAGAATCCCCGAATAAAAACACCAGGATGGAGGGTATCTAAAGACTCGGCACAGCCGAATTTAATCTTTGGTTTGTATAAGTTCCCAGTCACCTGGGGACTTATACAAACCATCGAGCGGGCTTTAGCCCGCTTGTTTTTTAATATTTTAGGCAAAAAATATTTTTTTCTTCATACATTTATTTTTACCGGCAAAACTGTTGAGTATATAGAAAAACGTTATATGAACAGATTAAAGGAATTTTAATTTTTTTAAAATTGTTTCAGCAAAATCGGACTAGTGGTTCTCGAGTTATGTCAAAAAAAAAGACCACCAAAGGTCAAATCGATATATCCCGATTCGTAGGGGTGACCCAGCGAAACGCCGGGACACGTATAACTTCTTTTTTACCGATATAACTTTCCCCGGTAGTTTGAACCCTTCTCGATCACTGACCCCTACCATTTGTCTCACAGTGTTATTTTACTTCGGTGGGGTTAAGTGTTATGGGAACACCGAAGGAGGACGCTGCGATATGTATGAGGGATAGAAAAAACTCATACATATTATTATTTTTCATAAATTGATGTTGCCTTGGTTGGGACTCTAACCGTCCAACGCGCTAACCATTACACCACAGCGCCCAGAATAATAAAAACTAACACATATTTCGATATATGTCTGAAATATGTAACGTTTGAAGTACCTACATTTACTCGTATTTATGCAGTATATTATTTAGTTTCCACAAGCACATTAAGGCTTAAATGTCGATTTTTTTAACCTTTTTAAAGGTACTCCCTGAGAAGGTCTATAAATCCAAATTGTTGACTACATATGAAGATTAAAATAATGAAATTGCATTTTATGGAAGCTTTATTAAATATCTAGTACGAATTTATTATAAATAAATTACAAAATTGGGAGTTCAGCATGGGATTAACTGTGAATCAGATATATGTCTACGACGGTTTTAACAATTTTGGTATGGAACAACAAGAAATTGGTAATATTTATTAAGAAACAAATTGTATATTGAAGTAAGCGTGTAGAATAGCTCTTGTGTTTTTTCTAAATTAATCAATAACATTGAAAAAATAATTTTAAGTAAAGTAGGTTTAGCCAGCTTCCATAGGGATTAGCTTTTGGGCCAGGCAAAAACTCGGATCAAAGTACTCATAAATGAAAGAAGGTTAAATTTTTTGTTTTAGGGCCTTATCTTATAATGAATATACTTGGACCAAAAGGTTTTTGACTGTCCTTGTAACTTTTATCATGATCTTGAACTCCACGGATATTTTAGATTGGGTCGTGAAATTGGTGCGGAAATTCTCATACGACTAAAGGAATTGTCATGCCAATTTAAGATTCGTTTTTCATTTATACCATAACAATGTTAAAAATTGTAAAGAATATGTTTCTTTTTTTAGACACACTTAAAATAATACGGCGATAAAAAATCTGTCAAACCGGTCTCAAATCGATTTGACTAATTTTTAACTAATTTTTAGTTAAAAAACTAATTTAAACATAGATTTTAGTTATCTTCATTTCACACAATACTTAAAATCCTCAGTATTTTAACTAAAAGGTGGTCCAACCATAATGCATAGTTGTGAGTCACGCTTTAACGTCAAGTTTTTTGCCCACATTAATTTGACATTGCTTTGTTCAGTGTTTGACAAATTCAACAGTGGAGAGGTACACAATTCAGCAGCGCATTAAGATTGTTGAAGCCAAACAAAGAAATGTCAAATTAAGTTGGGCAAAAACTTTACGGTAAGGTGTGACTTACAAGTTAATTTTTAAGGAATGTATGATCTTCATAATTGTCACAATAGAGAGTGTAAACGATCAGGTTTACAAAGAAAACCTAAAACATTATCTCTGGGATTATAAACTCAATGTAAATATCCTATAATGATAACTATGCAATAACATGACTTTTACAATAAATTTTTTATACATAATTTATATTTTAATTAAATTCAGACAAACTCGTTATTCGAGAGTACTCTAATACAAAAAAAAAACATTTAATTCCTTTACAAATATATATATATACATTAGGCCGGGTCGATTTGTGAGGAGGCAAAAAAATCAGGGAAAATCGTATTCTAGGGATCAAAATAAGAAACTTTGCCGAAGGAACCATACCTCCAAAACGAATTCTACTACCCCCCAACTGTTGACTTTTGTCCCGTAGGGTCAAGTTTTGAAAAATCACACTTTGACCCATTTAGAGTGCCCCAATCGAGTCCAAATGTATGACCGACCCCCACTAACTTTGGAGGGCCGATCCACCCATGCCAGTGGCACACCCCCTGGAACTCCCCTGGGGGGTTCCCCATACAAACATTTTAAAAAATCACCATTTTTGTCACTTTATTTTATTATTTTTTATTTATTTTATTTATTTTTATTATTTTATTTATTTTTTCTCCTTAGAAATTTATTTAGTCAGAACATATGTAAATGAAAAAATTAATTTAACTTAGTAATAGAAAAGAAAAAATAAAAAATTACTGTTTGAAGTCTTTTTTGCTTTCAAGTCTTGGCAATTTCGCACGGCTCTCTAATGTCGTCGCCATAACAGCCTCTACATTTTCCGGTATAACTCGTTTGGAAACGCTAGCTAGCAATTGAACGTGTCGATTATTGAATCGACCCGCCCTAAAATACATATATATATATATTTTTTTTTGAAACAATAACTTTTGTTATTATACCTAAGTACTCTTAATTGTAAATAAAAATTTTACATCAATGATACTTGAAACTTTTAAAAATAGGTAGGTACTCATTTTGCAGCCAGAAATTTTAATTAAACTTATTTATAATTTTACCAAAGAATGGAAATGTTATGGAAAATTGTAAAGTAAAATCATTTATCAATTTTATTTATGTTTAAAAAAAGGTTTGTAATCAATTTTATATTTAACTTAAGTACATATGATGTTAAGTATTTTAGAATTTATTATCCTTTTTATTGCACTTACATAATAAATTCTATAAATAAGTACTTATGTCCATGAATGCGATTCAATATTCATAGGAATATTATTGCCAGCATCTGTACATATCATATACAGGGCTGCTAACTTCGTGGTTTTTGCACTAAATCTAGTGCTTGTTAATGGGCTAGAACCCGACTGGGTTTGAGCATACCAACATGTAATTACAATTAAAAAATTTATTTGTTTGTGTTTAACCTAACAAA
Organism: Leucophora obtusa; assembly: GCA_949987735.1. Classification (NCBI taxonomy): domain Eukaryota; kingdom Metazoa; phylum Arthropoda; class Insecta; order Diptera; family Anthomyiidae; genus Leucophora; species Leucophora obtusa. Next base: position 42,119,788 of record OX465296.1, read on the forward strand.
GATATTATTAACGATTTTAATTTTTTTGAAAATTCTAAATAGAGCGAAAATTTACCTTATCTATGCGAGGCTTATCTTCAAATTTAGAGCCGAACAACGAACACCGAAAAATCAGAAATTTGTTATTGAAAATATCTTTATTGTTTTTCAAAATATTCTCCTTTATGATCCATAAAATTTTGCATGCGTTCGAACCACTTTTAATAGCACTTTCGCCATTCCGCCTAAGTGACTTCGAAAACATTGTTTTGGAAAGCACCTACGACTTTTTCTTCTATCTTTGATGTGAGGGAACAAGAAAAAGGTATTAGGTGACAAGACAGGGCTGCAAGGCGGATGACCCATTAACTCGATCTTTTGAGTGCTCAAAAAGTCACTTGGTTGAGTCGATGCGTAAGAGCTCCCGTTGTCATGGTGAAGAATTATCCATTTTTGGATAATCACTGCTGTCACATGACTGGTTAAACAAAAAAGTGCTTCGAGAAAGAACAACTTCTGCAGGATTTCGTTCATCATGAAACACCCATGCAGCCGAATGCTGTTTTGTTTCAGAATCATATGCATAGATCCATTTTTCGTCACCAGTAAAGACCTTATACACGTTGTTTTGAGGCCCCGCTATTGCAATCGACCCGAGCACCTTTTTGAGCTGTTGTTAAGTTAATAAATCTTTTTACGGGTAAATTTTTATGCAATGTTTTATTTATGCTCAGTTTTTTAACAGCATTAATGGTTTCTGGGACAAAAACTGATTTTGGACAACCATCTCGAAATTCGTCCTGGAGCGAAGGACGTCCGTGTTTAAATTCGTTATACCAGCGTTTCAAAGTATGGAGCCTCATCACCAAAAGCTGAATTTAATTTGTCTATGCACTCTTGTGTTGATAATCCACATCAAAATTCGTAATAAATCATTGCCCGAAAATGTTCCGTGATAATTCCATTTTTATTTTTTCCTGACACACGACTTTCACTTTTGTTGTAAAAAACACAAATAATGTTGAAATGACAAAAAGTTCTAAGCAGGGTTATGGTCAAAAATGTTAAACTTTTTAGTGGAAAAATCAGCTTGAACCTAACAAGTGCGATAGTGGGCAAGGCCCACTACTTAAATGGTTACCCATATAATTATACTCTCTTAAATTCGATTTTTAATGTCATAATAATTCAGTGTTATATAATCCCGCCCTATATATTAGTTAGATACACTATCGTTATTGGCTCATATTTTATCTACACTTATTGTTTGTTTCGTTTAGTTTTTAGTTTTCCAAATACTTAGTTTATATTTCATATGAAAATCATTAATAGTTTTATAAAATTTTTTAAACCACAAAGTTTATTTATAATGTCATATTTTATTTAAATTATTTTCAGCATATTTTGTTTTTTTTTTGGCAAATTTTCAACTCACCGTTACATAATTTTATTTTTGTTCCCTTCTATTTTAAAATACAAATATGTAGAAAAATACGCTCGAAAAAATTTCGAGCCATATTTCACAAATACAGTTTTATGGAAGAAGATTCTTAAATTTATATTTGCATTTCTCTCTGCCAGAGCTTCGAAGAATTAATTACCTATTTCCCTTCTTTTGAACGGAATTTATATTTTGGGAATGAATTTCCTGACCAAACTTAAGGAATTGAACGAATTCCTTTTTTTCATTCGATTTATCTTAAAGGAATTCATAAATTTTTTTCTAATTCCGTCATAAAATGCATTCGTTAACCAAGGAATTCATTCAATCCTAGTTAATTCAACTTTTGGTCAAGGAATTCATTCCCTGGGGAATTCATTCCCTGTTAATTCACTCAATTCTAGATAATTCCACTTTTAGTGAATTCCTTTACATGTACATTTAATTCCCTGAAGTAATTAACTTTTTCGTTTAATTCCCCAGTGTAGAAAATCATTACCAGATATGTGGTTATGTAACTACATACTTGGTAATGGTAACTACTTACTTTTGTTATTACATTTCTTATTACCTTTATATGGCGATGTCGCGAAAAATAATGAGTTGTCGTTACACACCAGCATACGAAAAATCAAAAAATATATCGTTACCTATGTGCTTACCAGTAGTGACAAAAATAATGAGTCTAAAAATAGATTTTCAAAAAAATTAATTATATAAAAAAAAAATATTTTTTATTGTATTTTTTGTTTTTAAATAAAATTTGCTGGTGCGGTAATCGAACCTGGGTCTACAGATTGCCAGTCAACAGCTCTACCATCTGAGCTATATCGACATGTAATATTTAACAGATAAAAACATAATTGACCTGCTGCACACAAGTAAGCTTACTCGCCAACATACAAAAAATCAAAAAATATGTGATACCAGTGTTTAGAAAATATTGAGTCTAAAAATAGATTTAATAAAATTTTCAAAAAAATCTAGAAAATTATTTTCTATTTGAAATAATGATAAAAATAAGTCATTATCAGTAACTCATTATTATATGTTTTAAAATAATGCAGAAGGTAAGTGGGTGTCATTACTGGTAGTCCAAAAAATAATGATATGTCATTACTAGGGCAAGGAATTTCATGCACTTAAAAATGGAAAATATGCGCCTAAAATATGCGGCTAAAAAAGAAAAATATGCATAGAAAATATAGGAAATATGCATTAAAAACTATTATTTTTGCAAAAATAATGAAATTTAAAACTTAAAAATATATTTAAGTTAGTTTTTTCGCAAACAGACACAGAACTCGAAGATTTTCCATACGTAAATAAGGTTTTTAAGAATGTTTATTTTGATTGAATCAAAATATAAAAATTTTAATTTTTTATATTTTTTTACAAAATAAAAAATGCTCCTAAAAATTAAAAATATGCACAAATATGCTTTAAAAAGCACAAAATATGCATTAAAAAGGCACCAAATATGCATTTATGACAAAATATGCAAAAATATGCAACTACAAATCGATGCCATTTTGTTCTGAATTTGATGATTCGGATAAATATTTAGTCCATATTAGTTTTGGACTATCGACAAAAAACATGCATTTGCATGGAATTCCTTGCCCTAGTCATTACCGTTTCTACACTGGGTAAGAGCATACAATTTATTCAGTTGCATGGTAGCCAGTGTTGCCATATAGCCAGTTTTAACTGTTTTTTACAGTTTTTTGGGATGCTTAACAGTTTTCCAGTTTTTTCATGTAAAAAACAGTTTTTTTTAATTCAAGGATTTTTTACAGTTTTTTCATATTAAATCGGCACATTTGTTTCATTTACAATTTTTTTTTAATTTTTTAACTAAAATTTAAGAACTAAAATATAAAAGTGCTTATGCATAAGAACTTGAAAACTTTATAACACGTTTATAAATATGAATTTTGTATAAAATATTTGTTTTATAAGCCATTTATAAACTTAGAAAGTGATTATGCATATGACCCAAAAATTACAATAAAAGTTTCATATTGTAAAAAATTAGGTACAAATGGAAACATAAATTAATTTAAAAATGCGAATATAATACTACAAAATATGCCTACTGGATAAATGAACAGTTTTATAAAAAATTTCATCATAAATTAGCACTAAAATAAAATTGGCTAAACCATATCTGACACATCATAGATCCGACGGACATTTTTTTAGCAGAATGAAGGATAATTTAGAAATTTATATTTTTTTGAAAAAATTTTTAAAACAATGTCTCATCAAAAAAGGCCGAAATTTATTTTTAATTTTTCACCTTTACTACAAAAAAGAAAAAGTCGATTTTAAATCACAAAAGTCGACTATTATTTTAAATTTTTTACCATACAAAATATTTAAAATGTACTTTAAAATTCTGTTTTAAATTTGAAGTTTTCATTTGTTTTTATTTTATATTTATTTATTGTTTTCAAATTTTGTTTACATTTATTTACAAATTTCCTTTTTATTTTTGAATATTTTGTTTTGATTTTCAATAAAAATAAACAAAATTTTTGAATGTATACCCAGTCAGAAATCGCCAGTGGTACAAAAAATCAAGCACTGGCATACCACTGGGTGACTACGGTATTAAAAATAAATTACTGGCAGAACACTCATTTGGGACGCTTTTCCAGCGTTTGCGAAAAGCGTTTACCAGTATTTTTTTTTTACAAAAATTTCGGTGGTTTATAAAAAAACCACTGGCAAAGAATTGGCTTAGAGTGATATGCCAAGCTTTGCAACCAGTGGTTATCCAGTGCTACCTAGCCAATGCTACCAGGCGTACAAAAATCAATTCACTGGAAAACCAATGATTTTATAAAAATGCTGACGCTTCGTTAAAAAATGTTTGTAGTCGGAAGGTTTCGAGTTCAAATCCGGTTGCAAGCAAAAATTTTTTTTTGGATTTTTTTTAATTTAAAATTTTTTTTGTTTTATAAAATCTATTTTTTTGTTTGTGGGAAAGCTCCTTCAAGACCAACTTTTTGTTTGCCCTCCCAACACTGGCATACTAGTTACTAAAAATTGTTTGCCAGTACTAGCATTTTGGCACAGCCAGTAGTTGTCCAGTTATTATCACTCACTTATGTGTTTAGCCATTAAATATTATATGTCTCGTTAGCTCAGTGGGTAGAGCAATCGTCTGCCAATCTGACGGCCTGGGTTCAAATCACGGCAGGACCAAAAAAAATACGTATGAACTTTTTTTTAATTTTATTTTGGAAAATATATTTCCAGACCACCTATTTATTGGTTTTGCCAGCGTTTTGCCAACGTTAAAAAATTTTGTTCCTCCAGTGCTTTTGCGGCGCTTTTTGAACAGCCGGTCCTTTTGTCTAATGATGTTATCATTTTGGGATTGGGAAAGCACTTTTTGCTAGTACTTATACCACCTGTTAAAGTGCTTTGCCACCGCTTTCCCGTTTGTATTTTTCTGACTGGGTATGTGTGGCATTATTTTGAAAGTTCTATTTTAAATATTTTGTATGGTACGATAAAAGCCAAACCTTTGCTTTAAAATAAAGTCGACTTTAACAAAAATATACCTTTGAAAAATATTAAGGCTGTTTGTTTTTAATAAATATTTGCCAATTCTGGATAACAATTTACTATTATTTTTTCAATTATGATCAAGTAAAATTCCAAAAAAAAGTAATTTCTTCAAACAAACAATTCCCGACATAACACAATACTCAATCAAATGAAAGGTAGTTTTATGTGGAATGCAAATCCATAAAGAATATTTTGAGTTACAGCATTGACCAGTAAAGTATTCTATCCTAAGTCAGGGTTTAGTAAAAATGGTTCACATCTTGGAAGGGTGATTCGATGAACTTTTTTTAACTTCAGATTCGTTGCTAGGAGACCAGAATTCTTAAAAAAATGTTTTATTAGGAGGCTGTGCAAAAAGTCGTTTAATATATATGCCAAAGGCAATTAAATTATTCAAATCTCGATATTTTGAAAATTGAGACCCTGGGATAACATTTTAATCTCAGGATACTTCGGGATCACAGAATTTCTTCTGATTTTTAAATTTTTTTCGAAAAACAGTTTTTCTATAAAGAAACAGTTTTTTTACAGTTTTTCTAAAAAAATATGTGGTAACACTGATGGTAGCTTTCAACAAAGCAGGTTGACGTCGCTTTATTTAAGAAATTTTAGAAAAATATTACACTCTTAAAATTTTACAAGAACAGGAAATTTATTATGAATTATTTTTATTTCTTTAGTTCATTAAAATTTACTAACTAATGGAATACTTTTTTAAGAATAAATAATTTATATACAAAAAAATAAATATTTTTTAAATAATGTGTATAATAAAATTTATTATGAATTATTTAAAAAAATCAAATTACTATAAATTATTTTTTTTATTTCTTTAATTCATGCATTCATTCATTATTACATTTCTTCATTAATTCATTTTCTTAATATACAAATATAAATGTAAAAATGATAAACTAATTTCTCACAGTGTAGAAACACAATACATTCACATTCTCTCTTTGTGCCGACCACTGATGTATATACAGGCCATTTTATAAAATGGCGATTTTTTTAAAATGGCTCGTATCTCGAAAACTAAACGAGATAGAGCTCCTATGAAGTAATAACACACCCCAATAACACAAATAAGCCAGGTCTTGTAACGCTTCCGATTGATCCATTGATCCGTAACTGTTTCATAAAAATTGATTCCTGGGAATCGCTCTCGGAGCTACATCATATGAATAATAGAAGCGTGTACATTGATCCAAAATTTGCAAAAAATTTTGTCCGTTTCACTCTATCTCGATTATCTTTTCGAGATACAGGCCATTTTATAAAATGGCGATTTTTATAAAGTGGCCCGTATCCCGAAAACTAAGCGAGAAAGAGCAAAATATCAATCAAAAAATACCAGGAATCACTTTTTATAGAACATTCAGGGTGACCCACGTGACTGTTTTATAGAAATGGATCAATCGGAAGCGTTACAAGACCTGGCATATTTGTATTATTAGGGTTTGTTATTACTTCATAGGAGCTCTATCTCGCTTAGTTTTCGAGAAAAGGGCCATTTATAAAATCGTCATTTAAAATACCACCCTAATGTATATTAGGGTTGTATTACATATGAAAATCGGATAAAAATGTGGCAACTAGAGGTAAAAATATATAAAAAATTATTTTCTGCTTGTTTTCATCAACATCATCATCATTTTATTGTCATTATCATAATTTTATCATCAAGCAGAAAATAATTTTACTTATATAATTAATTCCCTAAGGAATTAATTCCTTCATCAAAATTTGAATTAACTACAATTGAATGAATTCCATGACTTAAAATTTAATTAATTTGTGTTGAATGAATTCTTTAGTGAATGAATTCTTTAATTTTAATGCTTAATGCTGTGGTGAGGGAATTCATTCTATAAATTTGAATTCTTTTAATTCATTCACAGAAATTAATTCCTGCTTATATCTTATTAATGAATTCTTTCCTTGTATTAAAGAATTGAATTAAATTTTTGGGAATTCATTTCAAAAAGGAATTTATTCTTTAAAGCTCTGTTGGGTACTTTTAATCCAAAGTTTTGGACATTTTTGTTTTTTTTTGCTTATAAAATGTTTAACAGTTTTTTCTTCAGAAAACATAGTACGCAGTTTTTATTTATTTACCATTTTACATTACAAAACGAGTAGAAAATTTTAAATCGGGTATGTCGATTATATGATACCCAACTCCAGGGAGATTGAAAGCCAACTAATATGTTGATCCGAAATTCTAATGGGTTGAAATGGACTTGTGTCAAAATTTGTCTATAAAATGATAAAAATTGGAAACACGGTAAGAAATTTTGATTTTACCTAATATTAGGCATGTTTAAGAGAAAATCGGAAATATATTCCATATGAGCGATGGGTCCAAATATGGACCGATACTATCTAGAATAAATACGCTTTTTTCTTGGGCCCATGTGAGTCAGCGCCCCAAATTTTTTATACCCTACACCACTATGTGGTCAAAAAAAACCAAATGGGTCTAGGACCAAAAAATATTGGTCCTAGACCCACCTTATAGTATACCGATCGGCTCAGAATTTTTTTTATTTCGATTTAACGATGTCCGTCCGTCCGTCTGTCTGTCTGTCCATGCATTATTGTGCGCACTCTACAGGTCGCAAATATTAAGATATTTTGATGAAACTTGGTACACCGACTTATGTCGGCCCAAGGACGAAGTCTATTGATTTTGGTGAACATCGGTCCATGTTTAGACCTAGTGCCCATATAAGGGTCCCCCCAAAATTATATTGTTTATACGCTGCTGGTCGCAAATATTAAGATATTTTGATGAAATTTGGTACACCGACCTATATCAGCCCAAGGACGAAGCCTATTGATTTTGGTTAACAGCGGTCCATGTTTAGACCTAGTGCCCATATAAGGGTCCCCCAAAATTATATTGTTTATATGCTGCAGGTCGCAAATATTAAGATATTTTGATGAAATTTGGTACACGGACCTATGTTGGTCCAAGGAAGAAGCCTATTGATTTTGGTGAACATCGGTCTATGTTTAGACCTAGTGCCCATATAAGGGTCCCCCCAAAATTATATTTTTTATACGCTGTAGGTCGCAAATATTAAGATATTTTGATGAAATTTGGTACACAGACCTATTTTGGCCCGATTTTTGTTAGAATCCACACGCTTTATTCCTGGGTCGATATAAGGCGGTGTGCTAAAAGATGTTATTCTGTAAATTTCCTAGTGGGTTTTTTTCTGTAAAAAGTGAGAACATTAACCCTATATGGATCAAGTTATTCAAAATAATAATTTTTTCAAGTGGAAAAAAGATTTTTTTTTATTCATTCAAAGTGATATTTTTCCGAAAATTATGAAAGGTGTTATTCTGTAAATTTCCTAGTTGGGCGTTTTTGGCCAAAAATATAAAAATTAACCCCATATGGACCGCGTTACATAAAATAATTATTTTTATCCAGTTCAGATTTTTTCTTATCAATTTAATGGCTTTACAATATCGAAGTCATAACTAATGTTAAGTTTCATAGGTCTTTTCTGACACAATGCCCCTAAGGGTTAAACATTTTTTAAACGGATGTAAAGATAATTATAGTATAAATAAATTTAAGTGATATTTTTCCGAAAACGATGTAAAATTTGATGAACACATTCTAATTTTGTTAAATTTTTACAAAATAAGCAATATTTGTAAAATGTCCTGGAAAGCAGTTGCTCCAAACACAAACTCGAATTATCATTTTTCCAATTTATATTTTTTCTTTAATATCAACTATTATATGGTACAAATAGCAATCGACATCTCCAAATTAGGTATTTTAAAAAATCTTTAAAATTAATTTAAAAAAAAAATATGTTTTTGCATTTTTATCAAATTTGTGGGTCATTTTGGATTCCAGGCTAAAGTGGGTTAATAGTATCCGATGAAGGCAAAATTCTACGCCTGAATTATTTTCACTATATTAAGTGAATAAATGAAATAAAAAATAATTTTTTTCGAAATTTCGAATTTTGGGAATTTTTAATAGTAATACACTTTTTTCCAAAATGGGCCATTTTCGTCCAATTTTCGGCACGGGTTAACGTTTTCCAAAAAAAAAAAAAAAAATTGATTTCTTCCATTTGGGACCATTTCCAATAAAACTGGGAGGTGTAATGACAAATCTATTTTTAAGGGACACTCTAATGCCCATGCATGATCACATACGAGTAGGGAATGCAAAATCCCGCACTTATCTTGAATTCCTGGGATCGCACAAGGAAATTAAATTAGAATATTATTTTATAATTTAAAAATTTTTATAAATAAAATATCTTAAAGATCTCAAATTTTCATGATTGTGAAAAAGCCCAGGTGGTTTCTTGGAATTTTCGTAGTGAGAAAGAATTCGTTTTATATTCGAAATTATCAGTGTGTTCGTTTACTCTAAATTCTTACTACTTTTCCTACAATCGGAAAGTTTTGTTACCTATTTGTATTGATTTTTTCCAGCTGTAGTAAAAGTAGTAACTTGTAGTAGGTAAACGAACACGCTTTATATGTCTAATTATATATTTTTAAAAATTTAATAAACTAAAACTAATTTTTAGACTAAAAAGGTTGTCCGTCAAAAAAAAAAAATAAATAAAAAAAATTAATATAGAAAATAATTTTAGAAAAGTGGAAAAAATTTTAAAAATTATGGGAACAAATTTTAACTTACTTGAAAATTTTTAAAAATCAATGGACAAATTTGTCTTTAATTCTGTACAGAATAAGTGCGATTCAAAATTTTTTGTACAAACACTATTTAAGTGGTTTTAAGAGGCACTGAAAGGAACTTAAAAAGTTCGATCAAGTACACAAATTAATCAGTGTGTTCTTTAACGCGAAAATCTTACTACTTTTACTCAATCATTGGTAGCATTCGGCAGAGAAACCTTAAACTGATACCGGTGACTTGTAGCGCTTTGTGATTACTTACACTGCTGAACGATATTTTCTTTGTTTTGTTTTTAATACACTTTTTCTATAGTTTCCTTTTATTTTTTTTTAAATTTTTGTTATCGAATTATAGCTGTGTTTGTGCGGCACGCTATCAACGTTTGCTTATGTCATTCCCATACAAATTTGACATTAGTAACTTTAAGAGTTAACACTAAACGTTGGCTTATGTCAAATTTATATGAGAATGACATAAACCAACGTTGATAACTTGCCGCACAAACACAGCTGATATTTATATGTTTTTATTTGTCATTCTTACAAAAAAAATTTTATTGTAAATGAACAACAACAAATGTGTCACTTATTGATCAAAAGTAGGAAACATTTTTTACGCTACCAAAATATGACAGCGCTACCTGAGCTCAGACTGAGCGGTTAGTGATCAGCAGATAGTTGTTCAACAGTTGTAGAACTGTTGACTATTAAATTGTATCTGCCGAACGCACCCATTGTTTTGGTTAGGTGCTCTTTGAATTTTTCCAGTTGTGGTAAAAGTAACAAATTGTAGCAAGTAAACGAATAAGCCTAATGTAAAATGATTACTATTTTCAAAAGGTTGGAAAATTTTGCATAAGAAAATTTCAAATAACTAACTTTATTAATTTAAACTGCATTTTTTGAAATCCCGGGATTCCCGATCCAAAGTCCCGGGAATGCGAGAACTAGAAAATGCTTAATTTCCCGGGAATCCCGGGACGGGAAATCCAGGGATGCATTCCATACATACGAGCCAATGTATGATCATGTATGTCATATATATTTCCATTTTCACATGGGAACCTAAAAGTTTCAAAATTAAAAAAAAAAAATTATTCATACAAATTACTGTGCTTAAAGTGTGACTGGATTCTCTATCTTTTGGTTTTGAGAATTTCCTCATTTCAGAAAATAATCATATAGCCCAAAAAAATCTAAACTGTATATTAAGATATTTAGGCAATATCACATTTCTGTGTATCTACTTTTGGCCAATATGCTAGCCTTTTAGGCGATATGACGTTTCTGTTTTTGGGCTCTATGACATTAGACATTATTAGCTAACGCTCTTTTCGATACGCCCTCATTTCGTTTTATACCAGTTTTGTCAAATGTCCGCTGTTCACGTAAAGCAGATTTGTCATTTTGGATCAATCGATCCTTTATTTGTCGTAGAGTTTTTTACTAACATTTTTCATTACGTGTTTCTCAACGTTAACTTCTAAACACCTCAAAGCAAATTAGGTTGCATTAAGTTTTGTTTTTTGGAAAACGAAAATTAAACATTAAATAATACAAAAATTAAAATATGTAGTGGAGGGGCCAAAAAGAAGACGGAAAACTTTATGTAAAATTTTTTACCAAACTCTATTTAAAATCTGACAAACACATAACAAATATATTTAAATGTTTAGAAAGAAAATAAATAAAATATTAACTTTGTAGTGAAAGGACTTTATATTGTCGACATGGCGGCAAAAAATTCTATGTGTATTTGAAAATTATTTTTTATTTTTTTTTTTTTAATTTTAAATTATATTCTTTGGCTGTTATGATTTTTAACTTCAATAAATCAGATTACGGTAGTATGGACTATAGGCAACCAAATAGTGCAATTCAAGAAACTTAAACTATTTTAGTTCCGGAAATATGATCTTTCAGAGTTCATGTTTTAAAAATTTTAAATAACTTGTATGTACATAATTAAATAGGACTTTTTGCAGGCCCACCGATGATATTATAGTTTGTTTTTTCTTCTTGTTTTTTTTTTTTATTTTTTGTTCAGTAACATGGGTGTGTTACAGTTTGGCTAGAAACGTGATGGTAGCAAATCAGTTTCAAAAGGTAATTTTCACTTTTTTTTTATATATTCTTTTTCTGAGGAACGATTGTCAACTATGTTTGTTAATGGTAAGTATTTGGTTTTCCCATTCTTTATATTTTTTTTGTAATTAAATAATAAAATGTTTATTAATGTTAAATGGCATGTTTCCAGGATATTTCATTTATAAATGTTTAATTTTTACTGTCCTTTATATACATTAATATATGTGCATTAGGGTGGCAGCATTTTTATGTAAAGGTTATTTGAGAATAAATCAGCAGAATTTGGTGACACTGGGTTCAAAATGCGTATTTAAAAATGTATGCTAAATCGTTCATAATTCACCTGGGGCGCATCTTGATCGAAATTTTGGATTTCTCGAACAAATAAAATAAATATTTTTTTTTAATATTTTGTTGGCTGCATTTTCGATCTTAGCTATCAAAATTAAGTATTTAAAGCAAAACTAGGTTAAACCGATTTAAGTTTGAAAATTTTTTAAACATAAATATATGGTCATATATATAAATGCTTTTTAAATGGCTTATAAAACAAGTTTTTCATATAAAAACAAATTTTTTATACAAAATTTGTTTTATAAACGTGCTATAAGATTTTCAAATTACTTATTATGAATAAGCCCTATAACGTTTATTATATTTGCGGTATAATCCAACGTATTTATGTCAGCAAAACTTTTTTCGAAAGAATGTAGGCATGTATTCAGGAATTACTTCAGGGGAATTTTTTTAAATTCTGCCGATATTTTTGTATATTGCGGAAACTTATAAAACTACATACACACAAAAACTTCTGATTCTGAATGAATTGAAATTCTATAACCGGTACAAAAACACTCGTATTTTTTAATTTGTGTATTTAAAAAATCCACTTTATGTGGCAACTCAGAAAAAAATTTAAGACACATTAATAAATTGTCTGCCACTAAAAAGTGTAAGATACATATTTCTTAATAACTTTTTCCACCTCTAATTAAAATAATTTTTCTTGATCAAAATATCTTTGAGAAATATGTCAAATTTCAATATGGTTCGTTTTATCAAATTCGATTGGTTTATAGTTTAAAATGGAAAATCAAACTTGGAGAAGTTCACAAAAAAAATTATTGAAACTTCAAAATAATTCATTGTGGACTTATACAAAAATTGGAATAGAAGTACGCGTGACCAGGCAATATGTTTCCTGAGTGGTCAAAAAGTTCAACAAGGACATAATATTTTAAAAAAGCCTGGAAAGGTTAAAGCAAAAGGACGCATGAATGAAACCAAATCCAAAACTTGGAGAAACTTTTTAGGGCGATTCCAAACATTTTTAGACTGAAATTAAATATTAAAAGTGGCACGGTGCGTGCAATATTCAGAAACTTTAGTTCTCATATTTAAAGCTAACGTTGTGCTTAAAACACCTAAAATTCAGAAAGTTTAGTACAGAAATGTTAAGAAAAACATTAAAGTCAAAAATGAGCAAAATTCCTCTGTGTTACATATTCAAAACAAAAACGAAATTCAATATGAAATTAGTTTTTTATAAAAAATATCATATAAAGAATATTTTCTAAAAATCTCTATAAAGAGCGCCAAAATTAAAAGTTTATACAACAATAGGTTCTAAAATTGCATTAAATGTGCATTATTCTCTTCACTAAAATCCCTATGAAAGTTTTGCATTTAACTTGCTCCTACATATTTGAACTTCGGGAGCATCTGTCATATGTGTACTCTGAGCGAATTATCTGCACGATATTAATAAAGTTGTTAATAAAACCATTAAGTTTCACTGGATCTCGTCCAATGAAATTTTTCATTGAATTAACGGAATTTTTTATAAAATGTTATGAAAAGATTAATGTTTTGAAGAAAACTTGGCTAGTTTACTGAAAAATTTTATTAAAGCTCTTGTAGCAAAATTCTATCTATGTACACTCGAAAAAAATCAGTAAAGTCAGCAGAAAATGTTGCTGTGTGAGCAAATTTTTAGTCAGCAGCGTGATTGCAAAAATTTTGGTAATTTCAGCAAAAGTAGTTTGCTGAAAATCAGCGAGCTCATTTTTGCCAAAAAAATAGTAATCTCTGTAAAAGTTTAGCTAACACTTAGTCGATTGCAAATGACAAAAATCCTTGCTAAAACCAATAAAACTTTAAGCTGAATAATAATAAACTGAAAAAAACTTAAAAAATCTGCAGGGAAATTGTACTTTAGTTAATTTATTTGCTGAAAATTTAAGTTTAAAAATTGTGTTTTGTTTATTCTTTCGAACACTATTTAGGAAACTTCATAAACTATATATATATATATTCCTCTAACTCCCATTGGAGCATAGGGCGCTTAGCGATTCGTTAGCAGGGTAAGTTCAGAAAAGTGGGTTGCTAGCCCTCCTTTCTTAGATTGGTGATAGGGCTGCTATCCTTGTGTCCAATCCCACGTTGCAGTCATTCTTCAGCAAACGTTCATTCATCATTTACCTACTTTCCTGAGACGTTAAGTTGTCCGTGGCCATTCAGGTTAAATGACTGTGCGCCTCTAGATAGCTTTTAGCGGGTGCTGGAAAGCCATTGCCCGGGAAATACTTGGTCTAGGACCGGAAGTAGTGAGCTGCTTGAACAGTCATACAAACTATAGCTTTTCATTATAAAAACCTATTTCTTAAAATAGCGAAAGGGAACACAAAGAAATATACAAACTACTGAAAAAAATGTCTGTGCTTGTATTTCACATAATCAATATTAATAAACATTTTGTTTATACATTCACTTTTCATCTTTATCTTCATAAAATTTAAATGTTTTATTTTGTCTATAATTTAAATCATATTTTATCTTATTGTGTTATATTTTTATGCATGTGTAGTCTAATTGCGTCCTTTTGTTTTATGTATGAAACATAGACACACAAATCTTTCATGTTGGTATTCATTCAAAGGGTATACAGAATAGAGATTGGGGCTGCCTATCACTGAGAAAGCATTTGTTTTATTAAGTGCCTTGGAACAGGAACATACTCAAAACAATACTAATAACGATCATACCACCAGGAAGAAAACATTTATTGCCGGCAATATCAATTTCGTATTCCGGAAGTTTTCTCCATCGGAAACAACTGTTACCCGAAAACAATACTTCCAGGCAATACGAAAGCAATAACCCATATGGAAGATAAATAAACTCCCGGGTACAAAATAAACGATTTACTTTTTTCATTATTAAATTTAAGCCTGAAAAAGAATATCTGCATATATAATCCATTGACCAACTTATAAATTATCTTGATTTCATCTTAGCCGATTTTTCTCGTACAATTAATCCTGATTTTTCACGAGTTTTCTTGCTATATATCTTTTGATTGTTTTTGTCCAAATTTAGTTTTAATTTTTTCCAAAATGACAAAAGATTTGAAACAAATTTGCTTTATCTTCCAGATTATACAATGGTGATATTGCCGCAATATTATCATAAAAAATTATGACAAAAGATAAAATCAATGAGGGGTATGTATAGTTGATCTTTTTATTTGAGTAGCTGAGATGTAAAAATTGTTCTTTACAAATTAAAGAAATTTTGGGAAGAATCAGAAAACTTGTTGCGGCTAATTAAATTAACCAAATTAGTTGAATGCTTTTAATTCTTAAATGTCATGCCATTCTTGATTAAAAACTCAACAGTTGAAAAATCAAAAAATCTTCTCACAAAGCGCCAAAAGCACTGTCGGAATCAATTGTTTTTTTTTTTTTTTGGTTTTTTTATTTTTATAACGAACGAGTTTTGCATCACAGCTACACATTTGGTAAATGAATGTCCTTAGTTCGTTTTAAGATCATAAATTAATATCAATTTCTGTTTAAATTACTTATGTTTCAAATTAAAGAAAGATGATACAATTTTCACAAATAAATTACAAAAAATAAAATATTTTGAAAGAATTCGATAAGGCCAGCAAGACGGAATTAAAAATAATCGCGGAAAAGGAAAAAACGCTTTATGCTACAAAAAATTAAAAAACTTAATCAGCGATTTACATTCTGCACACAAATATATTGATGCAAAAACTTTCCTTTTTGCAAATTTTATTTTTCACAACTAACCACCAAACTAACCACGACTAACCACCAAACTAACCTCCATACTTTGGTATAATAATAAAGGGTTTTTCAGTAAGAGCGCTACAAAAGTTTTTTTAAATAAAACAAAAACGGTTTTGGATATCAATGAAATTCTTTATTCCTGTGAAAGTAAGTTCGATGCCATTATGTATGGAAATCGATCTCTTTTGCATGGCCACCACGGGCACGCTTGCAGAAGTCCAGACGCTGAACCCAATTTTCGACGGTTTTCAAGCATAAATCGGCCGATACTGCTGCAATTTCACGTTCGATATTCGTACGAAGCTCATCAATCGTCGCTTGCTTGTTGGCATAGACCATAGATTTGACGTAGCCCCACAGAAAATAGTCTAACGGCGTCAAATCGCACGACCGAGGCGGCCAATCGATTGGACCATTTCGTGAGATAACACGTTCTCCAAACTTGGTTTGCAATAAATTGATTGTGACATTCGCTGTGTGGCTTGTGGCGCCGTCGTGTTGGAACCACATGTCCTCCAAGACCATATCATCCAATTGGGGCCAAAAATATTCGTTTATCATTGAACGGTAGCGATTCCCATTCACAGTAACGTGCTGGTCTTGATCATCACGGAAGAAGTACGGCCCAATGACGCCGCCGGCCCATAAACCGCCCCAACCCGTAATTTTTTCGGGATGCAATGATGACTCATGGAGTACGTGTGGATTGCTGTCTGACCAATAACGCATAAATCCTAATCATTTTCAAGTTGTTGCTCAGCCTAATTCACGAACATACGACGCTTCTGGTGGTCAAGCGGCTTCAGTTCTTGCGTCAATTTGATCTTGTAATCTTGGATGTAGGCCAAGATGTTTTCGCAAAATTCGCCACAACGACGTCACAGAGATGCCCAACACTTGAGAACGACGTGTGAGAGACACATTTGGGCTTTCCTCAACTGAAGCCTCAGCGGCAGCAATATTCTCGACACTACGGGCACTTCTTTGTCTCACTGGCACAGGAACATTTTGTACTGCCCTGATTACCCAGTCGGAGTTCGTTCCTATTCGATGGCACATAATATTTTTCCCATAAGAAAATATTGATAATTTTCTTTGTCCGCACTACATTTAGTGTACAATCTGCGACATTTACATGTTATCTGTCTGGTTGTTGTCCGCACTATAAATGTATTTATCAGTACAATTTTGGTAGCAAAATAAATTAGTAAAATATTAGTTGAAAATTAGTTTAGTGGTAAAAAAAAATATAAAAATTTTATTTTATAAAAGAGAGATTTTTTACGGATTATAATTTAAAAAAAACAGGTCGACTTAGAAAAAGTTATAGAATTACTGCTTTTATGAAAAAAAGCAAAAATATGCTTTGTTTTCTAAGAAGAAATCTAAAATAAGCTTAATTTTTAAAGCAAATATTTAAAGTGAGTCAATATTTGCAAACTGACGAAAAACAAGATGAATTATGGAAAATAAGCTAAAAAAATCTCCAACAAATATAGTAGCTTAAAATTCCTATATTTTTAAGATCAGAACTTGCATTCATTCTAAATTATTCTATCTTTTCAACTAAAAAACAAGTTATGGTTGGCGTACTAACGTGTGTAGTTGTTTTATTTTTATTCCTGAAGAAAAAATCCTGTGTAGGCCAGCAAATTTCTGGATGTTTTTTTTTGTCCTGTAAACAGACATAAGCAATTTTCACAATTTCATGGCAATTTATTATTTGATTTTAATCGAAAAATTGCTAAATTACCCATTTCCGTTCAGACAGGCTTCTTCATGTTTTCTAGAGCGAACAGTAGTTTGATTTGATAAAAACAGAAATATATATTTTTCTTAATAACAGTTTCTAATTAGTTGAAATTAAGGCAAATTTTAAAGTTGAATGATATTTCAACCTAGCAAATATTTCTGCCACTGTTTCTCCATCGTTAGTTTACGCCACACTGGGGTGCATACATATTTCAAGAATATGACCAAAAATTATTTTTTTTTCTGTCACAGATGCAAATAAAAGTAGATACCTAATTTAGAACCTATGGAGACAAAAAACTAAGACACTGTTTATACTATTTCCCTACCAACATTGTGATTCAAAATAACCTTTTTCTGGTATACAATCGCTATAGAATCGCACATCGGAGCGGACACCGGACAGATTACTATGGCGTTGTCAGAGAACATAATGGCATTGTCTGACAAGGTCATAATATTCTGTCCGATGCCCGGTCTGATATGCGATCCGATAGCATCTTCTAGTTTTATGTGATTCTGGCTGGAGAATGTCGTTAAATATCTGGAGTTAACCGTCAAGGTAAACTAAATTGGTAATATGCAAAAAGAATTTACTTTTTTTTATTTTTTAGGTGCTTCATTGGCATTTATTTGCAAACTTATTCCGCTTTGCAAACTCATTCCGCATCTACAGCGATAATTGAATTTCGCCGGCATCTTCATCAAATGAAAGACTTTTGATTAACTTCATTCTAAAATCGAAAATGCATTAAAAATTTTAAGGATTTAAGAAATTATGAACCAAAAAAAATTTTCCTAACAGGAAAAAGCATTGTTATACAAAATTTTTCATTTTCTTAATTTGAAAGTATTGATAACAATTTCCTGTAAATAAACAAACCTAAACCAAACGAAAAATATTTTCTGAGTATATTTTAATATTTTTTTAATTATTATTTTGACGTGCGGTTCTTATAATTAGATCTAGGTATTAAAATAACTTTTATCAAATCTGAACGAAAACTGTAATTTTAAAACTTATTTATTTAACCCGCCGTTAAAGAAAATTTTTTAACATGGATGGATTTAGCGTGAGTGAACATCGACTTAAACAAACACAAAACTCCATTCATATCGTATAAAAAATGAATACATATTTGTTCCCAAAAATTTTTGAAATTACCCCTTATAAGTGTAACTCTTAAAATTAAAATTTTAATTTAAATTTAAAATTGTTTTTTTTACTCGATTTATTATGATTGATATCGTAGGTTAAAGCCAAAGGCTTAGGCTTTTCAACAAATACATCAAATCTTTTCAAAGTTATAGATTTTTACCACCTTCTCTAGAAATGCAACTATGCTCCGAATGTTTATTCAGCTCTATTAGAAAATATTTACATTTCACCCGACTGTACTTTAAAGCTTTGAACACATTTTCAAAGTGCAGTGGCAGAACAAAATAATTACATAAAGTTCAATGTGACAGCTGAACCATCATATCCAAAAATATTCAATTTTTAAAATTCAATAGATAACATATCCAAACCACTGTTTTGTAGGCTTCCGCTACTTCATCAACTACTGCTAATATTTTGAGAGTGTGGCAACAAAAGAAAGAAAAAAAAAACATCCAGCAAAGGATGTCATGTCCATTTTCGGTTCTTTAACACAACGTGTAGAACCTTATATATACACATAAAGCTTCACTTATTCCCCTAAGTACCAAATAAAGTAGTAGAAGAAGAAAATATCTTGAAGCGAAAGCATTAATTTGTCAACACGCGCTCTAGCTTTCATTAATTACCAAAATGTCAACTACTAATCCAATTTAGTACGTTTTCAGTTTTTTTCTTACAACTCTACTCTGTGTATTTAGTTCGAAATAGCTGAATTGTTTACAATATTTTCATTTCATACTTGTTTTCTTTTGTTTTTTCTATTTTCTTCCTTATAAGTCCAGTTTACTTTGTCAACACGTCTTAATGACATTGTGCCACTAACTATTACAGCCTGTAATCTACAGCTGATATCAAATGTTGCCAAAAAGAGGTACTATGTATAAAAAATATTAAAGTTTGTCTTTCATTTATATAATTTTTTGTTTAGTATTTTTAGATTCTCATATATTGCAATTTGAGTATTATTTCTTTATCTAAATAGTATTTTTTGTATTACATTAAATTTGCTGGAAAGTAAAAGTGTTTTATTAAGTCTAAGACGAACTTGGGGTACCCTTAACAATTTATATTTATCAGTAAATGTCATAAAAAAACATTTAAGTCCGTAGACTGAGTATTCTCTGAGTATACTGAGTTTTATGTAACCTTGTGCGTACTAATTTGCTCAGCTGCCGCTATCAAAAAATAAACCCAGTAATAGAAAAAAAGAAAGAAAAAATAGTAGTTCGGAACTAGTTATGTACTAGTTTGTTTGAACTAGACAACTAGTACGAGTTCTACCGTCTCTCCATACAAAGAACTTTAGAATTTAACATGGAGATGTCATAGGCATGGAGGCAATTGTCGCCAAGCCCCACTTTGATACTACTTGCAGAACTAGTTTGGAAATTACAATTTAAGACGAAAAGTAGGAGGCAAAGCTGGTACTAATATGACAGTCGCGGAACCTGTTCTGAAGTGACTTTTTGGAGATAGTACTGTACCAGTTGGTTAATTGGAATTATATAGATAAAAAACAAAGGTTCTTTCTTTGATGAAACATAGATTATACCGATAGTTTCCTCTTACTGAGATAATAAGGTCCATTTACGTAATGAAATTTTAAATATTTTGTGTTTCTGATTTTTAATCACAATAAAAAATGTTAGTGCTTATTTGCAAACTCAGACTACCCAACAAAACCTTGGTAAAGATCATTACTACAAGCATTAGTTAGATCTGATGTCTGCTTACCCTTTGAATTACTTCTCAGCTGAATGTAATCAGATCTAAAACATTAAAAATCATATATATTTTCTAGCGGGCAACCCCGCTAGATTTAGCGGCATGCCTTCGGCCTAGTTTTTGGGATGTCAGTTACACCGAAAACGAATTTTGTCGTATCAGGCAAGCCCGCTACGTTGTTAGCGTACATTTAAAATGTAATTTGTTTTGTATAGGAATCAAATATTTTTATGAAAGTAAAATACAATGGTCCTTACTATAAAAGAGTATTTTAAATTTAAAGTCGACTTTATTTTTAATCATTCCATTTTGTGTATGAAAACCGTATAAAAATATATATTTTCAAACATTTTGATTGATTGAAAATAAATTAACCAAATAGAATTCTCCAAAAATAGATCAAGTCAAGGCATACTGCCACCCAATATTTTAACTAAAGTCGATAAAAGTCCCCTTAGATGCGAATGCTTATTAGCAGCTTATAAAAAAAATTAATAATTGTGAAAATTATTATTCAGAGGAAGCTTAGGTTGAAACAAATTTTCTACTTTTAAGTAAAAATAAAATCAAATATACACACTTAATAACACTGTGAGACAAATGGTAGGGGTCAGTGAACGGGAAGGGTTCAAACTACCGGGGAAAGTTATATCGGTAAAAAAGAAGTTATACGTGTCCAGGCGTTTCGCTGGGTCAACCCTAGGAATCGAGATATATCGATTTGACCTTTGGTGGTCTTTTAACATAACTCGAGAACCACTAGTCCGATTTTGCTCAAACAATTTTAAAAAAATTTAAAATTACAATTCCTTTAATCCGTCTAAGATATTTTTTTGGCCTCGAGCCATTAAAAGGGTTCTTGCGAATTTCGACGTAAATAAATCAGCGAGACTGGATGGCACTGAAATAGTGCTCTTCGACGTTATCGCGTCTATTGGTAACCCTTTTTAGCACGTTATATCGCATGGGTATCTTTCCATCGTGCTGGAGGATTGCCAATGTCCAGCCAATCCCCAAAAAGGGTACGGCTACCAACCCTGAAAATTACCACCCAATCTCAATCTGATCTGCACTCTCGAAGGTCATGGTTAACTACCATCTTGTTAATTATCTTGAGTCCAATTTGCTTGTTAATGATTGACAGTATGGCTTATGTGGAAGTCGTTCTACGAAGACCTGATGGCATTTCTTGCGGAGCGTTGGAGTTGGACAATTCACAGATTTGGTGAAAGCAAAATTGTTGCGCTGGACATCTCCAAGGCGTTTGATAGTGTGTGGCATAAATCACTCGTTCCAAAGCTTATTGCTTTTGGTGTCGGCGATGAATTTTCTCGATTCATATCGAGTTTTCTCAGGGATCGTACTATAAGAGTTGTTATGGATGGGGTCTTATCTAATGAGTTTCAGTTGAATGCAGGGGTACCGCAAGCGTCTGTTGTTTCTCCTTCTCTATTTATTATTTTTCTGAATGACTTCCTCTGTCTGACTTCCAATCCTATCTACTCTTTTGCAGATGACAGCAACATTTTCCATTCATATTCTTTCGATCATAGGCCAAGCCTTGTGGATATTGGGGGCAAGAGGCAGATTATGAATGACACACTCAATCGAGGCCTAATTAAAATCTCTGAGCTGGGTCGCGTGAATAGAGTCGATTTTAAGCCGCATGAAACCCAATGTTGTTTGCTGATTCATAGGACCGCTGAGTCATCAATGTCATCTGTATACATGGGTGGTATCAATATTGAGGAATCTGAAGATATTGATGTTTTGGGCATGAGAATCCAGTGTGATGTCCGTTGGAATGATCACATCATTCAAGTGTCGAAAGAGGCATTCAAGTGTCTTGGCTTTCACTCTCAGAACAATTCCGTTGTGACAACCGAATTTTTTGCCAACCGAATTGATTCGGTTGCTGCAACCTCGTAATTCGGTTGCAGCAACCGAATTCAGTTCAGGCAACCGAATTCGTTTTCAATTCGGTTGCGACAACCGAATCAGCAAACAATATTGGGTTTTATGCGGCTTAAAATCGGCTCTATTCACGCGACCCCGCTCAGAGATTTTAATTAGGCCTCGATTGAGTGTGTCATTTATAATCTGCCTCTTTATTGGATGAGTCCCTTCCTCTTGGGGTTGGAAGGGACTCATTCAATAAATTTTGTATATGTTGGAGTATCTACATCCGCTTCCCCTATCTAATAGAAGGCGTACAAATTTTCGAACAGTGGGTTAAAATTGAAATTTTCTTTAAAAATATTGCAATTTTATAAACGACTGGTGGAAAAATTATATAAAAATCAAAGACGTTTTAAAACAGACCTCTTCTTCATGAAAAGCCATTTCAGAATAGTATGCACTCTTTACATGTTTGCAAAGATAATATTCATATGGAAGTAAAACGAGTGTTGGTGCTTTTTGGGGGAAAAATCGCCACATTTTAGCTTTTTCTTAAATTTTTTATTTAAACGAATGCAGTTTTTGATTGGAACAAGATATTGCTTTATTTTTTTTTATTTATTCCAAAAATTATTTGGTTAAATAAATTATATATAAAAAAATTGGCCATCATTTGATCCCGCTATTCGAGAAAAACTCGACCTAATTCGGACCAAATTTGGAATTTTACATTTTAAAATGGGAATATCTCGGGAATTGTAAAATAAAACCCACACAAGTAATCATGTGTTTTATAGGCCTGTACTAGCAGATTACAAATATGTTAGCTTTATGAAAATCTGATAAAAAATGGACAAATTGCGGGCACTCAAAGTTTTTTATGAAAAAGGTACCCTGTCTGTTATAAATTTGATTGCAATTGCACCACTAAGTAAGAAATGGCCGAATTATTTCCAACAATTTTGTGAAATGTTCCACTGTGAGTTTGTGGTTGATTGTCCAGTTAGTCTCACAACGCATTATAGTGAGAATTCGTTCATAAGTCGAACGGCCCATATATGGAATAAACTCCCTGCAGCTGTCTTGCCTGATACTTACAATTTAGAAAAATTCAAGTCAAACGTTCACAAACACTACTCCTTACTTCCTCCCTCCCATAACCTAATTTCCTGATATCAACACAATGCATTGCATTAAATAGTAGGGGGCTTCCCCTGATTCCTGATTGTTGTTCTAGAGTAAAAAAAAAAGAAAAAAGAATTTAAAATCTTGCTCCTTAATTAAGGTAATTTATTTATCCTGTCAAGTACCATCTGCTGATAGACTACTGTCAAATTTTGAGAAAGTTCCGTCACTAACTTTGCGTTTAACAGGTGTTCAAAGCATACAACCTCGTGGATGTTTGTAAAAATTAAAAAAGAAAACCTTACTCAAACGAAGGAAAAGCTTCATAAGTACTATGGGAACTTTGCGCCATCAACTTCAATGGTAAAAAAGTTGTTTACTAAGTTTCATTGCTGTCGCATAAGCACTAGTGAAGCTAATCACTCTGGACGGCCAATTGAGGTCAATACACCGGAAAATATCGAAAAAATTCACGATATGGTATTGGCCGGTCGGAGAGTGAAAGCGCGTGAGATTGTTGATGCCAAAGGCATTTCGTATGGCACTGAGGTTTTTATTTCAAATGATCAGTTGAGTTTTAGAAAGTTATCCGCATGCCGCGTTAGCTTTCAACTGACAATAAACGCAATCGTGTGAAAATTAAGATTGATTGATTAATAAGATTGTTTGAGGTTATTTAACCGCAATTCAAATGTGTTTTTGTGGCGTTTTGTAACTGTGGATGAAACATGGATCCATTACAATAAACCGTATACCAAGCAGCTGCCTAAACAATGGCTTTTTCCTGGTGAACCGGCTCCGAAGAAGGCCAAGGAGATTTTTTGGAAAAAATGAAAAAATTGAAGAAATGCTGGACTTAATTTACTAATCTTAAACGAGACTATGTCGAAAAATAAAAACTTTTTTTGCTAAATAAACTGCGTATAACCCTCTAATGCTCTTTTTTCTGATTACGATAATATTTAAACTATATATTTGCCGTCGAAAATCTACTATGGAACAAATATTAAAATTTCAATTAGATTTAGAAACCCAGTAATCAAATAATATCGGTTTTTGCTATAAATAACACTGTCAGTAAAATAAAATTACGTAGCGAAAATTGTTGATCAATTGTTGTTATTTCAGAAGTTATGGCGATTTTCGCTTTTTGAAAATTACTAAATTTGGCGAATTTGGCACTAAACATCAATGGATTTTGACTTGCCTACTACTACTTCTGAGTATACGCTCCGTGTCTAAGTTAAAAAAAAAGTCTGATGGCTAGTTTTTGAGTTAGAGAGATATTTGTAAGTCGTATTTTTAACTGAGTTTACATTTACAGACTCTCGACTAGCTTCGTTATTATCTATAATGTACGCCAGATCGTAAATGTATTTTTGGCGATTTTTCAAATATTTTTTTTTCCTTTTTTAAAAAGTTAATTTTTTCAAATTTACTAAAATTTCACTTTAAATGCTTCTCGCTTGAAAACCGTTCCTTATCCAAAAAACAGTTGGAAGGCAAAAGAGTACTAATTAAGTTTCTATGCATACAGTACAACTTCTTTAATAAAATATTGTTATTTAGCCAAAAACTATTTATAATCTAAAGACCGCCTTTTGGCGGCCTTGGGCATTAGAAGGTTATTTCAAAAAGTCAAAGGGATATAATTGTTACTAACTTAATAATAAAGCTACAAAACCACTACCATTGATGTAGCGTATTACTAAAAATGACAAACGTTATTTTGTGTAATAAATTAGTTAAAATATTGCATGTTCATCCACAAACTTATTCCTTACGAAAGTGAAAAAAAACAAAATTAAGTATAATTCCTTGTATTTAATCTTGTAAGTGTAGTATTGTAGTAGGAGCATAAATTGTTTGTTAACATTTGTCCAAGATGGATTATTTATTTGTTTCTATTCATATAGTTTTTTTTCTTATTTCTTTTATTGGTTTAGATCTAGTGTATTAGATTTCATGTCTAGTTCACATAATTGGTTTTGAGAAAGCTTAACAAATACATGTAATTCTATTTGTAAGCTGTTTTTGACTGGGAAAATGATAAGAAGATGGATAAGACACCTTTTTAAAGTACACAACAAACTTTTATATATACATATTACACGGTAATGAGTAATAAGAAATTAAAGTGGATAACCGGTTACCTTTCTATTACATTCCAATATTGTAATATGGAAAAAAATATTTGTTAAAATCGGTCAACGTGAACCTATAATTTTCAGGCAGGCATGTCCCTATCCGGATTTCATTCTTGCCTAAGGAAATCGTCAGGGGACGACGTTTTTAGAATTTCTGGAAATATTTGTTAAGTTAAATTACAAACTCAATGAGAATTTTTTGTTCTCGTCTAGGAGCGTTATTAAACATTTAAAATATCAAAGAAAAAACAAAAACAACAACAGAAAATTTTCCACAATTTGCTTTGTCATCTTCCAATGTACTACTCTGTTGTTTTGACAGATCTAGCAATGTAGTGACATCCATTCATGTAGAAACAACAATAGAGAACAGCATTGTTCTAAAGTGTCAGTAACATTTAAATTTGCACAAGCACTGGCATATTAGTTTTTTTAATTTTATTTTATCGGGATATACATTAATTGCATCAAAGGAATTAAATATCCCGGTTAAAAATCGACATATATGTATCCATTCATGGACATGTGTGAACTCACACATGCTGGTATATGAAGTCATACAAATTCATACATGTCCACATACTTCCATATAGGATTCATATGTGTTCATATGTATTCATATGTGATCATACATGAACATATTACCTCAATTTTCGTTAATGTACACACATGATCATGTATGGAAACATATGAAAATGTATGATCATGTGTGTAAATATTACCTCAAATTTCGTTAATGCCCACATATGAACATATATGGAAATTCATATGAGCATATATGAATCATTCATGCACACATATGGATCACATATTGATGCATATGGGCATGCATGAATCATATGTGCTCATATATAATCGATTTTTAACAGG
Organism: Leucophora obtusa; assembly: GCA_949987735.1. NCBI lineage: Eukaryota > Metazoa > Arthropoda > Insecta > Diptera > Anthomyiidae > Leucophora > Leucophora obtusa. Next base: position 42,146,341 of record OX465296.1, read on the forward strand.
GATGCTAAAAATTAAAAAAAAAAAATTATTTTTGTAAGGATTTTGTAGTTTATTTATTAACATTTAAAAATAAATGAAAAGTTCTTTTGATTTAAATGAAAAGTCACACACATAGAAAATATTGGTTGGTAATCGGTTACAGTTATAAAAAATCGATGGAGTTAAAAGAATTTTTCTTGTAATTCTAAATAATTTAAAATTGCATTAGATTTTCAATAGTTATTACAATAATAATATAATTGTCAACGAATGGTAGTACCTACAACAGCAAAACTAGTTCCCTATGCCAATTAAGGACTTAAAATAAACTTAATAAAAAATTCAATTACTATTACTAATTTTAATGCAGTCTTATACTCATCTGTCCTAAATATTGGTGATTACAATTAACAATTTCGTTGGTTCAGCATATTTTAAACTTAAAATCTGTTTTCGGTCATAATAATAAAAAGAAAAAAAGAAAATATGATTTGGTATTGTTAACCGAAAGCAAATATCGTGAATCAAATACTTGATGTATATGTGAAAAAATATATTAAAAAAAAGATTTTAATAAGAAATAAAAACAAAGTTTTAATTATACTTTTAAATAATTAAAATTTAACGAGTGTGTAAACAAAACTCTAACGTTTTATTATTTGAAATTTGCAAAAGAACGGTAAGTAAAATTGGGTAAGGAACAATTAACTTTCTTTGTTACGACCGAAAATCTCGAACTTATGAAAAAAAGTAAGAAAAATATTTTTTAATATAAGAAATTAAAAACGTGCAATATTTTATGAAATATGTGAAATTTAAAGTTTTTGGGAATGAAATTTGAACATTTATTTTTGCTTATTTTTTATTTTCATATTATTTTATTTTTTTTCTTAATTCTAATATTTTGTTTTTTTAACTTTTATTGTAATTATTAGTTTCTGCTCATTTATTAATTTTTCCTCATTTTTCGGTCGACTGTATTACAACGCCATTATTATCTACCCAATGTCCGGTATGACGTGCGATCTGATATCGATTGATGTATTTAAATTTGCAACAATTTCGCCTTATGACGTACCGTGTAGCAAAGAAAAACCTCGAAATTTCAGTTGATTTTTTAGTATGAAAATAGTGTAATTTTTTATACAAATTGTAATTCTTAAACATTCGCACATCTTAAAAATTAAGGGCCAGTTTTATAGTCAGAACTAAGAAATAACTTTTTCTAAAAATGTATTTAAATATAAGAAATAAAATTTCTTACTTGAGTGATATTTAAGACAAAAATCGGTCTTAATTCTAATTGTAAAACTGTCTCTAATTTCACGTATTTAAAAATTATAACACATCTTAAAAAATTAGTAACTATTCTATAACATTACTGAAGTAACTCTGTAATTTTGTCCTCCTTCAAAAAATTTTAAAAATTAATAAAAAAGTATATTAAATAATTTTAAACAAATAAAAACTTTTTAGTAGCACTGATATTTTAAAAATTCAGTTCTTACAACCAACAATAATGGCAGTTGTTACAACCAAATACATTACTCAATATCAGTATCTTTTAACAAAATTCGGTAGTAAGGACCGAAATTACAATTAGATTATGTGATAGTACATGGAACCGCATAAATTCGATTGGCAACAAATTCGGTTGGGACAGCGAATCTGTTTTCTGGGTGCAGGAGACCGATTTTCAAGAGATTTTTCATTTATTTTAAATTACATATTCAGTTAATTTAAACTACAAACTATTTTGAGTGTATATTTTTCTTATATCGTCCTAAATGTGCATTCTTTAAATTTTCAAATTTCTGATATCTTAGAAAATACAAAAATAAGCACAACAAGCGGGCTAAAGCCCGCTCGATGGTTTGTATAAGTCCCCAGGTGACTGGGAACTTATACAAACCAAAGATTAAATTCGGCTGTGCCGAGTCTTTAGATACCCTCCATCCTGGTGTTTTTATTCGGGGGTTCTACTAAGTACAAACAAGTATGAATTATTACCCATTTTGTATTCGGTCAATCCACTGTGCAACAAATGTGTATGATTTTTTCCACCACTACAAGTAAATATTTCAGTTTAATCTTGTTTAATCTCAGTGCTGCCACAAGCAAGATTCAAAATTCCCAAAAGTGTAGACAAAATTACCCAAAAAAATATTAAATTATAAATGACTTCAATTAACATATTATTACAATTTGAACTCCGAAAAAAGGTAATAACCTCATCAGTAAACTTTACAAAAAGTGATTTGGCCATTTCAATTGTCCCATCGTTCTGGGCGTTATATTATTACAAAGAAAAGTTCCTTAAATATGCAGCATTTATGATGAACTTTTGAGTCTTATATGAATCTTCATAAAATTTAGAGAAAAAATTAACTTTAGAACAAAACACTTAAAAAGCTTGTAAATAAGAGTCAGTTATGATCACATGTGAACGATTTAAAAATAATCTTATTTTAGAGTCTTTCAAAAATCAAGTTTTGCGGAATGCACCGAAATACCGCTTATCTTAAAATACCATTATCGAAATAATTGCAATACAGTTAACCTTAAAATACTGTAACCGAAATAATCTATGATAGCGTTACTTACCCTCACCGACAATCGCACTGTTTCTGCTACCAACAATGCTTTGAAGTAATTGCTAAGTTGTATTCATAGACCCACTATCTATTGGCTACTTAATGATTTAAATTCTTTTTTTATGTATAATATATTTTTTTATTTACAAATTTGATAACTTTCTCAATTCATTCATTTGAATTGAAATTTAAGTGAAAAACTAAACAATTTAATAATTGCTGTCATCCATGCCCTACCCATAAAGTGGCAACACTGCTTATGTTATTCATATAGATGTGTGCAGACCTTTAAAAATATAATTCCTTAATTCGTATTTTAAATCTCAGTTTTGCAATAAGTTGATCTCAGTGAATTTTTTTTTTACCCCGATGTAGTACTTTTCAAGCTGTTAAAAAAAACAATCCGCGGAAAGACCTCTGTAGGGAGTTTATTTCTGTGAAAAGTTTGGAAATGGACTTAGCTACATGTATCTAAGTCATTTATAGTCAAATTGGAACAATATATATATATATATATCATTGAAAGATAGAAAAAATATCTTATGACGACATTTTTTTTTGTTTGTTTACCCATTACCGGCGAATGAGATTTATTTTTAAGATTTTTTAAAATAAACCGTTTTTATAAAAACCACCGTATACTACAACACAATTTTTTACTTATTAATATATTCTCAAGATTAAAAACTTTTAAAATGTAGTTCAAATTTTATCACTTCAAACACCGAAGATATTAGAAGTCAAGCCTATCTATATATCAAATAAAAGCTTTTCGTCTTGATAACATTCTAATAAGCACAATTTTTGTTCTTATATAGGATTTTTATTGAAGAAAAACATTAAAAAAACAAAAAAATTTAAATTCCTACGCCGAATCATAATGGGTCAACAAAAAAATGCTATCCTAAAGATATTTTTATTACCTTTCCAATGGTGTACATATTGTTCCAACCCTATCATAAATGAAGAAAATATAGTTAAGTTCATTTTTAAACTTTAAACCGAAGTAACTCCCCATACAGGCTTTTCGCTGAAAAAAAAGTTCTTCGGGCCCCCAAAAGAGAGTTATATCCGTAGTAAAAATTTAGAATCAATCGGTGAGGTGCCTCTAAAGCCAACATACGTCCAAATTATTCAATAGAATCGAAATTGAATCAACACAAATAGGAACAAATCTTATCTCACTTTATTCAATGTCCAATCATTGATTTAAAGACATTATGAATTATTCAGTAATTTATAAAATGAATCCAATTTTATGCATATAAATTCAAAAAAAGAATTAACTCTTTCAAGGTCTGGGTGTGTATGTTTGTATTTTTTTCTTATTCAGTAACAACAACAACACACAGTTAATATATTTTTCATGTTGATATGGAAAATTCTAGAGGTGCTTCTACATTTTCTTTCATAACTTTTAAACGTCTGGACCAAATATGCCCATTTCCAATAGCAAACTGCTTAAGAAATTGGACCAAAATTTTGACTAAAAATTAACATCCTAGCACAACTATTTTGAGCGTGATCGTGATTTCAACAGACAGACAGACAGACGGACACGGCTATATCGGTTTCGCTATTGATAACGATCAGGAATATATATTTTTTTTATGTCCCAGATTTTTTTTTCGATGAGTTACAAACGGAATGACAAAATGATATATACCCTCCTGCACAGTGGGATGGAGGGTATAAAAATAGGTTTGTGTTCGAAAACGATACTTTTGAAATCGAAATATGCAAAAATGTGCTCTTAAAATCAAAATACTCACAAAAATGCTCTAACAAACAAATCGATGCCAGAAACGTATAAATATTTTATTCAATTCTCAATCCAAGGCAGAGGAAAAAGTATATTTCTGATTGCCCTGATTATTACATTTTGACTATTAAGCTATCTCAAGAATGAAAACCAAAAGAGTTTACATGCTATTGCACGATTTTGCTAAACTTCCATTGGGTTTCTATTTCCTTACGATTTTAATAGTAAGCGAGAATGTAATGAACTATTTTGCAGTTTATCGCAAGCAAGAGGAAAAATCCTTTGGGTGAATGAAATGGTCAAATTTTAAATAATAAATATTTTTTTTGTTCTCTTAATATTTTAGCCATTTATGTGTCAGTAAACTATATCTGCCAATAATGTCTTTGACCTGATTCAAATATGCAAAGTTATTAAGTTAAACTTCAAGTTACTGTAATAACGATATTTTCTAATGGACTTACTTTATCATCACTATGTTTTAACCCATAAACCACAGACACACAGTTAAAAATATATATTAATACAAATATAAATATTTATACAAAATGTATAAAAAAAAATTAAGGCAGCACAGGATAGATTTGTTGTTTGTCATAAAGTTTCCAAAAAATATACACATGATAACAATTTATGCCATAAAACTAGGGGTTTCAAAAGACTCATAAAAAATAAAGTTGGATTCAGAAAACAAAGAAGAAATTGTAGTTAATTTTTTATGACACAACATCATGTGGTCAGTAAAATTTAATTAAACAATTTAAAAATTTATGTGTCTAGAGAACAAGAAAGATAAACTTAATATAATTTTGTGTAACATTTTTCATATTCGAAAGGGTTAATTAATAGAGTGGGTGAACAAATTTTTAACAAAACAGAAAGCAGATGTTATTTGTTACAATGCATTTAAAGTCATTTTTAATTATTGACGAAAATGTTTAACAAACTATTTATTTTTGTAAAAATGTTTTGTAAACATTTCTGGGTGTAGAGAACGACTTAAACATACCCTACACTAAAATTATTTAACACGTAAATAAAATATCTATTAAATCCAACTAAAAAATTAGTATGACCATTGATTTGTTTTCAGTAAAAAATCGTGCAATTTTTGACGTTCTATACCTAATCGAGGATGCATTTGAGATAAAAAAAAAAAACACTTGATTAGCTGTGTATCGAACGGTGATACAGATTCGTTTAAGGGTAGATAAAATTTGTGTATCTATTGCTCCATATATCTTAGTTTTCTAGATAAAAGTATTTCCCACCCATACTAAAGGAAACAACAAAATGGTCATTATTTTCTGAAACTAATGTGACTCTATTCTCTTTGTGTTTGTTGCTGCAAAGCAGCAATAAATTATATATATCTTCCTATTCACAGTTGTCATGAGTTGTGACTGCCAGAAGTTCTTTCTGGTATGACAACAAATAAAATAAATTGTTATCTGTCAATACTGTGATCGTATCCATACAAAGGGAATACAACAGTCACAACTGAAATCAAAGATATTTTTGCAGGAATAAACACGTTATTAAAATTTTTGTTTGAAAAATTCATCAAATCACATAATCACAATATTGACAAATGAAAGATCACTTTTAATTTATTTGTAGTTTTGTATTAAAATTATTGATCTTAGTCTTAAGAAAGAGTTGTGATAGTCAAAACTCATTACAACTGTCAAAAGGCACCTAAGTTTAGTTTAAGTATACAAATCAAATTTTAGCTGTATTTTCGTTCATACCTATCAACGTTAAGTATTTAAAGCAAATATGCGTGTAACTGGTTAAAGTACAAAGAAAAATTAAACAGTTAATATTTATAATACGAGGGCAGTTCGAAATGTTCTTAGCCTAACAATGAACAAGAAGAGCTAGATTTTTAAAATTATTTTATTTTTCAATATAATCTACTGAAACTTCAATACACTTAGTCCAACGTTTTTCAAGTAATTCTATCCCTTGATTAAAATAATTTTCCTGAAGCTCCTCAAAATAATCGTTTACAGCTGCCATTACATCTTCATTCGAGGTAAAACGTTTGCCAGAGGGAGCTAAATCTGAGAAATGAGAAATTTTCATTCGAATGCGTTTCTGGTCAACTGTTAACAAATGCGGCACCCATCATGCAGAAAGCTTTTTCATCTATAATTCTTGATGCAAAATAAAATGTACTTGATCATTTGAGATGCCTATGGCATAGGGTATTCAATTAATCGACATTTTAATTTAACCGATTAATCATTCAAATAATTATTCGGGTTTTTTTCTTAACCGATTAATCGAATAAAATTTTAAAATTAATCGAAAAAATGTTATGTAAAATAATATACATATATTTGTTGTATTTTTAATAATTGTATTTAAAAAAAAGAACAAAAACAGTTTCGAAAACTCTTCTAAAGTTCATAAAAATAAAAAAAATGCTATAATTCAGATCATATTTTATCAAAATTTTTATTACTTCTGTGCCCTCTGTAATATATTTAAATTTTATCCAAATCGGGGAGAACCACACCGCAGACCTTTCTTTAAATTTAGCTTTTTATAAAAAAACTAGCCAGACGTTCATATATTATACATAGCGCTCTATAATATCTTCAATGGAATAAGAATAGATCAACTCGTAGATTAATTTGTACCTATTTCGTATGCATTCAACACATAAAACACATAAATGTAGAGAGACAATCTGTTGAGAATTGATTTTAACTCCACGTTTACGTCCCTCCATCCCTTTATTTGATTTTAGCAACTATTTCGCAGGGAATTTCAAAATACCTTGTGATTAATTTTGACAAATTTGTTTCTAGCAGAGTTAGCTGAATTGGGCTCTGAAAAGCTCATATGTATAAAAGGTTATTTAGTTTTCATCAAACATTATTTAGAACTCATAAATACTAATTGCGACTATACCCAGTGTAGAAACGGTAATGACATATCATTATTTTTTGGACCACCAGTAATGACATCCACTTACATTCTGCATTATTTTAAAACATATAGTAATGAATTACTGATAATGACTTACTTTTATCATTATTTCAAATAATTTTCTAGATTTTTTGTTAAATTTTTTGAAATCTATTTTTAGACTCAATATTTTTTAAACACTGGTAAGGATATATGTAACCACATATTTTTAGATTTTTTGTATGTTGGCCAGTAAGCTTACTTGTGTGCAGAAGGTCAATTATGTGTTATTCTGTAAATTTCCTAGTGGGCGTTTTTGGCCAAAAGTATAAAAATTATCCCCATATGGATTACGTTACTCAAAATTATTATTTTTATCCAGTTGAGATTTTTTTTATAAATTTAATGGCTTTACAATCTCGTAGTCATAATTAATATTAAGTTCCATGGGTCTTCTCTGACCCCAGGCCACTAAGGGTTAAATTTTTTTTAAAGAAATGAAAAGGTAAAACCGAAAACCGTGTAAAATTTTATGAAATATTGAAATTTTTGACAAAATGAGTAATTTTTGTAAAATGTCCTGAAATGCAGTCGCTCCAAACACAAACTCGAATTAGTTAGCTGAATTGGGCTCTGAAAAGCTCATATGTATAAAAGGTTATTTAGTTTTCATCAAACATTATTTAGAACTCATAAATACTAATTGCGACTATACCCAGTGTAGAAACGGTAATGACATATCATTATTTTTTGGACCACCAGTAATGACACCCACTTACATTCTGCATTATTTTAAAACATATAGTAATGAATTACTGATAATGACTTACTTTTATCATTATTTCAAATAATTTTCTAGATTTTTTGTTAAATTTTTTGAAATCTATTTTTAGACTCAATATTTTTTAAACACTGGTAAGGATATATGTAACCACATATTTTTAGATTTTTTGTATGTTGGCCAGTAAGCTTACTTGTGTGCAGAAGGTCAATTATGTGTTATTCTGTAAATTTCCTAGTGGGCGTTTTTGGCCAAAAGTATAAAAATTATCCCCATATGGATTACGTTACTCAAAATAATTATTTTTATCCAGTTGAGATTTTTTTTATAAATTTAATGGCTTTACAATCTCGTAGTCATAATTAATATTAAGTTCCATGGGTCTTCTCTGACCCCAGGCCACTAAGGGTTAAATTTTTTTTAAAGAAATGAAAAGGTAAAACCGAAAACCGTGTAAAATTTTATGAAATATTGAAATTTTTGACAAAATGAGTAATTTTTGTAAAATTTCCTGAAATGCAGTCGCTCCAAACACAAACTCGAATTATCATTTTTCCAATTTATTTTTTTTTCTTTAATATCAACTATTATGTGGTACAAATAGCAATCGACATCTCCAAATTAGGCATTTTAAAAAATCTTTAAAATTAATTAAAAAAAAAACACGTTTTTGCATTTTTATCAAATTTGTGGGCCATTTTGGATTCCAGGCTAAAGTGGGTTAGTGATATCCGATGAAGTCAAAATTCCATGTATGAATGAATTTGACTATGTATATTAAATGAATAAATGGAATAAAAAATATTTTTCTTTCGAAATTTCGAATTTTGGAAATTTTTAATAGTAATACACTTTTTTCCCAAAGGGGCAATTTTCGTCCAACTTTCGGCACGAATTAACGTTTTCCAAAAAAAAATCGATTTCTTCCATTTGGGACCACTTTCAATAACACTGGGGGTGTAATGACAAATCTATTTTTAAGGGACACTCTAATATACATATGTAAAACGAGTAAAAAGGTTAAAGTCGGGCATGCCGACTATACAATACCCTACACCAGTCTGGTTATAAGCCAACTAATGTTTGGATCCGAAATTCGAATGGGTTAAAATTGGGCTTGTGTCAAAATTTTCTATAATGTGAGTCAGCGCACCAAATTTCATTAAAATATCTTAATATTTGCGACCTGCAGTTTGTAACCAAGCCAATTTTGGGGGGACCCTTATATGGGCACTAGGTCTAAACATGGACTGATGTTTACCAAAATCAATAGGCTTCGTCCTTAGGCCAACATAGGTCTGTGTACCAAATTTCATCAAAATATCTTAATATTTGCGACCTGCAGCGTATAAACAATATAATTTTGGGGGGACCCTTATATGGGCACTAGGTCTAAAAATTAACCGGTGTTAAGCAAAATCAATAGGCTTCATCCTTGGGCTGCCATAGGTCGGTGTACCAAATTTCATCAAAATATCTTAATATTTGCGACTTGCAGCGTATAAACAGTATAATTTTGGTAGGACCCTTATATGGGCACTGGGTCTAAACATGGACCGATGTTCACCAAAATCAATAGGCTGCATTAATGGGCCAATATAGGTCTGTTTACCAAATTTCATCAAAATATCTTAATATTTGCGACCTGCAGCGTATAAACAGTATAATTTTGGTAGGACCCTTATATGGGCACTAGGTCTAAACATGGACCGATTTTCACCAAAATCAATACGCAGCGTTATTGGCCCAATATAGGCCTGTTTACCAAATTTCATCAATATATCTTAATATTTGCGACCTGCAGCGTATAAACAGTATAATTTTGGTAGGACCCTTATATGGGCACTAGGTCTAAACATGGACCGATTTTCACCAAAATCAATACGCTGCGTTATTGGCCCAATATAGGCCTGTTTACCAAATTTCATCAATATATCTTAATATTTGCGACCTGCAGCGTATAAACAGTATAATTTTGGTAGGACCCTTATATGGGCACTAGGTCTAAACATGGACCGATTTTCACCAAAATCAATAGGCTGCGTTATTGGCCCAATATAGGCCTGTTTACCAAATTTCATCAGAATATCTTAATATTTGCGACCTGCAGCGTATAAAAAGTATAATTTTGGTAGGACCCTTATATGGGCACTAGGTCTAAACATGGACCGATTTTCAACAAAATCAATAGGCTGCGTTATTGGGCCAATATAGGCCTGTTTACCAAATTTCATTAAAATATCTTAATATTTGCTTCCTGCAGCGTATAAAGAGTATAATTTTGGTAGGACCCTTATATGGGCACTAGGTCTAAACATGGACCGATTTGAACCAAAATCAATAGGCGTCGTCCTTGGGCCGATATAAGTCGGTATACCAAGTTTCATCAAAATATCTTAATATTTGCGACCTGTAGAGTGCGCACAAGAATGCATGGACAGAGAGACAGACGGACATCGTTAAATCGAAATAAAAAAAATTCTGAGCCGATCGGTATACTATAAGGTGGGTCTAGGACCAATATTTTTTGGTGTTACAAACATCAGCACAAACTTATAATACCCTGACCACATAGTGGTGTAGGGTATAATAATGACCACATAGTGGTGTAGGGTATAAATATGTTCAACTTGTTTCAAAATAATGAATACAAAATAATTAGTATTGATCTCAACTCCAAAAAAAATTTTGTGAATATTATCAGGTAATTAGCAATATTAAAATTATACCTTATTAAATGAAACTTTACCATGGATGGTAACCGAAACGATGCGGTTATCGGTAAGGGTAACGCTATTTTGGATTATTTCGGTAAGGGCAACGCTTTTTCATTTATTTCGGTATCTGTATTTTAAGGATAACGGTTTTCTAGTTATTTCGGTAACGGTATTTTAAGGATAACGGTATTTTAATTATTTCGGCAACGGTATTTTAAGGTTAGCGATATTTCAGTTATTTCGGTAACGGTATTTTAAGGATAATGGTAGTCAGTTATTTCGATACATCCCGCAATTTTTTTTACAAAAAAAACGAGATTAAAAACAAAACTAATTTACCAACTTAAAGTACTAAAAATACTCAATACCCACGTGCAATTACCAAAAGCAAAAAATTAAAAATAACGGTAACGGTATTTTAGGGGTAACGGTATTTCATTTATTTCTTTAACGGTATTTTAAGGGTATCGATATTTCATTTATTTCGGTATCGGTATTTTAAGGATAACGGTATTTCAGTTATTTCGGTAACGGTATTTTAAGGATAACGGTATTTCGGTTATTTCGGTAACGGTATTTTAGGGGTAACGGTAGTCATTTGAAAGGGTTTTGAATCGATAACTGTATTTTAGCGGTATTGCCTGCCAACCCTGGATTTTACTGAATAAAAAGCCAGTAGTTTAAATTTTAACCCTTCGACACTGGAATTTTAATGACTGGGAGTTTTTCGACCAAACTTCGTGGAAATGTAGATCTATGCCCAAGAAATATTTTTTATTACTTTTATGGCTTTGGAGCACCCCCTAGCGGAGATATTTGGAATTAAAGTTCTAACATGCTGGCGATCCCGAGCGGGTTAAATTTTTTTTTAATATTAATTTTATATTTTTTTATTACTAAACTCTACATAAAATTTTTAGAGTTTTTGAATTTTATTCATCACACAATTTTTGAGACTAAACTTTAACCTTTTTTTACTTTTAACACATTTTTAACGCGTTGATGATCATAAGACAAAATGCACTCTACTGATCTGATGTTGTTTTGAAATTTCACAGCCTGCATATAATTTAAATAAGAACAAAATAACGAACCGATAACAGTAAATGAATAGCGCTTTGGTTAAAATTCAAATCAGTGACGAGTTGATGAAGTCGACGTACATTATAATGTACGCCACTCGCCAAAGGGTTAAAGTAGTAAAATTTCAATTTGGTTTTAGTTTAATATTTGGAGTTAGGCAGCAATAAAGTGATACGCGTTTACTTTACTAAAATTTGCTCACCGAAAATTATACTAAAACGGAGCAAAGATAGAACTCAAAATTATTAACAACAACAAGTGTATTGTTCCAGTGGGTATATATCCAGCTTAACCTTCGCTCAATTTATTTGGTCGCATTTTTTATAAATAGGTTTTCTTATGCATTTTTCTCTTTGCCCGAGTTTAGCCAGAGTTCGCTGATTATCGAGATAACCGTGAGTAGCATAGTCAATCTATAAAATATATAATCTTTGATTGTACTTAAATAAACTAGTTTTCAGAACAATTAGAAAAGATTAAACATTATTAAAGTTGATACAAGCAATAATGAAGAAAACTAATAATAGCTAATGATAATGGGTGTTTAATTCAAAATGACAAACAGTAATACACATCATAAATAAATTTTTATAACATTTGAAAAAAAAAAAATAATACCAATTTTTAGTGCAATATAAAATCAAATTAAAAATAAGAAAGATAGTTAAAACAAACAAATAAAAAGTTATATAAACTTGTTTAAGTTATTTCTTGTAACATAAAAAAATCTCTTTTGAGTTTCTAATTAAAATCGCTCATTTTGTTTTTTTTTACTCTTATAATTAACTGAAGGCACAATTCCAAATATTTTTTAATATATATTTTATTAAAGAACTCTTGGGCTTTATAAGCGCATTAGTGAAATGTTCATTGAGATCAAAATAATGGTTATATCTTTAGAGGTGCAGTTAAGGGTTAACCTAAATGTAAAACCGCAACGAAAATAAATAATTATTTATTTATAAACTACTGAAGGTGAAAAATAAACTCCAAGTAGTTATTTTTTTATTGTTAATATAGCAAGTTTCTATGAAATTCTGGAAATCCCCGAAACGATCGTCTTTTGATTCTTGAAAGTGTAGAGATTTTTGAAAGCAAAAACTCTGTGAACTATTTGTCAAGAGATCATCCTGATGAAGAAAAATAGCAGTTTTTGAAAAAAGTACTTATTATGATAATTCATAATAAGGAAATTGGCCTCGAACTCTAGCTAATCAATTAAAATTGTGGAAAAAAACAATTTGTATTTTTAAATCAAAATTAAAAGCCAACATTCGGAAATAACTTAAAAAAATTTTAACTTTTATCGAAAAAGCTCTAGCTCCACCGCGCGCAAACTTGCGCAAAATTATTTGGTATGCGATTTTAGAGGAGAATATGTCCTTTCTCTTTTATTCCCTTTTGATCCACGATAGTTATGCTCCAATAAAACGAAAATTTTCGTTAAAAACATACCCTAATTTAAAAATTATAAAATAACTATTGAGTAATGTAAAATAAAAAATTATACCTGCTATCAATTTATTTAACCGATAATTAAAAAAAATTTACCCGAAGTTAATATTTCTGAAAAAAAAATATGATCATTTGAACTGTGGAAAAATCTAAAAAATGTATAACTTTACAGAAATACAGGTAAAGGGTATTTTGCATCACCCTTTTCACTGTGAAATAGTAAAAATTTAGCCTCGGTTTTTTGACTCCAGAGATTCTATGGTGTTTCCTTTGTAATAAAAAAATAGCTTTCTCTAAATTTTTCATGTTTTCATATTTTAAGTGTGAAAACTGATGTGGTATCGAACTTCAAAATCGATTATATCCGGTACAATTTCCTTAGGCAAGACTGAAATCCGGATAGGGACATGCCTCCAAAAGATTATTTTTTACAATTTGTAAAATACGTTTGGGATTTTAGCACATTTAGGTGCATATTCCTAGACTGAGAGTCTTAACTTTTCATACAAAATAACAATAAAATTCAAATTTTATTTGTCAATGTTATGATTGTGTCGATACCAGGTCTTAATTTTTTTGAAGTTTTCAAACAAAAATTGGCCTCGAACTGAATTAATAAATTTATAATTAATCAATTAAAAAGGTCGAAAAAACTATTTTTATTTTTTAAATAAAAATTAAAAACCAACATTTTAAAAACTTGAATAAATATAATTTATTGTGACTTTGCAACAACAAATACATGGGGAATACAGTCACATCTAAGAGTCACAGACTTTTCGTTGGAATAGGCACCTTAACTCCTTTAATGTAACTGTTGCTAAGTTTATCTGCATTCATAGAAAAATATGTCCTCTTTCGACTAACATATTTTGAGATAAAAAATTATTTTTTATTCAGATGTAAAAAATTTTACTAATGGATAGCCAACAAACAATCTAATATAAAGCTGATTTACAGGAAGAAGAAGGAGAAAACAACACATTTTAATTTAAATATTTAACCGACACAAGGGATTCACAAGACTGATCTAAGTATTTTTAACGGTAATTTGTCTCTATATGAAAAATTGTTTGTGTATGCCTTGACTGTGTATGCCTTGAATGGGGATCGAACAGCCTATACCCGTGGTGACAAGACTTTTTTCGCTGCGTGCCAGAAATTTTTTGTAAAGATTTCTCGCGTGCCACCTTAATTATACCCTACACCACTACGTGGAGAGGGTATAATAAGTTTGTGCTGATGTTTGTAACACCAAAAAATATTGGACCTAGACCCACCTTATAGTATACCGATCGACTCAGAATCACTTTTTATTTCGATTTAACGATGTCCGTCTGTCTGTCTGTCCATGTGCGCTCCGTACAGGTCGCAAATATTTTGATGAAATTTGTCGGTTCCATGACGAAGCCTATTGATTTTGGTTAAAATCGGTCCATGTTTAGATCTAGTGCCCATATAAGGGGACTCCCCAAAATTGGTCTGTTTACATGCTGCAGTTCGCAAATACGAGGTTATATCAATGAAATTTGTCGACCCAAGGCCGAAGCCTACTGATTTTGGTTAAAATCCGTCAATGTTTAGACCTAGTGCCCATATAAAGGTCCCCCCCCCCCCCAAAATTGGCTTCGTTACACGCTGCAGGTCGCAAATATAAATATATTTCAATGGAATTTGGTTTGCTGACTCACATGGTCCAGAGAAAAAAGCCGATAGATTCTGGATAGAATCGGTCCATATTTGGACCTATCGCCCATATGGGCTATATTTACGATTTTCTCTTCTTTTATAATTTTATAGAAAATTTTGACACAAGTCCCATTTTAACCCATTCGAATTTCGGATCCAAACATTAGTTGGCTCTTAACCAGACTGGTGTAGGATATTGTGTAGTCGGCATGCCCGACTTTAACCTTTTTACTCGTTTTTTGGCTCCAAATATTCTATGGTGTTTTCTTTGAAATAAAAAAAAATAGTTTTAAAATCGTTTACACAAAAAAAAGTGGCTTTTGGCCGCCTTCTCTAAATTTTTCATGTTTTCATATATATAACTATAAACGACAAGAATTTATTTCTATTTGTTTTAAACTTTTTTATTTTCTTTAAACTAAAGGAACTTAATCTGTGTGCAAAAGGCATTAAAACAAATTTAAAAAAAGAAACCCTTTTAGATTTCTAGTTAAGTTATAAAAACGAAATAAACTAAATATCATTTATTTTTACGAATTTTGTAGTTAATTTTTTGTAAGTTAAAAAAACGAAATAAATGAAAAATCATTATTTTTGACTTTGTAGTTAATTTATTAACATTTAAAAATAAATGAAAATTTCTTTTAATTTAAATGAAAAGGCAGTAGACCGGTTTTCAAGTGATTTTTCATTTATTTTAAATTAAACGTAAATCTCATCCAAAAATTGCCTCTTGTGCTTGTTTGTATGCTGCAGATCGTAAATATTAAGAACTTTTATTGAAATTTGGTAAGCTAACTTAAATAGGCCCTAGGATAGAGCTGTTGTATTTAGATAGAATTGGACTATATCTGGGTCTTACGCCCATATTTCCGGTTTTCTATTTAATACACCCAGTATTAGGCAAATTCACAATTTTTAATACTGACTTTCTAATTTTTTTACCATTTATAGAAAAATTTTGACACCATTTAACCAGTCACAATTTCGGCTCCAAACATTAATTGTCTTTCAACCAGACTGGTGTATGATGCAATAAAGTCTGCATGTCCGATTTTAACTTTTTACTCGTTTTTTTTACTTGCTTTCAGTTATATTTATAGAGTGCACAATTTGTTTAACAAACAAAAATATTGTCGGCTACTAGGCCTTTAGGTCATTTATATTGGTTGACTTTGTTGACAAACAATAAATATTATTACCCTCCCTTAACTGACAACAATTTAAACCTGCAACATTGTCAACATCATCATCATAATACTGCTCCCACTTTATAAAAACTCTAACTCCTGGTATTTGTTTCGCCATAAAAAATTGTTTTTTAAATAAAATGTATATTTTGTGAATGAATAGACTGCAGATCTATATAAGTGGCATTATAAAAAAATTTCGTACGATAGATACCATATGGTTCCCTATGGGCTAAAGTTATTTAAACATGTGCATACTAAACTGGACATATATAAAAACTTTATTTTTGTTGAATTTTGTGTTGAATTTTTATCGTTTTTATTTGGATGACATTAAAAATGTATTTTTATCATCATCATCATCGATGGGTATTAATTTTTTCATGGCGTTTTTGTTTCTACTAAATAATTTTACATTTTTTTTATTAATAAATGTATAAAAATATTATTTCTATATAATAAATACCATGCATTTATTTATGAACAGAGTATGTATTTCATATTAAAGATTTATTTCAATATTTCAAATGGGATTATTTATAAATATTGTGAATTTTATGTACCAACAATAAGTATTATTTATTTTGCATTCTTATATTTTGAAATACAATAAATTTTAATAAAATGGTATTACAAAATAATCTTTAAAATAAATTAATTGAAAAAGTATTTAGTATCAGAGATGGGCTAAAATCATTACCATTACATTTTCATTACCATTACTTGATGTAATGGTAATGGAGCTTTTTTTATCATTACCATTTTTTGAAGAAATGGTAATGTTTTTTTTTTCATTACCATTGCGTTAAAAAATGGTAATGAATATTTTTTTTAATTTTCATTTGTTTTGAAAATTAAAATGAACCTTTTTTTAATTTTCATTACTTTTACCTAATGTTTACATAGTAATTAAACACCCATTTGTTTTTCATTACAATCCGTTTTTGTCGAAGTTTTTTATTTAAAAAAAATGAGGTTTACAAATTACTAAAAGCATTTTTTAGTTCATAATCTGGGGCCTATGGTATGCATATTTGATACCAAGTTTTGGTGTCTAGTTGCAAAAAAAAAAAAAAAAAGCGAAAAAAAATTGCATAAAGGAAAATTCTGGCATCAATATAATTTGTTTGCAGAACATAAATAGCTGATTAAGTTTTTTAATTCAATTCTAGTACCATAGTCTTTTTTCGCGATCCGCCATTATTTTGCAATTTTGTAAGTGCGGTTTTTTTTTTAATTTATAATCTAAGGATTATAATACTCATTTCGTACAACAAAGTTTGGTGGCTAGTTGAAAAAAAAAAACAAAAATTGGGAAAAAAAAATCGCAAACAAAAAAAATCCAAAAAGGAAAATTTTTGCATTAATATATTTGCTTGCAGAATGTAAATCGCTGATTAAGTGTTTTAATTCAATTCTTTTACCATAAAGTCTTTTTTCGCGTCCCGCCATTATTTTGGAGTTTTTTAATTGCGGTTTCTTAAAATTTATATCCTAGTGACTATAATACCCGTTTCATACAACAAAGTTTTGGGGCTAGTTAAAAAAAAAAAAACGCGAAAAAAATCGCGAAAAAAAAAATTTACAAAAAGGAAAATTCTTACATCAATAGATTTGTTTGCAGAATGTAAATCGCTGAATAAGTGTTTTAATGAAATATTTTTACCATAAAGCCTTTTTTCGCGGCCGGCCATTATTTTGGAGTTTTTTAAGTGCGGTTTATTAAAATTTGTAATCTAGGGACCATAATGCCCGTTTCATACAACAAAGTTTGGGAGCTAGTTAAAAAAAACCGCGAAAAAAATCGCGAAAAAAAAAAATTACAAAAAGGAAAATTCTTACATCAATAGATTTGTTTGCAGGATGTAAATCGCTGAATAAGTGGTTTAATGAAATATTTTTACCATAAAGCCTTTTTTCGCGGCCAGCCATTATTTTGGAGTTTTTTAAGTGCGGTTTATTAAAATTTGTAATCTAGGGACTATAATGCCCGTTTCATACAACAAAGTTCGGGAGCTAGTTAAAAAAAAAACCGCGAAAAAAATCGCGAAAAAAAAAATTACAAAAAGGAAAATTCTTACATCAATAGATTTGTTTGCAGGATGTAAGTCGCTGACTAAGTGTTTTAATTAAATTTTTTTACCATAAAGTCTTTTTTCGCGTCCCGCCGTAATTTTGGAGTTTTTTAAGTGCGGTGTCTTAAAATTTATATTCTAGTGACTGAGCAATTCCATATGAAAGCGATCACCTTTTGGACGACCCCTCCCCGATTCTAAAATAAATAGTCTCAATCGATTGCCCATCAAAAAATAATGTACTTACATATTTTTTTTTTTTATAGTGACTGGTTTAGTGGTGGTGTGCACCACTGTCATGTGACAAAATTGAAGAATTCTTCATAAGGGACCTCATTGAAAGTTGTTTTTTTTTTAAACTACTAAAGCGATCGCAACGAGTGATAGCTCGTTGGAAAGGTATTGAATCAGGCTTTAATTGAAAAATAAAATTTTCCTAATTTTTCTCAGAAATTTACCTTTTTTCCCATGAAAATTAAATTTTCCCATGAAAATTAAATTTTCCGATTTTCCACAGAAGCTCCTAAATTTTCCGGCTAATTTTTTTTTTTTGGATTCCTCATAATTTTTGCTTTAAGAATCAGCAATAAAAAAATGGGCCTCGACTCCTTGTTTGGACAGGAGAGGAGCATTTAAGAGACCACCTTGTTCTCATTGTTTTTATATTTTTTATAATTGAATTATTTGTAATTATTTAACATTGTTTTATTTTATTATTAAAAATACATTTTAAAAATTATTTTACAGTTAAAAATACATTTATGAAGAAAAAATCTTTCTTATTTTGCTGCTTATACTTAATTACAATATTTATTAAAAATTTCAATTGTCTTGGCATCATTATAAAATTAAAGTAACTTTAAATTTAGCACGTCGGCAGACGAAGAGTACCGCTTTACATTAATTGACATATCAGAAATATTTGGTATGAAGCAATGAAACTTTTGCGTTCCAGTTATAGTTTTGACATTATTATATCTGTTTTGAATTCCTCGCTCCATGGCATCGTGTTCTTTTTGAGTGCATAAAACTGTGTTAATGGCAATTTCCTTGCTTTGAATCCACGAAAACAAATGTTGTACATTTAAGATCTGGTCAGTATATGGCCTTTGCAAACTTGCCTTAGTCGCCATGCATTTTAGGGTTCCCCCTAACGCATCGCATGGGCCCTTACCGTGGGACGTCGCAAAAAAGTGCCACTCGACCTTGCAGTTTTGTTCTTCTTCAATTATGCAAAGATTGTAAAAATTTTTTTTATTCTTGTACTGAGAAGCCGCGCCGTCTGAGAAAAACGTTACTTTGTCGACTGCATCGAATTTTGATCTTAAGAATTCAAACAGTTTCATTTGAAATAAATAAACGGACACATAATTATGAGCTAAACTCTCCGCGACAACAACAAGGCTTACGGTCTGTAGTTCGTTATCTTCGTTTTTGAAATAAATGCAAAAAGGATGCACCGTGCACTGGTCGTTTGCCCAGTGATAAGCCTGAATTTCATCCTGAACGAGAAAAGTGTAATTCTCGGCAAAGTCGCTTATCACAATGAATTCATTTTGGGCTAATTTCTCCTTACTTTCCTTTAGAAATTTCGATTGCATCTCGGATATGAAATGGTGCGCCTTCAGTTCATTCAACTTGAATCCGAATTCCTCGATGAATTCCGGAATCTGCTTTACCACGGTCTCAAGGGAACATCTGCCGCTGCTAATTATCCACTGTTTGAAATGCACCTCCTGAATTAACAGCTGTTCAAACTTTTCCGCCAAATATTGCTCTAGCTCGTCAATCTTCGGACAATTGTCGCATTTGGACAGATGACAATTTTCCGTGGGGTATGCGCACAACGACTTCGACAGGAGGTCCCTATATGTTTCTATTTCACCGTGAAATACTTTCAATTTCTTGCATGGAAAGAACATTAATTTGATGTTTTGATGAAACTTGCAAACGCAGACTGAATGCGTTCCGTGCCTGTCTAATGCCAGCACGCATTCTTTTGGTCGTAGGATGGCAAACTTAGAAAATCCCACTTTTTCTGCTGGGTATTTCTCTTTGAACTGATGGTATGCTTCGGATAGATTACATAATAATAATCTGCGCTGCTTGTGTACTTTTTCTCCATCTTCACGTGTGATAACATAGTCACGTGTACCTGGGCAGGCGCGGCTGTTGTCATCATTGCAGTAAAAATCTTGAATCAATTTCACCGTTGCTTCGCTGAGGGTCCTTGAACCAAATTTCTTGGTGGGAGTCGCCAATATGCCCTTCTGTCGAACTAATTCTTTGCTTCTTCTCGCGATGTAAAAAGATGTTTGAAACTGTTCAGAAATCTTGCGTATAGACCATGATTGAGGCAGCACAGATAAAATGAGATATTTCTCCGGAAAAGTGGTCGCTAAATTGAATTTTCTTTTCAACTGCTCAATCATTTGTTTGCCGTCATCAACGTCATCTGCTTGACTGCATTCGTTTTCAGAGCCTTCATCAAATATTGTCGCGATTGCACTCATAACCTTGCCTTTTTTCTCTTTCCTGTATTTTTCACTTCGCAACTTTCTTTTTGTAATAGGCGATTCGCCTAAAGTGGTAATAGCCTCATTCAAAGGACTCAAAGACATATTGACCATCGGAATGTCTGCCTCACTATCAGATGAAACATTTTGTTCAATTGTCATTTCACTCTCGGATTGTGGTTGCATTTGTTTCAATGCATTTGCTTGTTGAGACAAATCGATTTTACACTTGGGGCAAATGAATTCTGCTTCTTCACCGTATTGTATATTTAATTCATTCATGTATCGCTTCGAAACACCAGTTAATTTTAATACTTTTATCTTTTTCGAACGATGTCCACTCTTGTTAAATGGATTGCAGCAAAATTTATTCATTTTACTTTAAATTGTCTTTACAGCTTCACTCTTTACTTTACAAAAAAAAACACTTTAACACTTTCACGTTTAGTATTCAACTAAAATTTGACTCAGAGTGTGTGAAGTATTTATATTTATTTTTTGGTAAAAAATAGGTAAAAAAAATAAGCGATATTTGCTTTTCTTTAATAGGAAAATTTGCGTGAACTACTAGTCATAAAATGTTTTTTAAAGAGGGACTTAATTGGTTACTGCCAATAAGCCGACCACAGGTCAGAAAATGTTTTGTAAATTTTTTAAATTACCAGGTAATAAATATTTCGCCATATTTATGGAAAATCCGTGTTTTATGACTTGTTTGTGCACGTGTCATTTTAGGCGAAATATTTATTACCTGGTAATTTAAAAAATTTACAAAACATTTTATGACCTGTAGCCTCAGTCGGGTTTGGTGTGCCATTACATGCCACTGCTGCTATTATCCATGGATTTATGGCCGATCTTGTGAAGGCAGGCAGACCATATTCACTACACACTCAACTTGGGGCTCTTAAAAAAAATTGATTTTTTCTTCATAAATGTATTTTTAACTGTAAAATAATTTTTAAAATGTATTTTTAATAATAAAATAAAACAATGTTAAATAATTACAAATAATTCAATTATAAAAAATATAAAAACAATCAGAACAAGGTGGTCTCTTAAATGCTCCTCTCCTGTCCAAACAAGGAGTCGGGGCCCATTTTTTTATTGCTGATTCTTAAAGCAAAAATTATGAGGAATCCAAAAAAAAAAAAATTAGCCGGAAAATTTAGGAGCTTCTGTGGAAAATCGGAAAATTTAATTTTCATGGGAAAATTTAATTTTCATGGGAAAAAAGGTAAATTTCTGAGAAAAATTAGGAAAATTTTATTTTTCAGTTAACGCCTGATTCAATACCTTTCCAACGAGCTATCACTCGTTGCGATCGCTTTAGTAGTTTTTTTTAAAACAACTTTCAATGAGGTCCCTTATGAAGAATTCTTCAATTTTGTCACATGACAGTGGTGTACACCACCACTAAACCAGTCACTATAAAAAAAAAAAAAAATATGTAGGTACATTATTTTTTGCTGGGCAATCGATTGAGACTATTTATTTTAAAATCGGAGAGGGGTCGTCCAAAAATTTGCCAATTTTGATCGTTTTCATATGGAATTGCTCGACTATAATACCCGTTTCATACAAGAAAGTTTGGGAGCAAGTTAAAAAAAAACCGCGAAAAAAATCGCGAAAAAAAAATTTACAAAAAGGAAAATTCTTACATCAATAGATTTGTTTGCTGAATGTAAATCGCTGAATAAGTGTTTTAATTAAATATTTTTACCATAAAGCCTTTTTTCGCGGCCGGCCATTATTTTGGAGTTTTTTAAGTGCGGTTTATTAAAATTTGTAATCTAGGGACTATAATGCCCATTTCATACAACAAAGTTTGGTGGCTAGTTAAAAAAAAACCGCGAAAAAAATCGCGAAAAAAATTTACAAAAAGGAAAATTCTTACATCAATAGATTTGTTTGCAGAATGTTAATCACTGATTAGGTTTTTTAATTCAGTTTTTGTACCATAAAGTCTTTTTTCGCGTTCCACCATTTTTTTTTCAATTTCTTAAGTGCGGTTTTTTCAAATTTATAATCTAGGGACTATAATGCCTATTTCATATAACAAAGTTTGGTGGTTAGTTGCAAAAAAAAAAAATCGCGAAAAAAATTTGCCAAAACGAAACTTTTTGCATCAGTATATTTGTTTGAAGAATGTTAATCGCTGATTAAATTTTTTAATTGAATTTTTCTGCCATAAAGTCTTTTTTCGCGTTCCGCCATAATTTTGCTATTTCTTAAGTGCGGTTTTTTTTTTAATTTATAATCTAGAGACATACATCAAAGTTAGGTGGCTAGTTGCCAAAAAAAATTGCGAAAAAAAATTTACATAAAGGTAAATTTTTTAGTGTAGAACAAAGAACAAAACGTTCTTTACATCATTATGTTAAGTAATGGTAATGAAATTTCATTTGTCTACCTAGTGTAGAAAAAATGAAAATGATTTTTTGTTTTTACTACCATTGCGTATTGTAATGAAAATTATAAAAACGTTTCATTACATGTAAAGAAAACAAATGAAATTAACATTTTTTTCATTGCAATTACATTTTGTAATGGTAATGAATTTTTTTTTAATTTTCATTTTATAGATTTAATGGTAATGAAAACCCGCAATGGTCATTACAAAGTAATTAATTACTCCCATCTCTGTTTAGTATAATGTTGAAATTCAATAACTTTAGTGCATACATACATATGTACATTAGACCGACTCACTACAAAAAGTAAAAAAAGTGCCCCCTCAAAATAAACCTTGGTTTGTTTTATGATGATTTCCAAAATATTTCGGGTCTAGCAATGAGATCTCACGAGCTGGTCCATTTTTAAAAAAGGTATTTTTTTTAGTTTTTGTAAGAAATCTGAAAACAACATAGACAATATGGGTATCATATTGAAGGTTTTTTGAGGCGCGTCCAGTGGTATATAATAACATGTTCAAGCATATCCAGAGATGTCCTATTTTCAAGGATATTCTATAAAAAAAAAATTTTTTTGACTCTTTTGGTCGGAGAAGTTTGTGATTGAAATGTCAAACTTACATATCATAATCTATAGTCAATTTAAGTGAACACGTGTTTTAAATTTTTTTGAAATTCGCGATTGTTCGCGTTTTATCAGAAATTCAATATGGTGGAAACAATATGTTCTAAATAGGGCAATATGGAAAACAAAACTTTTCTTTTGACAAGTAAATCATCACTGAGTGGATATAGTTTAGAATTTTGCAGATTTAACACATTTTTCACAGTGGTCTGGATTAAAAAATGTATGAAATTTTTTCTAGGTTTATTATTAAATAAAATATTTTCTTGAAATACGCGTGTCTGTAATTTTTTTAAAAAAATCTTAATATAGGCTGACCCTAAATAAAATTTTATATTAACTTTTTCTCGCGAAAAATAAATATTCCGCGAAAAAAGGCGCGTGATGGGTTTTTTTCTGTTAAGTTGCATTTTTACACACAAATTATTTCGAAGGTAAAATTAACTAAAAATACAATTTAAAACGAATAAAATTTCAATCAAAATCAATTAAAAACCAATTAAAAACATTTATTTTTACCGGCAAAACTGTTGAGTATATAGAAAAACGTTATATAAACAGATTAAAGGAATTGTAATTTTTAATTTTTTTAAAATTGTTTGAGCAAAATCGGACTAGTGGTTCTCGAGTTATGTCAAAAAAAAAGATATATCTCGATTCCTAGGGTTGACCCAGCGAAACGCCGGGACACTTATAACTTGTTTTTGACCGATATAGCATTTCCCGTTGGTTTCATCCCATCCCGATTTTGACTGTCGCATAGTGTAATTGAGTACCAGAAACTGTAAAATCAACTTAAAGTTCTTTATTTTTATTATAAAAATAACAAACAAAACGGTGCGAAGAACTATTTTTTTTACTTCAAACAACTTTTACTTCAAAATACCTTTTTTTGGTTCATTTTTTTAGTTTTATTTTAAAACAATAAAAATTGATTAGAAAATTGCGAAATATCCGTATTTTTATTTAGTTAAATTTTTAAACAACTTGTGAAAAACGTTAAAAATTATTTTTCTTCTACGAACAAATGTTAATACACAATTTTGACACAAGTCCCATTTTAACACATTCGAATTTCGGATCTAAATATTAGTTAGCTTTTAACCAGACTGTTATCAACAACTCAACTTAGACTAATAACAAAAGGATAAAAATAGCATTGTTAAATTTCGTTGATGTTAGTCTAAGTTGAGTTGTTGATAACAAACTCGATTTGCTTTCAACAGTCACATAAGTAGACGATTATCAGGATATTCACCCAATCAAAAGCCGAAGGCACTGATGATGGCTTTGTTGCGAAAGCCGAAAATGCGCATTCTGCCTTGCTGGTCTTATCGAATTTTTTCAATAATTTTTATTCTTTGTAATTTACTTGTAAAAATTGTATCTTCTTTCTTTGATTTGAAAATAATTTTAAAACAGAAAGTGATATTAATTTATGATCTTGAGTCAAACTAAAATAACATTCATTTAGTATTTATTACTATTATATTTTAATATAATTACCAACTTTGTGCGTAAAAATTTTATTTAACAAAAGCATACTAATATTACGCATAATGTGTTTATTTGTAAACATATAATGTCTAAAAATACTTTTTGTATTATTGTGAAGTGTGTACAAAAAAAGTTTAAGCATTTTTTATATATATTTACCAAATTTTCGTAAAATTAAACAAAACTTTACCCATTTTTTAGTAGTAAATTTACAAATATTTTTTAGAGTGTACTTTTGCATGCGTTCGAACTAGATATGGGCACGTGAGCAGAATTTTGCGTGATTCACGTGATCACGCGTGAGTGTGAGTAAAACTTTAATTTACTCACGTGAACGTGAGTGAGTGTGAGTAGAAGAAAATTGTTCGTGAGTGAGTGTGCGTGAGTAAACTGTTTGCGTGAGTGAGTGTGCGTGAGTCGAATTTTAACGACTCACGCTGTTTTTTTTGGGCTTTTTATTCATATTTTCAAGTAATTGTTTTAGGCGACTTTATATTTTTGGGTATTTTTAATACAAAATAAATGGCAAAATTCATACTCGACTAATGTTTCCGGGAGATGGGAATGAAAATCGAAAAGTATCAGTTTTTTGGTAACATTTTTTTATTTTGATTTGTTTTATTAATATATTGTAGAAAGCATTTAAGTCGTATTTTATGTAGAACGTCAATTTTAAGGATGAAAGAATGGAAATATTTAAATCAATGAATTTCTGTTTAAATGTCTACTTTTTGTAAGACATTTAAATAGTTCTCTTATCAAGTCAAAAAATCTATGCCAAGTTAATTTAGGTCTAGTCAAGTTTCAAGCTAAAATATAATTGCCGAGTTAAAAATACAGGTTACACCGTTTACGAGTAGAATACGGATTTATATGATATTGGTAATTACTAGGGCAAGGTATTCCATGCAAATGCATGTTTTTTCTCGATAGTCCAAAACTAATATTTATCCGAATCATCAAATTTAGAACAAAATGGCATCGATTTTGTCAAAAATGCATGTTTTTGCATATTTTGACTTTAAATGCATATTTGGTGCGTCTTTAATGCATATTTTGTGCTTTTTAATGCATTTTGTGCATATTTTTACCTCTCAATTAGGGAATGCAAAATCCCGCACTTTTTGATTTCCCGGGAAAGCGGGAAATTTATCTTGAATTCCCGGGATCCCGGGATCCCGCAACGGACATAAATTAGAAAATATTTTATAGTAATTTAAAAATGTTTATTATTGAAATGTCGTAAAGACCTAAAATTTGCATGATGGTGAAAAAGCTCAGGTGGTTTTTCTCGGAATTTTCGTAGTAGGAAAGAATTAATTTTATATTAGAAATTATATAAGTCTAATTATATATGTATTATTAAAAATTTAATAAACTAAAATTAATTTTTAGACTTAAACATTTGTCCGTAAAAAAATAAATAAAAAAATTAATATAGAAAATAATTTTAGAAAATTGGAAAAATTTTTAAAAATTGTGGGAACAAATTCTAACTTACTTGAATTTTTTTTTAAAATCAATGGACAAATTTATCTTTAATTCTGTACAGAATAAGGAGTGTAATATTTCAAATCTGGAAATTTTAAAGTAGGCTATGTTCCAAATCATTAAAACTAAAATGAAAAACTTTATAGGAAAATATTCAGTAACTTCATAAAATTGTGTCAACATAACATTTTGATTCCTTTGAGTGATACTTTTTCAGCAATTATGAATCAATTGGAACGACGAAAATTAATTATCGACAAATGGAATGAAAATCCATTCCGAGTAGTACATTTTATTTCAAAAGATTTGAAAATGGCAAGAAGTACGGTAGATCCAGTCCTGAAACGTTATTTTGAAACCTCTATCGGCATTGAAAAGTTGGGTTTGAAGTATCCCGTTTGGCGTGGAATTTCCCAATGCGGCGAAAAGACATCTTCATATATAACAACAGGTACAATGAATGGAGATGTGTACACTGTACAGGGAAGAGTGCCTAAAAAAGATGAATACCTTTTATAAAAAAACACGGGAGATCTACTCTATTCTGGCCTGATTTGGCTTAGCTCACTATGCTTCAATTACCTTAAATCTGCTCAGAGCTAATAATATTAAATTTGTTGAAGAAGACATGAACCCACCAAAAGTTCCACAATGTCGACCCATTGAAAGGTATTGGACTCTAATAAAAGCGAAGTTAACGAAGACCAAACAGACTGCTAATTATATAAAAGATTTTGAAAAAAGTGGAAAGTTGTATCCAAAGCAATAACAACCAGCACTGTCAAAAACTTAATGGAAGGCATTCGGAAAAAAGCTAAGATCGGAGTGGACCACAAAATGAAATGGATATTTTTTTGTTTTTATATACTTTTAATACTCTTATTTATTAGACAAAATAATAAAAGTAAAAATAACTATTTATTTAATTGTTGTTTTTTTCTTACAAAATTTCCAGATTTAAAACATTACACTCCTTAAGTGCGATTCAAAATTTTTCATACAAAAACTATTTGGTTGAGTGGTTTTCTTAAAAAATATGCTTTTTAAGTTCCTTTTAGTGCCTGTTAAAAAAATGGAACTTAAAAAGTTCGATCAAGTACACAAATTAATCAGTGTGTTCGTTTACTCGAATATCTTACTACTTTTACTACAATTTTGTAAGTAAATGAGCAAGCCTAATGCTAGATTTTTACTATTTTCAAAACGTTAGAAAATTTTGCATAGGTAAATTTGAAATAATTAACTTTATTATTTTAAACTGCATATTTTGAAATCCCGAGATTCCCGGTCCAAACCTCATATAATTTTACAAAGCGTTTATGAATTTAGGGGTTAGTTTTTAGGAGCATTTTTTATTTTGTAAAAAAATATAAAAAATTGAAATTTTCATATTTTGATTCAATCAAAATAAACATTCTTAAAAACCTTATTGACCTATGGAAAATCTTCGAGTTGTGTGTCTGTTTGCAAAATAACTAACTTAAATATATTTTTTAGTTTTAAAGTGCATTATTTTTGAATGAATGGTATGTATATTTGATCTTTTTATTTGGTAAATGAATATTTTTAGATCGATTTTAGATCATAAATTAATATCACTCTCTGTTTAAGTTATTTTTCCAATTAAAGAAAGATGATACAATTTTTACAAGTAAATTACAAAGAATAAAAATTTTTTTAAAGAATTCGATAAGGCCAGCAAAACAGAATACGTATTTTTGGCTTTCGATACAATACCATCATCAGTGTCGTTTGCCTTGATGGGTTGATCATTGATGATGATCTAAAATATGCTAAAGTTGTAAACATATTATTTTTGCAAAAATAATAGTTTTTAGTGCATATTTCTTATATTTTTAATGCATATTTTTATTTTTTAGTCGCATATTTTAGGCGCATATTTTCCATTTTTAAGTGCATGAAATTCCTTGCCCTAGTAATTACTTACCCACTAAAGCTTCTGTTCCAAAAAATCGGTTATAGAGTAGCTACCTTTTCTTTACAGACCGTTCTACTCTCAATTCTAATACCGATGATTTTTGTTTGAAATTGTCCCAAAAGCAACCACTTCTATAGCACCAAAGTGAAACCGGTTGCAATAGAATTCGTTCTGGAACTAGTTCTAGAACTGATTCTACGTCGGTCATGGTTCCGGAACCAGTTTCATGGAATCGTTTGCAGTGGAACCAGTTGCAGAACTAGTGTGGTTTGAAACCGATTGGAAAAAATTTTTTTCTTGGGGATTCCCGTTAAACTTTTTTCGGGAAATGCTGACAAAACTCGTTGTCCATTTAGTTTGTCTTTGGTGTGCGAAAACAATAAAAAGTCATTGAACGCCAAGTCAGGGCTGTACGGCGCACATTTATAGATAATTAAGGAAGGCTGCCAAAAATCACTTTTTTTTGTAACCGATATTAAAACCAATTAACTCATTTCAGCGAAGACACCTAAAACCCTATGGAGCCAAAAAATCAAAGCTAAATTTTTACTATTTTACAGTGAGCATTCTGATCCCAAATACCCTTTTTGGTTTTTTTTAAGTTATAAATTTTTTAGATTTCTCACACATTTCATATTTTTTTTTGTTTTCAGTATATCAAGTTTTTAAAAGTGTATATAAAGGCACATCTACACGAGAGAGAAAATTGCTAGATATAGAGCAAAAAACACCTCTAAATAGCTTAAATCATTCACAATAGAGCTAATTAGAGGTGTTTTTTGCTCTATCTCTAGAAGTTTTCTCTCTCGTGTAGATGTGCCTTAAAAATATATTATTAAACCTATAAATGAACTGGTTTAAACATTTGTTTGCTATTTATAGAGACACTCTAGTAGGGTTGCCAGACGGGCTTGATTTGGCTTGATTGTCAAGCTTTTTCAATGCGTGTCAAGAATAAAGAAAAAATGTCATTTGTCAAGCCAAAATGGAATTTTAGAAATTTGTCCATCAAATTTATAAGAAAAATAAACCATTAGCCAAAAAAAAAAAAAACTAAGGTGGTGTTTCTAGAAGACGATTTGTTCCACACGAACGAAAATACAGTAACAAAATACATGCAATATAAAAACAAAATTCATGTAGTCACTCATTCGTGTGACAACGAACGTCTTCTAGAAACCCCATGTAATTGCTTTTAAATGTACCATGGCTAATTTTTACGGATAAATGACTGTTCCCATGGTAGTAAAGCACAAAAAGTCTTTCTTTGAATGAAAAAGAAACGTTTGAGTTAGAAGCTAACCAATTTTTACAAAATGCTGTAAAATACTTAGAAAAAAGATATGATTTTGGAGAAAAATCAGTTTTTTAGCAAATTGCTGTTTTAAATATAAAAAACTCGTTACTGTCAAGGAATAATTAAGCAGAGCTGCCATTTATTTTAAAAATATAAAATTCAATTAATACTGATATGTTGAATGCAGATTACTGCTGTCTTCGGGAAGTTTTCTTTAAAAAATGTGGTACAAAGAATGTAGAAAATCTGTACAAATTAATATCATTTAAATTTTCAAGTCAATTTTGCAATTTTTTTTGCTAATTAAACTGGATTTTAAATTGTCAAGAAACATCATAAATAAAATAAAAATACAAGTTTTCACCATAATTGACAAAAAAAAGAAAAGGAAATGAATTGTTAAAATTTCATTTAAAAAAAGAATTCATAAATTAAAGAAACAAACGAATTTTATGAAAAAAAATATATTTTTCAGTACATATTTTATCTGGTTCTTCAATAAAACAAACTCTTAAATTTTGAATAATTTTCAACATTTCAATACACATCCTTGTATTTTATTTCTTCTGTGGTAAAATAATAAAAGTTCAGATCTTTTATTGAGATGTTGAGAGTTCGATTGTAAAAGATTTTGTTCTATTAAATTGATGAAAAGAAAAAAATTTCCAATGATATTTACCGATGAAATCAACAAATGGTTATTGTTTTCAGAATATAACAATTGTTTTGAGTTTTTTTTTTCAAAATAGACTTAAAAGCACTCTCAGACAGCGAAATAATTTATAAAATAATTTCGCAATATTTCTTATGAGATTTTTTATATTTTAAACTATCAAAAAAGTTCAATAATTTGAAAAATATTTGCATTTTTTAATTAAAACTGATATTAGGAATAATAACTATATAAAAATTGTTGTAATAACCAATGGATTAGTTGTATAGGTATTTCATTTCAATTTCTAAAGCCGATAAAAGCTTTTGATTTTCTGTATCTTCAACTAATATTTTCGGTTAGAATAACTAACAGTAATACTAAGAATCAGTTGCGTTTAATAAAATTCGGAGGTAAGAAAAGAAATTGTAATAAAATTATGTGATAGTACATGTGACCGCATAAATTCGATTGGCAACAAATTCGGTTGCGATAACGAATCTGTTTTCTGGGTGCAAACAAAAGAAAACTGCATTGCAACGCCTTCAAAAATTTTGGATTTTTGACCGCCTTCTCTGAAAATGTACCACTGTGCTGCGGACGAGCCACTAATTCGATCTTTTGGGTTGGATTTTCTCATTTCTCCGAACACTTCTGGCAAACAAGTGGTGGTGTACCATTCAGAATTAGCTGTTGTACGTTGTTCTAGTGGCACATTCTAACGAAATTTC
Organism: Leucophora obtusa; assembly: GCA_949987735.1. Classification (NCBI taxonomy): domain Eukaryota; kingdom Metazoa; phylum Arthropoda; class Insecta; order Diptera; family Anthomyiidae; genus Leucophora; species Leucophora obtusa. The sequence goes on from OX465296.1 coordinate 42,177,747, forward strand.
AGTGCCAATAAGGAATGTTTTAAGACCCATAAAATTAAGGAAGAATATTGGTATCACACTATACTCGCAACTTTTATAATATCCTAAATCAAAAATCATTCAAGGTTAAATGAATTGTTACTTTCTGTTTCGTTTTGTTGTTTATATTTTAATATTATTTTTTTATTTTGTGTTCATGTCATGACTTGTTTCAGTAATTAATTTGATTATTTTTCGTTGATTTCAGCATAAACAAGACTGAAAAAAGGAGAAGAAAATTAATTGAATTTTTCTTTGGAAGAAAAACGTGTAAATCATTGCTTTCAATATTAATAGCCACAAAGAATAATACGGAAGGAAATAAAATGAAACTCAATATACAAACATACATAGACGTACTATATAAAAACTTTGCCAATGGAGAGAGTCAGGAATGCAAAAATTATTCAAAATTTGATCATTTTTATAGGAAATAATGTAAAAATAACAACCTCCAAAAGTTTCGTTTGCTATGCACAGCTGTATAGAATGGAAAGGTATGTTAAGTTGGTCGGTTAGTTTGGAAGAAATTAAAATAAATAGTCAAATAGCATTAAGCATCTAAAACTTCCTCATTTGACAACTAAATTAATTTGATGCCTATTTTTTCAAATTACCAAAATTGTTGACATGCTGCCGATAAAAAGTACCAAAATTTGCATTTTTCTAACCCCATTTGTCGGGGAATGCACTAAAGAAATATGAAGTCAGCCTATCTGAACCTCTGCTGGTAGTTAACGGACACCCCTATACATCAATATTAAAAATATTTAGAACATTTGGTTACTAAAGAAAAGCATTTTCAACAACTTAAATTTAAATAACCAATGGCATAGGGTATAGCTAAAATTTGCCAAAATCCATTTTTTTTATTTTATTCCCTTTTTTTAAAGAATGAATTGTAAATAGCTTTTGAATAAAATTACAATGTTTTCGTGTCAAAATATAAATTAAGAAAGTTTCAAGCTATTTTTGGAATGTTCGAAAAATCTAAGCTAAAAAAATTATTTAGATGCTGATAAGTGAAAAACAACATAGCTGAAAAAATTAAACACAAAAAAGAAAAAAAAACTGTCCTTTTTTCTATTACACTTTTAGGCTTTGGTGGGCAAACGTCCTAAAGCAGTATTATTGTATTGTAGTCAGTAGCTGAAAAAGGAAGCAAAAAGAAAACAATTCATGGTCGCGTCTGTCAAAATCAGTACAAAAACTCTATTTCTTTATGTTGTTATTTTTTATATTGTTCAGTTTTTGACAATGATTAATAATGTTTTTTGTATATTGTTTAGCAAATATTAATGTTTATTTTCTTGTGTAAAATCAAAATAAAGAATATATAAAGTATTTTAACAATAAAGAGGACATTTCAGAATATACGCAACTTTATGCTTAAACCACGAAGAGTATAAGACTAGGAGTTCCAATCCCTATCGGCCAACCATAAACTTTAAAGTGACAATAAAAATTTTAAAAAAGTATTAGAATTAAAAAAACATATCGTAAAATAATACCAAAATATCAAAAATAAAAAAAGCAAAAATACTTATGTCATACTTATATTTCATATAAAAATACTAACTGGAATGCATCTAGAAGTTATTTGGAAATATAACTTTTTGAAAATTTTCCACCTTCGGACAGCATTTTTTCAGATTGTGAAATTAATCAATTCATTGGAAACTTTTCTTTGAGAGTCAATTAAATTACAAACATGCACTCGAAAAAAAGTGAATGCAGGAGTAGAAAGTAGGATATTATTTCTGACAATATAAGAAAACTATTTAAATTGAAATATCATTGGCAAAAGGAGTTACAACTAATGTTTAGAAGAATTTTCAATAGACAATGTTCTCTTTGTATAACCCAGGAAAATTTTCTGTTCCAAAGAATCGGTTGTAGAATAGCTGCTTATCCTTTAAAACACCTTCTACTGTCAATTCTAACACCGATGATTTTTGTTTGAAATTGTCCCAAAAGCAACCGCTTCTATAGATATTTTGTGTTTCCATACTCAATGTTTCATGGTCTATATCGATATTTACTGTTTTTGCTGTGTTAGTTCATTGAGAGCAGTCGCACAGTGCTTCGTCCCATAGACAAAAATAAAAAAAAATTTGCGTCTCCAATTTTGATGAAAATATACTTTTTATATATATACTAAATTACTTATTGTAAATATTATACTTTCTGGTATAACTCATTCTGACTACACTAGAGGTCGCTTAATTCGCTAAATTTTTAACATAGAATGTAATGAAAAAGATGAATTTTTTGGATCTTACAAAAAAAAATTGGTAAAAATTAATTTTTAGAGGTATCTTTAAAAAAGAATTTTTTTTAAATATTTGAGTATATTCAAATCAATAAAAAATAATAAAATTGTAAAAAAATCTACAATTAACATATCAAATTAATTTTTGAATTTTTACAATATTTTAGCTGGGAGTCTAAAACTATCAAAAGTTAAATGGAACTTTAAAAAAAATTATGTTAATTGACTTTAAAATTTTAAAATCTTTTGTTATACACTTATAATTTTATATAAGAAGAAATAAAGAAAAGAACCAATTTCTTAATTTAACTATAAAAAAAAGATTTTTTTCCCAGTGTCAAAAATGTATTTTTGTAATTTCATCTTTTATGGGTTACGAAAAAGTTTCCAACTTTCTTATATTTTAATAAAATGTTATAAATTTTTTTTTCGAAAAGTTGAGGTAATATTATTTTTAAAAAAGTATAAAATTTGGCAAAAACACATCATCTATTTTATTAATAAATCCTTAAATATACCTAATAATTTTTGGTTAAAATCCTAAAAATTACCAAAGTTTTATAATATATTAAAAAAATAATATGTTAATGGATTGTCATATTATTATTTTTTTTTTGTAAGGAATATACTTTTATTTATTATATTTAAAAGAAATTTTTTTACAGAAATTAAAAAAAAAAATTTTTTTTTTTATTTTTTTTTATATCTCATTCACGTAATAAAAGCTACATATATTTAAATTTTTAATTAAATTACCAGCTGATAAAAACAAACCAGAATCTATTTTTGAACTTTGGGAGCAAATTCACTAAAGCATATAAAGTATTACCGCTAAAAACACTACCAGGAACTTTTTTGTTGACATTCTAACCCTTTAACTCTACAATGAAAAAGAATTTGTTGGCCCCTTTTTAAAAAGGAACAAAAACGACCCGTAAGAGGTAGTGGGTTAAAATGTTTCACAAAAATGCTCCTCGTAGTGTTTTGCATAAGTTCGCTGAACACATCCTAAACCTAAAATGGAATATTCCCATGAATTAACCTTTAAACACTTTTTAAGTTTTTACTTATTACTGGCACTGAAGTCAAATTTTCAATACTCATGTCTTAGAAGACCTATAGTAGAATTTCATGATAAATAATTTTACGGAACATTTTAACCCTCTAACTCTTCAACTTACGGGTCGTTTTTGTCCGTTTTTAAAAATGGACCAAAAAAGTCCCTTTAATTGAAGAGTTAGAAGGTTAAAATGTTCCACAATAATATTCCTCGTAGTGTTTTACATAAGTTCGCTGAACCATGATTCACATAGTTTCCTATTTTAATCCTATTTAATTTTTTTTTGTTTTATAAAAATCATTTTAAGCGCTTAAAACGCATTTTTTATGAGAGGCATTTGTTATGAAATTATTTACCCAAATTTGGCATAAATATGCCTTGAGCTTATATCAATTCACGTGCTAAATTTCATGGCAATCTGATAACTTTTGCAGGTTTTATAAAGATTTTAAGATAAAGGATATATGGCAGGACTAAGAGTCCTTGCTTCGATTTTGATAAAAATTGACACAAACGTTTCCAGTTTCATGTGTATCTCAATGGATGCTTTTTGTAATTCTACATCCATTTATGTAGCTAATATAATATTTTTAAATTTCAGGACCTATGGGAGGTGGGCGGGTCCTTAGCCCGATATTTCCAAAAATTAAAATTTTTCTTAACTAAGGGGTTCTATGTCAGTGTACCAAATTTCAAAACTCTGTCTCCACTTCTTCTATTTTTGTCCAATACTTATATGAGATCAAAGCACTGTGAGTAGTGTTGTGATGTGCTTTTGTAATTGCGCATTAAAGAAAATAAAAGAGACGAAAATTGCGACAATTACAAATAATGAAAACTGAATTAATTTTATAAATGACTATAAAAATTTGCGATAATTATGGGACATAAAATGTGCTGAAAAAATAAAACTAAAAAAACTACAGCATATGAAAAATTAACAATTACCAAATTAATTAAATTTGATTTTCTTCCGTGCATATTTGCTGTGATCATTTCGATAAACAAACAGAACTGATGTTTCGTTTGAGGTTTTATTTGTATGTGGCATCGTCGGTATTAAGAAATGTAAAAAAAATGAAACACATGTTCTGACAAATGTTCCTTCGTGTGTAGCTATCATAAAACTCCATACACGTATGCATCCGTATATGGACGGTGTGTTTGTGTCTAAGATAAATACAAGGTCGATGGGGTTTATACTTCTAAAAACACACATTCATGAAAAACAAAAAAAAAATTATCGGACCACTTTTTAAAAACGCTATTTGAATATTTTCTAATTTAAAAAAATCACAATAAATATTTAAAAAAGAACTTTATAATTTTTCTCTAATTGTTTTACGTGCCTCCATATATCAAGTAAATGTTAGTCTCATTTATGTAAAGCATTGCTAGCAGTCAGCAGAGAAACCCTGAACTGATACCGGTGACTTGTAGCGCTATGTACCTAAGTGCTAACCATAAACTACATAGACATCTAACTCTTCTTCTTCTTTTGTAAACAAACACATTTTTTCAAACACGTTGTAATATTTTTTTACTAGATTCCAAGTGGACTTTTACTATAGTTGTGATTTCAGGGGAATTGATTGAAATCGCATGATTTCAAAAAAAAATTTGATTGCAATTGAATTGATTCAATGATTTCAAAATGATTGCAATCATAAAATATAGCAATTTTCATAAAATTTGATTTTGAAATCTGAAATCAATTTGAAATCAAAGAATAAAATTAGTTTGGGTGAAATCACTTTGATTGGCATTGGGTAATTGATTGCTGTTTTATACAGCTCTGATATGTTACTTTTTTTAGAATATTCGCATCATCTCGATAATATTTTTCTAATTTTTTTTCATAACATATAATAGCGATTTAATATTTAAAATTTTTGGCGTTTTAGTGTTACAATGTAAATTTTAGAATACCATATAAAAATAAATTGTTTTAAAACTTCTGCAAATTCTAAAAAAAAATTTTTACAAAACTTCCCTACGGGGAAAGGGATTGGTCCCAGATGACATGCAGGATAGGTCCCAAGGGGGCGGAGACCGGTCGTCGATCGGTCTTTTTGTTTAAAAGAGACATATCACTTTAACATGGCGTTGTCATTGGAAATGACCAATTGGCACAGTTTAGACACATTGTGGCAGTAAGGTGGTGTGTCTAAAAATAGCTTTTCAAATAAACTAATAAAAAATTAAGAATTAAAAATAATCTTCTTGGCGTCGAAGTAGGGCTCGATAACACAACCTTCTGCTTGTAAGGCAAACGCTCTACCGTCTGAGCTAATGTTGCTTATGCATGATGGCTGGCTAGTGTTTCCAATTCGGTTAATCGATTAGCCGATTCCTCGATTAATCGCCTCTATTTCGGTTAATGTCGAAACAAATAATTTAAAACTCAAATAATTATTCGACCCGAATAATCGGTTAAAATTGGTCGATTAACCGGTTACATTTTTAATATGGGATTTTTCCTTAATTTTTTCCCAAAACTTCACAATTTTCTTAATATGGGCTACAAAATTACCAGAAAATCTTAGAAAAAACAAATACTAACTAAAATAGCATCAAATTCTTTAAAAATCGTGTGAAATAGGTCCTTAAGTCTTTAAATACCTTTTTCGAGCAACCGCAAACAAGTCGACATTGTACCATCAGACTCCCAATTTTTAATAAAATTTTGCGAAAATGTTTTTAAAAAAATATGTATCAAAAACAAAGCCTTAAGAACATAGCAAAAGGCCAAAATGAAGGTGTTTTTTAAAACTTCACAAAACACACGAAATATACGACTGGCTGGAGGATGCTTTATGAACTAAAATAGACAATTTTGCATTACTGTTTCAATTCTTTTAAAAATTTAAACTAATATAAATTATATCTACATGTCCTTTAAGACAAGTCTGCACTTGTTTTAAAACTGTTACACAATTAACATGTTAATTCTGTAAGAACTTTAACTTTTCTTATTTTTCCTAAGAAAGTGTACATACACATCGGTTCAAAACCATATCAATTCTAAAACATGTGCCACTAGAGCAACAATGAACCCGAATTCGTTTCAATAAATTTAAATTCGAATTAAAACAAATAACCTAAAGTTAAAAAATTTTAATTTATATAGAATTTGACTTCTGTAACTGCACACTCAGTGAATTGTCTATATGCTATTGATGAATTTATACACTGATTCAATTAAGTTTCGCTGGAATTCGTCTATTGAAACTTTTAATTGAATTGATGCAATTTTTCATAAAATTTTATGAAAAATTTCATATTATTTATTAAAAATGTAATACACCCAAAAAAGTTTTTTAGAAAGAGATTCAATTGTGAAGCTTTTTCATAAAATTTAATAAATTTGGCTTTTACTTTTTGAAAAAAACAGCATTAGCTTATTGAAAATTTTGTTTACAGCTCGTCCGATAAAATTCTGTCAGAGTAAGTACGCTCAAACTTTAGGTTATTTGTTTACTGTTAATGGCCTTTATTAACGAAAAAGATACTGAAAAACAAAGTAAATTGGTATTCTCAATTAACTGAAATGAATCTCAAAGAGAAATCAAATCGATGCCTTTAATGAAAATTTCGTAGCTGTAGGAAGAATCTTATTAAAATTTAAAAAACTTTAGGTATAGCATTTCTTTAACCCTTTCAGACCCAGCATACACGATTGTGAGATGTAATGTTTTCTCTTAAAATTACAAATATTTTCAATACTAATAGGTTTATTTAGATAAAATATTTCAGTTATACTTTTAGCTAAATTATATTTCATAAAATATGAATTGACACCAGGAAATTTTAATAGTTTTAGTACCATTTTACCTTAAAGTTATAAAATGAATACATTTTTGCAAGCTAGTTGGGTCTGAAAAATTTAAATGCAATATTAAATTTTATAGTCAATACTGAGATTAAAAATCAAAACAAATTTTGTATCTAAGCTTTTCAGATTTTTAAATTTTTTTATAAATAAAAAAATCTACGATGAATGGGGGAAAAGTTTTTAGTTGATCTGTTATTTTTAAGTAAATGAATGTTATTTTAGTTTGACTCAAGATCATAAATTAGTATCACTTTCTGTTTAAATTATTTTCAAATCAAAGAAAGATGATACAATTTTTACAAGTAAATTACAAATAATAAAAATTATTGAAAAAAATCGATAAGACCAGCAAGGCAGAATGCGCATTTTCGGCTTTCGCTACAAAGCCATCATCAGTGCCTTTCGCCTTTGAGTGGGTTAATATTTTGATAATCGTCTACTTATATGAATGTTGAAAGCAAATCGAGTTTGTTATCAACAACTCAACTTAGACTAACATCAACGAAATTTAACAATGCTATTTTTATCCTTTTGTTATTATTACTCTTTTTTGCTTTGAACCTTAATTCCTAAGATATCTCAGCTGATTCTATTCAACTCTGTGTATGATAAACACAGATGTTTGAATTACAACGAACCGTTAAATTTAAATTTAAATGTATGTTATTAAATTATATTTTTGCACCGTGTCAATGTGTTTAAGATGAATGGGGGAAAAGTTTTTAGTTGATCTGTTATTTTTAAGTAAATGAATGTTATTTTAGTTTGACTCAAGATCATAAATTAGTATCACTTTCTGTTTAAATTATTTTCAAATCAAAGAAAGATGATACAATTTTTACAAGTAAATCTACGTTAAGACATCGATATGTAACAGTTTTAGGTTTGCTGTTCTTAACTTACTAATATTTTGTTAGTTTCAGCAGTTCTTTCTGCCATCTTCAACGAAATTTTAGTAGATTAGCAACATTTTTACAGACCTTTTTTTAAAAAAATCTCAGATCCCGAAACTTTTCAACCTTCGAATATGAAAACTTTTTTATTAAATACATTGTATTCATATATGACGATAATATTTAACCCTCTAACCGGCAAGCCCGCCTCCATGCGGGGTATATTAAATTGACCAGAAATGTGCCAAAAGAGTGTTTTATAATAAGAAATTTTGCTTTTTCAACAGAAAACAAAATTTATTAAATTTTTTGTGAACAATTTTTTTGTATGCAATGCACGGTTTGGAAGCGAGAAAGTGTCAAAGATAAAATTTCAAAAATTAAATATTTTAAAACAACCAAAATTTTCAAAAATCTTAAAAACATATTTAAAGCGACTAAAACAATTGATAATGACCATAAAGTAAGATTGAAGCTTAAGATATTCAAAAAATTCCTTACTTTGGTCCAAGGACACACAGAATTCCATAAGGATACCTTTAAAGGACATCGCCTTAACTTGAAAACGAATTGACGGATTTTTCTGAAATTGGGTAAAAAGAATGTATTTGGTATACATAGGAAAGCTTATAAATTTAAATAATATATATTGAAGTTTTGGTGAGTTTTTTTTTGTTTTTTGTTGCAATTACATCTTGGTAAGAGAAATAATTTGTGCTTAAAGCTAGTAATTTTTATGCGCTAGTTTAAGGCAAAATAGTTTTTCCCTTAAACTATTTTGCCCATATCGCCTAAAGTAGGCAACGAAAAAAAATTTTGTAGAAAAACTTATTGTTTATTTTTCGTGAGGAACACATGGTATAAATTTCATTGCAAAAAAGCTTAGGCCGGTTAGAGGGTTAATGAAAAGAGTCAGCTTTTTGTATTTTAATTAATAAAAAGTTAATGAAATACATTAATTTAGCATTAAACGATTAATCGATTAACCGCCAATTTTCTCGAATAACCGACCCGAATAACCGGTTAATCCATTTTAGTGATTTTTCGAATAATGCATTAATTGGTTAACCGCCTATGTCGAATAATTGGAAACACTATGGCTGGCTGATGGTTAAGTTATATGTTTTTCGTTTCTGTTCAAATAAAAAAGAGAAAGAAAAACAAACACACACACACAGCAAATAAAAAAAACATGGAAAAGAAAAAAATAGAAAGCAAACAACATTAACACACACACAAATATGGTGGAAGAGCCTTGAATATGCCCCCGATTGACCGGTCATGGGATAGGTCTCGTAATGGCAGTTGTCTTGTTTTTTGCGTTGGCCATAAATAAATCAAAAAATCAATTAAAAATTAGAAAATTACCTCAAAACCTCTGATAATATAAACAAAAATTTTAAAAATTCCCCTTAAGTTAAAAAGAAAAGTTAAATGAAATACCAATTGTTAAAACTAAAACAGCATTAACATTAAAAAAAACGTTGAAAATACAAAACTTAAAATTTCTTAGCAAAACATTATAGAAATTTAAAATAAGAGCTAAAATAAGCAAATCGTGAAAAAATAAAGTTAAAAATAAATAAAAGAGTAAAATAAATAAAAAATATTTTTAAAAATATGCCGCGAATTTTGTTTTTATTTAGATATCGGTCAAGTTTTTTTAAAAGCAACAGTGAAAATAACGGATCAGAAAATACTTAGAAAATTAATTATTTTTCTTTTGTTCATATTTGTACTAATTTAGTAATATGCCTTCGGTTGACCGGTCACGTGATAGGTCCTTGGAGGGCAATTGACTCCTCATTCCCCGTAGGGATGTAAAAGCCGAGTATTTTCCTGTGGTTTTTCATCTGATGTGAAATTAGAAAAAACTTGGAGAACAATACGGAAAATATGGATCGGTAAACCATCATCTTTGTTGCCAAATGGAGTTGATGTAGATGAAATTAATGACTCTTTTACAAACCTTCCCAACATTTCATCAAACGTACACAGTTTTGATCATAAATCATTTTTTAAAATTTACCACAATTTTTTTAAATTTACTATGGATTAATATTTATATATGAATTTGACAATCATACAAATACTACAAACTAACAAAAATTACCAAAGAAAAGTACGAAAAAAAGGGCCTTAAAAATCCCTATCCGAAAATATAATTTTTTTATATAGTTTTCTCGGACTAAACGACAAATAACTGGAAAAAACAAAAAACAATTTTTGACACCAGTTTTATGCCCCTTAACACCCGAGATGGCCGATAATCTCAGACATCTCAACTCTATAATTTCCTCTAAAAACTATCTGAATTTCATTAATCTGTGAATTCAATCTATCGGAGGTTATAACATCCCAGCAAAAAAAGATATACCTTAGCAGTAGAAAAAGCACTACAATGGATGATTTGGATATTCTTATTTTTTTTTACATACTAATGATTTAAACATTGAGTTGTCATTCATAGAAGAGGAGTATTCCCACTTCAACATTTTTGCAGTACTTTTTGAACTATTGCAAAGGAAGCTCTTTTTTAACAATTAAAAGTTAAACAAAAACTCTGCGGAGAAAAATTATATTTTTTTTATTTTACAAAGTTTTCTATTGCCGCCACCGCTGAGCTGTTCTTTGATATGAAAGTTGAATGTCATAAAAACACCACTTGGTCATTGCGAGATATTGTGCTTTATTCTCTTCAAAAAAAAATTAACACTTTTCAAACAAGTGCAAAAGGTGCACTGCAATTCAGTATTGTTTTCAGCAAATTCTCATAATTTTTATTTTATATACCCTCCCCAGTAAACAAAAAATTATATGACTTTTGATATAATATATAATTATATCCGAAAAATGAGAACATCTAATTGTATCAAATTGGATCGTATTATGATCATATTAGATCTAATTTGACACAATTAGTTCTAATTTGATGGAATAAGCTATGGTTTGATACAATTTTATCCGGATTTTGCCCTCATCTAAATGTATCAAATATAATATAATCATATACAACTAGATGTAATGGTATGTAATTCGATACAATTATACATAAATATATGAGACATATTTAACTATAAATAGGTCTATATATAATTGTGTGTTGTAATATGTTGCACAAAAAAAAAATATATATATTGTGCAATATATAACAAGATATAGTTATATATTTAGGATATAGTTTCGTAAAATTTTATATAATTATTTATTGGTATACATATATGTTCCAATATATATTTATACAAATTTTTATATCATAATATATGACTTTTTACTTTGGCATTTTTAAAAATTGAAAAATTAAAAAAATATTTAATTTAAACAAATTAGTTACAAATATTAAACAAAAAATAAAAGAAATTGGTCCCTCTAAGAATCGAACAAGCGACCATCTATTTAGAAATGCCAAATGATACCAAATCACTTTTTAGAATTACTTTTAGAGCCATTATGTTTTAGAAGAAATACTTAAGTGATTTTTTTTAATGTTGTTCACAACTAATTCTAAAACATCTGTAAAAATATAATAGCGGATACTTTGGAAGCAATAAAAGAAGTGATTTTTTGAATTTGAATGAAAAATGCTTGAAATTTGAAAAATAAAATTTTTTTTAGATTGAAAACTAATGCTGCATTTTTAGTGTAATAGATATAAATTTTGTTTATTTTCAAAACAAGTTGTTTTCGTGTCGATTAAAAGGTTTTCGCAGTGTTACTCGGCTTAGTGTTAAAGAAATTATGTTTTTGAATATTGTCTAGATCAAATATTTAATAAAAATTACAATATATAATCAGTTAGGTCATCAAACGTATAATCGATATTAAAAATACGACATTGATCATACGCAGTGATGTCCTAAAGCCCTAATTAATGAACGTAAATGTAACATGACGAATCAGTAGATTCAAGAATAACAAAGTGCTGAGTTGTAGACCTAAACGAGTCGTAACGTGAGGGACAATTCTATTGAAAATTTAACTTTCCTATGTTTTACGTGAGAGTGGAAAAACAGCTCTTTTTAGTTGCATATCAGTAATGGGAGTTGTGGCACAATTGTACCATTTTCCACACAATTGAAGGTTGCTGGGTACACTAGCACATTTTTGTTATTTAGAATAATTCGGTAGAAACTGGATTTATTTAAAAAATAAATATTATTTTTGATTTTGATTTGACAATGATTTTTTTTTAATTTTCGTAAAAAACTTGTGTTTAAAACGAATGCATAAAATATTCAGATTTTTAGGTAAAAAAATATATTGCATATATTTAAAATTTTTAAAAAATTTTGCTCAAGTAAGCAATTTTGTTTGCAAAGTAAACAGTAAATAAAAATCGATTGAATTCACAAATAAAATAATTTAGGCATAAACTAATGAATCGAATGAGCCAAATTGACAAAAAATTATTTTAGATTAAAAATGAAATCGAATACCATTTTCAGGGACAAAATATAATTCACAATGAATTTCTATGAACGTTTTTGCTTGTTAGTTTAAAAAAGTATTTAATTTTTGGTTCTATAGTGATCGAAAAAGTATTATTTTTAACCTGGTTGGCACTATTCTGAAAATCCCATATACGAGGGTTACTATTTATATTTCGGGAACTGGCAACAGAATGTCAATAGCTAAAATCTGGCAACACCATAATAACACTTGACATTTTTTAGCATAAACGTACTCACAAGGTTTTGATGTACAAGTGCTATATGTTTTGTTTACAGTGAGTTAAGAAAATCAATTTGGCCAAAAAATGGAAATTTCAAGAAAAGGTTTTCGTTGGATTATTTTTGACAACTTTCGAAGTGGATTATCTCAATAAGAATGTGTCGATGAACTCAGTTCTTTCAATGGCGATAAATCAGCATCAAAAACCACAGTATATCGCTAGTAATTTCAATCGTGGTCGTAGTTCGGTCGCCGACGAATTCCGTGAAGGTCGTCCAAAATCAGTTGTTGTGCCATAAAACATCAATGTAGTGCGTGAACTGATAATGCAAGATCGCCGTATGACACATCGTGAGATAGAGGCATCCTTGCACATTAGATCCACTTCAATACATTCGATTTTGCATGAACACTTAGTTGTAAAAAAAATTTGCTCTCGTTGATTGGTGTAAGCGAGTGTTTCAAAAGACGTTTATAAAATCGTGACAGGTGACGAATCATGGATATGTGCGTATGAGCCGGAAACAAAAAAGTAATCGACCGTGCGGGTATTCCAAGATGAGCGAAATCCAACAAAAGTTGTTCGTGTAAGAAGCACAGGGAAGCAAATGGTCGCCTATTTCTTCGGCCGAATGGGTCATGTGCCCACTATTCCGCTTGAACAACTTATGACGGTCAATTCTGAGTGGTACACGAATATTTGTTTGCCGGAAGTCTTTGCAGAAATTCATTAAACCAACCCCCAAAGACGAATGATTCTCCATCATGACAATGCGGGCTCTCACACATCTCGTCAAACAGGTGAATTTTCGAGCGTTCAAAACATCGAATTAATGACTCATCCTCCGTACAATCCTGACTTGGCACCCAATGACTTCTTCTTGTTCCCGAATATCAAAGGTAAACTGCGTGGTAAACGATTTACGAGCGCCGAAGAAGCAGCTTAAGCGTTCAAAAACCATATTTTGGAGGTGTCTCAAGACTAATGAAAAAACTGCTATGACAAATGGTTTGAACGAATGCAAAAGTGTATTCATCATCAAGGGGAATATTTTGAAAAACAATAAAGCCATTTTCATTTAAAAATGTTTGTTATTATTTGCTATTCCCGAAATATAAATAGTACCCCTCGTATCATCCTTTAATAATTTGATTTTTTTTTTGGACTCTACAAATTAAGGAATGTAGACCGGGAAAACAACCTTTTCTCTGGGGAGGGGCGAACCGTAACAAATCTAAACTACTATACGAATTCCAACACAGTAAGCCACTTTTTTGGCTCATCAAAATCTACTTCAAGGCCTCTTGCATATTGAACACATCATCCTATATTTGAAAAATTAAAATTTTAATTTTTTGTTCCGACCATTTTCATTCTTGACCAATGGCATATTTGTATTTAAAAATAAAAGTCACTAAATTTCAAATATTAGCAATATGCTTGGAAAAAATATGCAGTAAAAATTTTGAATTATCTCAAACAGTTTGGTTGTGAAAAATTCCCAAAATCAACTTTTCTCAACTACTCACAGAAATTACATTAATTTTCCAAAACAGGGCCTCCAATCTTTAGATGCTGTCCAATATTTTTAATAAATCTAAAGAAAAGATTTTGGACAATTTTAAGATTTAATTAATACTTTTGGACATGTACTTTATGTACATCATTGGTCGAAAACGGCCGTTTTTTTGAGGAGAAAATTTTTTGCTTAAAGAAAATAAAATGTTGAATTAAATAATTTAGCAAATTATTAAAATGAAGTTGAAAATATACAAGTCTAACGTGTAAGTTTCTTTTGACGCCCACGGTATGCAAAAAGTTTTTGGTCATCTGTCACTAGTCACGCGTCTGTGTGCCCATATTTTAAGACTTCTGTTCTTAAGCAAAGTTTTTTTTCTTTAAAACTAAATATTCATTGCTAAGCTACCTTGCATTTTTCGTAATGATATTTACTTTTAATTCTTTTTTACCCCAAAATTTTCTTTTATGCACCATCATTTTAATATCTTTATTTTGAACCTTAAAGTATTCATTATGTTAAAATATTTCCCAACTACTTTGCAAGAATAAAAAACTAGCTTTCGGCAAATATTTGTAATTTAATTTGAGTTTTATTCAAACTTTTATACAATAGTTAATGCCAAAATTACACAACATTTTCTGCCACCACTTAAACACACATATTAGGAAAAAAAAAGCTGTGTGTAGCCATAAACTACTTTTGACTGAACTACGAATACAAATGAAATACCTTCAATCTTCTTGAATAACCATAATAGCTTTTAATAACCCACCAGAAAAGTTGAAACTCATCATTTAACATCTTCTTTTAATATCAAACTAAACAAAAACGGAAGAACTTGAAAGCAAGACTAAAGGAAGTAAAATTTCTTTATAATAAGCCAAACTACAATTCACGAAAAAGGGTACATCCCTGCAATTCTGTAAAGTATAAAACAAACTAAAACTATTTTGGTATTTTTTTATAAGAGAATACAAATATAACGAGAGGGTTTGACCATAACTACCTTAGAGGTTAAAATAATAAATCCTTTTAAAAGCGAGTAGATATAGTAAAAGCAGCGTTGCCACAGTGGAAAATCAAAATTACTTAAACATTACGAAATTATCCACAATCATAGAAATAAACCTATACAAATAGCAGAACAGCTACTAAAACTTATATAAAATGAGCCCTGCAGAAAAAAAACTGCTTATATCAACTGAATCTGTTTGCTAAGTATTAGTAAAAAAAAAACAGTAAGAAAAAAATGTGCTAACTCTACAAAATTTTTATTATATTTGAGTTATATTTCAGGTAACTGTAACAGACAATTTACCCTGCTGCAATCAGCAAATATTTTGGTGAATACTACTAGACAAATAACAAAAGAAAATGATATTATGACCTGCTAACTTATGTATAAATAAACTGAGTTTAGTGCTTAACCATAGTAATAAATGTCAAATTTCTATTGAAATATCTGTGGTTATCGTTTAACCTTGGTTATGTTGGAAATAAGTTACTCTCCCTACAAAATTGTAGTTATATTTAATTTGAATTTAGTTGAATTGAAAATAAGAATTATCCTGCTGCAATAAAAAGTAACATTTGGCTAAATATGGCAGGTTTTGCTACTTACGATACATTAAAAAAAAATCAAATAAAAACAATTGATGATACTTAAAACTCAATAAAATTTTTGCTGATTTTAGCAGGGTAAATTGTTATTTGCACTTAACTAAAAATAGATAAAATTTTGTAAATTTAGAAAATTTTTGTTGTTTTTATCTTCATAATTGTTTTTATCTTAATAACACTGTGAGACAAATGGTAGGGGTCAGTGATCGGCATGCGCGGTTCCAGCAATTAATATAAGGGGGAAAATCATAAGCCACAGTAGACAAATACATTGAGTTGGCCACTGAGGCGTATGATTTTTCCCCTTATATTAATTGCTGGAACCGCGCATGGTGATCGGGAAGGGTTCAAACTACCGGGGAAAGTTATATCGGTAAAAAAGAAGTTATAAGTGTCCCGGCGTTTTGCTGGGTCACCCCTAGGAATCGAGATATATCGATTTGACCTTTGGTGGTCTTTTTTTTTGACATAACTCGAGAACCACTAGTCCGATTTTGTTCAAACAATTTTAAAAAAATATTTTTTGTCTAAAATATTAAAAAAAAAAGTAATTAGTCTAAAAGAGAACGGACGTGTTTTAAAAAATCTCTGAGGTTTTTTTTTATTTTGTAAAGTTTAAATCATTTAAATAAATACATCTAATAATAATACTGATTCAAAAATTAAAAATACAAATAATACAAACATTATCTGCCCTTAAGATTGATGTTAATATACATAATCATAATAAATTGCCAAACCTTAACAAAACCTTATAATAAAAATAAATACAATAGCAATATAAGCTTTGCTTTGGAAACAATTTTTAATAAACACAGTTGCTCAAACCATAATATCGTGTTAAAGAGAACTGAAAAGTTAAAATAAAAACCCGAAGCACAATTAAAAACTGAGATTAAATAAAACTCAAAACAAGATGAGTGGAAACAACACGCGCGAAAACAAAAACTCCAATGTAGAAAACCTTATTGAAGTAGCTGAAAGTACTAACAACAATGATGTTACAAAAAATCTAACCTATGCACCAAAACGAAATAGAGAACCTACAAAAAACTCTTTATATGATAACGTATCGAAAACACCAAAGTTGTCAACAAATGATTCTCCCTTTAAATTAACAAATCTTGATCAGAGATTTACTGAAATACTTGATCTCATTAGGACAATGTTCGTAGAAAGTGAAAAACGAATGGTTGAGATGTTTGATAAGAGATTTGATGATCTTAAGAGAGATATTTTAAATATAAATCAACGCGTAACTAAATTGGAAACAGTCGTGGAGGATATTATAGGTCTTAAGAGTGAGGTTCAAGTACTAAAAACACAGTTGCAGCGGCAGGAAAACTCTGTCGTTGCGTCAGATCTCCGCATAAACGGTATCCCTTTTAAAAAGAATGAAAACTTGAATACTACTTTTAAGTCTATATGCGATGTTTTAGAAATTAACACCCCTCCGGTGAAATCAATCTATCGCTTGCAGAATCACAACAATAAGGATAAAGCTTTTTCTCCAGATGCTGTTATAATGATAAAGTTATTATCTCCATACGATAAAAACTTTCTTTTAAAAACCCTTGCAAATTTCCGTAAGGTAAACAAAACCACTTTAACACTAAATGATATTGGTATGGGTTCCAACCGACCTTTTTACGTAAATGAAAATTTGACTTTAACTAATCACAAAATTTTGACGTCTGCGATTGGCCTTAAAAAAGTAAATAAACTACATTCAGCGTTCTCTATGCGAGGATTAGTTTATGTGAAATTTGGAAAAGATGATAAACCGATTCGTGTTGACTGTTTGGCTGATCTGGATAATTTATTTCGTAATGAAAATCAATATGTTAATAATTACTAACCTATATTTGCTGATACTTTATTTTTTCTGCTATATTTACTTAACCCTTTATTACACTGAAATAATTTTCACTATGTTTAATCATGTATTGTTAAATTTTATTAAAATATGTTTGCTCAATTGTTTATTTATAAAATCTTTTTATAGCCCTTTTTATTATGCATGCGTTGCTTATATAAAATATTTGTATTATGACACATCATTCGGGTAGTAGAACTTCTAGTGCCAAAGACAATACCTTTGATATGCTTCGTATTTTATGCAAGCAGAGACCTGGACTTAATATATGCCACATAAACGCCCAGAGTCTAAATAATAAAATGGACGAGTTCCGCTTTATTTTTGAAAATTCTGGTGTTGACATCATTTGTGCATCAGAAACGTGGTTCGAAAAATGTGTTCCTAACACTATTTTTAACTTAGATTCCTTTAACATATACCGATGTGATAGAGAATCTTATGCTGGTGGAGTGGCTATATATGTCAGAAAGGGAATTATATGCAAATTATGCTGCAACTCAGTAAAGGAAGACAAAGTCGAACATGTTTTTGTAGAAATCTCATGCCACGGTAACAAAATTCTTATTGGCTGCGTGTATCGACCGAATAAGAAAACAAAAACTGAAGACTTTATGAAGACTCTCGAAAATCTTACACTAAAATACGAGGATATTGTCGTGTGTGGTGATTTTAATTCTAATGTCTTAATTGAAAGTCATTTAGTAAACGATATGGAATCTTTTGGCCTTTATCCTACGAACACAACAGTCCCCACTCATTACCCTTCCACAAGAAATTCATTATTGGACCTTATTTTTGTTAGTAATAAAGATAAAGTACTTCTTTACGACCAACTTACAGCCTCTTGTTTTTCAAAACATGATTTATTATTTCTCACGTTTGATTTTAGACTCAAAATGTCGGCTAATGTTATTACATATTATGATTTTAAGCATATGGATCATAACATTATATCATTTGAGCTTTCAAATATTGATTGGGATTCGATTTATTACATGCCTTCTGTGGATAGCCAACTCAACTTTTTGGAACAAAATCTTGAACAAGTCTTTATTAAATCTGTACCTGTAAAATTATTGTGGATAGCCAACTCAACTATTTGGAACAAAATCTTGAACAAGTCTTTATTAAATCTGTACATGTAAAAACAATAACGAAAAGCTACAAAAGGAAACCTTGGTTCAGTACTGATATAAAGGCTGCAATTGATCAGAGAGATTTGGTTTTCAGTCGTTGGAAACGTTTTAAAACTGACGAGTTACATGAAGAATATTGTAATGCAAGAAGAGAAGTAAACAGAAAGATAAAAAAAGCTAAAACCAAAGGCAGAAGTTTTGCCTGGAATAGATGTAGAAAGTCTTAATGAAACGTTTACAAATTTGCCGAATATACCCTTAAATGTAGATTTCTATAACCGAACTAATGTTATACATGGAAATGTGTTCAATTTTGAATGTGTAAATCGCTGGGATGTGCTATCAAACTGTATTGCTGTTAAATCGAATGCTGTAGGTTTTGACAATGTTCACCCAAGATTTTTGAAAGCAGTTCTCCCTATAATTGTACCATATATTACTTTTATTTTTAATACAATTTTAACAAAGAGTATATTTCCTAAAAACTGGAAATATGCGAAGATAATACCTACACCTAAGGCAAATAATGAATATCGTCCTATTGCTATACTACCATACTTGTCAAAAGTTTTTGAGAAGATATTACATCACCAAATATATAGTTATGTCAATGATAATATGCTCCTCACAAATAGGCAGTCAGGTTTTCGTCCAAAGCATAGCTGCATAACCGCTCTTATTGATGTATCTGAGGAAATACGAGAAAATCTTGATAAGGGAAACATTTCCTTTCTTGTTCTTTTAGACCACTCTAAGGCATTTGACACGGTTAACCATAATGTTCTTACAATGAAATTGAGAGAAATGTTTAATTTTTCATCGTCGTCCACTCGTCTAATATCTTCATATTTATCAGATCGTCATCAGTCAGTATTTGTTAACAATACGAAATCACGCCCATTATATGTTTCAAAAGGTGTACCTCAGGGCTCTATTCTTGGCCCTCTTCTTTTCACCATTTATGTGAATGATTTACCTAAACAACTATGTTACTGCAATGTGCATATTTATGCTGATGATGTTCAAGTCTATATAAGTAGTGATGTGAAAAGCATTGATGAGTGTGTGTATAAACTTAATGAAGATCTTAAACGAATACACATATGGGCAACTGCAAATGGACTTTGCCTCAACCCTTCTAAGTCAAAATGCTTATTTATAACTCGAAAGTCCTTGAAAATGCTTTCAAACCCGGAAGTAGTTCTCAACAATCAGAAAATTGAAATTGTAAAAACAGCAAAGAATCTTGGCATAATATTTAATGACACTCTAACCTGGTCAGACCACATTAATGCTGCTGCTGGAAAAACTTACTGTATGTTGCGAATGCTATGGAAAACACAATATTTAACACCACTTAAAATACGATTACTACTGGCAAAAACGTATTTAATACCAACTTTATTATACGGATGTGAGACTTTTTCAAAAACAGATACTGTAAGTTATCGTAAGCTAAATATTGCCTACAATGCGGTTGTAAAATATGTTTATGGTATGGGGAAATAAGACCGTGTGTCAACGGTTGCAAAGAACATATATGGTGTTATGTTTGCTGATATGTTACATATACGAACTTTGACTCTGTTGCACAAGATTATATACACTCATGAACCCTCGTATCTCTATAATAGAATAATGTTCTCTCAATCACACAGGAATAATGATTTGACCCCAATAATGCACCGAACTACAAAATCCGAATGGCATTTTTATATCCATGCAATAAGTCTTTGGAACTCTCTACCTCCGAACATTCAATTTATAGGCAACGCCATGCATTTTAAAAGGGCCCTTTTTAATTTTTATAGCTAGGCCATATAATGAGAATATAAAACCTTAAAATATGCTAATTTAAAATTATTATCGTACATTAAATTATTGATTTATTTTTTATTTTTTATTTATTTATTATTGCATTTTATCAGGTAGTTTTTAATTTATAATTGTTATTTTTGTTTTTTTATATCTATGATTTTATATTTTATAACTATTTTTGTGTTATTCTTATTCAATTTCAGTAAACCAATTTTATATATTTATATTATTAATTATACTATTTATTGTTAAACATTGTTGCTTCTTACTACTACTCCTCCTATACTTTAATCATAAGATGATATGTCTTGTTGTATAGGAAATCAAAATAAATATAAATGAAATGAAATAAACAAAAGGTTATTGATTTTTATGGTAGCGGTAACAAACATTTATTTTTACCGGCAAAACTGTTGAGTATATAGAAAAACGTTATATGAACAGATTAAAGGAATTGTAATTTTTAATTTTTTAAAATTGTTTGAGCAAAATCGGACTAGTGGTTCTCGAGTTATGTCAAAAAAAATATATATCTCGATTCCTAGGGTTGACCCAGCGAAACGCCGGGACACGTATAACTTGTTTTTGACCGATATAACATTTCCCGTTGGTTTCTTCCCATCCCGATTTTGACTGTCGCATAGTGTAATAAATATCTTAAAAATATAATCTGCGGGCCCATTTTACAGACATTTATTATTACTCAATAATATAAAAAATATGTTTGCTATCAGAATTCACCCATTATTTGCGGCGTTATTTTTCTTTATTTCAGAGAAAAGCTACTTAATCAGAGACGTTAATTATTTATTTTTGAAAAAGAACCCAGTAAAAAAAATTGGAGGTCATACTTTACTTCTTTGATTGCTTCAATAGTATCCGTAAGTGCACTTTGACTATTTTTTAGCAGTATTTCTGAACAACTTAAAAAAATTTCGTCGCTTCTAATGTATCTATTAATATATTTTTACAGATTTTTTAGAAGTAATTCTGAGCAACACCCAAAAATCACTTAAGTATTGCTTCTAATGCATTATTGATCCTAGGTTCAATTCCAGGGGAGAATAATATTTTTTTAAAATTTGTTCTCTAATTAGTTTTTTTAATTTTTTGTTTTTTAATATTTATAACTAATTTATTTACATTCAATATTTTATTAGTTTTTCACTTTTTAAAAATATATAAAATAAAAATTATGGAAAATTGCTTTTTATGCACCTGCGGAAATAGTAATGAAAAATAAATACTGAATAGCAATGCACCTACAGCACCTGTTTCAAAAATACTTTATTTAAGAGTATAAGACACAGTAGGTTTGTTCCACGTAATTCTGGGTAAAGTCCGATAAAATGTGAGTAAACAAATAATTATCTAAGAAAGTGGTAAAATTGCTCACAATACCGGGAACGCAAAAAACCACATTTCAAGCGCAAAAATTAACGTCAAAGTTACAAAAGCTATTTTTAAGAATAAAATATCGAAGGGAATAAAGAAAAATGTTAGAACATAGTATTTAGAGATGAGCGATCCGGTGATTTTTGATTAACGCTGCTACCAGTGATGGTGATTTTCAAATCACCGTTCTTTTAAACAGTGACCGTGATCACGGGTTTGTAATAGAGATCGGCGATTTTTCAGTAACATTGTTCTCAGTGAATGTGATCTGCAAATCGTTGTTCTTTTAAACTGTGATCGCGATCACGGTTTTTCTATGGAAAAGACTTCGATTTTCTGATAAATAAACAAAATAATATTTATGGCGAGTTTTTAAGATGTCAGTTAAACTTGGTTTAGTTAAACGGAAAACGAATTTTGTCAGCCATTTCAAAGTTTATTAACAAAATTTTGCCGGAAAAACTTTTTGTCGAGTATAATTTATTTCTTTATTGAAATAAAACAAAATAAACCACATTTTAAGTATTCCAGTTACAAACTGCGTTAAACTAAGTTTAAAGGTAATCTACTTCCTAAAAACTGGGCCTTAAAAGAAGAATAGTTGTGACCGGTAACAAAGACATGATAGAAGGAGACATTTAATTCAGAAGAGTGTGAAAGCAAGTCACTGTTATTGAAAAAAAAAACATGTATTACTGTGCACAATGAAGTTTGCAAGAAAGAATAGTACAAAAATATTAAAAGAACGACATTCCGAGTAACTGCGACTTGAAATATTTGATCACTGCCGTTACCAGTGATTTATCAATAACTGTGATTAAATCACCGGTATGAAAATATCGCTCATCTCTAATAGTATTTGTAATTTCAATCTTGGACTCCAGATTGCCAGTCGATTGCTCTACATCTGAGTTATCTCGACATGTTATATTTTGTGGAAAAAAATATAATTGGCCTGCTGCGCACAACTCGCCAACATACAAAAAATTTGTGGTTTCATTTATCCTTATCGGTGTTGAAAAAATATTGATTCTAAAAATAGATTTCGAAAAAATGTACAAAAAAATCTAGAATATTATTTTATGTTTGAAATAATGATAAAAATAAGTCATTATTGGTAACGCATTATTTTTTATTTTGAAATAATGGAAAAAGGAACCAGTTATTAGTAACTCGTTATTATATGTTTTAAAATAGTGCAGAAAGTAAGTCGTTGCCATTACTGGTAGTCCAGAAAATAATGATACGTCATTACAATGAGTACTGAAAAATGTGTTGAATTCTTCATAATGTAATTTATAAATTTAGGAATTAAGACGATATGATTGATATTCAGTGTGTTCGGTTTACTCAAATTTGAATCCAATTGGAAAGTTTTGTTTACATTTTGTACAGAATTTTTCCAGCTGTAGTAAAAGTAGTCACTTGTAGTAAGTAATCGAATAAGTTTATTTATTTAATTTACAAAATTCAGCATTTAATAATTTTTTCTATTCATTTAATTTTGAAATTTAAATAAAACTATTTTTTGAGCGAAAATATTCAATTAGATATATAAACTACTTACAAATGTAAGCAATTACCCGCGCTCTACTAACGAAGTTAAAATTACCCTTGAGTTGGGTACTTACCAGCAATGTGGCAATACTGAGTAAAAGAAAGTTTACTCCTTAAATGCATGGTGTAGCCAATTGGCAACATACCGGATTTTAAATAATAAAGCCCACTTGATGCACAAAAAATGCACTTCTGTACAAAGTGTTCTTATAGTTTAGCACAGATTTTTTAAACAGTTATAGGAAAAATCTTGGTCTAAAAAACGTGTTTTTTTTACAAAAAGTGTAATATTCAAAAATGTTTGCTTAAATATCTAAAGTGGTATTTTCACAATAAAATTAATTTTGGCGAAAATAAATCTATAATTCATAGTTTATATATATTTTTCTCATACACGTTAAAATAATCACTATTTAGCTATTTTGGAAAAAAACCATACTTTTCAATAAAAATCACCTTTTTTTAAATAAATTTTTTTTTTGGTATTTTTCTTGAAATATACACGCTTTTAAAAGTCATATATAAAAAAAATTTTAAAATTGAAGAGATCGTGCATTTAAGGGTTAAGTAATGTGAGTTAGTAAAAAAGGCATTAGTAACGGCAACCAATCCTTTCAAAGAAATACAACAAAAATTTAGATGGCAGTAATGTCGAAACCAGTATATTGCATTGTATCAAAATAAAACGGAAATCTTAAAAAAAAACTTGAAATGCGCATAAACATACATATAGGCAGTGTTGCCATAAGACAAATGCGAAAAGGTGCTAGATCGTCGAAAAAAGTGCTAGATTCAAAATAAAAAGTGCTAAAAAAAGGTGCTAGATTTTTTTTGTGTTTAACATGCATTATGGGTTTTTATCAGAGTTGGCAACCGATTCATAAGGTTAAGGCCAGTTTACAGTATAAGATTTTCGGTAGTATTTTGCTTTAGTACACATGCAAAACATAGACTAGGTTGCAAAATCTTTTCGAAAATCTTATAGTGTAAACCAGTCTTTAGTGTTAATGGATAACGTTATTTCATAAATATTTCGTTAGGGTATTTTAAGGTTATCGGTATACTAAGTTATTTCGTTAAGTTGTTTTAAAATTACGGGTATTTAAAGTTATTTCGTTTGATTATTTTAAGGCTTTTTAACTTATGTCGTTATGGCTAGTTTACACTGTACGATTTTTGGTATGATTTTGCTTTAGTACACATGCAAAACATATAGGCTGGATTTCAAAATCACACCGAAAATCTTATAATGTAAACTAGCCATTAGTGGTATTTTAAGGTAATGATGGTCCCTAGGATATTTAAAATTTTTGAGTTAGGGTCTGTTAGGTTAAACGGTATTTTAAATAAGTTCGTTAAAGTATATTCGGTTAGTGATATTTTAAGTTATTTCGTTAATGGTATTTTTAGGTTAATTGTAGTTATTTGAATTCATTTCAAATCGTTATTGATGTTTTGGGGTTAGTGTTGACAAACCATGGTTTTTTATTGATATATTGAATTATTAATAAAAAAAACTATGCATTTCAAACAGTCGCCATTTCAAAGGGTCATCATTTGTGGCTGGCTTTAAATCAGTAAAGAAATTAAAAAATTAAATTCTCCATAGAAATAATTTCAGATTTTGAGGCTAAAACATATCAGATTCTACAGAAAGATTAGCTATTATACGAAATATTGTAGGTTTTGTTAACTATTTCGGTAGAAAAATCATCAATTATATGAAATTTTTCAAAGAAATGCCTTCAGATTTTGAAAATATTTTTTTATATTGATAAATCTTCAGATTCTAATGCCTTTTGCGGTCAAGAAAATTATATTTATATAGAGAAACTATCTAATTTTAAATTCTTCCTGCTGTAGAAAAACTATTTAAGATTCAGAAAATTTTTACTGAACAATATTTTTTGTTAGTCCTATACTTTTGTAATTTTAATATACATGCAGGAGCACCAGAGTCTTAGCAATATTTCTTTTCGAAACAGATTTTTACCATTCTTTCCAAAAGTTTAAAAATCTACTAACAACCTCAGACAGGGTTTTCGGGCTGTACTTTAAGGTCATTTCGATTGCCGTTAACAATCAGATGTTGGTTTTCAAATTGGAACTCTTTTGGAAGTGATCTAGTGTGAACTTAAGTCAGAAATGCCAAACTAACTTTTCTTATTTCTTCTTTTTAGAAATTCGTAAATATTGTTATGCCAATATTTAACAAAAAGTTGGCATGACTGGTAAAGATATTTATTCACTATTCAACTTTAACCCAATTCAGAGAAGCTGTATATTTGTGTGTGGACTGTGATGTTTCTAGACAAATCCTGTTATTTCTTGAACTCGAGAAGTGTTTCAAGACATTTTTCATATAGATATTGAATTATTTAAAAAAGTGCTAAACAATTTCAATATTTTTAAAAAAGTGCTCAACTAGCACCTAGCACTTTTTTAAAATTTTTGGGTGCTAACTCCCAAAAAAAGTGCTAGATCTAACACCTAAAGTACCAAAAATGGCAAGCCTGCATATAGGTTACCACAAAATTAGGTCTAAACCAGAGATCGGCATTTCTATGCACGCGTGCAACTCACTCACACCTACATACGCTCACACAATGAATAAAAACAAACAAATTTATTCAGTCTCGCTTGAGCATTCTTTTGATGAGGTTGTGTCGACGTATGTTGCTAGCGTTACATTGAACGAAATGTTCAACGAAGAACGGGAATTCGATTTCTCGTTTACTGAAACTTTTTTCGGTAAACGGAAATAGGTTATTTTTGTTGAAAAAAGGACAATAGTTGTGTTTCGCCATCTATGAACCGAGTTTAATTATATATACCTTTATCGCCATGCTGAATAGCACAATAAAATTAAAAATTTTAACTGCGACTTTGCCAAGAATTCTAAAACGAGTTTTTCTTTCAAAATCTCATTTTTAAATTATTTTCTATTTTGTTCTTATTTATTTCTATATTCTAATTGCACATAATTAAGTATGAGAAAATTATACAGAAATTTCTTTCAGTGCATTGAGAGAGGGCAAATTACATCTCACTCATACAAGCACAAAACTAAGGTTGTATGCGTTTGCCGATCCCTGGTCTAAACACTCACAAGGTATACAAATCAAGGTATGTAGGTACTAGGCATGCCAATCGGGATTGATATTTAAAAATCCCGGAATTCGGGATTTCAAAAATCCCGATCCCGGGATTTTCGGGACTACGGGATTTTTCGCGATCCCGGGATTTTTCGGAATTTAGATTTTCCGAAAAAAATATAAATAAAATAAAAAATAAAAATTTTTTTATGTTATGTAACTAATTTTTTATAGAATAAAGCGCTTTAATAGTTGTTAGTTAATAATGTGGTACATTTTATGAATATTGAAACATCCCAGTCAGAAATTGATAGTGGTACAAAAAATCAAGTGCCTGCATACCACTGGGTAACCGCGGTGTTAAAAATAAATGACTGGCAGAACACTCATTTGGGACGCTATGCCAGCGTTTGCAAAAATCGTTTTGCCAGTATTTGTTTTACAAAAATTTCGGTGGTTTATAAAAAAACCACTGGCAACGAATGGGCTTAGAGTGATATGCCAACCTTAGCAACAAGTGGTTATCCAGTGCTACCTTGTGAAAAATTGCAGCGCTACAAAAATCAATTCACTGGTAGAGCAATGATTGTATGAAAATGATAACGCTTCGTTAAAAAAGGTGTGTGGTGTGAGGAGGTTCCGA
Source organism: Leucophora obtusa (assembly GCA_949987735.1). Lineage (NCBI taxonomy): Eukaryota > Metazoa > Arthropoda > Insecta > Diptera > Anthomyiidae > Leucophora > Leucophora obtusa. The sequence continues at coordinate 42,205,162 of OX465296.1, forward strand.
GTTCAATATGGTTGCAAGCAAACAAATTTTTTTTTTTTAATTTAAATTTTTTTCCCAAAAACTTTTTGCTAGTGCTAGCATTTTAGTACAGTCAGTAGTTATCCAGCTGTTATCACTCATTTACGTTTTTAGCTACCATGTATTATATGTCTAGTTAGCTCAGTGGATAGAGCTGTCGCCTGCCAATATGACGGCCTGTATTGATATCACTGCAGGGCCAAAAAAAGATACATATGAATTTTTTTTTAATTTTATATTGGAAAATATAATTCCGGACCACCTAATTATTGGTTTTGTTTCTCCAGTACTTTTCCGGCGTTTTTTGAACTGCTGGTCCTTTTGTCTATTGACGTTATCATATTGGAAATTGGAAAGCAATATTTGCCAGTACTTGTACCACCTGTTAAAATACCTTGCCATCGCTTTCCCGTTTCTATTTTTCTGGCTGGGAAAATATATGAAGGCCTGCCATTAAGTACACTTGCGCCCAGTATTTTGTAAGCAGATTTTAAAACAGATTCGTTGCGACAACCTTGCCCACTAAATCTTGTAATTACAGCACAGCAACAAAGTTATTTGGTTATCGTTATCAAATGTTTTCATGGAAGAATTCAAACTTACAGCCCCAGCCAAAATTAGGTTTCAGAAATCGAATTTCGCTTGGAAGAATAAACCGGTAAAATAACAAACAAACTTAATTTTTCGCATAAATTACTCAAACACTTAATATTTTTTAGCAAATTTTCAAATTTTTCTGCAGTCTGCATATTTTACTTAATTTATAATTTTACCAATATCTTGGCAGCAATTTCTTGTAAATATACGAAAATTCAAGAAAAAAGTAGATAATCTAAAATTGCTCACTTTATTTATCTGCGTATATATTAATATTACAAAATAAGAAAATCCCGGGATTTTTGAGAAATAATCCCGGGATTCGGGATTTTACCAATCCCGAAAATCCCAGGATTTCGGGATTTCCCGTTTGGCATCCCTAGTAGGTACGTATTGAAAGTTTAATAAATTAAATAAAAAGAAAACAGACAGTATTTCATATTTAAGAAGTCTTTCATCTTTAATGGCAAGGATGAAAGTAATTCTAAGCTCACGGTTGGTCACCCCGGTCAATTAATATTCCATTGTACATATGTGACAGCGCATAGAGAAAGGGACCTAAGGGTAAAAAAATCAATTTTTTTTTTGATGTGGACAACATCTGAGCATCGAATGAGACCAATCCCATGCTCTCCTGAGAAAGGAACCTAAGGGGACCTTAGGTCCCTTTCTATTTTGCGCGTCACATATATGAATTTGTTTCTTTCTAACTTTCTCCTCAACTGTGTGTACGTACACTTATAGAAAAATGTCTGTAAAAATTTTTGTTAAAAATACTAAAAATTACTTACAAGTGACGTTGCAGAAAAATTGCTGAAAATAGCAGATTTGTTCGCTAAATATTAGTAAGAGAAGAACAGCAAAAATAAAATTGTTAAATATACAGAATTTAAGTCATATTTAAACTAAGTTTTAGTTAATAGAAACTAACAACTTACGAGGGCAGTACGAAATGTTCCTAATCTGACATAGAGATGGCGGTATAACAAGCAAAAAGCTTTGTATAAGAGGATAATCACAACTGTGTCGATTGTCGACCGACGACAGCAAAAGTCGTCGCGAATAATTTAAATTCAGCGACAATCGATTGTCGACATTTTTGACATTTAGAAAAAAATTAAAGCAAAACAGGAATATGTTTGTATTTTTTTCGCCACAATTCTTCACCAATTCAATTAGTTTTCCATTAATTCCTGTTGTTTTACATTTTTTTGTATTTAATTTTGCTTTTTTGTGGTAAATTATGCATTTTTATTTTCAATTATATTTCTTCTGTCAAAAAAATATTTTTTTTGTAAACAAGGTACGAATTTTTGCAACTCTAATACGAATTTCTGCAACTCTGTTCCCTTAATTAGTTAAAAATATGGCAACTTTTTGACAAATATTTTGAGTGTGTATTAGTGTGTCGTCACGAAAATAGAATAGATTCTATTACGACGACAAATCGCCGGACGACATGGCGACATTTTGCTTCCCATACAAAATATATGAAAAAGCACATGTCGTTGTCGTTGTCGACCCAGTTCTGATTAATCTCTAATGGAAACTTCCATCCGTCATATGAAAACATGTTAAATTTCATTTCGATTTGTCAACTCATTCATACAGGGGTTCAAAAAAGGCGCTTTCGTGATTGTTTTTATAATGGAAAAATTAGAAATCCGTGGTGTGATTAAATATTTACATAAGAAGGGTTTATCGGGACAAGAAATTCATAATGATATGGTGAATGTGAAAGTGCTCCTTCATATGCAACAATAAAAAACTGGGTTGCTGAATTTAAACGTGGTCGTACAAGCATTGAAGATGAACCACGAAGTGTACGTGCAAAAACTGCAACAACGCCAGAAATCATAGCTAAAGTACATGGTATGGTATTAGACATCGACGAGTGAAAGTGCGTAAAATAGGGAATGCCATAACCATCTCAAATGACCGAGTACATTTTATTTTGCATTAAGAATTACATATGAAAAACCTTTCTGCAAGATGGGTGCCGCATTTGTTAGCAGTTGACCAAAAACTAGAGCCCCCATTACCCGGTTTTACGGTCGACCGGTCAGACCGGGTTTAAAACCGGTCGACCGGTCGACCGGTCTTTACGGTCTACCCGGTCTTTTCGGTCTACCCGGTCTTTACGGTCTAGACCGGTCTACCCGGTCAGACCGGGTTTTAATACTATTTACAAAAGGCAGGTTTTTGGTGCTTTTTAGCACAATATACTACAAAATAAAAAATTGCTAAAATTATCTAAATTTTATATAAAAAAAAATTATAAAAATCGAATTTTGAAAAACAATCAAAAAATATTTTTAAAAATTGAAAATTTTTTCAAAAAAATCTAAAATTTTTTTAAAAAATTTTATAAAAAATCGATGCTTATAAAAATTCAAAAAATTTATAAAAATAAATTAATTTTTGAAAAATCGATAAATTTAACCCTCGAAGTGGCACATATTTTGAGCCCTTAGTTCTGGCACATGGTGTCAGACCCCTATACATTTACATGCATTTGTATGGAAATAAGGGCTGTTTGCCGTTAAATTTTTTACTAAGATAGGAAAATATTTGTTATATTTTGTTTTTCTATTTCTTTTTACTATGTTATTAGCTACCTGAGGAAGAAAAAATAGACCTGAAAAAATCTATGGAATGAAAAGGACAACAATTTTTTTGTTCTATATATATTTCTCTTTATTATGGGTAAAGTAATAAATGTTTATGACAAAATAGAAAATTATTATGAAGAATACATTGATTTTTTTATTCAGAATTTTGCGGAAGGCAACAAAAACATAAATAATCTACTTTTGAATGTTGCTGACAAACAGGATTGTTGCATTTGCAGCAAAAAAAGCGTGTCTTACGGCGTATTTTGTCACCTTGCTGCAGGCAAATTCTGCAATCTTTTTTGGCAGCTAATGTGTCTGAACCACTGCGTGAAGCCACATTAAGGTTTGCTATATTGAGAGGTCTCCCAAAGAACGCTTCAAATGCTATACGAGTTGTTGGTTGAGCCACAATGTGCGGATTATTGATGCGATTTTCAACATTGGCCAGTAACAATTGCTTTGCAAGTTTATATAAAAATATGCGTCTTCTTTCTTTTCTTGTATTTTCATCATTTAGCTTACATATAATGTAACTTGCCAATGCCATCACATCAATCATGTTGCAGAAAAACGCGTATGTCCAGCGTCTGGTTGACCGTTTTGTTGTGTAATGAGTTAGCATTTGATCCATCCTATCGACTCCGGCTTTAGTTGAATTATAAAATATAATTGCTTCCGGTTTCATGGCTACGCCTTCAACATGTTTCGTGTAATGCACGGTTGAAATTAAATTGACAGCCTTATTTTTTTTGGGCACGTAGCTGCAAAGTGCAACAAGATTTTCATGAAAACCAAACACACTTGAAAGAATTGGTCGTCTGGTGCTCTTCATAACTTTCTTAGGAAGACATCTTTTGTTTGCTCGAATGGTGCCAACAAATGCCAGTCCCATAGCAGCAAGTCGTTTAGCGCCGTTCAATGAGGTGAAAAAATTATCAGAAATAATTGTTCTGCCGCTGTTTGCGTAACAATTTGCGAAATACATTAGAACGTTTTCACTTTGATTTATCTCCCGAGTGTCTCCTTCCAACTGCTCATCGATGGTGATATTTTCATAAGGTTCATAACAATTTTGCAGATTTTCATTGAGAAAATTCCAAAGGTCCCGGATAGGAGCTGCTTTATCTGTTTGCTGTCGGAATGCCCGCGTACGACTATTATCGAAACGAATATATCTGGACAGAATAATGAATCGTTTGTGCGACATAGCCGCACGGAATATGGGCAGCGAATCAGAACGCCACAATATACTGGAGTCTTGCATATTATTATGGCTGAGACCAGAAGCCAACAAAATCCCAATGAATGCATCTAGCTCAGAGCTTGTCAAATCAATCCATTTTCTTTGGGTAGACTCTGGATGTTCTTCATTCCATTTTCTAATTGATTCTCGCCCATGCCGATTTGTTTCACTAATGATGACGAACGTAATATTGGTTGAGAAAAATAGCTTGAATACCTCAACTGGATTGGTGAGCCTTGTTTTTGTTCCAGATTGAAAACGCATGATATTATGCTGGCGCAAACGAGATGCAGGGGGTTCAGTTTCTTTCCATTTAGTACCGTCTTTACCATAAAAACAGCCTGAGTCGACTTCATTTGCTGCTTCAGCATCATTTCCACTTTCTTCTTCTTCATCTACGTCTTCATCACTATCATAAAGTTCGTTAGGTTCAATTTCCAAATCATTTTCTATGTCTGATGCATCATCTTCTGGCACATAATCAGCAGTGTCGTCACCATCGTTTTCAAAAACATCATCATTTTCATCAGCTTCTACCTGACTTTGAAAATCACGCACTAATGCCTTTGGCAATTGCGGTTGCAAATTCGCGCTACGCAAGCGTGTATTATAAATAAATTCCAGTTCATCAGCCATAATATACTAACAACGCAACAAATCTACCTGCGTAAAATTATTCACAAGTTCAAAATTACCGCACAAAAACTAGATTACTTCTTCACTGTTCAACGTTCAATGAATAACTAACTCACAAACAAAATCAGAAGAAAGAAAGAAGCATAAAAGAATAAAGTAAATACAAATTTCCAACTCGTGCCATGTGCTTTGCCTATGCGTTCATACAAAATGCATAGGGGTCTGGCCAGACACCATGTACCAAAAGTAAGGTGAAGAAGATGCAATGGCAGCTGTAAAAGATTATTTTGAGGAGCTTCAGGAAAATTATTTTAATCAAGGGATAGAATTGCTAGAAAAACGTTGAACTAAGTGTATTGAAGGTTCAGGAGATTATATTGAAAAATAAAATAATTTTAAAAATCTAGATCCTGTTTTTCATTGTTAGGCTAAGAACATTTCGATCTGCCCTCGTACCTTCCAGGAATTTTTTTTATTTCAACGAATAGAATATCTAGCTAACTTTTTTTACATCCCCAGTTCCGGAACCAGTTCCATGGACTCAGTTAATGTGTAACCAGTAGCAGAATTGATGTGGTTGATAAGTGATTTTAAAAAATTTTTCTTGGCTCCAAACTAAAAACTCACAAAAAATTTTAAATTTCAAAATTTTTTTTTCCATTTTTTTAATGCAACCTAAAATCTAACCTTTTGAAATCAGCAGCTTACAATTTTTTTAGCAAATATTTCTATTGACTTTAGCAGGATATACTGCTATTTGCACTCAACTAAATTCAAATGCAAAACTTTGTGGAAATAGCAGTTTTTTTTGCTATTTTTTGTCTACTTTCTGCAGATTTTTCAGTGACGAACACTTAGAGTTAACCCAAATTGATGTCAAATATGACAAAAATTCTGTGAATTTAACTGCTTTATTTTTGTGTTCTTATTTTGCTAATATTTAGCAAAAAATCTGTTCATTTCAGCAGTTTGTTTTAGTCTAGCTCATTTTTAGTTAGTTTTTTCTGCTATTTTTACAGGCTTATTTCTGTGAGTGCATTTTGTTAAACTAAAGTAATTTCCTTCAAGAAAATCATTATTTTATGTTCTTTTTTAGACATTAGTGTGTTAAAGTGTTGCTACAGCCAACTACTTGTTTTAACAATACACACATACAACAACAAAATAAGATGGTAAGAAGTACATCCGTTACATTGCATAATAAATGGCTATTTACACATTGGACAAAAAAGAAACAACAACAACTAAAACTTAACTTATAAGGAAGGTATTCCTTGGGTCAACCACCGATGGAACGATTTTAAAATTTCAATATGTGAACTAATGTAGAGATGCCAAACGGGACTGGTTTTCACAAATTCCGGGATTCAGGAGTTTGGAAATTAAGGTTTTATCGGGCTTCCGGATTTTTTTTTGATTCATTAATGTATTTTTAATTTTTAAAGTAACAAATCCTAAAAATTAAAATAATTAATAACACTGTGCTCGAATTTGACACTTTTTTTAACAAGCTGGGCCCTTCACAGTATCAAAAAGTTGGCCTACACCTTCGAATCTAAATTATTTTTGTAAAGAGGTTTCGAAAAAAATGTATTTTTATTTTCGCCCTTTTTAAATTTTTCTTTATATCTTTGGCATTTACAGTCGGATCTTAAAATATGATACATCGATGTTTTTGTCTCGAGGCTATCAATATTCTGCACTAAGCGGCATCGACCTCAAGTATCCCGTTCTAGTATTTCCCACCAGATCTCAGTTTCTATCACCCTAATGTCAGAAAATTAAAGCTCGCAAAAATTCATTAAACTTTTGCTAACAAAATTTTTCGATAATGCGAGCAAAAATTTATTTTTTTGTTGCCGAACGTAGGGGTCGCCTTTTTAATTTTTGCATTTTTCCTTTATAGCAAAACATTGGTCTCCTCGAGGCAAAAAATTGATATATCACACTTTAAAGCGGCGAATAAATTAAGGATCATTGAGTAGGGAACAAAAAATAACAAAAAACTTTTAAACACGAATTGCACGAATGTCAACACGAACATTAACATACACAAATCAATCAATTCGTAAAATAATGGCCATTTTTTCACCAAATTTCATCCTCGAAAATTTTGCCTCCCCGAGGCAAAAAAAATCGATATAAATATCACACTGTAAATGCCGAAGCTATAACGAAAAATTCAAAAAGGCGACCCCTACGTTCGGCAAAAATTTTTTTTTGATTTGCCATGCAAGAGTACTTTATATTGAGGGTGTACCGCGCATTTTTTTTTTTTTTTGCACGGTCTACTGGGCCCCTACTGATAAAGCTAATTTGAGTACGCTGAATTCAATGGTGCTAATCTATTGGATATTTTTCTAAACCCTAGTAAATATACACAAAATAACATAACTTTGTACTTTTCAGTATAGTGTTGTTTTTCAAACGCCAGCTGCAATTAATATTGTGATTAATATGCCTTTTATTAATTTTAATTTAGTAGGTTTGAGGTTAAGAAGAAGAATAAACCTTTTCTCTAAAAGTTATAAACACATTCATTTGCAAATCAGACTAGATTTAGTTTCTGCCTTTTTCTATGGACAGGCTTCATCAGTGATTTTCCATTAAATTATATTATTGTTTATATTTTGTTAGATTTTCTCTATATGATAATTTTTCAAAAACCCGTCGGCTGAAGTAATCGAACCCATGCATTCCTACATTACAAACGTAACTATACTAAAGTTCGACAGCTTAGCCATAAGGCCTTGAATGTATTTTAGTTGGTTGGTGACTCAAAGGATACCATCTTTACATCTATTACAAACTGTCTAAAACTAAAGAAAATATGAGTAGGAGTGAAAAACCCTTTAAGCGTTCAACACCCCTTAATTGTAAATATAGAACAAAAACTATGGTACTTAACTAAACAAAATACAAAAATTTTTTAATGTAAAACTTATTGGGCGGTTACTGGTTACTTTTTCGTTTTCAAATATTTCTCCTTTCTCTCTTTTTTTTTTCTTTTTTTGACGAACAAAAATAATATATCTATTATCTTTCTTTGGAAAATGTTTGCTAAATTGTAATATAAGTGTTAGCATACACGCAGAAAAAAACAGGTGTATCTCTTAAAAAGCCTGCTATAGCGCTGAACTAATACAGAAATACAGGCGCAAGTTCTTGGGTAATTAATAGATCTGCAGTTTTACTAAATTATACAAGTGCGGGCATTGCTAAATTTATATTGGTGAATATTTTTTAAGGACGTGCTATGTAAAATGTACATTGATGAAATTTGGAAAATAGGAAAACAGTAAATATATTTTTTCTAAAAAGATATGGTAAATGCCAAAAACCGCTTAGAATTTTGTTTGCCATAATATTTTTTGTGTTATTCTCAGGGCAAAATTTCTAGTTATATGGATAAATACAACTACAAAATTACTCAGTCATTACTTTGTAGCATTGAGTACCCTAAAAAAAAAGCCAGAATCGAGTACTCCGTACTCCATGATTTTGCAGCAATAGTAATGTTTTATTTAGTCAGTTTTTTGTTTGGACAGCATATCTTATAATTTTCATTTCGTTTTTAAAAAAATAGTTTATATATTCACATTATTATTTGTGTTTTCGACTTAGCTATATCCATTAACTCAGAAAAACACTTAAAGTACACGAAAATGCGTTTGAAATGAAAACTAACATTACTTTCTGTATGCACGTTAACTTATAATTATCAATGCTGAAAACTCAACATTTATACAATTTCACATCTAACATAACTTTTTCTCGTAACTGCCTAAAAAGTTCGATTATACCGCAACTATTATAAAAAGTACAGTCATAGAAAAAAATCTGTAAAAATAGCAGAAAAAGTTACTAAAAATTAGTCAAAAGTGATGATGCAGAAAAAACTGCTAAAATTAGCAGATTTTTTTACTAATTACTAGTAAAATAAGAACAGAAAAATTAAAACTATTTACAGAATTTTAGTTATATTTAAGTTAACTTTTAGTTAATTGAAAGTAGGAAATTGTACTGTAAAATCTGCAGAAAATTTTGCTAAATATTAGTAGACTAAAAATAGCAAAAATAAACTACAAAATATTTCCTATTTTTAAGCTAAATTTAGTTGAATGCAAATAGCAGTCTATCATCAGAAATATATATATTTATAATATATTTAAAATCATCAAAAATATTTGCTAAAAAATTGTAAACTGCTGTTTTCATAAGGCTCGATTTTTATTTCCATTTAAAAAAAATCGAAAAAAAACTTCGAAATTTTAAAATTTTTTGTTGATTTTTAGGCTACTAATTACACTATGCGACAGTCAAAATCGGGATGGGATGAAACCAACGGGAAATGTTATAAAAAATATTATCAAAAACAAGTTATACGTGTCCCGGCGTTTCGCTGGGTCACCTCTAGGAATCGAGATATATCTTTTTTTTGACATAACTCGAAAACCACTAGTCCGATTTTGCTCAAACAATTTTAAAAAAATTAAAAATTACAATTCCTTTAATCTGTTCATATAACGTTTTTCTATATACTCAACAGTTTTTCCGGTAAAAATAAATGTTTGTTACTGCTACCATAAAAATCAATAACCTTTTGTTTATTACTTTTTTTTAATATTTTAGGCAAAAAATATTTTTTTCTTCATACATTTATTTTTACCGGCAAAACTGTTGAGTATATAGAAAAACGTTATATGAACAGATTAAAGGAATTGTAATTTTTAATTTTTTTAAAATTGCTTGAGCAAAATCGGACTAGTGCTTCTCGAGTTATGTCAAAAAAAAGACTACCAAAGGTCAATCGATATATCTCGATTCCTAGGGGTGACCCAGCGAAACGCCGGGACACGTATAACTTCTTTTTTTACCGATATAACTTTCCCCGGTAGTTTGAACCCTACAGTTGTATTTTTGCTGTTCCTATATTGCAAAAATAATCTGCTAATTCAGCAGTTTTTTTCTGCAGCATCATTTTTAACCAATTTTTTCTATTAGTGTAGCTGTTAATAATTTTTTTATACTTTAATCGGTTAAAGGTAGAATAGCAAAAGCTTTGAAATTTTCCTTATATTTACAAATACATTAATATTTTTTTTTGTTTTTCGTGTTGTAAAATTAAACAAAGACTTCGATTTATTTGCATATACACCTCTTTGAAAATTCACCTAAGTGTCTTGACAAATTTTTTGTTAATATTCTGTAGTTGTATTCTATCAGCAAACTTTCTAAACTTTTACTCTAATTTTTGTAAATGTTACACCTTTTTTTTGTGTGTAATATAATTTATACATGATGATAGTGTTAGGCATACCAATAGGAAAATTCTGAGTTAACCCAGTGAGCGACGTTTTACATTTTCAGAAAATTTTCAAAATTATTTTCAGAAAATATTTAAAAAAGCCGCTTGCAATAAAATGCAACACTTTGCTTATTGCGGGTATAAACATGTTTATTGTGTCCGTTGTTCCACTTAGAACAGAAAAGAAGGCAGTGCTTTTTTTATGTTGTTGTCATCTATTGCGCTAAAAATGCGTTTCTAGTTCTGCACATTTTTCACGAATAATCGAATGTTGTAAATACGAATATTTGTAGCGTAAATATTGGCTGATCATGTTTTTGCGATAAATCCAAAATGAAGTTTGTGAATTTTGCACTTTTTTTTAGTTTTTTTTTTTGGCTAAACTGCAGTTTATGGGGTGTTGTCAAAAAAAAAAAAAAATAAAAAAAATATGACTGCTTCTGGAATTAAGAAAGAAAAATTAAAATTATTTTTGGAAGTGCTCGGATCCGGAAGGCCCGTGAGAGGCAAGTTTGCCTATAACTAACATTAAAAAAAAATTCGCTGCGGCCCAATAAACCTACATAAGTTCTGAAATTGCATTTTTCATTAAACAATTAATTTTTATATCATCCAAAAAGATTGCGTACCCCTAACTTAAAATTATTTTTCAAAATTATACTATTATAACATCCAAAAAGTTGAAGTCCCTCTTTTTTATGTATTTTATACCTAAATCGGAAAGAAAGCAATAAAAACTTAATTCCTTTTGTCATTTCCAAAAGCAATTGGATGCTTTTAGTGTTCCAAATTTCTGAAAATAAAAACCAAAAATGGATAATTACAGGGTTTTACTAAAATTTTTCATCAAAGATAACGTGATTTTAGATTTTTAAATTTTCTGAAGGTCTAAAATTTAACAAAATGCTTCTAATTCGATTCACGTTCAACGGATTAGAGGAAAAACCTAATTTTTGAAATCTGAGAAAATTTCCTTTCACTTGAGTACCATTTTCGTTCATACTGAATTTTGTTTGTTTTCGACCCCCCTATTGGTCGAAAAATTGCCTCTAATTTATAATACGTGTTGTGGATAAAAACACACAATTTTTAAAATCGTGAGAAAATTTCTTTTAACCCTCTAATGCTTTTTCTTCTGATTACGATAGTATTTAAACCATATATTTGGCGTTGAAAATCTACTATGGAACAAATATTAAAATTTTAATTTATCGCTTTATTTAGGCGATATAGCACAACAAAGGTTGAAGACGTATCTTGAAACCAAGTAGTCAAATAATTTCCGTTTTAGCTGTAAATAACACAATCATAGAAATTAAATTACGTACCGAAAATTGTTGATCAGTTGTTGTTATTTCAAAAGTTATGGCGATTTTCGCTTTTTGAAAATTACGAAATTTATCGAATTTGGCACTAAATATCAATAAATTTTGACAAAATTAGTTCCTCTAAGTATATAATCTGTGTTTAATTTTAAGAAAATCTGTCGGCTGGTTTTTGAGTTAGAGTGCTATTTGTACAACGTATCCTGGCGTTATCCTGTGAGTCCTGGAGAAAAATTTCTAACTGATTTTACAATTAGAGACTCTCGACTAGCTTTGTTATTATGGATAATGTACGCCAGATCGTAAATGTATTTTTGGCAATTTTTGAAATATTTTTTTCTGTTTTAAAAAGTTAATTTTTTAAAATTTTCTAAATTTTCACTTCACATGCTTTTCGTTTGAAAACCGTTCTTTACACACAAAAAGTTTGAAGGCAAACAAATTAGGCATTTAAGTTTTCTATTGATATACTACAACTTGTTTAATAAAATATTGTTATTTAGCCAACTATTTAAAATTTGAAGACCGCCAAAAGGTGGCCTTGGGCAATAGAGGGTTAATTTGAGTACCCACACTTACATATTACTATATTCCCCTATCTTCTCAGATCCTCCCGGATCTGAGACCCTCCCAAAATTAATTTCAGTTTTTTCTTTTTTAATTCTAGAAATTCTAAAAACGTCGTCCCCTGATGATTTCCTTAGGCAAGAATGAAATCCGGATAGGGACATGCCTTCAGCAGATTATTTTTCACAGATTGTTGAATACGTTTTGGGATTTTAGCACAATTAATTCCTTTAATGCAATTAATGTATATCCCGATAAATATAAATTGAAAAAAAAAAGATATTAGGGGTTTTCATATAAACTTGTAAATTCTTTGTAAACCTTGTATAAATACAAACAATATTTTTTATGTATGGAGTTTGACATTAAACTCATAAATATACCAGGTTTACACCGTCTACGAGTAGAATATGAGTTTATATGAAAACCCCTCTTATAGTTTTAAATTTTTTTCAGCTATCGGCTCTAAAAAAAATTAAAAATATATAAATTGAATTTTCTTACTTAAAGCACCGTAAGTTGTTTCGATTTCACGTGAAAAACTGTATACTCCATATAAAAAAAATTATTTTTCACGACAATCAGTTTCACGTGAAAAGTGTGTAGAGTTTGTTTTTACGCAAATTTAATGTACAAGACTATTATTTTTCTGGTGAAAAAGTGACGTTTTGAATATATTGTGATTCTGTCTTTGTTATAAAATTAAAAAATTGTTAATTTTTATAATTTAAATTGCAGTTTGAAGCCTTACGGTGCTTAAAGGTATAAATTAATAAGGATACTACTGCAGAAAATATAACGTTGTCCCTGCACTTTTTCATAAAATATGACTTTTTGCCTTTTGTTTAATATATTTTAAGATACTGGAAAATTTTTTTATTTCACATTTTGTTAAAAACTAGACTTCACATAGATAATAGTCTTTGGGCAAATAAAAATTTCGCAGTGAAACAGTTCCATAATACTAGAAGCTAAACTGAAAAAATTTTTTAAAAAAATTCCGTTGGAAAATGTTTAATCAGCGATATCGCTAAAATCATTCCCCTATTTGAAACTTCGCGTTCTATGGTATTAAATTTGATTTTTTTTTTTATAGTTTAACATTTTACATTTTGTTCATCTATAGATGAAACTTTATCGCCATTTATTGACCTTAAGATGAAAACTTTTTTAACTTGTTTTTGATTGCATAAGCTTCTAAAAGTTAGTTAGCATTAATGCGGCTTTGAGAAGCTGGAAATTTGAAGAATCCTAATGTACATATATTAGTCAAATAGCTGGGTGATACTGAATATACTTTATTTGTGACTATGTTTTATCGAAACATTATTTCCATTGGGTTCTTTATTTTTTACTATTCCATATCAGGAATTTGTGTTGCTAATGTTAGAAATAGGAGCAATAAGTTGCTGGTAGTAGTTTGAGTTGGTTTAAGCTTAAGGGTTTTCAAATTTCTGATCTCATAAATTTCAAATAAGATGTTGCATGTATTTGTCTCTATATAGAGTAGTATCTGAGAAGTTTGTTTTTTTTCTTTGAGTTTAGTACATACTAACCAACATTACGTTAAGAAATTTGTTGGGTTTTTCACATTTTCAAGTTAAATATTTTTTTTAACGGACTATAACAACTATGAGTATAACTACGATGCTTTGCATATGTAGTAATGGTACATTTATATGAAAATATGAATGTATGCGTTTGTATTTATCCTTTACTAACATTTTCTAATATTTATGACTTCTTTTATAATGTAGAACGCACTTATTCATATAAATATTTAAAACATATATACACAGATTATTTCATACACTTATCATTGCTACACTAGAAATAATACAATATGTGACAGCGCATAGAGAAAGGGACCTAAGGGTAAAAAAATTATTTTTTTTTTGATGTGGACAACATCTGAGCATCGAATCAGACCGATACCATGCCCTCCTGAACAAAACCGGTTTTTACCCTTAGGTCCCTTTCTATTTTGCGCGTCACATATACAACACTGGAAGAAACTTCCTATTTTATATACACATCTTTCTTCATCGATTCATACCTAGAACTGTTCGATGAAGAAAACGAGTTTAGTTTTAATTTCAACGAAAATTCATCTAATTCTTGTTCTAAAATTGTAAAAGACATCATCATTAATTACAATATTAACCCTTAAGGGCGTGGATGTTGAACATGGGTGTTTTAGCGAAGTCTATTCTATCCTGCTGCCTCTTTTCGATTTTTTTCAATTTCATAATATAATTAACTTAAAAATTGTATCATCTTTCTTTTCATTTGAAAAATAATTTAATGAAAAATGAGATATATGATCTTGAATTGAACGAAAAACAATTGTTTTAAAATTAAAAAAAAAAGTAGATCCAAATTAGGAGAACAACAACATTTTAACCGAATATTATTAAAAATTTGAAGACGGCAATTATAAAACATTCCAATTAAATTGCTATCATATCGTTTTCAGTGTACTAGATTTTGAAGCATACATATTTTTTTTAATAAAGACTGGCAGTGAAATAGATTTTTTGGGATAATATCGTTGTTTTTACAAATGTTATTGACAACGAACACACATTTATATTATACACATATTGTTACGAAATTAGATTAGTCTAATATATAAAATCTGGAATTTTCTAGAAGAAAATATCCCGAGAAAGGGGATTCACTAAACATGTCAATCTGGTAAAGTAATACTAAATTTAAATATACACCTCAGCATATGCTATAAGGTTAAATGCCATAAATAATGTTAAGTAGTTGGGCTCTGTTATGAATAACATAATTGTTATAATTTTAGAAGCACTGAAATTTTCTACTACATTCTATATTCACGACCGTTAAACTATAAAAGACGGAACGTTACGAAGGAAGAGGAAGTTTCGCATTGACACTTGTGGAGTGAAGTTGTACTTTATCCCTTCTTCCATTTTAACAATTTTTTATATATGATTTCTACATTTCAAGAAAAATACCAAAAAAAAATAATTTAAAAAAAGGTGATTTTTATTGAAAAATATGTTTTTTGCCAAATAGCTAAATTTTGATTATTTTAACGTATTTATTGAAAAAAAAAAAATATTGTTTATATATAAACTATAGCCAAAATGAATTTTTTGCGAGAATACCACTTTAAGTATTTAAACAAACGTTTTTAAATATTACACTTTTTGTTGAAAAAAAAAACGCGTGTGTTAAAGTTTTTCCTATAGCTGTTTATAAAATCTGCGCTAAGAACACTGTATACAGAAGGGGCCCCATGCCCAAAAATGCAGTTTTGTGCATCAAGTGGGTTTTTTATTAAAAATCTGGTATGTTGCCAAATGGTTACACCATGCCTTTAAGAGTTAACAATTGTGCTGTTAAGTTACGTACCAGAAATTGTTAATTGCGTATTAGCATTGTACAGTCAGCTGATTATTATAATTTATTTGTGTGTTATGTTGCGTTAAATAAATAAGTGTAAAGCTAAATAAAACTAAAGAGAGAGTGTTATTTTTATTTTTTAAGAGTACCAACCCGGTTAATCTAGAGGAGATAAACGTACGTTTTAGAAGGTAAACGTAACAATAGGTGTCAGCGGTGGGATTGGTTATTTAGATTGCATAAGAAGAAAACCTGGTTTATTTGAAGGAAATAACCCAACGTATTTAAAAAGTTAAAACGTAACAATATTATAAATGGTACCCAAATGGTACTCTTATGTAAAAAGTTGCTTTTCAAAATTGTTGATATATGACTGGTTTCACCAAATCAGACAGTTCATATACAAAATTAGAATTCTCGTCCCGTTGAAACTACAAATATAATATGACAATATTATATTAGAATTTGGACTTCAGGTAGAACTAAAATATTATCTTTAAAACTTCAAACACTAATTTTAATTGAGAAATAATATGTATTTTATTTTTTCTTATGGGATCATTTTGAGCACAAGAGAACTTAGGGGTTAAATTTTCAATAATTTGCCTAAACTACTATTTTAGACCTTGGGAAATAATATGTATAATCAAATTCCATTTAAATTCCTTAGCAAATACGCGTTTTTTGATACCTTTTTGCAACAAGATGTTAAATTTCCCCATTTTAAACGTTTGACCTCAAAGTTATGCAACTATTGGCTAAAACTAAAAAATATTACCTTTAAAATTAAATGTTGGAAAAAAATCTTAATTTCCTCGAAATACGCTGAAATCAGTCAACTATCACAGCTTAATGCAAAAGAGGATATACATATGTAATATTTGTCACTATTAATGTAATAAACAAAACAATCTAGTATCCCGTTCTAAATTCCAGATCTAAATTCACCACCCTAATGTACCACTATAATGAAAGAAAATTTAAGCTCGGAAAAATCACTAAACTATTGCTAAGGAAATTTTAAGAAAGGCGACCAAAAATAAAAAAAATTTGAAATTGCCTTGCAAAAATACTTTATATTCGAAAGTGCACTACCCATCTATACCCATCTTATTTCACAGTACTTATTTATTTGAGTCTATGGAAAATATAATTCGGTATATGAAATGTCATTTTCAAAAGGAAATTGATGATAATTTGGCAATTCGTATCACAAAAATTGGGAATTAGTTAGGGTTTTTCTTTTCCCGGACTTTTTCATTTCCCGGGACAGCGGGATTTTTTTCTGAATTTCCCGGGATCCCGGGAATTCCCGCTCAATAGAATACAAATAAATCCCACACATGTTGTACTTCAAAAACTCGATTTCTATTAAAACACCGTTCGACAAAGGGGTACAATTTATATTTCGAGAATAGCAAATAATAATCGGTGTCTTGACTGCTCAAAAATTTACCTGTTTGACGAGATGTGTGAGAGCTCGCATTGTCATGATGGAGAATGATTCGTCTTTGGCGGTTGGTTTTACGAATTTCTCCAAAGACTTATACATATGCATATATCCATGATTCGCCACCTGTCAGGATTTTATACACGTCACTTGAAGCAGCTTATTCGAACTTTTTAGTTATTCCCTTACACCAATCGACGGGAGCCTTTTTTTGAGCGATTGATAAATTATGGGGTATCCAACGAGAGCAATTTTTTTTTACAACTACGTCGGCGACCGAACTACGACCACGTTTGAATTCACTATACGATATACTTTGGTTTTTGATGGTGATTTATCGCCATATAAAGAACTGAGTTCATCGACACATTCTTGTTGAGATAATCTACGTCGAAAGTTGTGAAAAATAATCCAAAGAAAACCTTCTCTTGAAATTTCTATTTTTTGGCCAAATTGATTTTCTTAACTCACTGTAAACAAAACATATAGCACTTGTACACCAAACCTTGTGATTACGTTTACGCTAAAAAATCTCAAATTTTATTATGGTGTTGCCAGATTTTAGCTATTGATATTAGTTTTGCCAGATCCCGAAATATAAATAAAGGGTTCTTCAACAGGGACGCTACAAAAGTAGAAAGACAGGGACAGCAAACGACGCCATATTTCTTGCCGCTCTTTTGACATTTCTCTTCAGTAAGGTTTGCCATTTCATGATGGAAAGATATACGAGCAAACAACGAGTAAAAATTATTAAAATTTACTACCGAAATTCGGAGTCAGTGGCCTCAACGTTAAGAGCGCTACGTCCAATTTATGGTCGTCATAATGAATGGCTTCGTCAATAAACAAAATATGCGTTATTGGTCAGACAGCAATCCACACGTACTCCATGAGTCATCATTGCATCCCGAAAAAATTACGGTTTGGTGCGTTTTATGGGCCGGCGGCGTCATTGGGCCGTACTTCTTCCATGATGACCAAGACCGGCACGTTACTGTGAATGGGAATCGTTCAATGATAACCGAATATTTTTGGCCCCAATTGGATGATATGGACATGGAGGACATGTGGTTCCAACAGGACGGCGCCAATCAATCAATTATCAGCGTCTGGATTTCTGCAAGCGTGCCCGTGGTGGCCATGCAAAGGAGATCGATTTCCATACATAAATAGCATCGAACGTACTTTCACAGGAATAAAGAATTTCATTGATATCCAAAACCGTTTTTGTTTTATTTAAAAAAACTTTTGTAGCGCTCTTATTGAAGAACCTTTAGTGCCACTCATATAAAACATCCATGACTTCCACTTTTTCTAGATCAATTCGTTTAACAGTTTAAATCGCGAATTACTATTTAGGTATTATATATATATTACTATTAAGTATATGGAAGGCCGTCTTAATTTTAAAATGAAATATTAATTCGTGGTTTAAAAGATTAAACGAATTGATATAGAAAAAGTGAAAGACACGGGTATTTTGATTTCTTCCCTTTTTTCAGGATATATTGGAATTGTTAAAGGGTGCAAACTTGTGTCGGACCAGTTTTATAGTCAGAACTAAGATAGATTTTTTGCTTAAGTATTTCTTAAATATGGAATCCAAAAATTTCTATTTCTAAATATTTTTTTTCTATGCAGATTTTCAAAAGTATTCGTATTGAATTATTTCATAAAAAAGTTTAAAATAGAGTATTT
This sequence comes from Leucophora obtusa, assembly GCA_949987735.1. Lineage (NCBI taxonomy): Eukaryota > Metazoa > Arthropoda > Insecta > Diptera > Anthomyiidae > Leucophora > Leucophora obtusa. Next base: position 42,224,000 of record OX465296.1, read on the forward strand.
TTCACACAAATTATTGGGAAAACTCTAAAGATCGACACTAGAATATTATTAAATAATATTTTATTCATCTTAACACACTAGATGTAGTGAAAAATATACCCAGCAAAACCTTGGTAATGAGTTGGAACTTTTTCACGCATTGCCTGGCAATGGGTACCCCTTTACCCTTGGTTTTACTTAGAAACCTAAAGTAATACGTTACTAATATTATGATACATCAATACCTATGTCGGAGGTATAAAATAATGAGTTACCGATATAGAGATATATCACTACTTTTTTGGAGCCTTTAAAATAATATATTACCGATATTGTGTTTCATAATAACTTATTAATAAGAGTAAAAATAATAAGTTATTTGTATTGCATAACATAACTACTTATTATGCGAAAGTACGATTTAATAAAAATTAAGAATCTAATTACATTGCTCGGATCGGTGCACTTTTAAACAAAGTCATTACTGGTAACGTCTTATTTTATTTTTTAAATGTAACCAATGAAATATGTACCTACTAATGTGTAATGAGTTACCACACTCTATAAAAGTATGTACTTATTTTAGCTAACTAGTGATAATATTATAATATTACAAGTAACAACTTATTACAGTACTTCCTAAGTAATCACTTATTTTAGCCTATACCGCTACTATTTAGGCAAGCATTTACCCCCCAATGACACACCCATGTTAAAATAATGTGTTATGCGACCAAAGTGGAAGTACCCTACGGGGAATGAGGAGTCAATTGCCCTCCAAGGACCTATCCCGTGACCGGTCAACCGAAGGCATATTACTAAATTAGTACAAATATGAACAAAAGAAAATGAATTAATATTCTAAGTATTTTCTGATCCGTTATTTTCACTATTGCTTTGAAAAAACTTGACCGATACCGAAATAAAAAACTAAATTCGGGGCATATTTTTAAAAATATTTTTTATTTATTTTACTCTTTTATTTATTTTTAACTTTATATTTTCACGATTTGCTTATTTTAGCTCTTATTTTAAATTTCTATAATGTTTTGGTACGAAATTTTAAGTTTTGTATTTTCAACGTTTTTTTAATGTTAAAGCTACATTCACAGTGATGGAGTTCTCCACTCTACAGAGTGGATTTTGTTCCTTTCTTTTTCGCACTTACATATTTTTTGTATCATGCCATCTCTATTTTAGTACACTCCACTCTGCAGAGTTGTGTACTCCATCACTGTGAATGTAGCTTAAAGCTGTTTTAGTTTTAACAATTGGTATTTCATTTAACTTTTCTTTTTAACTTAAGGGGAATTTTAAAAATTTTTGTTTATATTAGCAGAGTTTTTGAGGTAATTTTCTAAATTTTAATTGATTTTTTAATTTAATTATGGCCAACGCAAAAAACAAGTCAACTGCCATTAAGGGACCTATCCCATGACCGGTCAATCGGTGGCATATTCAAGGCACTTCCACCATATTTGTGTGTGTGTTCATGTTGTTTCCCTACGGGGAATGAGGAGTCAATTGCCTTCCAAGGACCTATCCCGTGACCGGTCAACCGAAGGCATATTACTAAATTAGTACAAATATGAACCAAAGAGAATGAATTAATTTTCTAAGTATTTTCTGATTCGTTACTTTCACTGTTGCTTTTAAAAAACTTGACCAATACCGAAATAAAAAATAAAATTCGCGGCATATTTTTAAAAATATTTTTTTATTTATTTTACTCTTTTATTTATTTTGAACTTTATTTTTTACGATTTGCTTATTTTAGCTCTTACTTTAAATTTTTATAATTTTTTGCTAAAAAATTTTAAGTTTTGTATTTTTAACGTTTTTTAATGTTAAAGCTGTTTTAGTTTTAACAATTGGTATTTCATTTAATTTTCTTTTTAACTTAAGGGCAATTTTTTAAATTTTTATTTATATTATCAGAGTTTTTGACGTAATTTTCTTATTTTTAATTGATTTTTTAACTTAATTATGGCCAACGCAAAAAACGAGTCAACTGCCATTAAAGGACCTATCCCGTGACTGGTCAATCGGGGGCATATTGAAGGCACTTCCACTATATTTGTGTGTGTGGTAGTGTTGTTTTCTTTTCTATATTTTTCTTTTCCATTTTTTTTTATTTTCTTGTAGTGTTTGTTGTTTCTTTTTCTTTTTTATTTGAACAGAAACGAAAAATATATAACTTTACCATCAGCCAGCCATCACGCATAAGCAACATTAGCTCAGACGGTAGAGCGTTTGCCTTACAAGCAGGAGGTTGTGTTATCGAGCCCTACTTCGACGCCAAGTAGATTATTTTTAATTCTTAATTTTTTATTAGTTTATTTGAAAATATATTTTTAGACGCACCACCTTACTGTCACAAGGTGTCTAAACTGTGGCACTTGGTCATTTCCAATGACAACGCCATGTTAAAGTGATATGTCTCTTTCAAACAAAAAGACCGATCAACGACCGGTCTCCGCCCCCTTGGGATCTATCCTGCGTGTCATCTGGGATCGGTCCCTTTCCCCGTAGGGTTTCTTTTCTATTTTTTTTTCCATGTTTTTTTATTTGCTGTGTGTGTGTTTGTTTTTCCTTTCTCTTTTTTATTTGAACAGAAACGAAAAATATATAACTTAACCATCAGCCAGCCATCACGCATAAGCAACATTAGCTCAGACGGTAGAGCGTTTGCCTTACAAGCAGGGGTTTGCGTTATCGAGCCCTACTTCGACGCCAAGTAGATTATTTTTAATTCTTAATTTTTTATTAGTTTATTTGAAAATCTATTTTTAGACACACCACCTTACTGCCACAATGTGTCTAAACTGTGGCAATTGGTCATTTCCAATGACAACGCCATGTTAAAGTGATATGTCTCTTTCAAACAAAAAGACCGATCAACGACCGGTCTCCGCCCCCTTGGGACCTATCCTGCGTGTCATCTGGGACCGGTCCCTTTCCCCGTAGGGTAGTTCCAATTTTTGGTTTCTTATTCCATTTCCCTTTACCTGATAATAGAAGGTTTTGCTGGGTAATTTAATACGTATGCCTAATTGTTTACTATCAACATGGATTTATGTTGTAAATTAAAAAATAATTAAAATATGCATTTAAAATTAACGGTTGGTTGTCCTTCATAAATCTGTGCTTCATAAGTGTCGATAAGAGTTGAATTCCATAGGAAGCAGCTGCGATACTTTAAAATTAAAGTTCAAAGCAAAAACAGTAATAACATAAGATAAAACGAGTAAAAAGGCTAAAGTCGGGCATGCCCTATACAATACCCTACACCAGTCTGGTTAAAAGCCAACTAATGTTTGAATCCGAAATTCGACTGGTTTAAAATGGGACTTGTGTCAAAATTTTATATAATGTGAGTCAGCGAACCAAATTTCATAAAAATATCTTAATATTTGCGATCTGCAGTTTGTAACCAAGCCAATTTTGGGGGACCCTTATATGGGCACTAGGTCTAAACATGGACCGGTGTTAACCAAAATCAATAGGTTTCGTCCTTAGGCTGATATAGGTCGGTGTACCAAATTTCATCAAAATATCTTAATATTTTCGACCTGCAGCGTATAAACAATATAATTTTGGGGGGACCCTTATATGGGCACTAGGTCTAAACATGGACCGGTGTTAACCAAAATCAATAGGCTTCGTCCTTGGGCTGACATAGGTCGGTGCACCAAATTTCATCAAAATATCTTAATATTTGCGACCTGTAGCGTGTAAACAATATAATTTTAGTACACTCATAGAAAAAAGTTTGTAGAAAAGTTAGTAAAACTGTTAGTACTTCAACTTAACAAACTTTTAACTAATTTTTAGTTAAAATTTAATTTTTAGTTAATTTTTTTGCTACCTTCACATTACTAACCTACAAACTTTTTTGCTATTTTTTTTTTGCTGAATTTAGTTACTAATTTTTAACAATAAATTTGCTAACTTTACAGCATTTTGCTGAATTTTAGTTACTAATTTTTAACAGAAGATTTGCTAATTTTACAAATTTTTGAAACTAAACCACCAATTTTGGAGCGCTTATAAACAGAATGTTAAATGACTCATAAAAATTACTGCATATTTTTAACTCGACAAAAATAATGCAAAAAGTTTTTAAATAAAGCTAAATTGAAATGGTTGAAAATTTGTCCTACACATAAAACATCTAAATTATTAAAATTTATGAGAAAAGTTTCTATTTATCGTAATACATTAATTTTCAAAGATCAAGGTTTATTTTGAACGAACCATTTTAATATGAAAATTGTGATTAAAAGTATCTCTGGGGTGCAAGTGGAGTTTACAGGGATGACCCTAATTCCCCCCCCCCAATATTGTACTTTTTAAGCTTATTTAAAGTATACAATATTTTTAATCGGCCACACCTTCTTTCCTGTGGGTGAAGCTTTAGAGGTGAAAATGGAAACTCAAATAAATTCGGAAGTACATATCCGATCAGCAAACAATGAAAATCAAAAGAAGGGTCTCTGAAATACATTTTGTTATGGTTAACATCATGATACAACCATACTAGGTAGATGCATTAGGGAGAGTTTGACAGTTGAGGGTTTTATTATGACAGTTCAGGGGACAGGTTCATCAACATTCAATGCCAATGAAATTTTTTTCAATTTGCATTGCTGGTAATGAAATGTACACATAATTGAAGAAAAAGCATTGTAATATAAAAAAATATAAGAAATACGCGAATTTTTAATTTTTTTTCTTAATTTATTCTTTTATTAAAACATGAAAACAAATACTTCTTTCATCAATTATAAATGGGCATTTAGGCATTGAACAATGCCAATTGAAAAAAATTTCAATTAATTGACACATTCAATAAACTGGCCCCAAGTATGTTTTTAAATACACATTTATGTTTTATTTATAAATTTTCATTTAATTTGCTCCTTTTTTACCTTTTTCCAGTCCACTAGTAATCTGCAAAAGTTTTGTTGATTTCAGAAAATTTTAGCAAAAATTTTGTAGATTTAACAGTTTTTTTTTTTTGCTATTTTCATTTTACTATTATTTAGAAATGTTTTGCTGATTTCAGCAAGTTAAATTGTTATTTGCAATTGAAAAAAATTTAGCTCAAATATTACTAAAATTCTGTAAATTTAACAGTTTTTTTGCTGTTTTCATTTTATTAATATTTAGCAAACTGATTTTGCTAATATTAGCAGTTTTTTCTGCAGCATCATTTTTAACTAATTTTTAGTAACTTTTTCTGCTATTTTTACGGACTTATTTGTATGAGTGTAGGACCCTTATATAGGCGCTAGGTCTAAACATGGCCGATGTTCACCAAAATCAATAAGCTTCGTCATTGGGCCAACATAGGTCTGTGTATAAAGTTTCATCAAAATATCTTAATATTTGCGACCTGTAGAGTGCGCAAAAGAATGCATGGACAGACAGACGGACGGAGGGACGAACGGACAGACGGACATCGTTAAATCGAAATGAAAAAAAAATCTTAGCCGATCGGTATACATAAGGTTGGTCTAGGACCAATATTTTTTGGTGTTACAAACATCAGCACAAACTTATAATACCCTGACCACGTAGTGGTGTAGGGTATAAATAGCATTGTTAGAATTTCGTTGATGTTAATCTAATTGAGTTGTTTCAATTCGATTATTTGTTTCAATTCAATGAAAGGAAGGAAAATGTGATAATACTTGATCTCAAATTGAACGAAATACATTCATATATATATTTTTTAACCTTAATTGGTAATTTTTTTATGCCACAACTATTTAAAAACAAATTATTTAATTTGCATAGTTGCATTTTAACTTAACATATAAAGAAATCCAAAATAATTTAAAAAAGCAACTGCATAATATTTAAAAAAATGCAATTGAAATAAAAGAATAGCAGTTGAAATTTAAATGAGATTATTTGAAGCGAAAAAACCTCAAAATACTCAATTGAGATTACGAAAATATCACTAATTTTTTAATCCCGTAAAAAATGCCCGGGATTGCGGGATTGAAAAAAGGGATGGATTACCTAGAAATAGTAAATATAGGTAGTCGACGTGAGAATTTCCCTATAATAAGAAATTTTGTTCATTTATAGCGATTAAAAAAAAGTTAATGCAATTCGATCCGACAAAAGGAGTCTTCAGAATCCGAAGTTTTGGAAAAGCATTACATATTTTATTCTTGAGCGGGAATTTTCGGGATCCCGGGTAATCGGAAAGTCCGGAAAAAGAAAAACCCTACTTGGAATATATTCTTGTACGAGGTTTTCTTCAGAAAAATAGATGTATTTTTCAGAGTTTTCTATAAAAACATGGAGAGATAGGATAAGCTTCTAAAATTATTAAATTCTAAAAACTATGAAAATTTTATCAGAAGGGAGGGAGTTATTTTTAAAAGATTTTTTGTATGAAAAAATTCCAAGCATAATGTTGAAAGTGTTTTTTATAAGTCTGAGAATGGGTAAATAAATAGTCAAACATAAATGGGTCCCTGGCCCACCCAAGAAAAGTGGTCTAGGTTCGCCTATGAAAAAGGCCGATTTTAAAAATTTAAAATTGACGGTGCCATTTTCACTGTGAGCTATTGACAAAATTGTAAAATTTTTAAATGTGGGCCATTTTTACTGTGATAAATAAATTTCGGTAATTACAAGGCCATTAAAAATATATAAAATTTATTGTCGCTAGAACTATAAAAATTCGTTTGGCGCCGAATTCGGTTGTAACTATTTACGAATCTGTTTTCTATCTCTATGTATATAATTTTGATGAAATATATCTCAAAAATTGTTCTTGGCTTTGTGAAAAAAACTTTTTTCTGGTCAGTCACTAACTGTATATAATATTATACCTATATGTACAATTTACATTTATCATAACCTTTTTGGAAATATTTATATTTATACTCGTTTCTACAAAAAAATGTAGCAGTTTTTATACTTTCAATCTTATGTTATTATATTTTAATTTTTCTTTTCCTTTATGCTAAATTTTCCATAAATGTTTGTGTATTTATATTTTTTACTTCACTAGGTTTTTTACCTTTCTAAATATAAATTATTTTATTATCTTGGCTTTGTTTTTACCTCTTGTCTAACAAAACTATTTACAAACTATTTTATGCTTTAATTTTTGTTATTTTTTTCTCTTCAGTAGAAGTAGACCATTTGGAATTTGTAGGTAAATTTTTTAATAATTTAGGAATTTTTGTAATCAAGAGAAATATTTTAAATTATATGTTGCATTCAAGTAGATTATATTTAGTGCAAATAAGCAGAAGTTTATTTTAATAATATTAAGTTTTTTTATTTGATTATAGCACAATTACACATTCCATTATAGAAATTAACTTCTCTTGTTATGTGATAATAACAAATTAAAATATCAATTTAGAATATTTATGTTATTTGAACATCAAAAACCACACCCAAATCAATTGATAATTGTATCCAGTATATAATATTTATGTACTTAAAACAATTGTTATTTGTTTCCTATTACAATCATAAATTTCAAATATATGTAAAAAAAAAACAATTAAATTTTATTTGATGCATGTTATAATAATTTTGATATATTTTATTACACACAATATTTTACTATACAGTCGAGAAGACAGACAGACGGACAGGTGGTAAAATCAAGAAGCATATTAGACTAGGAGATGCAATCGCTATTGGATCGCACATCGAACAGAGCATTTTGACATTGTAAGACAGTCCTTCCAAAAATGAGGAAAAAGTGGAAATAAATTAGCAGAAACTAAAACTACAAAAAAGTATTAGAATTAAGAAAAATATAAGAACAAAATATGAAAATATCGAAAAAAAATAAGCAAAAATTAATGTATAAATTTCATTCTCAAATATTTTAAATTTCACACATTTCATAAATTATTAAATTTTTTTAATTTTAGTTTCTGAACGAGTATTATCCAATTTTTTACTTATTTTTTCACATAATTTATAATTTTTTTCGCCTTTTTATTCACAAATTTAATTTTTTTTTTCTACGAAAATTCCTTTTATATTCGTATGTGCCACCACAGAATTATACCGTCATTTACGCACTTGTTTTGTCCGATGTGCGTTCTGCTAGCGATTGTATCTCCTAGTCTTATACCATTCTTGGTAAAATAGCATTGCATGTCATATGACACCAATAAATCGCTTCATTTGCTCTTTGATCTATAAAATGAAAGTAAATGGGGCAAGGTAAACAGTTTAGTTAGACAATGTATAAATACCGGTAATAAAAATACACAAAAATAAAAATACTGTCCTGGCCAAATGAAGAAGGGAATGTAGAAAAATATAAATAAATACATATAACAGAATATACCTGTTTGGTATCATAGTGAACGTGCAAATGAGTTTGTTGAGGGTATTGAATTGTAATACCAATTACTTGTGTATTTACTGAACCGGAAGTAATCTTGATGTGTGCACACACATATAGAAAGTGTTAGTGTAATGAACACCGATTCCTCGGTAGACACTCTAAATAAGGAATACATTTTAATGTTAAAATATATACAAAAAACATAAGCAGGGACGGTAACTTGTAAGACTTTTATTATAAAAATCAGATGCAAAAAGTTATTTTTTTACATTTATTTTTCTTTTTTTGCTTTTATTTTTTCGAGCAAAACTAATATTTATTTTTTGACATTTTATTTCTTCGAGAAGAAATAAAAGTTATTTTTTTTTTTTTTTTTTTTTTTTTTTTGAGTAAAAATAAAAGTTATTTAGTAGGTTTGAGGTTAAGAAGAAGAATAAACCTTCCTCAAAAGTTATAAACACATTAAATTTGCAAATCAGACTAGATCTAGTTTCTGCCTTTTTATGGACAGGCTTCATCAGTGATCTTCCATTAAATTGTATTATTTTTTATATTTTTATTGTCAGATTGTCTCTATATGCATAATTTCAGAAGTGATCAAACAGACATATACAAATATTCTACTTCAGATTTTCTCTGATTATCTTCTTATTTCCTCCGTGTCACCTTTTCACAAATATTGCCACATTGACGTATGGTTTGTACGCACAAGTGCAGGCAATTTGTGTATATTGACAAATATTGCCACATTGACGTATGGTTTGTACGCACAAGTGCAGGCAATTTGTGTATACGGACAGACAACAGGGCATTTTTATTTTTTATAGTAAAGTGTTGTTTTTTCAAACGCGTCGTATAGACCAAATACAATTAATATTGTCATTAGTATGTATTTTTATTAATTCTAATTTAGTAGCTTTGAGGTTAAGAAGAAGAATAAACCTTCCTCAAAGGTTATAAACACATTAAATTTGCAAATCAGACAAGATATAGTTTCTGCCTTTTTATGGACAGGCTTCATCAGTGATCTTCCATTAAATTGTATTATTTTTTATATTTTTATTGTCAGATTGTCTCTATATGAATAATTTCAGAAGTGATCAAACAGACATATACAAATATTCTACTTCAGATTTTCTATGTTTATCTCTGTTATTATTTTTGACAAAAAAAACATCAGAAATAAAGAAATTTTGATAAATCCATTGCAAATACATAAAAATATGAGAAATCCCAATAAAAGTGGGCTCCATGGCAATTTTCAATTGGTATTGATTTCAAAAGGCAACTATTACTTTTTCTCAAAAAAAAAAATTAATAGAAGACAAGCAATAACTCTTATTTTTGCTCGAAAAAATATAAGTAAAAAATAACTTTTATTGTTGCTCCAAAAAATAAAAGTCAAAAAATAACTTTTATTTCTGCTTGAAAAAATAAAAGTCAAAAATTTAAAAAGCAAACCATTTTTTTGGAAGACCAGCCAACAAGGATCAATACGATATACTTGAATCAGTTTGCTGGCATTTGCTTCTATATGCTTTTTTGTTTAAAAATTCAAAAATAACTGTTATTTTCGGTCCCTGTTAATGACTAATCAACTAAAATTTTTTTTTATATTTGGGATGAAGGAAGCCGGGAAATTTTTCTTAGTTATGGTCCATACCCAGAAAAAAATGGTCTCAACCATCCAATTTACTTGCTTAATTACTTTTGATTTCCCGAAAGTAATGGGTACTTATTATTTTATGTTTATCTGTAAGTGAGAGGGTAATGAGTACTTATTACTTTGTGTTTTTTTAAATAAGAAGGTTATACTATCCATTACTAAATAGGCTGGTAAGTAGTTGAAATCCTGTTTTTGCTTTGGAATTTATTTATTATTATCTGGCGAATTTTAAAAAAAACTTCTAATTTTTTTGAATTTAATTTATTTGAGGTTAAGAAAGTGTTTTTTAAAATTTTTGAGGCTAATTGTGGTAGTTTTTTTGAAAAAATTTTCATTTTATTGTAACCTGATTTTGATAAGCTTAAAAATGAAATAAAAGGTGAATTGTAGGGTTTCTTAGTGAGGTACATAGCACTAGGCTTTCCAGTACCGATTTCGGTAATACCGAAATTGTCGAAATCCGAGCCATTTTAGCAAATTCGCAATACCGATTTTAAAACGATACCGATTTCGGTATTGCATACAATTTTTTTGTTTATTATTTTAATATTTTATGTCTTTTTTAAGTGAAATTTTAACAAATTTGACGGTAATTCTGTTATTATGTTCGCAATTCGTTACAAATTTTATATTTTAAAGATGCAAACATTAATAAATACGACTATATAGCATTTTTACTCAACTAGATCTTTGGACAACGCAAAAACTAAAATTAACCCAGCCAAAAAATGTCTGATTATGTTTACTTTTAAATAGTATGACTTTTGCAAGGGTTAATTAGTCTTAATCAACCTCCGCACTCCTAAAGCTTTTTACATACGTAGTAGAGGCCAGTATGAATGTTTTGCAAGACATTCACAAAACATTTTCTTATACAACACCAAAATATTTTTTTTGTTTTCTGTGTTATTTTTTTTTTTTGTAATGATCTGAATTTTAACATCTTGTAAATAACTACGAATAAGGAAAATGGTAAATTTTTGTTATATTTAGTATTAAAAATTGTCAAATCGCGCATGCAAGAGAATGTCTTGTAAGACATTCATTCAGCCCTCTAATACGTAGTATACTGAAACCCACCCGGGTGGGTTCTTCATATTTTACACACATTTTAAATAAAAACAATGCATTTACTCCAACAAATAATGGGTTAATGCAGGAGAGATGGAAATAAGAATAATAACACTATGCGACAGTCAAAATCGGGATGGGATGAAACCAACGGGAAATGTTATATCGGTCAAAAACAAGTTATACGTGTCCCGGCGTTTCGCTGGGTCACCCCTAGGAATCGAGATATATCTTTTTTTTTACATAACTCGAGAATCACTAGTCCGATTTTGCTCAAACAATTTAAAAAAAATTAAAAATTACAATTCCTTTAATCTGTTCATATAACGTTTTTCTATATACTCAACAGTTTTGCCGGTAAAAATAAATGTTTGTTACCGCTACCATAAAAATCATTACTTTTTTTTAAATATTTTAGGCAAAAAATATTTTTTTCTTCATACATTTATTTTTACCGGCAAAACTGTTGAATATATAGAAAAACGTTATATGAACAGATTAAAGGAATTGTAATTTTTAATTTTTTAAAAATTGTTTGAGCAAAATCGGACTAGTGGTTCTCGAGTTATGTCAAAAAAAAGACCACCAAAGGTCAAATCGATATATCTCGATTCCTAGCGGTGACCCAGCGAAACGCCGGGACACGTATAACTTCTTTTTTACCGATATAACTTTCCCCGGTAGTTTGAACCCTTCCCGATCACTGACCGCTACCATTTGTCTCACAGTGTAACAAAAAACTATAGAAAGTATGGCTAACAATACATACCGTGAAGCATAAGCATAAATATACGTAATTTCTTGTTCAAACTTCTTGTAATTTGTATCAACAAAGTATTTAAAAAAAGGACTAACAATGAATAATAAATTTTATATAAATTTGTCAAAATATTATTGTATTTTGAATAATAAATGAATAAAAACAATATTTTTAAAAAGTAATTATGCTTTCTTTACTATTTTTATACTAAATAGTGATAAAAAACCCAATATTCTGAAACAAGTCCCTTGTGTGGGTTTCAGGCGACAACGTAGAAAAATTGCAAAACTAAAGAAAAAAGTTATAAAGAATATTCGAATTTTGAATAGTTTAACAGTTTCTGATAAAAGTAAAAAAATTAAACACTGAGTCGAAAGCACTTTTGGTTTTGACCAAAAATCGTAAAGTTATAGATTATTGAAAATCTAAAAAACGCAGGAGTGCGAAGGTTAAATTACCGAGATGGTCAAAAACCGTGAGATGTTCATCTTAGAATTTTTCTTTCTACAACATATTGAAATTTCATCAAAATTGTAGTGTTTATTTTGAAGTAATTTCCTTGTTAGATATTAACTAATTATTCCTTTGAAAAACTATTAGATCTAAGATATTTATCGCAGCAAAAAAGATTCCAACTATGGGATTCTTATAATATTTCTTTAGAGCTAGTTTTGTGATCAGAACTAAGATCGATTTGTTTCTTAAATACTTCTTAAGTAAGAAATTTTCAAACAATATTTCTTAAATATTTAGGAGATTTTTAATAAAAAAACGATCTTAGTTCTGACTATAAAACCGATCCTTAGATTCCAACAAATTATCTTCCTAGGAAACCAATTGATATTTTTCCAACCAAAATTACAGGATTAATTGATATTTAAAAAAAAATAATATTGGAATACGTTTTGCCATTAAAATTATATTTACAATAATTATAAGTAGATGTTTTAATATTCTGGGGTGGGCAGAAAGCATTATAGGGTGGGCTTTGCCCACCCCAGACCTGCCTAAGTCCGCCAATGCTTATGACAGAAGAAATCGGGAATGAAAATTTCCCAAGCCTCAGTAAATTAGTTTTCACAATTTTTCAAATAAGCTTTAAGATTTTAGCACATTTAAAATGTCTAAATTTCTAATAACGAATAATTCGAATAATAAAAAAAAAAATTTTTAAACATTCAATATAATAATATTTTTTTTTTGCTTAGCCATTTCTTCCCAATATGACTTTATTTTTCTACTTTTAAGAGTCTATAGTTTTTGGTAGGAATGCGATGTTGCAATGGATTTGTTCATTAATCCAATGATTTTTTTCATTGAAAAGTCCCCAAAGAACGCGTTAATTAAATCAATGAAACGTATTCATTAAATGAAAACTAATTGAAAAAAATATATTTTTTTGCGTCTTTTTATTTATTGTTTATTTGTAGATGTACATATTTCTTTTTTTGTTTTTATAATGTTTTTGACATCTCCCTGAACTCGACTTGAACCTGCAATCACCAGAATGTAAACATTACCGCGTTACCGATTGATCTAAATAGCCAAAACAAAATGATGTCATTACTTGGACCTTTATATTTAAATAATTTCATTTTGCAACCCTAGCGTTCATTACTGGAACATATATCTATTTTAGTAATTAGCAAATTCAAAACCCTTATAAAAATTATAACATATCTTACGGGTTAGTTGAAAATATATAATGAAAAAATTCATTAAATTAATAAATTTTTCATTATTTCAATGAAATTTTTTCATTAAATCAATGAATTCAGATTAATGAAATCGATTCATTAATAGTATGAACGATAATTCTATCAGTGTTCTAAGGATATATGTAACCACATATTTTTTGATTTTTTGTATGTTGGCGAGTAAGCTATGTTTTTATCTATTAAACATTACATGTCGATATAGATCAGATGGTAGAGCTATTGACTGGCAACCTGGAGTCCCAAGTTCGATTCTCGCACTATAAAATTTTATTTAAAAAAAATTTACAATAAAAAAATATTTTTTTTATAAAACTTATTTTTTTGAAAATCTATTTTTAGACTCATTCTTTTTGTCAGTACTGGTAGGCATATAGGTAATGATATATTTTTTTATTTTTCATGTGCTGATGTGTAAGCATAACTCATTATTTTTCGCGACATCGCCATACGAAGGTAATAAGAAATGTAATAAGAAAAGTAATAAGAAAAGTAACTAGTTACCATTACCAAGTATGTAGTTACATAACAACATATCTGGTAATGACTTTCTACACTGGGATATGTAAAGGAAATATTTAAGATAGGAAAAATTCTGAGTTCAGCTCTTACTTAAAAAAAAAATAAACTAATCTTAACAATCGTTATTCGTATTTGTAAAATTGTAAGTATATAGAAAATTAATCCGTTTCTATTTGTTATATTAAAAATGCTCTTTTTCCTCTCAACTGCCAAAGAAGCATGCAAATCTGAGCAATTAGTGTTGCCAAATAACAATTTTTAAAAAACGGCTAAAAATACCAATTTATTTAAAAAGCTCTTAAAAATTTTGAAAAAGAAATGATTTTAATTTCTTGCAGTTTTTCCACGGAAATTTGTATGATCAAAATTTAAAAATTAAATTTTTGAAAAAATATTAACCATTTAATTGCGTATAGAACGTCAAAGGCGCGAGTTAGCCATAAAAAACACAAAACACGCTTCCTATGAAACCGGTTTATCCCTCTACCAAGTTTTGTCAAAAAATACCCACGAAATCCATGCTTGGTATCAAGCTTGGGTCAAGCAAAGAGTTTATTGTTCGATCTTTTATCACAAATGATACGAGAAATATTATTCAAGTCTAAAGATCAATGTTATATAATATAATAAAGATTTTTGTAATTTGTAATTAATTTTTATTAATCGATTAATACAAAATTATAGTTATTATTTGTTGTTTATTTGACATTTTAAATTATTCGCACACTTTTCGAGCAAAATTATAATTACTTCAAATATTAATAGTTTCTCAATAATATTTTCTCAATAATAGCCGTTTTTCTCATCACTTGGATTTAATAAATCCAAAAAGTATTTCTAAAAGTGCTCAACAGATGGGGTTAGATTTTTCCTATTTTAAAAAAATTTTCTGTCCGACACTTCTTTCACCCTAATTTTTAATAACGAATTCGATGATGAAGGATTTTACTTTAACTTTTAATTATATTTTATATAAAACAGCGATAAACAGTCTGCCTTTTCAGTTTTATCACTTCAATTTATATTTTTACACAAAATTCCATTGCAATATTTAATATTCACTAATTGGATTTAATTAAATTACTTACTGTAGAGTGAAAAAATGCCATTTCTATTTCAGCTATTTCTCCATGTCCGAGATTAAAAATATGTATTTGGTGAGGTGTAGTTTTTTTTCTAAAGATTTTAAAATAAAATTTTAGTAAATATTGTTGAGATCACTTTTCATTCATATTAAATACTAATGCTTAATGTTTAGAAAAATTTTTGCTAATAAACTTGGAAATAGCTGACAAAATAAAACATTACAAAAATTTGTCGGAACAACTTTTTCTAGGTTAGAGTTTTGGTCTTTCTTATAAAATGTGTGTCTTATAAAATAAAAAAAATAACAATGAGTGTTATTTTTGTTCGGTTTAAGATCAAATATTACAAATTCTAAATAGAATTTACAATTTTTGTTTTACAACCAATAGAGAAAAACTTATGAAAAAAACTTTCCTAGAACCAATGGTTGACAATTAATGCATTTTCAAGTGACACCGCTCACTAACACTCATTGTAAAACATCTTCAGATCAACTAAAAATCTACAATAAAAAAAAATAACTTTCAGAATTAATTTTTTTTTCACGAAAAAAATAACTGAACTTAAACCATATTTATTTCAACATATGTTTTTCTAATTTTTATTTTTAAATTTAAAAATTGCAATTAAACTTTATAAAATTTTGTATAATTAGATATCTTGTCAGATACAATTATATATAAAATTAATACAATTTTCTATTAACTTTGTTAAGTATATATTTTGATATAAGATTGTTTATAAAAGCTTATATGCCATTATATATAATTATGTATGAACTATATTTGCAGATCTCTTAATATATGGCTGGAGACCAAATCGCATATGATTATATATAACGTTATATCAAACATATTTATAAAACCAAAGTGTTAATATAAATGTATATTGTTATATAAAGCCACGCATATAAACATTTAAGTTTATATCAAATCATATAAGATTATATGACAACTTTTTTAGTCGAGTTTTTAATTTTTTTTGTTTCTCTTTTAATTTTTATTCGTATTTTTTCTGACATTAAATTAATAGGCTGTTTCATATATTTGTGCTTTTATTATGGATTTATTAAATCCAGCTTTTTTTTATTTAATAAATCCACTTTTTGTATGAAAAATTCTAAATCCAGGTGATTAAAAAACACGCTAAATATTTTCAACTAAAAGTCACCTTGTTACAAATCGTGTAATTTCTCAATTATTACATTACTTCAATAAAAAATTTTTAATCTATGTTGGATATCCAAAGAAATTATACTTTTCAAAATGTTTTAAAAGAACAATAAAAACACTTTTCCTCTTTCCACTTAAAAGTAATCACATATAAAAAAAATGATAACGTGTGCATTAGACTGTACCTCAAAAGTTTGCCGTATAGCCTCCAATATGAAGTATTTTTGGAAGGCGATTTAAAAAAAAAAAAAAAAAATTTGCCGAACGTAGGGGTCGCCTTTTTTAATTTTTCGTTATAGCTTTGGCATTTAAAGTCGGATTTTAAAGCGATTTTTTTTTTGCCTCGAGGAGACCAGTGTTTTGTTATAAAGTAAAAATCCAATAAAAAGAATTTTTATAGGCGACCCCTACGTTCGGCAACCTATATATAAAAAAAATTTCTACTGGGTTTATCGAAAAACTTCCTTGGCAAAAGTTTAATGATTTTTTGCAAGCTTTAATTTTCTGACATTGGGATGGTACATTAGGGTAAGAGCAACTGAGATCTGGTGGGTAACTACTAGAACGGGATACTCGAGGTTAATGGCCCTTAGAGCAAAATACTGGTCTCCTCGTAATAAAAAAAATTTTTTTGAAACCTCCTCGCAAAAATACTTCATATTGGAGGGTGTACGGCGCACTTTTTTTTTGCCTGTAAGGTGGTACGCTCTAGTGTGCATCTAGGGATATGTGTTTTTTATGCATATGAGCTTTGTTAGTTAAATATATCGGACACACTAAATACACTATTAATGTATGTATACAGGTGATTAATTTAGGTTATTTTACTTTTAATTAAACTCATAATAAGTTGAGCATTACAAAATGAATTAAAAAAAAAACTAAGGGATATGTGATATTTACTCGTACTAAATATATATTTAGTTAGTTAAGTAATTTGAGAGGATTTAAAAACTAATTTAAATTTTTGTTTATTTAACGGTAAATAAATTTAAATAAGAAAACATGTAAATAAATAAAACAACATTCAATTTCGTTAGCAACCCTTTTGAAAGCCAAAAAAAACGTTTTTGGCTAAAATCACCAAGACTTTTGCCAGACTAACAGAATCATCAAATAGTAACAAGAAAGGTCATATGATATATAATTTTGGTATTTAGTTGGAAGTTTTTGCTGGCTTGAAATGTATTAAAAGTAGATGGGCTGTTTAGATTTATTTGTAAAAACTATAAAAAAAACTAACATTTAGGGCACACAGAAAGATTTTTCTTTTAAATTTTTCGGTAAATTAATGAAACTTCTTCACGAGGTATTCATTGAGGGTATGAAACTTTTGATACATTAAGTTGTATTTATGAAAAAAAAAAAATGTTCCCATTTTTTATTACTTAAGAATTAGTCTTTCAGTTAGTGGGTTGATAAATCATCTTAAATCAATATCTTACTTAAGGTACTTTTTCTTAATATTAATGTATTTAAAATAAGTGAAAAAAAATAACGAGCAGGTAGTCCCGTAGAAGTAAAATACTGTAGGCTTCAGAGCGATACAGTCTTAATCTTGGTTTTTGTTTGCATACACTCAGGGAAGTTTTGTAGTCAAGATTTCTTAGCTGTTTGAGTTGTATTTCAATTTTGTTATTGCAAGTGTAAAAACAGTTATTAGTAGGAGAGTTATAAATTTTAACTATTTTGTCAAGAACAATTGAGACGTCGAATATCCTCATCTACTATTACTGGGACTGGCACTGCGGATACAAATTGTCAAATTTCATTTAAAAATGTCATTTCGTATCCCAAATACTTCGAAATAGTACATACGAATATGTATATTAGGGTTATGACTCATTTTTAACAAAAATTTTACCTATCACCACGTGATAGGCAATACTAAATTAATAATAAAAATCGTGTTTGCGGGTCATTTCGGCAAAAAAAACTTCCGCACCAAATGCAATTTCTAAAAATAATTTTTGCTCGGGGATTTTGTATAATTTATATAACGAATTATTACAAAAATTATTGCAAACAACAAAAAATGTATCCAAAAGTCCCTCCAAAAAGGTTTCGTAATTTTTACCGTAAATAGCTTTCAATAAGCATCGTTTGAGTCTCATTTAAAACTTCGGAGAAATATTTTAATTAAATTAAAACTATATTTACCAGATTTCAAATTTTGTTTTTACTTGCACTAGACCACTTTTGCAAACTTAAAGCAATAATATTTATGAATTGACAAAATTTAATAAGGAAACTAAATTCTTAGTAACGTCACTATTTAATAACAGCCCTTAATAATAAGTCTATGGATATAGATGTACAGGGCTGGATAAATTAACACAATCAAAAACAATTTACACAAAATTCGTAACATTCATTTTATGTACTAATTTTGCTATTATTAAAAAAATTAAAACAAAATAAGTTATGAGTCAATTTTGTAGCTGTTATCGTAGTTGTGACTAATTTGTAGTTTATTTTATTAAGATTTAAAAACAAATAAAATTTGAAGTAGATTTTAATAAAATCTTGGTTGTCCAATTTTGTAGAGGAATTTCATTTGCTTTTAAATACATTTACAGTGGTGCTTACATTCATAATATTTTTAGTGTTTTGTGAATAAGTTGCGGATCTTGAAAAAAAAATTATTAAAAAAATTGCTTAAAAGAAATTTTTAAATTTTAGTGCATAGTTTTGTTATATATTAAATGATCTGGAATCGAGTCGAAAAACGGCTCACATGATATTAGTCTTATGTTTTTTTTTCTCTAAATTTTGACATTTTTTTGCCTATATTACTGATTTTCAGATTTTTGCGTTTTTTTTGTAATGTGATTTTTTTATATTAGTGTTTTTTTATTTTTGATGATATATCCAATTTTGGTGGTTTTTTTTTAAATTTTAACAATTTTTGAAATTTTAGAGAGTGTTTTTAAAGTTCTTTGATTTTTTTTTGTATTTTAGCGATTTTTTAGTGTTTTTCAAATTCTTGTTTTTATACCCTACACCACTGGTCAGGGGATAATAAGTTTGTGCTGATGTTTGTTACACCAAAAAATATTAGACCTAGATCCACCTTTTTAGAATACGATCGTCTCAGAATCACTTCTTGTTTCGATTTCGTATGTCCGTCCGACCACAGGTGGCAAATATTAAGAGATTGGATAAAATTTGATACACCCACCAAGGACGAAGCCTATTGATTTTGGTTAAAATGGGTCCATGTTTAGACCTAGTGCCCATATAAAAGTCCCCCCAAAATTGGCTTGTTTACAGGCTGCAGGTCGCAAATACAAAGATATTTCAATGAAATTTAGTTCGCTGACTCACATGGTACCAAGGATAAAGTCTATTGATTCTACATAGGATCGGTTCATAATTGGACCTATCGCCATTATGGGTTATATTTCCGATTTTCCCTTTTTTTTGTCGCATTTGAATTTCGGATCCAAACATTATTTGGCTTTTAAGCAGACGGGGTATTATATAGTCGGCATGCCGACTTTAATTTTTAAATCATTTTTTATTTTAGAGTTCTTGCATTTTTTAACATTCTTGCGATCTTTTTTGCTTTCTGCTCGTTCTAGTTTTTCGAGATTTTTCGATTTTGATCATTTATTTAATGTAAGGAAATTTTTCCAATTTTAACGACTTTTATAATTTTTTTCCAATTTGTGGACTTTTTTTGACTGCGTGGGCGGCGCTTACCAAAACCATGTAATCAGCTAATATCTAATGCATGGATTACATTTGAGTTATATATTTCGATATATATAAGCGCATTGTCACCTGTTTTACAAAATCTATAACAATCTGACCAATTTTTGGTTTATATATAAAAATTTTATAGGCCAAATGTAAACTTCGTAACCAGTAACTCATAAGGTTTTTCAACTATAATAGCTTATATTTTAATAACAAATGAAGCTAAACACTAACTGTAAGAATTTTTATGAAGAGGAAAAGTAACGCTTTTAATAAAGATTTCACGTCATCATTTTTGATAAAAATGCATACACCAGAATTTTGGAGTTATTGACTTGAAGTTTTTCTGCAGCATGTAACATTCTCGAGATGAAAAAGGATGTCTTTAATAAGATTGGAAAATAGGTTGTAACCTCCGTTCCTACACTCCCAAAACAATTCCGTTGTGACAACCGAGTTTTTTCCAACCGAATTGGGTCGGTTGCCCCAACCGAATTTAGTTATGGCAACCGATAATTCGGTTGTGGCAACCGAATTGAAATCGCATTCGGTTGCCACAACTGAATTCGGTTGCTGCAACCGAATTACGAGGTTGCAGCAACCGAATCAATTCGGTTGGCAAAAAATTCCGTTGCCACAACGGAATTGTTCTGAGAGTGTAATTTTTACACCAAAGTATTTAACAAGTGAGAAAAACAATGGCATATTTGGATTTAGCTTGCAGGAATCATATGATTTTGTTTGGAAAGAAAATTCTGACAAAGCGTTTCTGAAAGAAAACGAAAAAAGTAACCAAATATAAACTCCGTTACTGTAAACTCCGTAACCAAAATTGTTGCATTAGACTGCATTCAAAAAAATGTAGGTCAATGTTTAAAAAATTTTAAAATATCCATAAACAGAGGTGATTCAACTACACCTTTTGCAATTGTAATTCAGAAAATATCAATTGAAATTCAGAAAATATCAATTGAAATTCAGAATTTCCATTTGAAATTCAGAAAACATCAATTGAAATTCAGAATTTCCATTTGAAATTCAGAAAACATCAATTGAAATTCAGATTTTCCATTTAAAATTCAGAAAATATCAATTGAAATTCAGAAAATATCATTTGAAATTCAGAAAATATCAATTGAAATTCAGAAAATATCATTTGAAATTCAGAAAATATCATTTGAAATTCAGAAAATATCAATTATTATTCAGAAAACATCAATTGAAATTCAGAAAATATCAATTGAAATTCAGAAAATATCAATTGAAATTCAGAAATCGTCATTTGAAATTCAGAAAATATCAATTGAAATTCAGAAACCGTCATTTGAAATTCAGAAAATATCAATTGAAATTCAGAAAATATCATTTGAAATTCAGAAAATGTCAATTGAAATTCAGAAAATATCATTTGAAATTCAGAAAATATCATTTGAAATTCAGAAAATATCAATTGAAATTCAGAAAACATCAATTGAAATTCAGAAAATATCAATTGAAATTCAGAAATCGTCATTTGAAATTCAGAAAATATCAATAGAATTTCAATTGATATTTTCTGAATTTCAATTGATGTTTTCTGAATATCAATTGATATTTTCTGAATTTCAATTGACATTTTCTGAATTTCAAATGATATTTTCTGAATTTCAAATGATATTTTCTGAATTTCAATTGACATTTTCTGAATTTCAAATGACATTTTCTGAATTTCAATTCATATTTTCTGAATTTCAAATGACGATTTCTGAATTTCAATTGATATTTTCTGAATTTCAAATGACGATTTCTGAATTTCAATTGATATTTTCTGAATTTCAATTGATATTTTCTGAATTTCAATTGATGTTTTCTGAATAATAATTGATATTTTCTGAATTTCAAATGACATTTTCTGAATTTCAAATGATATTTTCTGAATTTCATATGATATTTTCTGAATTTGAAATGATATTTTCTGAATTTCAATTGATATTTTCTGAATTTCAAATGGAAAATCTGAATTTCAATTGATGTTTTCTGAATTTCAAATGGAAATTCTGAATTTCAATTGATGTTTTCTGAATTTCAAATGGAAATTCTGAATTTCAATTGATATTTTCTGAATTTCAAATGGAAATTCTGAATTTCAATTGATATTTTCTGAATTACAGTTGCAAAAGGTGTAGTATTTATGCGTCAAAAGATGATTCAACTAAACAGCAAAAAAGTTATCAGTTTTTTACCTTAAACTGCTGGAGCGAAAAACGAGTGATTTTGCACTTCATTGGTTTGGAATCGATATTTCGAGCCATTACTGACATTAGCTTGATAAATTAAATTTGTTTCACACAATTTAAGAATTTTTTGATTGCGAAATGTTATGTTTTTAATATATTTTCTAACTTCGCAACCGATGATTGGATTTTAAAAATATTTATGCTTTTGAAAAACATTTAAAGGGCAAAAAAATAGGTTTATAATGACTAAACTTACTGATTCCATTAAGAAAAAAGCGAAATATTAACACTTCGCACAAATTTGGCCCAAAAACTTATCACATTTTTTTATTTCACCCATATGTATAAAAAGTAAATGTAATACCAGTTAACTTTACTATTTGGTTAGTAATTTTTTTATATTTGCTGTAAAAGCAAATGCAATAAAAGTCAACTTTATTATATTATAAATTATTCTTATTGGTAAAAATATCTATATAGTAGGGTATTCAATAGATTAATCGAACAATTTTTCTCAAAAATGGCTCGAATAATTTCATAAAATTACAAAAATGTTTAAAAAATATAAATTTTTTATTAAAGTAAAAGTGCTAAAATCTCAAAACTTTTTTAAAAAATTGCGATAAATAATTTGCTGTAGGCTTGTACCTATCCGGATTTCATTTTGGCCTAAGAAAATAATAAGGGACAAGCTTTTAGAATTTCTAGAAGTGTTTGTTAGCTTCAACTCAATGAGAATTTCATGTTTTCAAGTAGGAGCGTTAATAAACATCTTAAATCCCAAATAAAAACAAAAGCAACATAAAATTTTCACAGGTTGCTTTGTCATCTTCCAAACTACTACTCTGTTGTTGTGACTTATCTAGAAAAGTAGTGGTATCTATTTACAAAATGTTGGTTTTTAATTTTTATTTAAAAAATTTAAATTTTTTTTCGACCTTTTTAATTGACGTATAACAAAGTTTTAGTTATTTTTTACGACTTTTTAAACGTTCATATTAAACGAAAGCATTAACAGTAATTGTAATTAATTATTATTAGAATTATTAATTATAATTAATGCTCAATGTAATAAAGCTTGCTTAGTTAGCACTCTGAATTAATAAAATAAAATAAAGTGATGGAGGTACGGAAACGTAGAGAGGAAATAAATTCTTAACATAATGCATCCCTACATTTACGTTTTCCATGTATTCAATACATGCGAAAGAGATACAAATTAATGTACGAGGTCTTATATTCTTCTTTAACTCATTGCGGTGTGGTTCTCTCTGATTTGGATAAAATTTTAATTTTTAGAAAAAATTTGTAAATCTACAGTTTTATCTGTAATTATACTGAGTCGTAGAATTTATCCAAATTTAGGGTCTCGGGACCCTCCCCGGGCCTAGCCCATATCATGTGAGGGCATATAAAGGCACTCCAGGCGAGCTCTATCTCGCTTAGTTTTCGAGATATGGCCCATTTTATGAATTGGAAAATTTTTATTAAAAATTTCCGAGGGCCAAGGCCCCTCCAAGGTCCATTTTTGGATAGAGGTACCCCCTTTCGCTGGGATTACACGATTAGGGGTTCATCAATTTTGCTCTATCTCTCTTAGTTTTCGAGATATGGGCCATTTTAAAAAATCGGGAGGGAACGAAATAGCGCCATCTTTAAAACTTCGGATACATTGGGGCGCCATCTACCGGGTAATAACATTAACATGCAAATATTATATCTTAACAATAAATTTTGTAAAATTTAACGAATAGATTCTTAAAAATTAGTTTTAAATAATTTTAAAAATTAACACTCAAAATTAGTTAAAGTACTGGGGAGTTTTAGTATTGTGTTAAATGAAGATAACTATCTTTACTTAAATAAGTGTTTCAAATAAAAATTTGTTAAAAATTAGTCAATGACGTAATATTTTTAGTGTACTTATTTTCGTTTACATTATAGGATTGATTCATATGATTTTAAGTAAAAGAAATCATAACACTGGAAATATAATCCTAATCAACGACTATATAGACTAAAGACAAACCACCAGCCTCAACTGCTGTTAAAAAGTCTCTTTAATTTTATATGCAAACTGGTTTTAAGAGAAACAGTTTTTAGTGTTTTTTTTTAACGCGTATTTTTTAATATTAATAAGCAAAATTTTGTGCTAATTATACAAAACTAATGCAGAGAACATATCAAACAACACAAGTGCACTTTATAATTTAATTAAAATTGCTGTAAAACAATAAAAATAATTAATTAAAAATACCACTTTTTCACGTTTTTTGTTATTTTACATTGAAACTCTCTTAAACCAGTTCAGTTTTTCAGATGAGAGCCGTGGATAGAGCCTGTCCTAATTAAAATCTTAAAGACTTTAAGTGCAGGCCCAGAATAACAGCGCAGTGATTTTTTCCATATATTTTGACATTTAAAAATCGCTGGGCGTAGCTGTTGTGATTTAATTTTATTTTAATGGCGGATTTTTTTATTCTCCCATTTTTTCTTTCTCATACTCTCACCAATGTTGTCAATTCTATTGTTATTTTTGCTGGTGTTCACTACATTTTTTAATATCAAAGAGTATAGCTAACAAAGGCAATAAATGGCTCTTCTGACTCTTTTTCTATTTTTTGCAAAAGAAAAAAAATTTTAAATTATTAAAATTTTGTTTTCTTTATTCAACTGAGATATTGATTATTATAAGTAGCTCGTTAGTTCATTGTTTAGCATTATATATTATGTTTGCAATAAACTAAGAGACATATGAGTGTCATAAAGTCTCCTGTGTCAGCAAAATTTTAGTCAGGAGCGTGCTTGCAAAAAAGTTGGTAATTTCAGCAAAAGGTTTGCTGAAAATTAGCAGGCTGATTTTTACCAAAAAAATAGTAATATTCAGCAAAAGTTTTGCTTAGTCGATTGCAAATGAAAAAAAATCCTTGCTAAAATCACTAAACTTTTTGCTGAATATTAGCAGACTGAAAAAAACTCTAAAAACTTGTAATAAAATTTTACTTTTGTTTATTTTTTTGCTGAAAATTTAAATATAGAAATTGCTGAAAACTAGTAAACTTGATATACAAGACATTTTACTAATTTTTCTACTAACTTATTTTTTTGAGTGTAGCAGAAAATTTTTGCTATTTTTAAGTTAAATTTAGTTGAATGCAAATAGTAGTCTATACTGCTAAAATGCACAGAAATGCTTGCTAAAAAAATAAAAAACTTCTTATTTCGGAAGACTAGATTTTTATTCACTTCAAAATGTTACATCTTTTGTGATTTTTTTGTCTACGAAGTATTCAGCTAAATTTGTTGCTGATTTTAGCAGGTTAATTTGTTGTTCTCTGTTAATTAAGATTTAACTGAAATATAAGTAAAATTTTTGTATATTTAACAGATTCGTTTTTGCTATATTACTGATATTTTACAAAAATAATCTGAAAGCAGTTTTTCTGCAAGATAATTTTTAACTAATTTTTAGCTGTTTTAACTAAAATTCTTGTTTTTTTTTCTATTGGTGTATGAGTTAGATTTAACAGAACTCTTTATTTTGTACGAGTTTTCATTTGTTAATTTATAATGATAACAAAATTAAATGAAAACAATTTGTTGATACTATGTATAAGGGTCGAAAAGGTACTATTTTTTAAGCTGGTTGGTACTATTTCATATATCCCAATTATAATCCCTGACACATACTCAATTATGTCGCTGCCTCTATACGTCTATACGTAAATCGCTAGCTTCTGCGCTCTTATTCTGGGCCGACACTAAATGTGAGAGAGCTAACTTAAAAGAGATGACTTTGTGTGTGCAAATCTTATGAGAGAGAATGATTTTTTGAAAAAAAAAACTAAAAATTAGAAATCCGATAAGAAATCTTATGACTGCCAAAATAATCGTATGACTGCCAAAAAAAATCTTAAGCACATGGTTTTTTTGACAAATCCTAGCACTCAATCCTATAATGTAAACTACTTTTTACTAATATTAGGAAAATATCGTTCAAAGTTAATTATTTGTATCTCGCATCGTCTAGTGGTATATACATTTACATTATTTTTCATTTCTACAACATTTTTACATTTTTTATTATCACTTTTTAATTAAAAAAGCAGCTGTGATTGTATTATATATTTTTTAATGCTTTTATACATTTCCTGTAAAATTTTTTTAATATTTTTTTTTTAGAAAATCCTCCCAAAAATTATTAACATTAGAAACATCATATTTGTATCTATTTAAAATGTCATAAAAAGGCATTATTATTAAGTGGCATATTAAGTACATTAAATGTTTATTAAAAGACTTCCCCAAAAAATAAAACAAGACAAAAACAGAACAAAAACTACTTAATAAAATAATATAAAATTTTATACAGAAAAATATGCGATGGTATTAAAATGTCATATAAATAAAAACAATAGAAGGCAGACATTAATAGACGATGAAAAAGTGAAATGCAAGAGACACTGATGAGGAGGGAAGCAGTAAAAGCACTTATTAATGTAATGTGAAATGTTAAAAAAAGTGGGAACTGGAACATGTGTTGCCCGGTGATTTTTTTTTTTTGTTTTTTGATTTTCAAACTCGCACCAAATATTCATTAAATTTCAACACAGAAAATGACATTGAACGAAAAAAGAAATGTATAAAAAGACAATGAATCTCAACAAATGCAATAAATATAAAATTTTAAGGACACAAAATTTAATTAAAAGATTTAGAAGAGCGTTGCAACTACTATTTCATTAAATTTTTACAAATATTATATCGGGTGAACAAGTATATTTTGGGGGACTGTTCTCTATTAGCAGCAAAATGTTTAAAAAATGTTTGTACTTTAATCGGTTTAGTGTAGATTTGCTTTAAATACACAAAGTTGATGATTATGTGCGAAAATACAGCTAATTATAAAAAACAAAAAAATATTTGCAAATGTTAGAGTATAAGTTTTCTATTTATATATTAAGACTCACCAGGAAGGTATCCCAATCGGTTGTATCCGATTTTAAAAAAGTTCGGATATGTGATGGAGGATAGAGATATAGAGACAATCTGACAATAAAATATAAATAATAATGCAATTTATTGGAAAATCACTGATGAAGCTTGTCCATAGAAAGACAGAAACTAGATCTAGTCTGATTTGCAAATTAATGGGTTTATAATTTTTAGATAAAAATGTTTATTCTCCCGTTTGAAATTAACCTGCTAAATTAGAATTGATAAAATGCATATTAATTACAATAATAATTGCAGCTCTAGTTAAAACGACACTATACTAAAATACATTATAAGACTTGCTCTGTGGCAACCCGTCTCCAATACATACGCAAGCTGTCTGATCTTAAACGTAAAAACCACACCTCAGTTTGGCAACATTTGGGAAAAAGGAGACACGGAGGATATTGGAAAATAAAAAAAAAATTGAAAAATAGAATGTTTGTATGGGTCTGTGTTTGATCACTTCCTAGTAAAAACAATAACTGAAAGATGAATAGGAAAGAAAACTAAGAATTAGTTACATTGCATTCAAGGCCTTATTTGGGTGAGATGGCTAAGCTGTTGCACCTTTGTATAGTTACGTTGGTAATGTAAGAATAGGCACAGGTTCGATTCCTACAGCCGACGGGTTGTTTATCTCTCTAACTCTTC